>BPTQ01000002.1:55801828-55996050 GCA_019973895.1 Chrysanthemum seticuspe
CACTACTTTGTGGTGGTTTCATTACTCAAATTCAATTGTTACTTCTTTCATTCATCAAATGTCAACATCTAGTACGCCTACATTCAACTTCACTATCAACTTCAACGGAAAGTTTACACTTAACCCAGTAACATATCAAGATGGTTCAAACATGAATATCAATGTTCCAGAAATTGATTTTCAGGATATGGTTACTTATCGCATTGCCAGAAAACAAAACGTTGAACGGTCTAAAACCAATTGAAAATGATTATGATATAGATGTTATGTATGACATCGCAAAGGTTGCTGGGAAGCTCCAACTTTTCGTTTCTGAGCAACCAATACATTTAAGCACAATTTTGATTCCAGATGATGGTTCTCTTGAAGAATCATTTGCTGGTGTAATTTCAGAAGAAACAAAACTAAAGCGTAAAGAGCGTGTCCTGTATCTACATGAAATGGTTAAAAGAAAAAACAAGCTTGAAGAGCGTGTCCGGTATAAAGCTTGGTACAACAAAAAAACAAAACCTACTACACCGTATACACAAAACATTTTCAGTTTTACTGTGCACAATAACGGTCAATTGGTTTGCATTGGCGGAAAACCACAATATGTAAATGGTTGGAAGATGAACATCAGTATTCCAAGAATGAAGCTAGAAGAAATGAAACAATATCTGTTAAACATCGTTGACGGGAAGATTCATGCTCTTTATTATGAAGTACCACACTTTGGCATTACAAGCACCGTCAAACTAAGAAACAACTATGATATGCATGTTATGTTTGACATTTCAGCAGCACAAGGCAACTTGGAAATTTACATTGACCATGTGGGTGTCGATTTTGTTATTGCAAATTATATATGCCCAAATGCTACCTTGGCAAAAATAATGGATCGTGTGATAACAGACTACACAAGTGACAACGAAGACGGAAAAAAGCACGTAACAGAATCAGATGACACATTTGATCAAATGGTTGAATGGGCCGAACAAGAACACTTTCAGAATGAGGAAGCTAAAGCAGCTGAACGTCGTCATAAAGCCATATGGAATAATCGTTCGTATTCATAATCATATGACTGAATAAGTGTCATGTATGCTTTAAGATTGTCTTATTTGTATTATTTTCAATGTTGGAATTTAACATGTAAACAAAACCCTAAAACATGTGTCGTAGAAAACCCTAAAACATGTCGTGTATAGGGTATCATATTACACGACATTGTCTAGGGCTTGAAATGAGAAGCAAAATATGTGTGTCGTGTATTTCCATCCTCTATACACGACATGAGCATGTGTATCTCCCATGTCGTGTATTTTATTGCATGGTACCCTAAACTTTGTCCAATTAAAACATGTCGTGTATTTTATTGCATGGTACCCGACATGCCCCTAAACTTTGTCCAATTATTGACCCATGTCGTGTATGTTTTCACCATGTCGTGTATGTTTTTCACACTAGATGAGGTTGGTAAGAATAAAAAAAGGCATGTCGTGTATGTATCTCATTTTGTACACGAGATGCTACAAGTTTATTTGCAACAATGATTTGTGGCCATACACGTACATGTCGTGTATATAGCGAAAATATATACCCGACATGTATGGGTATTTTTGATATTGAGAAGAAAGATAGGTAAGTGCAGACACGGTATTTTCATTTTGGGTAGTACAGTAATTTTCACTATATTTTTTAGGGAATGTCTAACCAATGCCCTAAGGGCATTGGTTAAGATTTGTCTCTTGTGGTTTTTAATTACACAAGTGGTCCTTATAGTTAACATATAATAACATATTTGGACGGAGGACCCACATAAATAGTTATTATAAACCACAAAAAGACAAATCTTAACCGATGCCCTTAGGGCATTGGTTAGACATTCCCTATTTTTTAACTCCAAATAAGTACTAGAATATATTTGAAAGAGAAAGCAGCAAGGTTCATGACAAAAGAAAGTAAGGAGAGACAGAACAACTTTTTAAAATAAAAGGTTGGATTCCCATATTCTTTCTATCATCATCATCATAATACATAATTGTTGTTTGTAACTTGTAAGTTTCAGCAGCGCCGCCATCACTCCCAACCCGACCCAAAGGTAACCATCATCATCATCATCTCTATATACATATATAAACTATTTAATTGGAACATTTTTATAAAACAGTAATGGATTTGGCTGTTTATGCAGTTTAGAAGAAGAAATGGCTTTGGAAGCTATCCGTTATCAGCGTGGTTCACTTCAACTGCTTGATCAGGTCCCCCTTCCTTGACTACCTACATTTTTTTTTACCATTTTGATGTGCCATAATTATCAGTAAGAGGGTGTTTGGATTAGCTTATTTTCTGGGATTTTCTTGAATCTAGAAAAGCTCATAAGCTCGCTTTTTCCGGCTTATACGGGTTGTTTAAGTTTGTTTGGCCGGCTTACAAGCTTTTTCAAATTTATTAGCTCGGGCTTATGAGCTTTTCAATGTGAGCTTATGGCTTATTGAAGTTCATAAGCTCATAAGCTCAAAATTTTGAGCTTATGAGCTTTTCAAAAGTTCAATAGGCCCATAAGCCGGCCAAATAAGCTTAAACCAAACACCCCTAGAGTCTTGAATAAGCCATAAGCTCAAGTTGATAAGTTTTCATAAGCCGGAAAAGTGAGCTTATAAGCTTTTTCAGTTTCAAATAAACCCATAAGCCTTATAGAAGCTAATCCAAACACCCCTTAAGCGTGCCTATTATCTGTGATATAAAGCATAATCACTTGTATCTATTAGAGCATAAACAAACTCAGGTTAGGACTAAACTATGATCCTTATGCAGGTAAAACTAGACTTTAAGTTCCTGTGGATAATAGTTTCAGAGATACTTCACAATGACTTGGACTTAATCTAATGAAAATTTAGTATATGATGAATGCAAACACATGACCTACTTAACAAAGCAGGTTACATTAAAAACACGATTAGTTTATGCAAAATCAAAAAAAGATAAAGCGGCTGAAAAAGCTGCTTTAGACAGCAAGGTGAGCTGTCACCACAGCAGTCAACTAATTGTAAAACAGAGATGCATACCAAACACGTTTGACACAACAAATTTATCACATGAGCAACACGTAATAGTTAGATGAGTCGGAGTTGTTTTCGAGTTGTTACAGTAAAAAGGCCGTCCTTTTATATAGAAGGTAAAAATTATAGCCTAAATGCAAAGTGCTGCAAAAAGGAGAAACCTTTATTTTTTGGTGGCATGTATTGTTTCTGTTATAGTTTTCACATCTCTTTGTTTTCGAACAAACACTGGGTATAAACTCAAAAACCAGTATTGGAGAAGATTTCTATAAACAGTTATTATCATTATGTGTGTGAATGACTTTGAGTGCCTATATTAGTTATTGATAAGCTTTGACTTGACTAGAGTTTTGTTTTGAGCAGAGAAAACTTCCTCTTGATACCATCTATCTGGAAATTCAAGATGCTGTACAGGGCTGGTAAGTCTTAAATGCCCTTTTGGAATGGAGGGACTACTCAGCTTTTTGTCACTTGTCGTATCGTTTACTATTAGTTAAATTTGCCATTTCTTTATTAAATAACAGGATTAAATGTTTATGGCTTCACAGAATAATATTAATTAATCAAACTATAATGAAATTTGTTTCCTAGGGCCACCCTGTCAGTTTTATTAGATAATACGTTTTTGTATATCCATCCAGGGAAGCAATAAGAGAGATGGTGGTACGTGGGGCACCTGCGATTGCCATTGCTGCTGCACTTTCTCTAGCTGTAGAAATATCTAAACTGGAGGGATTTAGTGGAACACCAAATGATGCAGCATCTTTGCTTAAAAAGAAACTGGAGTATCTTGTGTCAAGGTAAAACTACTCCTAGGGTTTCCTGCTCCTATCAAATGTACGAGTTTGGTATATGACTTCAGTTTGCAAAAATAATGTTTTTATACTTGTGTATCCTCACAACTTTTACTGACGTGTTGTACTATTCATCAGTCGTCCAACTGCAGTGAATCTTTCAGATGCAGCAACTAAACTTACAGAGATTGTAAGCAAATCTGCTGCAACTGCTACAGATGCCAATCAAGTGTTCCAAGTAATCAATCTTTATTTGTAATTTTTAGTTCTGCGACTCCATTTTGAGTGTTTAGTCTATTAAAAAGCTTGTTATGGCTACCAACTACAGTTTGCACTGTAATCTTGAGTAATGTAGTTATGTTCTGTTTCAGGCTTACCTAGAAGCGGCTGAGATAATGCTGGAGGATGACATTGCTTCCAATAAAGCAATAGGGTCATACGGGTCTTCTTTTATCCAGAATCAAAAAGATTTTAAGAAATTATCAGTTTTAACACATTGCAATACTGGCAGGTTAGTCATCCCCATTCCTCGTCATCTTCAATTGTATTCTAACTCGTATCACTGATATAATAAGTTGAAATTTCATTCGGTTTCAATCTTTTATAGTTTGTTTGTTACTGTTTTAATAGTCTTGCAACAGCTGGATATGGAACGGCTCTTGGAGTAATTCGTTCACTTCATGCTGATGGAGTACTAGAAAGTGCATATTGCACAGAAACCCGTCCTTTCAACCAAGTAAGCACTTTATTGCACTTTTTGGTCTACACTCACTTGGATATTCTAAGTAGTCTCATACTCCCTGTGTCCCATTTAATTGTTATTTTGAATTGTCATATAGGTCAAAGAAAAGGTTCAACACCTTTTCACATATCTAAAATACCAATAAATAAAGAGAAAATAAGGAATCTTATTAACCCAAACAGCCTATTTTGGCTTTGAAATCCCAAAAAGGAATTGTTGTCATCTCACGGGACACACTATGAAGGAAATTGTTGCAATTGTCATAAAATGGAGCGAGTACACGTGTTAGATGTATTACTATGGATTATGGAATATTAGACCTGATGCTACCATCCTTTCCAATGTTGTTCAACTAAACTCCTTAAAGTTAAGAACACAAACATGTATTCTGATCTTGTGCACTTTAAATGTAAACACCTACAACATTCTAGATATTAGCATTACCGTGAAAATGTACTTGATTGTACTGGATTCTGTATTAATGCATGCCGTTATATTAACATCCAACACTACTCCACCAGATGACCAAACATGCACCTAATTCAGTGAGTAATTAGTTGCTTTGCTAGATAGTTTGTCTTTGTCACACAAACCCAAATGGCTATATAGAAATTAATAGATACCTTTTTCAAGTTGGTACCACTTCAAGTGGTGCAAGGCTTGCAAGTAAAGTTTACATGATACTTCAAGGTTGCATCCTAGATTTAAACAAGATACATGTGTCTTCTGATTCACGAACATTACGATATTGATGTTAAAGCAGTTCCCCTTTGTTGTGTATTTTATTTGAGTTGAAATAACATCTTTTTTACTTGTGCAAGTGTAGGGATCAAGATTAACGGCTTTTGAGCTGGTACATGACAAAATACCAGCCACTCTTATAGCGGATTCTGCTGCTGCTGCTTTAATGAAAGCAGGACGTGTGCATGCTGTCATTGTTGGAGCTGACCGTGTTGCTGCTAATGGTACTTCACCAAAACTGCTTGTTACTTTTAACATGGAGTGAAACCCAATAATTAACTAAACATAATTGCAGGCGACACTGCGAACAAGATCGGAACCTATAGCCTTGCTCTATCAGCTAAGCATCACGGTGTTCTGTTTTATGTTGCTGCACCATTGACTTCCGTTGATTTATCACTATCTTCTGGAGATGAGATTATTATAGAAGAAAGATCAGCTAGTGAGCTACTAAACACTCGTGGAGGTCTTGGAGAACAAGTTGCAGCTTCTGGAATTTCTGTGTGGAATCCAGCTTTCGACGTTACACCAGCTAGTCTCATAAGTGGTATTATAACCGAAAAGGTGACATTCTCACTCTCTGAGACATGCATACACATTTGTACCATGTGTTTGTTCATCTTTCTCACAGATGTGTGTCCTTTAATCTTGCCAGGGTGTCATCACAAAGAGTGGGAATGATTCTTTTGACATCAAAGGTTTTGTGCAGAAGACACTGAGCAACAACTGATAATACAGACTCTTATAATGATTATGACTTGTAATGTATTATTTGTTTCTGAATAAATCTCAATCAGACGCTGTGGCAGGTCTTGATGCCGAGTCAAAGTTTCTGGTATAAGTGATCTATTAGGATCAACAATACTTGGTATATTTGTTTGCCTAAAAAGAGAGTATTACTGATACATAATATACTAATTATTCCGGTCTAAATATATACCGAATACTTGACCTCATGTCTATGCTGCATTAGAGACTATTTGAATTACTTTATACATGACTCTCAAGTTACTTTAGGATATACTGGTGTTCTGCTTGGCATCTAATTTTGTTCATATGATGGAGAGGTCATATTATGAATCAGGGAAGTAAAAAGCTACATAAGGGTCATTGTGCATATTGTTTTTAATGAAATAGATAACAATGGGCACATATGTACACTCGAAGATAAGAACATGTTGAAATACCAAGAATATTGAATCCGTCTGCATATTGCATTCTTCACAAACATAGGCAATAGAAGGTGCATTCGTATTCTCAATACAATTAGAACAAGTGCAATGATGGTGGTCACTTTCACGTTAGTATCACATCATCCATCATTGGCATCACTTTCCTACGACCTCTCTTTCCTACAACCTCTGTTCTTATCTTGGTACACAAGTAAATATTCAATTCTTTCGGTGGTGCAAACCACCGAACCCCTTCTTTTCCCCTTTCTTGCGTGGTTCTTGCCTTCTTGGAGGTGCGTCACAATGGTTCACACGTAACCTTGATGTCTAGTGAGCACATCATTTGTGGTGCTACTCTTACTACACCCAACCTTATTATCAATTGTTTGTCTTTTTCAATGAAAGGATGAGAAGAAGTTTTGTTGGTTTTATAACTTTTTTTGAAAGCTTTTTGCTATTGTGCAAATATTTTTTTTCTTTAAAAACTGAGGTTTTTCAAATCTTTCAAGAACAACTTTTTCTTTTTTAACCAAAATTTCGTTTTCATCTTAATTTGATATGCTTTTTGCATTCCAATATATATAGTTAGTTATATACTAGATGAATACCTGCGCAAATCGGCGATGTATAGCGGCAAATAATTATTTTGCGAAATCGTGATTTTGGTTCGACCTTAGATGTAAAACGCGAGTTTTTTAAAATTAATATAAAAAAGTTGCCAAATTTAGAATTAATCAAGAATAACGATATGTAACTAATTGAAATAGCTGACCAGTGTTTGAAGATGCTCTTAGTAAAGATACAAGTTATATTTATTGTGTTGAAAATTTTAGTTTTATTCTTGGGTTTTTTATATTTAATCGGGCTCTATCTATGTGTCGATTATTTTCTCTATAGGACCGAGGTTTATAAAGAGGACAGAAATACAGAGGGTTGCATCTATTTCAGGTTTTTTTTCTTTGTTTATCTAGAGTTTCACAAAAAGTCCAAGCTCCGATAGGTGCTCAGTTATAATCTTGGGTCATATTTGCTATATGAAAGGAACGCTTGTGTATGTAGGGACTATATACAATGTAAAATGAAAAGAAAGAAAAACGCTATTTGTATCTATATATTAGTAAGTGAGTTGAGATTTTTGTAAATTGAAAAAAATTAAAAAGTCTAGAAAGCTTATCATTGAGTGACATGTGTCCCTCACTCAATATTACTCTTTTTTTCTTATTAAATTCGTTTAGGGGACATTTTGGTTCTTTTAACCTATTTTTTTATTCCATCCCAAAACTTTAAACGTAAATAACTTTTAAACGACAAACTTTTATGAAAAACCGATTTCACCAATTTTTTTAAAATTTAATTCTATTTAATTTGGTATGCATTATGATATATAAATCTCAACTTTTTTTCCAACTTTTTAAATGGGTGTTAATTTTCTTGAAATTTTTGGCATTTTCGGCTCTAATTTTAACTAGTTTAAAAGCCGAATTTTACAAAACTTAAAACATGAAAAATGTAGGCTTTTGACCATTCTTTACCCAGAAATTTGAATCACTCAAATCAGATATGATATGAGTGAGATATTGCACGTTAATGTTGACGTTTTAGTCATATTTAGTGCATACAAAGTGTTTGATAAAATGCCTAAAAGAGATTTTTTCTTATAAAAGTACATTCAAATGCACTAATTGGTATACAAAAATACATCTTTTGTTATTTTTGGTTTATTTTAAACTGATGAACAACCAAATGATAAACTGATGAACATTGTGACCATAACTGATGAACATTATGATTTTTTCGACAACTGATGAACATTATGATTTTTTTTAATACCGATAAATTGATGAACAAAATTTAAGAGAACTGATGAATAACTTTTTTTTATTGATAAACAATACTAACTGATGAACAAGACTAATCGATGAACTGATAAACAACTAACATATGAACATTGCGATTTCTTTTAGACAACTGATGAATACTATAAAAAATAACTGCTGAACATTATGAAAAATAACTGATGAACGTTATAAAAAATAACTGATGAACAATATCAAAAATAACTAATAAACTAATGAACATTACTATTTATTTATTTTTTTAAAAATACTAATGAACAATACTAAATAATAAAAAATTCATTATTAGGTTTTTTTGTTCATCAGTTAGTGTCGGTTTTTTTTTTCAACTTGTTTTCGTTCATCAGTTAGTGTCGATTATTTTTCAACATGTTTTTGTTCATCAGTTATTGTTTTTTGTTCATCAGTTATTGTTCATCATGTTTTTATCATTAAATATTGTTCATCAGTTTTTGTTCATCAGAAGTATGTCTTCTTCATCAGTTACTATTAACTGATGAAAAAGGTTAACTAATGAATAAAAACTAACTTGTTATATTGATGAACACAAGTAAAATAGGAAGACACGTGATGAACAAAATCTCGTTTTGATGAACAGAAGTATGTCTTGTTCATCAGTTAATATTGTTCATCACCTCGTCACTCTTGAACAAGATTATTAATGAACAAAGACTAATTGATGAACAATACTAACTGATGAACATGATTAACTGATGAACAAAGACTAACTGATGAACAAAGATTAACTCATAAACAAAACATACATTTCTTTAAGAAAAATAACGGTTAAAAAACCTCACTTTTAGAATCTTACATTAATAAAATGATAAATAACGCGTTGTGGTAAAAATATTAGAGCCTTTGACGCAATTTTAACACTAAAAATCTAAGTTAGACATTTCATCAAACACCTTGTGTGCAACAAATATGAGTAAAAAGTCATCTTTAACTGGTGATATCTTACTTATATGACATGGGATTCGAGTGATTCAAAAATCTGTGTAAAGAGTGAACGAAAATCTATAACTTTCATGCTTTAAGTTTTTCACGAATAGACATTTATGCGGGTAAAAAATAGGGATGAAAATGCTCAAAAAATCAAGAATATTAACGCCCATTTGATATGTAAAAAATAGTTTCGAAATTTTTAACAAAATTTATACCAAATTAAAGAGGTTTAAATTTTATAAATTATGGTGAAATCGGTTTTTTCTAAAAGATACGTGCGTTTGAAATTTGAGGTGGAAAAAGAAAAATCGGGTCAAAAGACCATATTACCCCTGAACGAATTTTGTGTATAAATTAGGGTGAGGGACACGTGTCACACTATGAATGGTTTTCTAAACTTTTTAATTTTATCACACTTTGCAATAGATCCCCATTCATTAGTAAGTAGGTGATTTGCACAATTTTCATTTTGATTTGGATGCTTAAATGTACAAACAGACAGGTACAAATATGTAATGCACAAAATAGAATCAATACAAAATAAGGGAAATTGCGTATATATCTTTGTAAAAGCTTAAAACTGCATATATATCCAACTTAAACTTATAATTGCATATATATCTTTTCAAAAGCTTAAAAATTGAAAATATATTCAACTTAACTTAATAATTGCATATATATTCTTTCTAAACCTTCATAATTGCATATATAACCTTCTAAACCTCTAATAAATCATATATATAAAAATAATTATTTAATATAACTTTAAACTCTAAATTATGATAGTTAAAATTGCAATAAACACATTTGTATTAAGAGTACAATGCCCCGGGCTCAAATGAACGACCAAAAACAATATATCAAGAAAATGTTTAATCTAACGAAAAAATCACCTTATCTCATATCTAATACGAATGCATGAAATAAACTATAATATATATCATGGTTGTTATATATTATACATCACAAATAAAATATGTTTGCAATGAAAGCGCATATACTATTGCTAACAATAAATAAAGAAGAAATATATATGAGAATTTTTTTTAATTATAATTGTTATGTATTCTAGAGTTGTAAATTTAAATTAAATAGTTATTTTGATATATATGACATATTTAAGGTTTACAAATGATATATATGTAATTTTAAATTTAGATTGGATATATATGCAACTTTTAAGCCTTTGAAAGTATATATATACAATTAAAAGTTTAAGCTGGATATATACGCAATTTTGAGTTTTTATAGGGATATATATGCAATTCTACCTAAAAAAATAAGGTGAATTTTATATAGAGAAAATTACCAAAAGTGGCAAAAAAATCCAAGGTTGGTCCATTTTCTAGACACTTTTAGCATCCTTTTCCCATTTTGGCCATGCTCAACCTATCAACTGCTCGACTCCATTCATATTATGACATGTGTCATTCTATAATACTTTATCCTTGACCCACTAAGTGTCACATCAAATCTTTATGCAATCTACTATTTTGTTTGTTTATTAAAAGTCAATGCTCGACCAATGGTGCTCAACCGGCGGTGCTCAACCGGGGGATTACTTTTTACTTGAGAAATTGGAAAAGGTACAATGATTTGACACCAAAAGATTTACAATATCTTACTGATTTGAGTGTTTTTCTTTTCTTTTTCGACTTTTACGTTTTCCATATCAACAAAAAACACACACACAACACACACTAACACACACTGATATATTGAAAAACACATTTTGGCCAATTTCTGCACTTTGAAATGTACAATCCATAACACAATCGGACGTTTGATCCAGATCACAGACTCAATGGACGATTGAACCACAACGTAGACGCAAAAAATCAAAATGGTAGGTATTTCTAACTGATTAATTTTGTTCCTTACTGTTTTTTAGGGTTTTACATCATTGTTTTGTTGCATCCCTTTTCAAAGGGAATGCATTTTTTTGTTTTTTTAGTTAAGTTACGTTTACATCAGGATTTGTTTTATGAGAAAATTACCAAAAGAGGCCAAAAATCCATACAAGGTTGTGGTTTTTGGAACTTTTTTTTGCCTTTTTGAGATGGTTAAGAAAAATGAATAAAAAGGTTACTAGGTTTGCCAAATTTTAGTATTATTAAATGACAATTATTAGTCTCATTTTTATATAGAATCATGTTACGATGAAATGCGTGAAATGAGAGGGTATGTGTGAGTGGCCCATTTAATAAGAGGTTGCGGGTTAGTTCTCAATTGAGACACGTGTGAATTTTAGATTTTCTAGACTATATGTAAGGTGGCGTAGTTGTAAGTTCTCCAGCGGGTTCGCTAGATACCACTTTACTTGAGTTGATTGGTAATCTTGTTCCAAACTGTAAAAAACGATTGTGTCTGAGAGCTATATAGGTGATTCATGTATTCGTAGTTGATTATTCACACTTGATCTATTTTATGTGTTTGTAAGAGTTTGAATGTTGATGCGGAGATGCTTGTACTTGTAGATACTTGTAGTTTAGATGTCGTATGCCTGTCTTATTGAGTGCTTTTTAAAAGCCAATGATGAGTGCTTGTAGCAAATTGTTACTGCTTTTTAGATGTCGTATGTCTTGTTTGTTTTAACGTTTTGAATCTGTTATTTCTTGTAGGCGTATGATGCTAGAGTTATCGTGAAAAGCAAATTGCATTACTTCGTACTTATGAAGGATCGATTAGACCAGTCGCGCCATTCCATGTTTAATGCCACATGTTTTGGACCATGGCTCGATTTGACCTATGTCGATAATGAGGAAGGGCTTGTTCATTACATGCTTCAGAAACAATTCTATCAAAAAAATGATAGATATGATCTTCCACTTGTATACTATTTTAATGGACATTGTCTTCATTTTGGTCAAAATAAATTATGCCTGATTACTGGTTTTAGATTTGGTATGGTCAGTTTTAGGAAATGGCGTAGTGGTGATATCCCTTTCCGTCACCGAGTTTTTCCAAACCATGTTGGGAAACATGTGAAATTAATTGATCTATTATCGGTTATTGAAGATAAAGAGGTGTTTATAAATCTATCTGATGAGGATGCGATACGGGTTTGCCTCTTGCTAACACTTGAGGTTATATTCATGGGTAAAGACTTGGGGTCTATCATTGATGATATTTTTTTGAGGATGGTCGAGGATCTTGATGAATGGAATGCATTTCCATAGGGGGAACATGTTTGGAGGCAACTTTATGATTCAGTTAGAAATATCTCTTCAAATCATCCAGTGGATTACCGTTAAAGAATGGGTCATAAAGAATCCAACGATCTTCCCACCTATAGCTTGAAGGGATGCGTTGCTGCTTTCAAGGTTACAGCTAAAACACTTTGTTAACATTAGCAGTTATTAAGGTTACAAGTGCTTATTTACTAGTGATTAAGTATGTAATAAATGGTTTTACAACTAGTTTACTGTTTTTTTCCTATAATGGAGGGGTAGTTTGGGTATTATGTAGGGGTTCAAAATTATCTTCATATATTTCTCGTCCTTGTAACTTATATTTGTTTTCTTAACTTTTTGTAGATATGGATCATAGAGAGTTCTGATACAAGTAAAAGTAAACATTGGTAGAACAAGGCTCCAGGGGGTGATCCCAAGAGCACTTGCATGGTCGAAACACACATCATTTAGAAAGACTAATTATTTCGACCAACTTTTTGACAAGGTAAATATATATAGTTTTTAATTGATTGGTCAACTTTACATATACATAATTTGAGATACCACATAACTTGTATATTTTACCTAGGACTCGAAACCAAACGTGATTATTACCCCCAACAAGCTTTGAGGCTGAAGCTGAATGGTTTGCATGAAGCATTGAATTTTTTAAGTGGTATACCCCGAGAGCACCGCCTGTTGCAAAAGGGGGACCCTGGGATGAACATTTTCAGAAAGTGGCTGCAAAAACGACTAGGCAGAAAGTGGTATACCCCGAGGGTTATTCAATAGATAGCAGGGGTAAAGAGGTAGAAGTTGTTTCTCTTGAGGAACGGGTTAAGGCTTTGGAAGCCCGCACTTTCAAACTTGAGACTATTATTCACGTTAGTTTTTTACCTTTTGCAATTGTTGACAAAGTTACTTTGTTATCAAACAATTACCATGTGGTATGCTAATAGGCAGATTTTGTATCGAAATACTTTATTCTACAGGTTATAACGAGTGACAGAGACAAAATGAACGAAGATACCTATGAAAAGGTAATTATAAATTGTATTAATGTGAGTATACCTTTAATTCTAATGTTCAACTAATAAGTGTTAAACACTTTGGTATGCAGGTTTATGGAGACAAAGTTAACACAATTGAAGGAGACAAAATGAACGAAGATACCTATGAAAAGATAATTATAAATTGTATTAATGTGAGTATACCTTTAATGTTCTACTAATAAGTGTTAACCACTTTGGTATGCAGGTTTATGGAGACAAAGTTAACACAGTTAATGGAGAAAAGGTAATTTAATGATGTTGTGTTTTGTTCTTATTTCATTTCTGATATAGTTAATAACTTGCGATAATAAAAGTTTGCTAACTTTTTTTCATATCATTCACATGCTATAGATCTTGCTAATGAGTTTTGCAGTCAAGTCAATGAATTTTTCAAGTTGTTTGATACGCCAGCTGTTGATGTGGATGACAAGGTTGATGGATTGAAAAACGTCTCAAAAGGAAAACTTGAGAAAGCTGAAAAACATGAGGATGAGGAGGAGCAGAGGGACAAGATTCTGAAAATTAGTGTTGAAGTTGAAAATAGAAGGAAGCTTATTGAGAAACTGAATTCACCTCCCATGAAAAAGGGCTCTAGAGCAACGCGGAACAAAGAAGAGGAGGTTTGAACATGTTCCTAGGTCACCCTATGTCGAGAAGCGAAGTAAAACTTCTGAAGTTCGTAGCGTAGAAGATATGTTGAAGGGTCGAAAGAATATACAAGTTCATAGTCCAGTTATGGTTGAGAAGTTAGTAGAAGTCAGATCGTGGGTAGAGGTATGATATATTATGCTGGTATTTTTAGATGAATGATTTACCTTAATATGGGTTGAGTTCGTAAATGATACCAAGTCTAAGTAAACTTCGTAAATGATACAGTGGATGTTATGCTAAGATGCCTAATTTACTAGAAGTATTTTGATCCACCTTACTATTTTGAGAATTCATTTGAGAATTGATTTTAAAGCTTTGAAATATCAGTCAGTAGTAAACCGTAAACGTATAAATGATACAGTGTGCTGTATTATTACATGAATGCTTTACCTTGTCTTTAATTAATCATTTACGAAGTTCAACTTGTATTTAATGAATGATGGTCATGTATGTTTATTTTGTTTTCTTTTTAGGTTCTAAAGCGACCATACCAAAACATCGACAAAATTTATGTTAGCTTTGAAATTGATCGGTTCCTGATTAGGGACGGGTGGCGTAACTGTGTGTTCCCTTGGTCTGATATCGTTGTCGATCGTTATTTCTGGGATTGTTTAATTGGACTTGACCATAGTCGTAAAGGATGGCTACGTGACGAGGTAAAGTAAATTTTATTTACTTTACTCAGTTTTTTATAAAACATGCTTTTGATTGTCTCTGCCTGCCAATTGATTTTAAGTAATTTTTACATTTTAGTGTTACATGAGAGATGATACAGGTTTTACTGACCAGGTCTTAATATTTATAGTGTCTCGTTATACCTATGGTCTACCCTAGTGCACTAACGGGCAGTGTACCCGGTCGTGTGTAGTGTAGTAAACGGTAAAGCCGAGGTCGTCGCAAGAGCTATGTGTGTTGGATAATTACTAAGTCTAGGTGTCATAGATTAATAATGGTTTCGATAGGGATTTAATTAATTAAACTACTAATGCAGAATAAAGCAAATAAAAGAAAATAAAGGATAAAGGGAAATCAATAGAGGAGAGTGGTGCTAACCTAGTTAATCCTCCTTGCTAGTTATGTCTACGTCTACTTACTTCCAATTACTTCAGGTGGGGTCAAAGTCGAGAGGACAACATTTGGTCATTTCGCCCTAACCTATCAGCAAAGATGCCACCACAGGAGAAGTCAGGTGTCCCCTCATAAGTCCTGTTATTCCTGGTCCCATAAGCCAAGTCATTAAGTACCTCTACATGCTAGATTTATAATAGTGAATGCCCGGCCATTAGGAACTTAGACATGTACCCCCTAATTCTTAAGTTCATCCAAACGATAGGTGATAAGTTGGACAAATCGCACAAGTAGAAAGGGTCGTCAGTTGGTCATATCTTACCCTTCCCGTCTCAGTCCGCTCACCTAGGGTCAGTTGGTCATATCTCCTAGGCAATTCGCCTCTATCGCCATTCAAAACTACCGAACCAAGGGTGGCTACCAATAAACTATCCATGCATACACTTAGAAATAATTGTACGGAAGTAAAGTAAACGCAAACAAAACAATTAAGGAATCATAACTAGGCCAGCACCAAAAGGTGCTTAGCCACTCATATTAATCATGCAAACCAATTCAATATTCAAAGGTACGAAATACATGAATTGAAAGTAAAAGAAATATAAAACGTTAATGCTTATCATAGGGGAGTGATTTCTCCCTTGGAGACAGCTCTGTATGCTTCTCTAGACCTGCCTTGAGCTTTTTCCCACGTTCTCTGACTGTTGTGTGTGGAATGGAATGATTAGAAATGCTGGAATTCGTGGGGTATTTATACGCCAGATCTGGGTTATGGCATAACTAATATAAGAGTTACGCCGTAACCTTCTATTTCCTTGTATAATGCACTAGATCTGTTGGTTACGACGTAACCTAATGAGTGGTTACGCCGTAGTCTTCAATAAGCTCGGTTACGTCGTAGTTGATGCAGCAGTTACAGCGTAAGTATCAGCGGCATGGAACCTCATTTGACCTAATGTAGTTACGTCGTAACCTTTGGGAAGAGTTACGCCGTAACCTTACGATAAGTTGGTTTTCTGAGTCACGCAATAGTTATGGCGTAATGTGAGAGACGAGTTACGCCGTAACTTCTTCAAAATAGCATACTGTGATAAATCTTTAGATAATTCTCCAGTTCCACGTCTCTTTAGCTCCAATGCTCGTAATTTACCTGAAAGTGGAAAACAAGCGTAAATCCATATAAATGATATAAATTACAAGCATTATCGGGGGAAATTGACGCTTAATATTCAGGACTATTTGATGTTATCAAATATCCCCCCACTTGAACTCTACTTGCCCTCAAGTAGACCTTATTAGTAAGATTCCTAAAATGATATCTCCCATAAGCAAGAAAATATGAGTTTACAAATCCCTTATGCTAGAATAAAACAAAGCCGAACGCCTCACGAAAGGGGAACAAAACACTCAAATCTCTCAACTATTCTAAGTGTCAATTTCGGGGTGATCACTCAATCGCACAGTCATAGCATGTATTCTATCATAAGCTTGACGGTTACACAAATCTCCACCACTAGAGTGAAGGGCTAAACAATTCTCGAAGGCAATATGGGTAGACACGACAAAGGTTAAGGGGTGACTCGTCATTACTAACATGTCACGGCGAAGTGGAAAAAATCAATGATACATGACCATATCCATGGCCAAGACACCAAAGATTGCTCGCTACATCACCTAGACACGCTTCATGACTAAAGGTAGGATAAGACATGGGATATATAATTGGTGTATGTAGGATCGAAATAATATTGTATTGATGATTCGGGTGGTCTTGGATGATCAAAATACATGTTAACCATTTTAGAGAGAGAAAGTAGAGAGATGGTGTTCTTGGTAGAGAGTTGTTTCAATAAAAGTTGTAAGGTTAGATTGCCAAGCCACACCCCTTCCATGGATGGAAGGGGTATTTATACTTACAAACAATACGTCCTCCTATCGGACTGTGGATCAGGCATACAGTGGGTAAAGACCCGTCCTTCCTCCACGGTGTTACACTAAACTATTCTACGCTACTAAATGACTAATTAACTACTAAACAATGTAAATAACTACAAGTCTACGAGCTAACTTATGCTAGACAATAATTGGGGTGACCGACACTTTAATATGGAATTTCCAATTCCTAACAATCTCCCCCTAAGGGAGGTCACCCCATGAAATACATTTTACATCCTAGCATTCTATTCTTGACTTTGTTCTTGATCTCGTAGACTTCAATTCTTCAGTTCCGGAATCTTTGTGCTTTTGTAGGGATTCTTCAAAGTCCGCATTGATTTGTGCTTTTAGTGGAGGCCTTTAACTAATCCACATCTTTGATGATCTTCGAGCTTTCTTTGAGATCATCAGCCACAGCAAATCTCTCTGGATCATCCATAGTTGTGTTGCCTTCATGTGATGTTGTGACTTTAGGACCGACATGCTCACACTTTTGAATCATGACATCTTTCCATCAGAGTAGAGGAAGCCTTACTGGTTCATGATATTTGCAGCAGCGAAGCAGAAGCATAGTATGAAATATCAGAGCCAGGTTGTGTAAATGTGCACCAGTCATGATTTCTTCAAATTAAGTGTGGATGCTGTGAGCATGCGGCTTTGGATTGACTCCTCAATTCTGATCAGCTGCAACCGTCCAAATGTACCTGCAAACAACAGTTAGCAATAAAACATACGAAAATGTCTTTGATCACTTTCGTCGAATTGAGGTACACGGCCCACGGTTCCCCGTTGATCAGTACAAGTACTGCCTGTGATCAGGTATAATTTCGAAGAATCTCCTTGACAGGGTTTCGCAGCTGTTCTAGCTGTTCTCAAACCGGAATGTCTCAAAGAAGACAACACGGAGTGAATGAACCAAAGAATTGAGATTCACTGATTGATGAAAAATGATTTGAAAACAATCGCGTATTGCTTAGAAGAAAGAGTTTTGCAATACGACGAAGGTTTTATGAAAAAGATCAATTTTCAATCAAAATACTTTGTGTATTAGAAAAGAATACACATTCGATGTGCTAGAGAAAAGAAGATTCGCACATCGAACGGTTTTTCCAAAAGCATTTTTTCAATCAGAGATACTTTTTGAATTTGAAAATGTGAATACACATTCGACGTGCTAGAGAAAAGAAGGTTTGCACATCGAACGGTTTTTCCAAAAGTATTCGTCAATTCCATTCCTGGACCAAGGTTGATTCACGAGTGAATCTCCCCATTGTTTCTATCCAGTTGTCACAAGCTTGATCTTACGAGAAGATCTCACATGTCACCCACCAAGAGCTTGTTTGATGTTGGCTCTAGAAGGATTTCCATCTTCATTGTGAATATTTTTACATATCACTCGGATGTTCTGGCAATACCACAAGGATAATGCGTAGGACTCTTAATATATTCTTACTTTCCACATTGTGTGAAACAGCAAGTCTTCATTAATTTTGTGTCCTAATGAGATATTGTGGATGATCTCTTGGCTCTAGACTCAATAGTGCACATTTGGTTCCTATGCCGGAGACTAGGGAGAGGGTCTCCTTCTTCAATATCAACAATCTCTAAGAGAAAGTCGATAGATAATGTCGGTTCCCCGTGAGAATGAAACAAGCCCTTTTAAGAGGAACTTGAGTGGTTTGGGAAGTTGTAGTGCAGTGCGTCACTGGGTCCATGACGTCTTGTCTTCAATACCGATGTTACCTTAGTAAACACGAGTAGCATATGTATTGAACCCGGTTACTGCCCTAAGGTTGAATTATTGGAGGGCTATTTCTTTTCACCCTTTTCATATTCATTTCTTTTTCATTCTTCAACCCCTTCAGTGCTTACCGAGACTTCATTACTAGAATCTTGTTGGGTTTATTCCAGTACTAGCTCTGTCTCAGTCGGCACTCTTCCCATATTCTCATTTTTCTCCTTTTTTCAATATACCTAAGGACTCTACACTATCTAGTGGATTGTCCCTGGGTAGATCCCTCCGGTTCTGGCGGATCGTGGGAACTAATACCTAACCTTACCATCCTTATAACTCCATACATAAAGTAAAATGGTCAGTCTTTTGGTACAGTTCATTCTTCCTTGAAACCAATTGAAAAATCATTTGGAAAAACAATCAATGTACTTGTGATATGAAATCAAAGCATTTTGTACCTTAATAGTTTTGATCATTTAGAAATGCTCCCCCTCAACATGTGCATATGATTATGAAATTGTTTAGCACATGGAGGCAAGAGGACTTTGAAATATTTTCTTTGATCACAATTTCGTACGAAAAAGCCATTTGATTTTCTTGGTAAAATTCTCCCCCTCAATATGTGCATAGGATATTTGAAATCATTTTATCACATAGAGGAAAGAGTTCTTTTTTTAAGCACATCCACAGTCATACTGCCATTAAAAAAACCATTTGAAAACTCCATTTGAAAACTCAAACAAGGTACTTTATGTTAAAACATAAAAGTTTTTGTACCTCGATAGTTTATTTTCTTTTGAAGTGCTCCCCCTCAATATGTGCTTCGAGATTCGAAAGCGTTTAGCACATATGAGAGAGCAGCCTGCACAATTGAATCAAAACGATCATCTTTTATCAAATTTCATATTAAATCACAAATTCTCCCCCGATCAAAAATATCAAACCCTTTGAGATTTTGGATCCCAAGTGATTTAATAAGGTTTAGAAAACATGGGAGAATATGTGGCCTGGTTTAAATACTCATCATATTTTTGGATAAATCCTCCTCCTCAACATGTGCATCGTGTATTTGAAATCATTTGGCACATGGAGGCAGGAGTGCCTTTAAAGGACTAAAACCAGTTCCATTAAAACAGATTTGAGATTTAAATCACGATCTCTCCCCCGATCAAAAATTTCAAACCATTTGAGATTTGTGATCCCAAAAGATCTAAATCATTTAGAAAATTTTGGGGAAAGACGTGGCAAGATTCAATTTTTGAAAAATGACAGATAAGGACCATTTTAAGACATTAAAGATTGTTAGTGTCAGGTATGATTGTTTTTAAGAGATCTTTTAAGTAAAATAAAACAATTTCACAATCAAACAAGAACAGAAAAAATTTCATTTTGGAAGACCTTGATTCTAAAGAAAAAAATCATACCATGACATAACATTAAATCTTGAGATCACCACTTATTTTGTACAATCCGGACTTTTATGAAGTAATATTGTTTGAAAATAATTTATTTTAAATCACTCTCCCCCTCAATCGATGACAGTAGTCAATGATTGAGTGACTTAGGTTTTGATAAAAAGAAGTTCGGTGATTTTCAAAATTTAGTCCAATTTATTTTCAAAACAATATTTTTCCATTTTCAAAACAATTTTTTATTAAATATTTTGAAAAATGGTATCATTCACTACTTTTCTTGCACAAGATACGTTAGGTGGTTGAAAAGCTTATGTTGTTGCTGTAGGGCTTGGAAGAAAAACCGTCTGCAGATGCAGTGATACTTCTTACGTTGCATTTTAATGCCAACTGAGGTCAAATTAAGCTCAGTTTCTTCAATCACTTAGAAGAAAACCATCTGCAGATGCAGTGAGACCTCTTACGTTGCATTATGCCAACTCTCCATTGAAGTCAAATTAAGCTCCGTTTCTTCATTTGTCAACCCAAGAAATCGTTACCCTTTCCTTTCGGCATCCAATCATCTTCAATTGTGGGATCCGGATCGGTAACATTCTTTTATACCAATATACCTGCATACGTTAGTGAACACACATACAGATATATGGTGGTCGACATCACCCAAACAGCAATCGACTAATAAAAATCAATTCAACATGTCAATCAGTTCATATATAGTATGGGAATAATGTGTTTATCAAACTCTAATCATCTAAACCTAACAATCATATCCTAGAAAGCTAGTCCTTCAACATAGGCAATTATATTTTTTCAGATAAGCACGTAGGATAATTAAGAAAGTCCGTTAGATGATATAAATTTGAAAACGTTCTCCCCCTCAATCAATGAATCATTTTATAAAAGATTTAAAAGCGCTGAAGTCATTGATTGAGTTTTCAATTTTTACGAGAACTCTGAAACTGATTGATTTTCAAGCAACTCATTTCCCACCATTTTTGAAAACAACAAATATTTTTCTAAAGAATTTATAGAAGGAAAAACATTTGTGTAGGAACAGCAGTCCTTCGACATACTTTCCTTAAATTGTTTTTAGGATAAGTGCACGAATTATGAAAAATGGTTTAGCGCAGCACTTTCCTTCATTGAAGAGCGGGTTGCTATCGGAAATAATAGCAAGCCATAGTTTAAGCACGGGTTACAGTCTGAAGTAACTGCAAGCCATATTTTGAGACATGTTTTGGAAAATAATATTTACACCTCCTGCTCGAACTTCATCTAAAGTCCTGTACCATTATTGAATGACATTTCTAAGACCGTAGATGTTATCGATACCAGAAGACATGTCTTGAGAAAACATATTTTTGGTATTTTTCAAATTTTCTGATTTTTATGGATTTTTGAAGATTTTATATTTTTCTATTTTCTTTTGTTGGTTTTCTATTTTTGTATTTTGTTTTTTTTTTTTTTTTTTTTTTTTTTTTTTTTTTTTTTTAATAATTATTTACAATGATAGAGAAGATGATATAGTTAAAGAGGATGATGATACGAGTACCGAGATAATGAAATCGAGCAGCACGTCGTAGAAGATAGAATTCGTCATCTCTTAAACTTCCACCACCAAAGCTTTCGAGGCTCCTGAATGAGAGAAATTGAACTATCTGAAAGTGAGACTTTGGCAGCTTCCTCCAAACCGAAAATCCTTATGTTGAGCAGATTCGAAGCTCTATTTCAAGCTTGCTTTAGCCGGGTGCACAAAGAAGCACACCATTATCATAAACCCAGCTGTTCCTTTTAAAAATAATCACCGTGATTCTTCGTTCGAGGCTATATCATCCAATAGAACAACAGCAACGTATCATCCCACATTTAAATAATCTTCTCAAATTTCCTTTCCACTGAAGTCTGAAACGATCCATTCCAAAAGGTGTCAAGAGACCACTTCCCCCGAGTAGTTGAATTGATGCAGCCCGTCTCTTAGAATAGAGCTCAAGAGCCCGAGTACACAAATAGATTTCCAAAGAATAAATGATACAACCACCTAATGCACATTTATCTTTCCTGATGATTGTGTATGAAGCTCAAGAACCCGAAGTACACAAATGCCTCCTCACTTGTGTGCCTCTTTTATCTTCAGAAACTGTCTCTTACATCTCTTCCCCCACGTAGTTGGAATAAGAACACTAAACACCTTGATGAGTAAAACCTTGAGTATCTCTGCGGTCATGACATTTGTTTTCCCGGGATATCTTCAATCACTTAGAAGAATTAAGTTCATCAAGTTTACTCGCCATGAGTCAAACCTTGAGTTTCTCTGCGGTAATAACATTTGTCTTCCCGGGATATCTTCAATTACTTAGAAGTATTAAGTTCATCAAGTTTACTCGCGTTTAGATGCGTGTCTCCTTCCCCTTGCTGGTTTTGACACTTCAGCATCAGCAACATCTTATCAGCCCATATACTCGAAATCTTTTGAGAAGAACACTTGTAATCTTGTGGGAATCAACTTGCTGAAGAATGTGAGCAAGTCTAATTGGAGATTAAATCAGACATTTCACCCTCCCTCAATTAGTGCTCTCCCCTAAACCGACAATCCTTTTGATAAATGCCCAGATTAAGAAGAAGTCTTTAGAACATTAAATGCAACTCGTCTTTGGTCTTCTAACATATATCAGGAAATGTAGAACAGACTGTAGACTCGACCTTCTTCAAGATTGTCCAGTTGGGGAATAGATAGTTAACATCTTCATCACACCAAAAAGTATTCCAATTACATTATATGTAGCAAATCTCCTTAACTAAGATCCCTCCCAATCAAACAAGAACAGAAAGATGTTCATCAAAGAAATTAGCCCAGTAACTAGAAGCACTTTGTCATTAAACTCATCAGTCCGTATGAAGATGTCAACCAACGACTCTAAGAAGAAAACTCCATGTGAAGATGACCCGATAAGAAGAAGTTCGGTTCTTACATGAGTTTGGAGCCGTTTGACCATGTATTCTCAGATATCAATCAATCATGCAGTAAATTCACACTTCTTCTCCCCCTCAAGAATTGCATACGGAGTTGCCATTCTTGATTAAGCAAGTGAATATCTTCAACAATGTAGTCTATTCACACTTCTCCCCCTTAAAATTAGCACAGGATGTCGCCATCGTCATTATAGTTGAGCAAGTGGAATAAGAAAACAATCAACAGTAGTTCGGTTCACTTGATGTTTGAAGCGCATGGAAAAAGCATGAAGCATGTTGATGAGAATGGTCATAAATAAGAAGATTTCTCTTCTTCCGAAGATAATGCGCACTGAAGCGTACACATTTCTTTTCTTTAGAGAACGAGGCATGAACTGATGTGTTCATACGTCATAAGAAGATTTCTCTTCTTCAGAAGATAATGCGCACTGAAACGTACACATTTCTTTTCTTTAGAGTACGAGGCATGAACTGTTGTGTTCATACGTCATAATCTCTCTCTTTTCAACTCTCTTAGCAAAACATGTAATCATCACCATTATCATTCAGTAGGCTCTTTGTAGTGACAGCTGATGGAGATAACCCAATATGATGAATTTGACCCTGAAGTAAACTAACCCGAACTCGTGACTTAAACTTGCACATATGTAACAAAGAGCGGTGCCGATTTCCATTAGCATCTCTAAGTACTCTCTATGTACTCTATACTCTTCAACCAACCAACCATCAAGTATAAGACGTACATTACCTCTTGAAAATCCACAATTGAATGTGACACTGAGCACTACAACGTAACTCCTTAAAGTGATAGTTATTTTGTAGTGGTATGAGCCCAATTCCCCCAAGTGGTAAAGGAAAAGGTAAAAGACACCCAACAATAACTAGATTTCCATGTCTTTGTTTTTTATAATAAGCTCGAACAAGGATCTTGAAGAATCTTCATCCAACCTTCCCCGACACCTTCAGATACTAAGTACACTTGCCCGTGATAATTCACTTCAACCTCAAATAAATAATAGTGAATTAACTCCGTTGTCACCTCATCTGATTAAAAGCTCAATTCTAGCCTCCTTTGACGTTTAAAGTGAACTTTGATAATGGTTTTATCCCGACCATGGTTTAAAAGCACATAACCCCGTAAAACCTTGTAATAACCAAACTGCTATGACGAATATCCAAACATACATCCAATTTATGAAGTACACCCTTTTATCCCTTCTTCGAAATAGAAATTGTAGCACCAGCATCAGAAAAGATCCAGAAATACACTTTCCTTTCTCTAGGATGGTTCCATCATTACGGGATTTTACAATTCTATGGTTTAAACCGAGAAATAGTTTCTTTCGCAGGATTTTACAAAACCAAGAATAAACCGTAAGATAGATCCTGAAAAGCAAATTACTTTAACCAGGATGTTTCCATTGTCACGGGATTTTACAAGTCTATGATTTAAACCGAGAAATAGGTTCTTTCGCGGGATTTTACAAAATCAAGACAAAACCGTAAACAATGACAGTTTGAATGTGTTATGACAACTTTGGTTTCAGTGAATATCTGTTTTAGTGGAACATGCAGCGGTTCATTAACGGTTCATTATCCGACATCACCAATAACATCATCCATCCAATAAGCACTTTGGTAAACACATCATACACGCAATCTGTTGGCTATAGAATTGACAACATGGAGAAGTAGACCCGATATGCCAAACTTGAGAATGAAGTAAAATTTCCTAGATTTGTTACTTAAACTTGTACTAATTCTCGTGAAAAAGAAACAGTGTACCCAATGTACAAGACCTCTTGACATTCTCAACTGAGTGAGACACCGAAGTGATAGTTACGTTGTGGGTTAAGCGAGAAAGAATCACAACCGTAATTAAATAGCCAAGTCTTTATCACACTTTATTAATGCCCAAACAAGTCATCTTCGCGGAAGGGTAGAAAGAAAGAAGACGAAATAAGTAATCGTGCCTGGATAACC
Source organism: Chrysanthemum seticuspe (assembly GCA_019973895.1). Lineage (NCBI taxonomy): Eukaryota > Viridiplantae > Streptophyta > Magnoliopsida > Asterales > Asteraceae > Chrysanthemum > Chrysanthemum seticuspe. The sequence continues at coordinate 55,827,105 of BPTQ01000002.1, forward strand.
TCACTTCAAATTCAAATAAGAAATACTGTCCAAACAACCCCGAAGTCAACTTTGACTATCAATAAGTAATACAAGCCGACACGCAATATACGCCGTGAAAATGTATAACCCAGAGTATCAAATCTCATACACACCAAATCACACCTAATCTCATCATCAAAACTCATTATCTCAAAAACATCGACAAATCTCATAAAATCTCGTTATCACAAATTTCATGATCAATTTATACCACGTACGTCTCAACTCTCATATTATCACTTCAAAAATTCACATAAAGGATCCAATGATTTAATGTCCAATAATCACCAACGTTATGTTTAAATACTAATTATTCTCAATCCCATATTCGGTCCACACACTCAAATCAGACTTCGATCAAACATTCACGTCCAAGTCCAAAGTGACTCATATACCCGGTCAAAGCATAATAACACCACGACCCATCTTTAGCAATAAGTGATATCTCATAAAATCGTACATGAGGTATAACCTGAGATCAATAAAATGACGCGGCCCAACCTAAAAAGATACCCAGGCCCAATCATGTTATCACACATCTAAGGCCCATAACTGGAACATATGTAAAGAAAAATGTTTCAACCCTAAATAAGCGCATATATAAACCATAGTGATAACATTTGATACCCTAATCCTTCTCACAATACGCCCCCTTTTCTCACTTACAATCAAACGCAGCAACACTCAAACCCTAAAATTACTCTCCTTTTTCTGTCCGCCTCTCACATGAACAAGTCAGCCCCATCAATCAAACCCTAAATGTCCTCTAAACTAATCAGCCCCCTCTTAATGAATCTCAGAAAAACAAGTTAGATTACCAAGTGTTTATATTACTTCTTCAAGATGCTCCGATGAAAACCTTTCAAGATAACAACACGTTGCGACCTAGCCACAGGGATGGCATAAGGTTCATTGATTCGAAGGTTTTTGATACGCCACAGGGATGGCATCACACGAGTTAGGTTTATGAGGACAATCCAGGATATTAGGTAAGTTTCAATCTTTTGACATGATATAAACGAACCAAAGATGACAATTAACAGTTATGTTAATTAGTTTATCTTTATATGTTCGGATATTAAAAAAACTTAGATTGATGAAGATAAATTTGTGTGAGACTTCCTTTTAATGGTCGAGTATACACAAAAATTCTGAGATCATAGGCATGTTATGATTGTATTTGGACCCTTGACTGATTTGAACGAACAGAGTGACTAAAAAATAACATAATTGTTATATTTTAGTAATCGTAGATTCGGATATAAAATGGAGTTACACCTCCAAAAGGATCCATGATGAGTTTGCCTTATTTAAGTTTTTGGACTTTTGAGTTCAAACCGATAGTAATACATATCAACAAGGCAAGTCTGAGATCTTTGCATAAATATTTCCTTTTGATATTTTCGTGTGAACCTATCATTGGGTTTGATGTAAATCTGAATATGCACGAGATGAGTCTGAGATTATGATTTAAGTATGAGTCGTATGAGAATAATGGTAGAGTTGAAGGAGATTAGGATAGATGAGGGAGTTGTTGCTTTAGGAATATGGTATTGTTGTGTGGTCGAGTCAAGTTTCATTCTTTTTCTTCATTTCTTTTGTCAAGTCGCTAGCCTAGGTAGCCTAAGTCGCTAGACCTCGCTGGACCAAGTCGCTAAGTCTAGTGAGTCAAGTCGCTAAAGACCTTTTGACTCAAAAGTCAGAAGTACCACAAAAACAGTTTTCACGATTATACAAGTCGCTAAATAGCCAACAAGTTGCTACGACAAGTAAATACAAGTCGCTAGGTAGATTGACCCAACTCGCTACTCAGGTTAATGATAAGTCGCTAGCAGATTAGACCAACTCGCCAACAAGAATATTTGACCATTTTTTCGGCGAGTATTCCGACCAAGAGAACCGTTCAGCTTCAAAAACCGAGAAATAGTGACATAAAAATGCATTCTTTAAGACCCGTTTTGACCAGAAGAGCAGCATAAAGACATCAAGAAATACCCGTTTTGACCATGTTAACCTTCACAGATTGGAACCAAAAGACTCAAAAAGTCATTATACAAAAAATAGTTTTGACATAAAGATGACATTAGAGGCAAATGTATACTGATTCAGCAAACAAAACATTTGACCATTTGATACCAATCATGCAAAGAGACTGTTAACAAAAAGATGCCCATTTGATACCAATCATGTAAAGAGACTGTTAAAAAAAAGATAAAACAAACGTTTTTGCTCCGAAAAATACGTTAAACCAGCTTCAAAAACATGATACTAGACCACATAAGTCAACAACACACAACATAACCTGGCTCTGGTACCATTTGTAGGATCGAAATAATATTGTATTGATGATTCGGGTGGTCTTGGATGATCAAAATACAAGTTAACCATTTTAAAGAGAGAAAGTAGAGAGATGGTGTTCTTGGTAGAGAGTTGTTTCAATAAAAGTTGTAAGGTTAGATTGCCAAGCCACACCCTTTCCATGGATGGAAGGGGTATTTATACTTACAAACAATACGTCCTCCTATCGGACTGTGGATCAGGCATACAGTGGGTAAAGACCCGTCCTTCCTCCACGGTGTTACACTAAACTATTCTACGCTACTTAATGACTAATTAACTACTAAACAACGTAAATTACTACAAGTCTACGAGCTAACTTATGCTAGACAATAATTGGGGTGACCGAAACTTTAATATGGAATTTCCAATTCATAACAGTGTAAAATAAAAAACAAGCATGTAGTCTAAATCTATAACCAAGTCATCACCACTTACCGTCCGCCCAAAGTTCAAGCTTTGAAGTCAAGAAACCGGATCATGAAATGCAAGGTAGATGTGTCATTAGAGGACGTCGTGATGGGCACACTGCCTTTTCTCCAACTGTTGGCATAACTACCAACTCCAATCTTCAAATGTGACCGAGGTGGCCTCCTCGATACTAAATCAGTAAAGCTCATACTACAGTGCTTATAACATCGCACTTTACAATAACATAATCATAACAACTATTTTTTATTTTTTCATTTTTTTTTTCGAATCACTTTTTTTTTCTTCCACATAACAATAAATACTAAACATAATATCCCCCCACTTGAGATGAACAATGGGAATACGGGGGTCTTCAATGATCTTCAGAAATGTTGTCGATGAAAGCGTGATTTTTGACCCTTTCCACTCGAACCTTGAACTTAGGCAAATGATGACTTCCCAATCACAAATAAAGACTACAGGGTAGCCTAAGGTGTATAGGTGTATCGAAACAATATATTGGGTAAACAAAATGAAAGGAATGGCTCAGAAGGGTGTATCTATGGGTATCTTGCACTAAAGATGAGTGCAACAAAAAGGGTTTCACATGGGGGTCGAGAAGTCGAGGTGACTAATCGATAGACATACAATGGTAGGCTGTTTGGGTGATAATCCTATAATATTGCCTTCTAAAACTGAAAAGTCCAAATACATCGAGCTAACTCAACATACCTCGTCTATGGTCTCGAAATGATGCAAAGGCCAAGTTCTAAAGTTTACAAGCTACCGGCACACTCATAATTTGGTGGATTTGGGGTAAAATATTGGAAACGGATAAGGCTAATCTCACCATATAATATCAAGGTTTGTATGTTCTTGGCTAAGGTCTAATCTAGTTAGGTTAAGAAAAACATGTCAAAATTTTAAAAACGGCATAATTTTTCAAAATAAACTAGAAAAATGAGGGCGAAATAATGTTCAAGAGATAATTCTACTCCCGTCCCCCCACTTGAATTGTACAAAGTCCCTTTTGTACTAAGCATTAAATAAAGGTGAAGAGAAAGGTAGAATTAGAGCTAAAACTTTCCTGAAATTTGCTCCATAAAGAAGGAAGGCCCACAAAAAAGAGACGTGCCTTCGTATAAGCATCATGAAAAAACTTCAATCCCTGAAATCACAATACCGACAAGCATAATTCTAAAAATAAAAAATGAAAAATGAAAAATGAAAAACAAACCGAACTCACTTTAGTAGGAATCACGGTTGCATTTAGCGAATGCAACAAGTCTTTTAAACCACTTGGTGTCCCAAGTGGACGAGTGAAGTCTCGTGAGGGTTTACAGGGAACACACCCACAAAGTTCATTTAAAATACTAATACAAGGTTATTGTGTTTTAAAATGAAAGAATTAAACCAGAGGAAGGTTACGTTGTAACTCTTTTGAGGGAGTTACGCCGTAACTGGCAAAACCTGTCATAAGCTACAAAGCGAGTGGTTACGGCTTAACCACTGAGATGGTATTACGCCGTAATTGGTAATGCGTCAAGAACTCTGCTGCTAAAAGGTTGGTTACGGCGTAATCACCAAGATGAGTTACGTCGTAACTTTGTTCAGATCAACAAACTGCAGCAGTAATTACTGTTTCCTGCAAAAATAGTTAGAAAACACAAAACCCTACAGAAATGGAAATAAAACAAAAGAAATGGATAATTCGGGTTGTCTCCCGAAAGAGCACTTTTTTTTATTTACGATTCTTTAAGTTAGACTCAAAGCCGCGGGGCTACCAGTGCTTGTTGGTCATTTCATGGATATGGCAATCTCCACGCTGGATCCAACTTACCAAATTCTCATCCCGTTTGTAGTCATTTCCCAATTCTAAATAGCCCGAGTAGAAACTCTTGATTTTCTGGTAAGGGTGTTCAATGCCTTTTTCTTTGTCCTCCTTACTGATATCGAGCAGTGGTTGAGCTTGGCTTAACTGCCTCTTGGTCCAATTTTTAAAGTTCTTTATCGTTCTCGGCATTTTGAAAATAGTCTTATCATCGTTAATCTTCAACCAAACTAACCCTTCTTTTTCATTTTTATCTAAACCCGACATTTCCTGAAAAGGTCTCCCTAAAATTACTCCCATAAGACCATCCTCCACAAATTCACTTACGTCGTCTAGAACCATAAAGTCCACAAAAAATGAATGAGTTCCAACGAAGACATGTATGTTAGTTGCAAACCCAAGAAAGTTATTCCCCTTAGATTCTAACTCTTTCTTCATAAATTGGTTGTAGCATTCTTTTGACATGATATTGACTGGGGAAGTAGTGTCAATAAATGGGTGAAAGTCGATGAACCCGATTTTGCATGAGATCTTAAGATAATAGGGGTTTCTATGATGTATGCGGGCTCCTACCTCATGAAATTTAGGTTGATTGCGTTGCAAAAAAGTCTTAACAGAGTTATCTTGCCAATGGGCCATCTCGACGTCACTAAAGAGGTCTTCAGCACTCAATCCTAAGTTATCCTCTTCCTCAAAATTGACGAAAACATCAAAATCTCTCCCCGAGTCAACCTCTCCAGGATCCGGGGGGTCGCTAAGAAATTCTTCTAAAGCTTCACCAAAACTGCCTACAGGGTCAATTGCACATACCTTTTCCGGGGTAGACAAATGTTCATTTGGTCTGAAAGTAGCAATTTCTCCATTAGCTTCAAGAGTCAACTTTCCAGCAAAGACATCCACCTTAGTATGGGCAGTGGCAAGCATAGGCCTTCCTAAAATGACTAGTATTCTGTTGTCTTCCGGAATGTCAAGAATCACAAAATCTACTGGGAAAAGGAATTTCTTAATCTTCACCAACATATTTTCAACGATGCCCAATGGCGATTGCATAGATCGATCAGCCATTTCAATTTTCATCTTGGCCGGCTTTAAGTTACCAATCCCCATACGCAAAAACATCGAACGAGGCATTATGCTAATACTTGCTCCAAGATCAGCTAGGGAATTACATCCTAGATCTTTTTCCTTTTGCGGTAGCTCGTTCCTCAAAACCACTGAACATCTTTCGTTGAGGTGAATTGTCTCATCAATACTTAATTCCTGCGCAATATCATTATGATTAGTATTAACAGAATTTGTTAGATATTAACTTTTCACATACACATCAAACCATAACACAAAGTAGCATATAGATGGAATTCTAGAGAGAGAAAGTTAGAGGTTTAGGGAACTTTAGTGAGAGAAAGAAAATTCTTATTATGAGCTCCAACTCTCTACCTTGGGAGGTAGAGAGTATTTATAGTCTTACACAAATCGCCACACTTTGGGCTGTGGATCAGGCATACAGTGGGTAAAGACCCGTCCGTCCTCCACGGTGTTACTTAACTAAATTACAACTTAACTTAAAAGAACTACGACTACGAGCTTTCTAACGATTACATATACTTGAGGTGACCGACTCTTTAATACCGGGAATTTCTAATTCCTAACAATCTCCCCCTAAGGGAGGTCACCTCAATAATGCACCAAAATTACATAGAATACAAATAGATTTTACATTAACACTTGATCTTGTATTCTTGATTTAGTCCTTTGCTCCTAAGCTCGTAGTCATTGAATCTTCACATTGCATGTTTGGTTATTCCAAGTGGAGGTCTTTTACTGATCCACGTGATGATAATTTTGAGCCATCATTTGAGATCATCAGCAATCAACAATCTCTGAGACATCCATTGTGGTGTTGTGACTTTGGGACCGACATGCTCACATTCTGGATCATGATATCTTCTCATCAGAGTAGCGGAAGCATTTGTTGAATCATGATATTGGCAGCAGCGTAGCAGAAGCATGGAGTGAAAATATCAGAGACATTGATGCACTAATCATGATTTCTTTTGAGATGAATGTGTTAAGTGAGCATGCGGCAATGGATTGACCGCTTCATTCTGATCAGCTGCAAACGTCGGGCGTACCTGCATACAACAGTTAGCAACAAATCGCACGAAAGTGTCTTTGATCACTTTCGTTGAATTGAGGTACACGGCCCACGGTTCCCCGTTGATCAGTACAAGTACTGCCTGTGATCAGGTATAATTCCGAAGAATTTCCTTGACAGGGTTTCGCAGCTGTTCTAGCTGTTCTCAAACCGGAACATCTCAAAGAAGACAGCACGGAGTGAGTGAACCAGCGAATTTTAAGTCCACTGATTGATGAAGAAAGATTTGAAAAACAACCGTGTATTGCTTAATAGAAATTGTTTTTGCAATACAACGAAGGTTTTATTGAAAATCAATTATCAATCATAAAAATACCTTTTGGTTTGAAAAATGAGTACACAGTCGATGTGCTAAAGTAAAGAGTTTTTTAAGCACAAAGACCGGTTTTTCAAAGGTATCCGTCAATCCCTAACCTGAACCAGGATTGATTCAAGATATTGAATCGCCCCATTGTTTCTGTTCAGTTGTCACATGATTGATCTATATGATAGATCTCACATGCCACCTACCAGGAGCTTGTTTGATGTTGGCTCCAGAAGGCTTTCCATCTTCATTGTGAATGTGTAAACACATCACTCAGATGTTCTGGCAATACCACAAGGATAATGCGTAGGACTCAAGATATAATCTCTCTTTCCACATTGTGTGAAACAGAGAGTCTTCATTGAAAGTGTCCTAATGAGATTTATTGATGATCTCGTGGTTCTAGACTCAATTTGTGCATATTTGGATCCTGTGCCGGAGACTAGGGAGAGGGTCTCCTTCTTCAATATCAACAATCTCTAAGAGAAAGTCGATAGATAATGTCGGTTCCCCGTGAGAATGAAACAAGTCCTTTTAAGAGGAACTTGAGTGGTTTGGAAAGTTGAAGTGCAGTGCGTCACTGGGTCCATGACGTCTTGTCTTCAATACCGATGTTACCATCAGTAGCATATGAATTGAACCCGGTATCTGCCCTAAGGTTGAATAAATGGAGGGCTATTTGTTTTCACCCTTTTCTCATTCAATTCTTTTTAATTCTTCAACCCCTTCAGTGCTTACCGAGACTTCATAGCTAGAACCTTGTTGGGTTTATTCCAGTACTAGCTCAGTCTTAGTCCGCACTCTTTCCATATCTCATTTTTCTCCTTTTATCATCATACCTAAGGACTTCTACACTAACTAGTGGATTGTCCCTGGGTAGATCCCTCCGGTTCTGGCGGATCATGGGAACCAATACCTAACCTTATCATCCTTATATCACCGTACATAAAGTAAAGTTGGTCGGTCTATTTGGTTTTGTTCATCTGCCATTGGATCCAATTGAAAACCATTTGAAAATCAATTCAGATACTTGTGATATATAATCAAAGCATTTTGTACCTGAATTGTTTTTGATATTTTTAGAACGAGAACTCCCCCTCAACATGTGCATCAAGTATTTGAGAAATGTTAAGCACATGGAGGCAAGAGAAAGAATTAACTTCTTTTGATTACCATTTTCTAAAAGATATCAACATCACTTCCCACATCAAATCAAGTAGAAGTAGTATTTCCGGGAAGGATGAGGTTTCCATAAATTTGCTCCCCCTCAATATGTGCCTCGAGGTTTGAAAAGAGTTTTGCACATACTAGAGGGAACCTGCACATTGAGATAAATGATCACGTTTCAAATCATCGGTTTAAGATAGATGCTCCCCCTCAACATGTGCATAGAAAATTTGAAATCGTTTGTCACATGTGGGCAGGATAGCATGTACATCCTTATAAAACCATTTACCTAGTTATCAGTTTAAATCCAGTTTAAATCACACATTCTCCCCCGATCACAATTATCAAATCATTTGAGATTTGTGATCTCGTATAGATTTAAATTGATTTTGAAAGCTTTTAAGGAGAATTGTGACTTGATTGTGAAAGTGTTTTAACTGATATGGATCAGATTTTAAGACTTTAAACTCCATTTATAAAACATGCATGTATATCTTTTGAAAACAATTTAATGCCAAATAACTTTTTAATTTAATTGAAATCATTCTCCCCCTCAATCAATGACGTAGGTTGTTGATTGAGAGATAGAGATTTTGACAAATAAGTCCTGATGATTATCAAAAATAGAGATTGAGTTATTTTTCAAAGCATTTAGTTTTCAGCAGATAGGAGTTTATAGAATCAGAGCATAGGATTTGAAAACATGGTAAAACATGGCTCTGTTCTTTCTTTAACACCGGGTTATTGCCTGAAAATGACAATAAACCATTGTTTCTCTTTCTCCCAAAAATATTTTTTTGATTTTTTTTTTTTTTTTTTTTTTTTTTTTTTTTTTTTTTTTTTACGAATTCGAACAACATCTAAAGTCCCGTGTCATTCTTTGAATGACATCACAAAGACCGTAGATATTATCGAACCAAGAAAAACATGACAAATTGACAGTATTTTTTGAAGATTTTTCGAATTTTTCAGATTTTTATGGATTTTGAAAGTTTTATAATTTTCTATTTTGTTTTTCGAATAAATATTTACAAGAGATAGATGAAGAAAGACCTTTACTCCTCGTCTTCCTCCTGAAGACGTTTGAGAGTTTCTGGTTGAAGGCTTTTCAAACCAAGACGTGGAAGAATAAACTCAAAACGTTCTCTTGGAAGAGCTTTGGTGAAGATGTCCGCTAACTGATATTCAGACCTCACAAAATATAGTTCCACCACACCTTTTTCCACTTGTTCCCTGATGAAATGATGTCGAATGTCGATATGCTTTGCTCTTGAGTGTTGAACGTTGTTGCATGAGAGAGCAATAGCACTTTTATTATCACAGTACAGAGGGATTTTGTTGAATTCAAAGCCATAGTCAGATAATTGAGATCTCATCCATAAGATTTGAGCACAACAAGATGACATGGCTATGTATTCAGCCTCTGTAGAGGAGATAGAAGTACTCATTTGCTTCTTCGAAGACCAGCTCACAAGCTTATCACCCAAAAACTGAGCACCTCCAGACGTACTTCGACGTGTATCTTGACAACCTGCATGATCAGCATCTGCATAGGCCGTTAGTGACATACCGGTGTCCTTCGGGTACCATAGTCCCATATTGATGGTTCCTTGGAGATACCGAAAGACCCGTTTAACTGCTTCAAGGTGCTTTTTAGTAGGCTTAGCCTGGTATCTAGCACACATGCACACAGAGAACAAGATGTCTGGTCTACTAGCAGTGAGATACATCAGGGATCCAATCATACTCCTATATTTCGTTTGGTCAATCATGATCCCTGAGAGGTCCTCATCTAGTTTGGTTCGGTCAATCATGGGGGTGTCGACAGGGTCACTTGAATCAAATCCAAATTTCTTTAAAACCTCTGTTGCATATTTAGATTGATTTATGAAAATGCCTCCGGGACTTTGTGAAATTTGTAATCCCAAGAAAAATGACATTTGTCCCATCATTGACATTTGAAACTTTGAACTCATTTCATTAGAAAAGCGATCACATTCCATTGGGTCAGTCGAGGCAAAAATAATATCATCAACATAGATTTGAACATGAGTTAAATGTTTGCCTGACTTCCTGGTGAACAATGTTGGATCAACTGCTCCTTTGCTGAATCCAGTTGACAGAAGAAACTTTGACAGTGTATCATACCATGCCCTTGGAGCTTGCTTTAAACCGTAAAGAGCCTTCTTCAAACGATAAACGTGAGTAGGATGCTCTTGATTCACAAAACCTTCAGGTTGGCTGACGTAGACGACTTCTTTAAGATCTCCGTTCAGAAATGCCGTCTTCACATCCATCTGATAAACCACCATGTTCTTACTTGCAGCATTAGCCAAAAAGATTCTGATTGCCTCGATTCGAGCAACTGGAGCAAAAGATTCTTCAAAGTCTATACCTTCCTCTTGACGATATCCTTTAGCAACTAATCGAGCCTTGTTCTTCAACACATCGCCATGCTCATCAAGTTTTACTTTGAAGATCCATTTTAGGGCTATAATCATAGCACAGTCTGGAGCAGGTACTAACTCCCATACATCAAGACGATCAAACTCATGAATTTCATCTTGCATAGCATTGAACCAGCTATCTTCATTCATAGCAGTTTTAACATCTTTTGGTTCGATCTTAGATAGTACGGAGTTGAAGAAGCACCATAAGGCATCGGTTGCGAGTTGCTTCCGGGTTGATACAGGACGAGAGGGATTACCAATGATGTTGTCTAATGGATGATCGTGAGTCCATTTTCTGAGGTGTTCATGTGGCATTTGTTGAGGAACTGAGGTAGCTGAGTCGATGTCTCCTGAAGAAGATGGTTCAGATGATGATTCAGGAGTAGCAAATATGTTTTCAAATGGAGCATCTTCAGGAGTCGCAAAGGGATTAACTTCATCATTGATGCCAGAAACATTTCCATGATGTACATTTGAAGAATGATGATTTGTTGATGAGACTGAAGGTTCAGCAGCAGGTGCTTCTTGACTTACAGATATTGAAACTGATGGATTGACTTCATTCACTGTAATCTGAGCATCCTCTGTTGTAGGGATCAGCACCTCATTAGTAGTAGACTCATACAGTTCATCAAACATTGGATCAAACAATTTCTTTACATCATCTTCAGATGGAGGTACATATGGTGTTTCTTGAGAGGAGTTTGGGACAAGGGATGAACCAATAGGACTGTTTTGAAGTGCGGGTCCTGAGCTGGAGTGTCCAGGAGCCATTTGACCGGTCAGCTCATCAAACGTAACGTGAATTGTTTCCATGATATTTCGGGTTCTTTTGTTGTAGATTCGGTATCCCTTTTTGTTTGGTGCATATCCTACAAATACTCCAATGTCAGCTTTAGCTCTAAGTTTGCCCAAGTCTTGACCCTCATTAGTTGGATAGCACAAGGCACCAAACACACGAAGGAAAGATAGATTGGGTTTCCTGTTGTGGACAAGTTCATATGGAGTTTTTCCATGAATGGTGTGAATCAGGGAACGATTTTGTGTGTAACATGCAGTGGCAATTGCTTCAGCCCAGAGAAACATTGGAACCTTTGAGTAAATCAGCATTGTTCTAGCAGCTTCAACAAGAGTACGATTTCGTCTTTCAACTACACCGTTCTGTTGAGGGGTTCGTGGAACACTTCTTTGATGGCTGATTCCAACGCTTTCATAGAATTCACTAAGTTGTTTGTTGACAAACTCAGTTCCATTGTCTGTTCTGATAATTCTGACAGTTTTGTTTAGTCTAACCTGTAGCTGTTTGATGAGTTTGATGATGATATCAGGAGTTTCATCCTTTGTCCTTAAGAACTTGACCCAGGTGAATCTGGAATAGTCATCAACCACAACTAACACATATTTCTTCCCAAAGATATTTTGCACCCTCATTGGTCCACATAAGTCCATATGAATCATATGAAGAACTTCTGTGACAGAGTTAGTAGGTTTGGGTTTATGGGCATACTTCTTGCTTTTTCCCAATTGACATGCTGAACAAAGATGATCCTTTTCATACTTTAGTCTAGGTAACCCTACAACTAAGTCCTTTCTGGAAAGATCGTTGATGGTGCCGAAGTTCAAGTGATTGAGACGACGATGCCATAACCATGACTTTGTTTTTGAAGCCTTTGATAACAAGCAGATTGGTGAAGCTCTCATCATGTCATCGATAGAGATGGTGTAAAGGTTTGAGCCACGAGTTCCTTTCAACAGTTCCTTACCATTAAGATCTCTAACGAAGCAAGTATGTTTTCTGAAGGCTACTTCTAGATCAGAATCACAGAATTGACCAACAGAGAACAGATTATGACCTAAACCTTCCACATAATACACTCTGGAGATGACACTATCACCAACAACATAATCTCCATAACCCAAAATAGCACCGAAATGATCATTACCAAATCTAACAATCCCGATGAATTTGCTCACGAAGTTCATGAGCCGTGACCGGTCTCCAGTCATATGCTTGGAACAGCCTGAGTCCAGGTACCACAGAACGATTTGAACGATCTGCAGTTGAACACAGACAAGAATGGATAACTGGATAATTGGGATCCCCATGCAAGAATGGGTTCCATTTGGTTAGTAGCAACAGTTGGACCACCCACATCAGAAATAGAAGCATTCATATCAGACAGTGAGGTAATGGAATCATTGTGAATAGATGCAATACTAGTGTCTGTATTAACCCTATTTACAGTGTGACCACTTCTTAAGGGAATAGTTCTACCAGTAGGCATCCATTTTCTAGTGGGCATTATCTGATTAGTCTTATGACCAACAGGTATCCAATAAAGGCCTATTCTGCTGAATGTTCTTCCTGTGGGTTTCCATTGTTTTCTAGCTTTCTTCCGTTTTTGCCTTTTAGCCTTCTTAGCATGAATTTTAGCATTAGCAATATTAACTGGACAATTAACATCATTAGGCAGAATAGTAACACCACATTCATGATTAGAAACAGAATTCAAGCAGACATCATTACAAGGTTTGCAAATAGTATCTGAATTCGAATTAATTACAGTACGCCTATGGCTAATACTAGAATCAACACGATTCGTTTTATTCATTTCAAGCTTAAAGTTCCTAGATTGTTCTTCTACTCTCTTCCAGTGCACATTCTTAACTTGAGAGGTCCTATCATTCCTTGTATTGTCTTGAGACTTTGACCTGCTCCGTTTAATGTCACTGATTACTCCTGTAGAGGGAATGGGAACATTAGTTGGTTTAACTACTCTTTGCATCACCTGTTTAGATGTACTGGGGTCTGAACTACATGTAGGTGCACTTGGGTTCATTTTCATAAAACTAGAGACACTGTGATTTGTACTCCTAGAAGGCACACTTGAGTTCTCTTTCTTAGCATTGACAGATCTGGAATCTGAACTGTTTAAAGGCACACTACGGTTTACTTTCAAAACATTGGGAATCGAATGCATATCATACTTAGCTTTAGGCATTGAGCATGGAATCAAAGGATTAACTCTCTCACCTAATGACTTTGGGCATATTGTGATCAAGCATTCTAAGATTTCTTGAGATCGTTTGGCATATAAGCAAGCATGTCCAATTGCATTATCATGAGGTTTCTCTAGCTTATCCTCTTCAACAATCTCACGCAGACATTCTAGGCAATCCTTGAGGGATGAGAAGTATGTTTGAATGGCAAGTTTGTTGTTCCTTAGATGAGGAGGGACATATGTCACAGATAAAGCATATTTATTGCAAGAGTGAACCTTTGATACAACATTCTCCCCATTGGTCATTGGCATTTTCCCTTTTACCTGACTCTTCAGATTCTCAATTTCCTTTTGCAATGAAGCTACTTGTTCGTTGTTTTTGTTACGAGTGACTTTAATTGACTCAAATAACTCATTGAAATGACGTTTAACCTTTTCATTTTCTTCTAGAAAACTTTCGTTTTCCTTTTGTAAAGCATTTACTAGGTTTTGAAGATGAAACGTTTGAGAAATCTGAGAATCTAAAGGAGGAGGCATTTGGGAACCTGTCATATTGTTTGTTTGACCTTTTAACTGAGAGATCTGGGCTTTCAACTTTCTGATCGTGTTGCACTGAGCTTGAATCTGTTCATCACGTTTGTTAATTTGAAAAACTGCATCAAACTCTGGAACATCTGATGATGTCTTGACATTTGAAGTTTTGACATTTTCTTTGAGATGTTGGTATTTTAGTTGTAAATTAAAATGCTCAACTTCTAATTTGGAAAAATGTTTAACTAAAGTGTCGTGATCATCCAGTTCAATTTTCTCGTTTAGTTTAGAATTAGTTTTTTCAAGCTCAATGACACGATCATGGGAGACTTTCAGGGCAACAGACAGTTCATGAAATTTAGAAGCATTTATGGAGCAATTTGAAGCAGTAAAAAAAATATCTTGAGCAACACATTCAGTAATAAGAGTCTCATTTAATGTATGTAAGTTCTTTCTCTCAATCTCATTATATTTTAGTGCACGCTCATAATCACTAACTTCAGCAACCATTGCATCAAATTCCTTTTCCATACCCTTAATATCAGCTTCTACCCCCTTTTTAAGACTCTCAAAGTAATCTTTTAGAAGTTTAAAGAAAGGCATGACCTCAGTTAAATAACATTCTTTCATTTGTTCAAAACCTCTTTCACCTTCAGTTATACCAGTGGGAGTGATCCTTTTCTTGCAAGTTTTCTCAAAATCAACAAATAGTTGGAATATAACGTATTGGCTAATTAATGTCTTGCTTTTAGTAGCAATTGTTCTAGGTACAAGATGCATAGGTGTATTAGGAGGATACACAGTTGCTCTAGGCATTTTCCGAAGGGGAGGGTTTGTTTCTATAATATTTTCGGCTTTCTGCTTATCTAAATCCATTTTCCAGAAGACTTGTTCGGGAGTCAACAGAGTCTGAGGCTTAAACTTGTTCAAGGAAATCCAGTTTTCCTTCTTGTAATCATGAGGAGAGAAGATTATGTTTTTCTCTTTGCATTTGGGATCATTTTGCTTCTTATTCATCTTTTCCCTAGTGATTTCATTTAATATCTTATCTTCCTCAGTGCACTCAACGCAACTAGGTTTCTGCCTAGGTTTAAGGACTTCATTACCATCGTAAATTACCTTATGAGCATTTCTAGCCTTTTTAATTACCTCTGGATTTGGTTCCTCTATAAGGGGAACGCTATGCTTATCGCTTAGAACTCTATGCTTAGTGATCATGTGAGCAGTCTGAATGGTGTTTCCTTGTAAATACAACTTGTTTTCAAGTTTGTTTTTCAAAGTTTTCAGATTAGAAAAATCTCTCAAGAGTTTTGATTCCTTTGCATTAAATTCTTGCTTAAGCATTTTCACATTTTCTTGAAGTTCTTGTTTTTGCTTAGCTGTTTTAGAAAGTTTTTCTTGCAAGGAATTTAATTCTTGTTTCAATACTTCTTCTCTAAACTTACTTTTTCTAATTACTGTACTTACTTGGACATCCATTTCCTGCTCACGAGTGGTCAACTCAAATTTTGCTCGTTGTTCATAAATAGCAACACGTTCCTTATAGGCATTTAGTTCAGAAATTATGGAATCATCAGGAGCACATGCAGTGTATTCATCAAAGACATAGTCATTGTTGACTGCAGAAGATGCATCACTTGGTACAACTTCACTTTCACTTTGTTTCACGTATTGATCGTATGGGACAATATTGACATTACCCATATTTTCAATATTTGATTCAATAGTTTCAGTTGGTTGTACTTTGTCATGCATCTGTTGCACATCAGCATCATCGTATAGTTTTAATACCTCAGAGATGAGTTTGTCCTTGGATGTGCCAGCTTGTGGTGAAGAAGAGATCTTGGGAGAAACCATTGGAGAGATGCTAGCCATAAAGATTGTGTGTGCAGTAGGTCCATCATCTACATCAGAATCGTAAGCATCACAGTCAGCGACTTGAAAGGCGTTCTGATGATTGTGACCTATCTCCTGAATAGGCTGCTCATCCACATCTGCATCATAGGTCTTGGCATTACCCTCAGCAAGAAACAGCAATTCCTCTTCATCCAACGCAACACCATTGTCCTGAGCTTGTGCCAGCAGCATCTTATCTCTGAAGTAATCAGCATTCTGTGGCCGCTTTGGAGATGTGCAGTTCCTTGCAATGTGTCCCTCACCACCACAGTTATAGCATTTGATCGGCTTAGCTTGACCTTGGTTACCATTCCTTCCTCGATTCTGATTGCCCACATAGCCTCTACCAGCACCACCCCTTCCCTGATCATACTGTCTTTCCTGAACTGGTTGCACCACGATCCTTCCATCTTTAACAGTAGCTTGATTGTGTGGGTTAGATGCTGTTCTGAGGTTGTTGTTGGTTTGTGGGAGAGAATTCATGTTTTGGCTAATCAGAAGAGCTAGTTGATTAATGAAGCTTCCCACGTGTGCATCAGCATCAGCTTGTTTGTACATAGGATCAGGAATGAGTTTGTGATTACCATTACCCAAGGGTATGACTTGTGAAGCTTTGGTTTTGATTCCGATGTTTGAGTAGAAGGCAGTTGAATCATTAGACGAGCTTGTCTCTCCTGGGTTAGTTTTGAACTGATTGAGAATCAATTTTTCAAACATGGCATGTCTCTCATTCTGAAGGAGGAAGGCATAGAGTTGCTCATAGTTTGTGTTCTTCAATCCTTTAGTAAGCTTCACAGCGGTAACAAACTTGTGCCATTCGGGATTCATGTTGTTTACAAATTTTGAATTCAACTGAATGTTAGGCATAGTCATTCTGATGTTCCTCATGTCATTAACTAACTTATGAAATCTCACATAGTACTCATAGACATTCTCATCTGGTTTCATCTTGAAGTGCTCAAACTCGTCATAGAGTTGTGATTCTCTGTCTTCCATGGTTAATTCTGAACCTGAGAGAAGCATCTTTACATTATCCCAAACTGCTTTTGCATCAGTGTTGTGATTGATCAGCTTGTAGATGTCTTTAGGAAGACCTTGAAGAACAATGTTTGAAGCCCTGATATCTGCATCGAATCTCTTTTTCTCCTTATCATCAAGCTCATCATACATCTTAGGTCTGTCCATTCCGTAAACAGGAGTACCATCTTCATTAGTATCAAGTATGTCTCTGGTCGTCTCAACACGATATGGTCCTTCATCAATGGATTTGAGAATGTTGACACCATTTTCCTTTCCAAGGCAATACAATCTGATTCGTTGAGCCCAAGAATCGTAGTCAGTTCTGTCAAGCATGGGTGGACGAGTATCTGAACCAGCTGCTTGTACATCCTCGGCAACAGTGGAGATGACAGTAGGGACGTTGGTAGACATGTTAACAGATTATACGGGATTTTATAACTCAATGATTAAACCGGGAAATAGATTCTTTCACGGGATTTTACTAAATCAAGAGAAAACCGTAAATAATCACTCAAGTCGCTAGATGATAAAGCTCTAAGTCGCTAGGGACAAATGCACTAAGTCGCTACCAATTAATTCGCTAGACAGCCAAGTCGCTAGAATCCCAAGTCGCTAACAGAAAAGCAAGTCGCTAAGTAGTAACTCGCTAACACTCAAGTCGCTAGCAAAAATTCAGAAGTAATTCGCTACTCAAGTCGCCAACAATGCAAGTCGCTAAAGAGCAACTCGCTAACACTCAAGTCGCTAGCAAAAATTCAGCAGTAATTCGCTACTCAAGTCGCCAACAATGCAAGTCGCTAAAGAGCAACTCGCTACAGACCAAATCGCTACCACAAGTCGCTACCTGTAGTGGAGAGTCCACTACTTGTACTTTAAGTCGCTAGATCTAACTCGCTAGATTTAACACTGTAACTCGCTACAATTTTGTGAAGCAAGTCGCTACCAAGAAAAAGTCCGAGAGCTAAGTCGCTAGCTTGAAAAACCAAATAAACTTCACTTTTCAATCCAAAAACAACCCAACCAAGATGATTCAAGCTTACCAAATGAAAACCTAAACACTTTTGATGATTCTAAACATAAAAGTACCAACAAAATTCAAACTTTAACACAAGAAATCAACCAAATGATGCAAAAACCACTAAACTTTTTCAAACTCAAAAACCACCTAAAAACCACTATAAATCCAAAGATGTGCAAGATATGATCTAACCATGGCTCTTGATACCAATTGTTAGATATTAACTTTTCACATACACATCAAACCATAACACAAAGTAGCATATAGATGGAATTCTAGAGAGAGAAAGTTAGAGGTTTAGGGAACTTTAGTGAGAGAAAGAAAATTCTTATTATGAGCTCCAACTCTCTACCTTGGGAGGTAGAGAGTATTTATAGTCTTACACAAATCGCCACACTTTGGGCTGTGGATCAGGCATACAGTGGGTAAAGACCCGTCCGTCCTCCACGGTGTTACTTAACTAAATTACAACTTAACTTAAAAGAACTACGACTACGAGCTTTCTAACGATTACATATACTTGAGGTGACCGACTCTTTAATACCAGGAATTTCTAATTCCTAACAGAATTATTGATAGGTAGGTTTACCAGAAAAGTTTGGTCCAGAAGTAACTGTCTTTCCATGTTGATTCGTCGCTTAACTTTTTCCGAAAAGGTCAAAGGTTCTTCAAGGATAGTATCTACAGTGTGGACAACTTCCTCTTCCTGAGCTGCTAGATAATCAGAGATAGCTTCTGAACATGAACTAACACTCTTCTCCAATCTCTTAATCCTATCATCGTGAATTTTGAGAGAAGAGACTGTATTATCCACGAATGTCCTCATCAAATTTTCAATCCTATCATCTCGTTCTCTTGATTCCCTAATGTGGTCAAGAATTTTTCTCTCAAGATCGCTCCCGATTTTGGTCCCAAACACGTCTTAACCCTCTCAACCCTGCATGCTTCAGCTTCTCTTTCTAACATTCGTTTTTCAAAATTTTCCCCATAATTGTATTTTTGCTTTGTTATCGTCTTCATTACCTTATGATCGAAATTGTCTCTCATTCCGTACCCTGTATCCATGTGCCACTTGTAGCAATGTTCAGAAATCTGCTGAATACATTCCAGGGCCTGGTCAGGAGTCATGCTAGGAATAGGTCTCGGTGAATCGAGAAGTTCTCGTGTTCGCGTATTAGTCCCACGATAGAAGACGTAGACGATCTGATGTTTGTTTAAATCATGGGTAGGGCATCGATAGAGTAGCTCATTAAATCTTTCCCACGCTTGGTAAAGTGTTTCTTCTCCAATCTAAACGAATTGATAGATTTTCCCAAGAAGCTTGGCCATTTTTTAAGGAGGGCAAAATTGCAGGACAAATTCTTTTCTAAGTTTATCCCATGCTCCTTTACAATCGTTAGGGAGTTTGTTATACCATCTTTTCGCTGTACCAGAAAGAGTCATAGGAAAAATCCTTGCAGTGACTGAATAGCTCGGGGTACCTCTGACGTTGAAAAGAGAGGATAAGTGGAGAACTTCTTCTACGTGATCCTGAACGTTCTCATATTCGTCTCCAGAAAACTTAAGCTCGTGTAACTCTCGAATAATATGATCTGGAATAGAGTATTTTTCAGTGTGAGAATCCTGTGTGAAGCTTCGTTGGCAGTTCTCATTTGGTCGGTCCAAATACTGCTCCATAGTTAGGTCATCGAGATTATTTTCATTGATGACCTCCGGTTCTGTGTCAGACTGGTCTGATTCGTAAAATGAGAAGATGTTGTGAATAGGAACCGGAGAGTAAACTTTCCTTCTTCGAAATTGCTTCTCCGGGTCTTTGAATGGAGTGGACAGAAAAGGCCTCGAGCTGCGAGTCTTGTATCCTAACATAATAAGAAAGAAAATTAAAAACAAACTTAATAAGAAATCATAAAATAGCTCCCCGGCAGCGACACCAAAAACTTGATGCAGGTTTTACTGACCAGGTCTTAATATTTATAGTGTCTCGTTATACCTATGGTCTACCCTAGTGCACAAACGGGCAGTGTACCCGGTCGTGTGTAGTGTAGTAAACGGTAAAGCCGAGGTCGTCCTAAGAGCTATGTGTGTTGGATAATTACTAAGTCTAGGTGTCACAGATTAATAATGGTTTCGATAGGGATTTAATTAATTAAACTACTAATGCAGAATAAAGCAAATAAAAGCAAATAAAGGATAAAAGGAAATCAATAGAGGAGAGTGGTGCTAACCTAGTTAATCCTCCTAGCTAGTTATGTCTACGTCTACTTACTTCCAATTACTTCAGGTGAGGTCAAAGTCGAGAGGACAACATTTGGTCAATTCGCCATAACCTATCAGCAAAGATGCCACCACAGGAGAAGTCAGGTGTCCCCTCATAAGTCCTGTTGTTCCTGGTCCCCTAAGCCAAGTCATTAAGTACCGCTACATGCTAGATTTATAATAGTGAATGCCCGGCCGTTAGGAACTTAGACACCCACCCCCTAATTCTTAAGTTCATCCAAACGATAGGTGATCAGTTGGTCAAATCGCACAAGTAGAAAGGGTCGTCAGTTGGTCATATCTTACCCTTCCCGTCTTAGTCCGCTCACCTAGGGTCAGTTGGTCATATCTCCTAGGCAATTGGCCTCTATCGCCATTCAAAACTACCGAACCAAGGGTGGCTACCAATAAACTATGCATGCATACACTTAGAAATAATTGTACGGAAGTAAAGTAAACGCAAACAAAACAATTAAGGAATCATAACTAGGCCAGCACCAAAAGGTGCTTAGCCGCTCATATTAATCATGCAAACCAATTCAATATTCAAAGGTACGAATACATGAATTGAAAGTAAAAGAAATATAAAACGTTAATGCTTATCGTAGGGGAGTGATTTCTCCCTTGGAGACAGCTCCGTATGCTCCTCTTGACCTGCCTAGAGCTTTTTCCCACGTTCTCTGAGTGTTGTGTGTGAAATGGAATGATTAGAAATGCTGGAATTCGTGGGGTATTTATAGGCCAGATCTGGGTTACGGCGTAACTAATATAAGAGTTACGCCGTAACCTTCTATTTCCTCGTATAATGCACTAGATCTGCTGGTTACAGCGTAACCTAATGAGTGGTTACGCCGTAGTCTTCAATAAGCTCGGTTACGTCGTAGTTGATGCAGCAGTTACGGCATAAGTATCAGCGACGTGGAACCTCATTTGACCTAATGTAATTACGTCGTAACCTTTGGGAAGAGTTACGCCGTAACCTTACGATAAGTTGGTTTTCTGAGTCACGCAATAGTTACGGCGTAATGTGAGAGACGAGTTACACCGTAACTTCTTCAAAATAGCATATTGTGATAAATCTTTAGATAATTCTCCAGTTCCTCGTCTCTTTAGCTCAATTGCTCGTAATTTACCTGAAAGTGGAAAACAATGGAAAACAAGCGTAAATCCATATAAATGATATAAATTACATGCATTATCGAGGGAAATTGACACTTAATATTCAGGACTATTTGATGTTATCAAGAGACTTGATATAAGTATCATTAATCCAACATTTACTTTAAGCACTTTAGGTATTAGTATAACATCCACCAAATCCATTAAATTCTTTCTCAAATGACGTTACTATTTGTTAAAAAAAAAGTGTAGTGTAGCCACAGAGAAAAGTATATTATTCATGACTTCAACACTTTGCTGCTTTTAGTAGTACAGATTTTACAAGTCTTGATTAACTTCATTTTTTTCTTGTACACAACATTTTTTTGAACCAGTAGTGATATCATTTGAGAATTGATTTTGTGAATTTGGTGGATCTTATGCTAAGATGCCTAATTTACTTGAAGTATTTTGATCCATCTTGCTATTTTGAGTTTCCCCTCGAAAATCCATTGCCATGACGACGTAGCAATGGGTGTTGATGTTAGCCATTGTACATGTTACGTCATCATCGGAATGGGTTTTTGAGAAGAGGCTCAAAGTAGCAAGGTGTGGCAATGATGCTTGTCTCGTAACACTATCTTACTTGATATCTAGTACATGTAGAGAAAATCAAAAGCACACTTTTTTTTATAAATTACTGAATATATTTGTTGTTTGTTTTACCTACATCACATTGATCTTTAGATTAGCTACATGTGGCATACCAGACCATCGAATATGGACTGGTCTATGGTAAGCTGCTTTTTGCTACCATTACTGATGAACGGAAGAATGCCTGTTGATAAGGATTTAAAAGGTACCTTTTTGAGGGGTCATTTAAGCCCTTAATTGTTCACTTTTGTATCCGTTACTACTTAATTTCGTTCCTTTTCACTTTTTAGGTCTCTTGAAGGCAAATTGCTGGAATGACACTTATTCGGACGAAAAGGCGCGAATATATGAAGAAAATGGCCAAAGTCAAGATCAAGACACTCAGGCTGCTGGAACTGAAGGGGACGGCGTCAGGTTCTATTTGTGACGCCGTCGGAACATGTTTTGTGACGAATCAGTAGCCAAATTGCTTATTTACAAGTGACGGCATCAGGTTTTAAAAAGAGTAGGGCGTCGCAGCTCAGCCGGCCTAGATTTGATCCAGACGGCGTCAGAGACTGAAGGCGACGATGTCACGGGTATAAGGTGACGCCGTCACAATGATAACGTGGCCAAGACGAAAACATAATGACGGCGACCCGACGGCGTCACAATTAAAGAGTGACGCCGTCGCAGTTTGTAACACTATATATAGAATCTGAAATTTTCAGTTTTAGAGAGGTAGTTTTGTGGAGTAAAAACCTAAACCTTACCAAGGCTGTCTTGTACAGTATTTTAGGGTTCTATACCCTATTTTACATCAAGATAAGTGTTTTACTTCATTGATTCAATTATGTCTTCAATTGATTGTGTGTATGCTTGCATGTTCTCTATGTCCGGCTAATTTACTTGTGTGTTTGCTTAGGTAATATGAAACCTAATTATTGAATATTATTGGTTGTCTCTTATCTTATTTGCGATTGACCTAGTATTGTGATAGGTCATTCGTTGTGGTATTAATGCTTGATTAATCTTTGTTGAACCTTAGTTTATAATCACCTAGAGTTATTGTAGGCTAAACATCCAAAGAATACCTTAGTGTTAAGTTTATGAATCCTAGTGATTTTGTAGTCTTTAACCTTTGGTATCTTCAAAGAGTTAGGGATAAACGCATACCCTACGACCTTAGAAACACAACGCGTTAAGAATAAAGACGTGACAATTCAACCATCAAAAGGAGATAACTAGGGAGTAATAAAACCTAAGTAAATACATTTTTAATCATCATACGAGCACACAACAATAGACATAGACTACCCCTAGCTTAGTTAATTAGATAATTAGATAAGTAGAGTAATCGGTAGAAATACCAACCCCCAAATTCAAACCCCGAGATTCGTACCTTTTCATTTCCTAAAAAATATAAAAAAGATAAAAAAAATCTTCCTCAACCCCAACCTTAGCGTGTAACTTCTCACTAGCATTCCTATTCCCCTAGAGAACGATATCAATAGCCGTAGCTTACCCTAATACTACACTACAATGATTAGGTTTACTGCCTAGGGTGTTGAAAAACTTGCTCGACGAAAAGGAAGTTCCTTTGACCCCGAACGCGCTGTGTAAGCGTATCAAGTTTTTGGCGCCGCTGCCGGGGAATAGAATAGCTAGTTAGGAGTCTACCTCGTTTAGGTTTTCCTTTCTTGATTCCTATCAAGTAAGATTTTTTTTCTCATTTTTAGCTTCCTCGTAGTCTATCCCCCTTCTTCGTGACCTTTGTTAGTAATCCCATCACTTTTCATCATGGAAGGTGATAACCAACCACCACTCATGAACCCACCACCAAATGACCCGCCAAGAAGCCGTACTCTTGGTGAATACTTAAGACCAAGCCACCTAGGCTATAGAAACACCATTGAGCTTCCCGACCAAGCCCAAACTACGGACCTGCGATCTGACACCATCTGGTTGGTGCAAAACGGATGTGCATTACATGGACTTCGTTCCGAAGATCCTAATCAGCATCTTAAGGATTTCCTTAAAATTGTTAAAATTGTTGATTCCATCAACCTCGATGCTACTACTCGGGAGACCACGCGTCTGCGTCTCTTCCAATTCTCTCTACGGGACCAAGCTAGTAATTGGCTTGAGCGACTTCCCGCCAGCTCTATCTCAAGTTAGGATGATCTCACCTCTCGTTTCCTTGCTCAATTTTTCCCACCGGGGAGAACTACTAAGCTTAGGAATGAAATCTTGATGTTCTAACAACGTCAAGGTGAATCTCTCTATGAAGCATGGACTCGATTCAAGGACTTACTCCATAGAGTCCCTCATCACGGCATTGATCTTTGGCTTCAAGTCCAACTCTTCTACGATCATGTCAACTTCCCCACTAAGCGATCCATTGACCAAGCGGCCGGTGGAAAACTTAGTGATCTCACCACGGAATAATCATGGGGTATAATAGAGGACCTTGCTCTCTATGACAACGAAAGTTGGAATGACCCCCGTGAGTTGCCCAAAACCGTAAAGTCAATCTCCTTGCCTCCCATTGACTCACAATCTTCCGACCGTAGGATGCTCGAGCTTGAAGATCAAGTTAAATTCCTAATGAGCTCCTACGAAAATCCTAAGTCTTCATGCCAAGTGAATAAAGTTTCTTCCTTGTGTGAGTCGTGTAGTGGTCCTCATAACACGCGCACTTGCACAAGACTCCCCGAACAAGCTTCCGTTGACTACGCATCCTCGCGTACTAATGGAACGGGAAGAAGATTCCCTACAACACCCGGACCTAGGACTTTTAATGACGCCCGAGAAGCATGGAAGGGCAAGCCCGACTTTTATTGGGGACAAACCAAAGAATTCACATCTAATGATTTCTCATGGCCCCCATCTCACGGCCCTAACCAACAAAACATAGAAGGGATGTTGCAACACTTAGTCACATCCCAAGAAGCTCAAATAGCTAAGCTCTCGGACCGTTTTAACCAACAACAAGCCGAGATGGATAGGAAGATAGATAACCTTTTGATAGCCATGACCAATAGTGATAGGAAGGTTAATGCTATCTCAACTCCCGAAGCTTCCGGTGTAGAGATTAAGGACCCAAGTAAGCTAAGCACGTTCAATTCGTCAATACCATCACCTTAGTGAAACCTAATAGAACAAATGACGAAGCGAACCATGAAACGGTACTTGAGGTTAGTAAAACACCTAGGAATGAAACAACCGAGGAAGTAGATGAAGTAGGCAATGACTATTTCAATAAGTTTCCTACGGAAGAAGAACTCTCTCGCCACCCACACTTAGTACGTGACCTTCATCACATGTATGTTAGGAGAAGCCCTAGGATCAAGTTTGGGAACCCTTTGAATCTTAACATACCATGTTGCATAGGAAACCTTTTCGTGGCAAAGGCCTACATTGATCGCAAGTCCCCGATAAATATAATGACTAGCACCTACTATAATTGGGTAATGAAGAAGCCTATCCCAACTAGGCAAGATCCCGATAATCCTAGGGTTAGTTGCAATTTTCTTGGTAGAGTTAAGGGATTGCCCGTTTATGTAGGTAGTTTCACGTTTCCTACGGATTTCATAATAGTGGATGATATTAGTACGGCCATAGATCCTAGCTTATCCCACATTATTCTAGGAAAGCCTTTCATAGAAAACACCGGGATGACTTATGATCCGTCGTTAGGAATAGTGAGATTCAAGGATGAGACCGATGATGTAGCTTACCAAATGCCGTTTAAAATTGAGAAGTTTTCATCACTCTCCAATGATGAAAAGGAACTTAAACTATCGGTCTACTATAGGAATGAGGAGGATAAGGAGAAGGGAGTAGATTATGTTATGGCTAAGATTTTCGGTTTCTATAAAGATTGCTTGAACTTAGGACCGGAGTATAGAACCGAGTGGGGAGAGGACGACCTTTTAGAAAAGTGCATCATAGGGCACTTCTACAACATGGAATCCCCCAATAGAGACCGTCATGAGGTAGAAGGTGACGGTAATGAAGTCATGTAGGGGCACGACTTCGAGTCTAGCTACAAGACTCATAAATAAAGAAAAGCGCTTTGTGGGAGGCAACACATGCTTAATTGTTTGCTTGTTTGTGTGTCGTGTATCTTTTATTGATTGTTTATTCTCATGTTTAAATTTGTAAAAATACTTTATTTTGTCTTTAACCTCGTCTTAATTACATATAAAGGTATTTTACATAAGGGATAAGTGTAGGGAGGATTACACACGTTTTCAAAAGAAATGTAAACATGAGAATTACAATTATTTAAAAGATATACTTGTGTGTTTGTTCGAGTCAAATTCTTGTATCTAGTCATAATGGATGTTGCAGGAAATTTTTCCATAAAATCGTAGACCAGTTTCTGTCAGGATAACCTGACGGCGTCAGGATCGCAACCTGACGGCGTCAGGAGGAGCAGAAACAGCTTATTACTTTTTCTCGTTTCCTGAGCTACTTATAAACTTTTGGAATTTTCCAGGTCTTAATTTTCCAGAAAATCTGTAAACATCCATTCCACAAGCATTATATCCTAGTTTAGTAGAGTCATGTATATATTGTTACCGCCGATTTTAGGCGAAGGTTTCGTTTGTATTCTTCAAGTGTGCAGGTTTAATTTATCAAGAAAAGATACATAAGATGAGAAGGAGCTTTTCACGCAAACATTCTTCTTGAAGAAAGATTTAACCACCACTTCACACGGATCCTACCGAGCTAATCAGTGGAGTACTAGTTTCTTTCCTTTTTAATTACCTTCCATTATCATAACTTTGATACTTTCGGGGAACATTGGGGACAATGTTCTGTTTAAGTGTAGGGAGGGAAAATAAAACGGGAACTTTGAAACTATGCTTATCCTTGATTATTTGCTTTGTCCAATTTCATTTGTGTAATAAACCATGAGAAATATCATTTAGGGTAATTTTGGCATCAAATTTAAAATTTTTCATGACATATAGGAGTGGGCCATTAGTCTTAATAGAGCTTCCCATGGATAGGAAGTTATATGACTAGCACAAAAACCTTTACCACTTAAATTCCACCCAAAATGTGAGAATCGCCCTTAGATTTGTAGGAATTAAAGCATTCATCTTTAATGCTTAGAGTGTGAACCGGTAGTATAATAGATTCTAGAACTTGTTTTGTGATGCATTCCGAGATCGCTAGTAAGACTACACTTGTGTAGTTAGGAATAACTAAATGATAAGAGGCATTAGGATAACCCTTGTTTGATACCTGTAATATAATTACTTCTTTCACATCGGTTGGGTAATTCCCCCACACCCTTGCGTTGTACTCATCTTTAGTACACGATACCCCTAGTTAATCCCTCAGAGCCTATCCTTTTCGCGGTTCTCGTGATGTTTCGGTTTTCCGGAATATCAATGAAGAGCATTGTTTACAATCCACCCCCAAATGTACACCCAAATCGCCTTAGCCTACCTTGTATGCACTCACTTTTAGTGCATTATTGTTATCACACTAAATCCTTAGTTCAATTATCTAGTTGCTTGCATAAGTTGCTAAGTCGAGTCATATCCTTTGTACACAGTTTTGGGATGATTGGGACTCATGGTAAAAGTAGAATTTTATGAAATGACGGGAAGGGAACGTTAAATTCAAATTCTCTTTATTTGCGTAATAATATACTCCAAGTGTTTTGATCTTTTCAATTCGGGTCAAATTAGTGTTAGAGTAATAGAAACTCAAGTGTAGGGATGTGCCTATAAATCCCTACTATTTTGATGTTATCATAGAGGATGGTAGAGTAAAAGTGTATGAAAAAAAATCGAAAAAAATAGAAAAAAAAAGAAAAAGAAAAAAAATAGAGTCTTCAAAAAAAAAAAAAAAAAAAAAAAAAAAAACCTACGCGCTACCATCCTACATCTATCTTTAAATTTACATTTGTTTATTTCAGTTATCTAGAGTTTAGAGTGTCGAGTCTTGGCTTAGCAACGCCATTCTTCGCATACTTGTAACATAAAGATTTTTGACTTGCCACCACTAAATCGCCTATCCCACCAAACCCTTTGTTTCCCTACCGTAAGCCTAATGTTACAACCCTTTAAAAGACCTCTTGGATAGTCTTTCCTAGGTGCTTACGCTAAAGCGATGGAGGTTTGATCTAGTCTCAAGCCTATGGTAATCTATGTACTAGGACCGGTTAATTAGTGTTTATCTTCCATTTCCAACTTGAATATTTCATATACACCCGAGAGATGTGAGTATTCAAACACTCCATGTGAGGTGCTAGTATGTAATTTCCGTGCTTGTTATGACTTTTGCGGGGCTTATATGTGTTGTGGATCGTTCTAAACTAATGCTTCATGACCCCTAATTTATAAATCAATTGGCTAAAAGCACATTTGCTTGAGGACAAGCAAATACCAAGTGTATGGATATTTGATAAGGATTTAAAAGGTACCTTTTTGAGGGGTCATTTAAGCCATTAATTGTTCACTTTTGTATCCGTTACTACTTAATTTCGTTCCTTTTCACTTCTTAGGTCTCTTGAAGGCAAATTGCTGGAATGACACTTATTCAGACGAAAAGGCGCGAATATATGAAGAAAATGGCCAAAGTCAAGAATCGAGACACTCAGGCTGCTGGAACTGAAGGGGACGGCGTCAGGTTCTATTTGTGACGCCGTCGGAACATGTTTTGTGATGACTCATTAGCCAAATTGCTTATTTACAAGTGACGGCATCAGGTTTTAAAAAGAGTAGGGCGTCGCAGCTCAGACGGCCTAGATTTGATCCAGACGGCGTCAGAGACTGAAGGCGACGACGTCACAGGCATAAGGTGATGCCGTCACAATGATAACGTGGCCAAGACGAAAACTTAATGACGGCGACCCGACGACGTCACAATTAAAGAGTGACGCCGTCGCAATTTGTAACACTATATATAGAATCCGAATTTTTCAGTTTTAGAGAGGTAGTTTTGTGGAGTAAAAACCTAAACCGAACCAAGGATGTCTTGTACAGTATTTTAGGGTTCCATACCCTATTATACATCAAGATAAGTGTTTTACTTCATTGATTCAGTTATGTCTTCAATTTATTGTGTGTATGCTTGCATGTTCTCCATGTCCGGCTAATTTACTTGTGTGTTTGTGATGCAGGTTTTACTGACCAGGCCTTAATATTTATAGTGTCAAGCTATACCTATGGTCTACCCTAATGCACTAATGGGCAGTGTACCCGGTCATGTGTAGTGTAGTAAATGGTAAAGCCGAGGTCGTCCCAAGACCTATGTGTGTCGTATAATTACTAAGTCTAATTGTCACAGAATATTAATAGTTTGATAGGGTTTTAACTAATTAAACTACTAATGCAGAATATAAAGTAAAGCAAATAAATGTCTGAAGGGAAATAAATAGAGGAATAGTGGTGCTAACCTAGTTAAACCCCTTAGCTAGTTATGTCAACGTCTACCTACTTCCAATTACTTCAGGTGGGGTCAAATTCAAGAGGACAGCATTTGGTCAATTCGCCCTAACCTATCAGCAAAGATGCCACCACAGGAGAAATCAGGCGCACCGTCATAAGTCCTGTTGTTCCTGGTCCCCTAAGCTGAGTCATTAAGTACCGCTACATGCTAGATTCTAAATAGTGAGTGCCCGGCCGTTAGGAACTTAGACACTACACCCCCCAATTCTTAAGTTCATCCAAACAATAGGTGATCAGTTGGTCAAATCGCACAAGTAGAAAGGGTCTTCAGTTGGTCATATCTTACCCTTCCCGTCTCAGTCCGCTCACCTAGGGTCAATTGGTCATGTCTCATAGGCAATTGGTCTCTATCGCCATTCAAAACTACCAAACTAGGGGTGACTACCAAAGAACTATGCATGCATACACTTAGAAATAATTATACGGAAGTAAAGGTAAACGCAAACAAAACAATTAAGGAATCATAACTAGGCTAGCACCAAAGGGTGCTTAGCCGCTCATATTAATCATGCACATCAATTCAATATTCAAAGGTACGAAATTCATGAATTGAAAGTAAAAGAAATAATAAACGCTAAAGCTTATCGTAATGGTGTGACTTCTCCCTTGGAAACAGCTCCGTATGCTTCCCTAGACCTTCCTTGAGCTTTTTCCCACGTTCTCATAGTGTTGTGTGTGGAATGGGATGCCTTGAAATGCTGGAATTCTTGGGGTATTTATAAGCCAGGTCTGGGTTACGTCGTAACCAATAGAGGAGTTACGCCGTAACCTTCTATTTCTCCGTAAATGCACTAGATCTGCTAGTTACAGCGTAACCTTATAAGTGGTTACGCCGTAGTCTTCAATAAACTCGGTTATGTCGTAAGTGTTGCAGTAGTTACGGCGTAAGTATCAGCGGCATGGAACCTCTTTTGACCTAATGGAGTTACGTCGTAACCTTTGGGAAGAGTTACGCCGTAACCTCTTGATAAGTTGGACTTCAGGGTCACGCAATAGTTACGGCGTAATGTGAGAGATGAGTTACGCCGTAACTTCTTCAAAATAAGCATACTGTGATAAATCTTTAGTAATGTTTCCATTTCCGCGTCTCTTTAGCTCCAATGCTCGTAATTTACCTGAAAGTGGAAAACAATGGAAAACAAGCGTAAATCCATATAAATGATATAAATAACGAGCATTAACGGGGGAAATTGACACTTAATATTCAGGACTATTTGATGTTATCAAATATCCTCCCACTTGAACTCTACTTGCCCTCAAGTAGACCTTATTAGATAGATTCCTAAAAAGATATCTCCCAAAACCTGGAAAATATGAGTTTACAAATCCCTTATGCTAGAATAAAACAAAGCCGAACACCTCATGAAAGGGGAACAAACACTTAAATCTCTCAACTATTCTAAGTGTCAATTTCGGGGTGATCACTCAATTGCACAGTGATAGCATGTATTCTATCATAAGCTTGGCGGTTACACAAATCTCCACCACTAGAGTTAAGGGCTAAACAATTCTCGAAGGCAATATGGGTAGACACGACAAAGGTTAAGGGGTGACTCGTCATTACTAACATGTCACGACGAAGTGGACAAAATCAATGATACATGACCAAATCCATGGCCAAGACACCAAAGATTGCTAGCTGCATCACCTAGACACTCTTCATGACTAAAGGGTAGGATAAGACATGGGATATATAATTGGTGTAAAATGAAAAACAAGCAGGTAGTCTAAATCTATAACTAAGTCATCACCACTTACCGTCCGCCCAAAGTTCAAGCTTAGCAGTTTAGAGACCGGATCATGAAATGCAAGGTAGATGTGTCATTAGAGGACGTCATGATAGGCACACTACCTTTTCTTCTTCAGTTGGTATAACTCCAACTCCAATCTTCAAATGTGACCGAGGTGGCCTCCTCGATACTAAACAATAAAGCTCATACTATAGTGCTTATAACATCGCACTTTACAATATCATAACTCAATTAACATTTTTTTTAACATAACATAATAACATAACATCCCCCCACTTGAGATGAACAATGGGAATTCGGGGGGTCTTCAATGATCTTCATAATTGTTGTCGATGAAAGCGTGATTTCCAAACCTTTCCACTCGAACCTTGAACTTAGGCAAATGATGACTTCCCAATTACAAATAAAGACTACAGGGTAGGCTAAGGTGTAAGGGTGTAACAAAACAATATAATGGGGTGAAAAAATGAAAGGAGTGGCTCAGAAGGGTGTATCTAGGGGTATCTTGCACTAAAGGGGAGTGCAACAAAAGGGTTTCACATGGGGGTCGAAAAGTCAAGGTGACTATTCGATAGACTCACAATGGTAGGCTGTTTGGGTGATAATCCTATAATACTGCCTTCTAAAACTGAAAAGTCCAAATACATCGAGCTAACTCAACATACCTCGTGTATGGTCTCGAAATGATGCAAAGGCCAAGTTCTAAAGTTTACAAGCTACCGGCACACTCGTAATTTGGTGGATTTGGAGTAAAATATTGGAAACGGATAAGGCTAATCTCACCATGTAATATCAAGGGTTGTATGTGCTCGGCTAAGGTCTAATCTAGTTAGGTTCGGAAAAACATGTCAAAATTTTAAAAATGGCAAAAATTTTCAAAATAAATTAGAAAAATGAGGGCGAAATAAAGTTCAAGAGATAATTCTACTCTCGTCCCCCCACTTGAATTGTACAAATTCCCTTTTGTACTGGGCATTAAAATAAAGGTGAAGAGAAAGGTAGAATTAGAGCGAGAACTTCCCTAAAATTTGCTCGAGAAAGAAGAAGGCCCACGAGAAAGGATCGTGCCTTCGTTTAAGCGTCATGAACAAACTTCAATCCCTGAAATCACAATACCAACAAGCATAATTCTAAAAAGAAAAAAAAACAAACCTAACTCACTTTTGTAGGAATCACGATTGCATTTAGTGAATGCAACAAGCCTTTTAAACCACTTGGTGTCCCAAGTGGACGAGTGAAGTCTCGTGAGGGTTTACAGGGAACACACCCACAAAGTTCATTTAAAAACTAATACAAAGTTACTGTGTTTTAAAATGAAAGAATTAAAGCAGAGGAGAGTTACGTCGTAACTCCTATGAGAGAGTTACGCCGTAACTGGCAAAACCTGGAATGAGCTGTGAAGCGAATAGTTACGGCGTAACCACTGAGATGGAATTACGCCGAAATTAGTATTGCGTCAATAATTCTGCTGCTAAAATGTTGGTTACGGCGTAATCACCAAGATAAGTTACGCCGTAACTCTGTTCAGATCAGCAACTGCAGCAGTAATTACTTCATGTCTCCTACAAAAATGGTTAGAAAACACAAAACCCAACAGAAATGAAATAAAAACAAAAGAAAGGGATAATTCGGGTTGTCTCCCGAAAGAGCACTTTTCTTTATTTACGAGTCTTTAAGTTAGACTCAGAGCCGCGGGGCTATCAGTGCTTGTCCGCCATCTCGTGGACTGGGCAATCTCCATGTTGAAGCTAGCTGATCAAATTCTCATCCCGTTTGTATCCATTCCCAAGTTCTAAACACCCTAAGTAAAAAAATTTGATCTTTTGGTAGGGGTGATCAAAACCTTTGGCCTTATCTTCATCACTAATACCAAGCAGAGGTCTAGCATAACTTAACTGTTTTTTAGTCCAATTTTAAAAGTTTTTCACAGTCCTTGGCATTTTGAAAACAGTTTTATCATAGCCAATCTTTAACCAAACCAGTCCTTCCTTCTCATTTTTATCAAGCCCAGATATTTCTCTAAAGGGTTTTCCGAAAATCACCCCAGTCAGCCCATCTGCCATGAATTCGCTAACATCATCCAAAACCACAAAGTCGACTAGAAACGAGTGTGTTCCAACAAAAACTCGTATGTTTGTTGCTATCCCGAGGAAGTTGTTTCCTTCGTAATCAAGCTCCTTTGCCATAACCTGGTTGTAGCATTCCTTAGAGATAATGTTGATTGGGGAATCTGTGTCGATAAATGGGTGAAAGTCAATGAACCCAATTTTGCATGAGATTTTCAGATAGTGAGGATTCCTATGATGGATTTGTGCCCCCATCTCATAAAAATGTGGTTGGTCCGATTGCAAGAATGTTTTTTCAGAGTTATCTTGCCAATGGGTCATCTCGACATCACTAGAGAGGTCTTCAGCACTTAACCCTAGGTTATCCTCTTCCTCCAAATTCACGAAAACATCAAAATCCTTCCCCGAGTCAACTTCTCCAGGATCCGGGGGGTCGCTAAGAAACTTTTCAAGGGCTTCACCAAAATTCCCCACTGGGTCAATTGCACACACCTTCTCCGGGGTAGAGAAATGTTCATTAGGTCCGAATGTGGCGATCTCTCCATTAGCTTCCAGAGTCAATTTTCCGGCTAAGACATCCACTTTAGTGTGAGCAGTAGCAAGCATGGGTCTTCCTAAAATGACAGGTATCCTGTTGTCTTCAGGGATATCAAGAATCACAAAATCTACTGGGAAAAGGAATCTCTTAATCTTTACTAATACATTTTCAACAATTCCTAATGGCGATTGCATGGATCGATCGGCCATTTCAATTTTCATCTTGGCCAGTTTTAAGCTGCCAATTCCCATACGCAAAAACATCGAACGAGGCATTATGCTAATACTAGCTCCAAGATCTGCCAGGGCGTTACACATGTTTAGGCTCCCGATGTAGCAAGGGAGAGTAAAGCATCCTGGATCTTTTTCCTTTTGTGGTAGCTCGTTCCTCAAACCGTTGAGCATCTTTCGTTGAGGCGAATAGTCTCATCATAACTTAATTTCCACGTAGTATCATGACGATTAGTATTATCAGAATCATTAGTAGGAGGGTTTACCAGCAAAGTTTGGTCCAAAAGTGATTGTTTCTCCATGCTGATCCGTCGCTTAACCCTTTCTGAAAAGGTCAACGGTTCTTCGAGGATAGTTTCTACAGTGTGGACAACTTCTTCCTCCTGAGCTGCTAGGTAATCAGAGATGGCTTCTGAACATGCACTAACACTTTTCTCTAATCTTTTTATCCTATCATCGTGAATTTTAATAGAAGAGACTGTATTATCCACGAATGCTTTCATCATCTTTTCTAATCTATCGTCGCGCTCTCTTGATTTTCTGATGTGGTCAAGAATCTTTTTCTCAAGATTGTTCCTGGTATTGGTCTCAAATACACTTTTAACTTTCTCAACCCTACATGCTTCAGCTTCTCTTTCCAACCTTCGTTTTTCGAAAATTTCCCCGTAATTGTATTCTTGCTTTGTTATTGTCTTCATTACCTTATGATTGAAGTTATCTCTCGGTCCGTATCCTGTATCTATGTGCCACTTGTAGCAATGTTCATAAATCCGCTGAATACATTCCAAGGCCTGATCAGGAGTCATGCTAGGAATAGGTCTTGGTGAATCAAGGAGTTCTCGTGTTTGCGCATTAATCCCCCGATAGAAGACGTATACGATCTGATGTTTGTTTAAATCATGAGTAGGAAATCGATAGAGAAGCTCATTAAATCTTTCCCATGCTTGGTACAACGTTTCTTCTCCAATCTGCACGAATTGGTAGATTTTCCCGAGAAGCCTAGCCATTTTTTAAGGAGGGAAAAATTGCTGGACGAACTCCTTTCTTAGTTTTCCCCATGCTTCTTTACTTTCACTAGGAAGTTTGTTATACCATCTTTTTGCTGTTCTAGTGAGAGTTATAGGAAAAATCCTTACAGTGACTGAATAACTTGGAGTACCCCTGACGTTGAAAAGAGAGGATAAGTGGAGAACTTCATCTACGTGATCCTGAACGTCCTCATCTTCGTCTCCAGAAAACTTAAGCTCATGTAACTCTCGAATAATATGATCTGGGATGGAGTATTTTTCGGTAGGAGACCCCTTAGTGAAGCTTCGTTGGCAGTTATCATTTGGTCGGTCCAAATACTGCTCCATGGTTAGGTCATTGATATTATTTTCATTGATGACCTCTGGTTCTGTGTCCGACTGGTCCGATTCGTAAAATGAGAAGATGTTGTGAATAGGAACCGGAGAATAGATCCTATTTTTCCGAAATTGCTTCTCCGGGTCAACAAATGGGGTAGCCAGAAAAGGCCTAGAGCTGCGAGTCTTGTATCCTGACATTATCAGAAAGAAAATTAAAAACAGACTTAATATGAAATCCTAAAATAGCTCCCCGGCAGCGGCGCCAAAAACTTGATGCAGGTTTTACTGACCATGTCTTAATATTTATAGTGTCTCGTTATACCTATGGTCTACCCTAATGCACTAACGGGCAGTGTACCCGGTCGTGTGTAGTGTAGCAAATGGTAAAGCCGTGTTCGTCCCAAGAGCTATGTGTGTCGGATAATTACTAAGTCTAATTGTCACAGAATATTAATGGTTTGATAGGGTTTTAATTAATTAAACTACTAATGCAGAATATAAAGCAATGTTGCAAAAATCGGTCAACTCAGCCGATTAATCGTCGATTAATCGTTAATCGGCCGAGTACCTTGTCGATTTTTGAAAATCGGTCGAAAAATCGGCATAGAAAAAAAATAGACACTAAGCAGTCAAAAAATCGGCCGATCGGTAAAAATCGGCCGAATCGGTCAAAAATCGGCCGAATCGGTCATTTGAAAAAAATAGTAATTTAGGCATTCTACTTAATTTGAGGATCATATATTTCACTTATAACGCACAATGGGTATCATAATCAGAATTGGAGCCTTTTATTGAGGTTTGGAAACATAGCAGGCTTGTAATCGGTTAAGATTTTTAGTTTGGTCCCCAGAAATAATAAAAAATTACAGGAAATGCCAATCCGATTAATCACAGATTAATCCCGACTTGACCGATTACTCGCTGCAGGGTGGTCGACCGCCCGACTACCGATTCACGATTTTTGCAACATTGATATAAAGTAAAGCAAATAAATATGTGAAGGGAACTCAATAGAGGAATAGTGGTGCTAACCTAGTTAATCCCCATAGCTAGTTATGTCTACGTCTACCTACTTCCAATTACTTCAGGTGGGGTCAAATTCGAGAGGACAGCATTTGGTCAATTCGCCCTAACCTATCAGCAAAGATGCCACCACATGAGAAATCAGATGCACCGTCATAAGTCCTGTTGTTCCTGGTCCCCTAAGCCGAGTCATTAAGTACCGCTACATGCTAGATTCTAAATAGTGAGTGCCCGACCGTTAGGAACTTATACACCCCCCAATTCTTAAGTTCATCCAAACGATAGGTGATCAGTTGGTCAAATCGCACAAGTAGAAAGGGTCGTCAGTTGGTCATATCTTACCCTTCCCGTCTCAGTCCGCTCACCTAGGGTCAGTTGGTCATATCTCCTAGGCAATTGGCCTCTATCGCCATTCAAAACTACCGAACCAGGGGTGACTACCAAAGAACTATGATGCATACACTTAGAAATAATTGTATGGAAGTAAAGGTAAACGCAAACAAAACAATTAATGAATCATAACTAGGCTAGTACCAAAGGGTGCTTAGCCGCTCATATTAATCATGCACATAAATTCAATATTCAAAGGTACGAAATACATGAATTGAAAGTAAAAGAAATAATAAACGTTAAAGCTTATCGTAATGATGTGACTTCTCCTTTGGAAACAGCTCCGTATGCTTCCCTAGACCTTCCTTGAGCTTTTTCCCACATTCTCAGAGTGTTGTGTGTGGAATGGGATGCCTCGAAATGCTGGAATTCGTGGGGTATTTATAGGTCAAGTCTGGGTTACGGCGTAACCAATAGAGGAGTTACGCCGTAACCTTCTATTTCTCCGTAAATGCACTAGATCTGCTAGTTACGGCGTAACCTTATAAGTGGTTACATCGTAGTCTTCAATAAACTCGGTTACATCGTAAGTGTTGCAGTAGTTACGGCGTAAGTATCAGCGGCATGGAACCTGTTTTGACCTAATGGAGTTACGTCGTAACCTTTGGGAAGAGTTACGCCGTAACCTCTTGATAAGTTGGACTTCAGGGTCACACAATAGTTACGGCGTAATGTGAGAGATGAGTTACGCCGTAAATTCTTCAAAATAAGCATAATGTGATAAATCTTTAGTAATGTTTCCATTTCCACGTCTCTTTAGCTCCAATGCTCGTAATTTACCTGAAAGTGGAAAACAATGGAAAACAAGCGTAAATCCATATAAATGATATAAATAATGAGCATTAACGGGGGAAATTGACACTTAATATTCAGTTTGCTTAGGTAATATGAAACCTAGTTATTGAATATTGATTGGTTGTCTCTTATCTTAATTGTGATTGACCTAGTATTACGATAGGTCATTCGTTGTGTTATTAATGCTTCATTAATCTTTGTTGAACTTTAGTTTATAATCACCTAGAGTTATTGTAGGCTAAACATCCAAAGAATACCTTAGTGTTAAGTTTATGAATCCTAGAGATTTTGTAGTCATTAACCCTTGGTAGCTTCAAAGAGTTAGGGATAAACGCATACCCTACAACCTTAGAGACACAACGCGTTAAGAATAAGGACGTGACAATTCAACCATCAATAGGAGATAACTAGGGAGTAATAAAACCTAAGTAAATACATTTTTAATCAACATACGAGCACACAACAATAGACATAGACTACCCCTAGCTTAGTTAATTAGATAATTAGAGTAATCGGTTGAAATACCAACCCCCAAATCCAAACCTCGAGATTCGTACCTTTCCATTTCCTAACAAAATATTAAAAAGATAAAAAATAATCTTCCTCAACCCCAACCTTAGCGTAGTAACTTCTCATTAGCATTCATATTCCCCTAGAGAACGATATCAATACCCGTGGCTTACCCTAATACTACACTACAACGATTAGGTTCACTGCCTAGGGTGTTGAAAAACTTGCTCGACGAAAAGGAAGTTCCTTTGACCCCGAACGCGCCGTGTAAGCGTATCACCTGTCTGGTATGCAAACAAAGAAACGTACCCTCTGGGTTTGGGTGATGTTGAACGAGTTTTCATTCCCATAAATGAACCAGAAACACATTGGTCCCTTGCTGTGTTTCACATCCAGACTGGTCAAGTTACATTCTATGACATTGGACCTGTATTTGATTCTGAAATTCGTCCATTCTATCTGAGTGTAAGGAATTGTCTAGAGACTAGGATTTCGGAAGTGCTGAAAGAAGCAGGTGTTTTTAAGGAGAAGGGAATTGATCCTATGACCTATAGGATTACTTTTAGCAATGTTATGAATGTTCCCAAGCAGGGTGGATTGTATGATGATTGTGGTGTGTGGCTCTGCATATTCTTATACAGGTTAGCGTTTAGCAATCTTTTTAATCGATTATTTGTCATCTTATTATAAATGTAATTTTGAACGTAAAATAGGTGTACTAGTTTAGCAGCTTAAAGTAGAAGTTATATATTAGGCGTCGATTGATATATTTGGAAGTGGTATTCTAGGGTGAATGCATTGCCAAAAAATGACTATAACTGTTAGATGGTTCCTTTTAAGTTTTCCTTATGGTTCCAGAAACTGTAGTTTGTTTTGCACTCGTGTAACATTTGGTTATACGTTATGATAGCTTTTACTGAATTTATCAATTTCACTCAAAGGAAATAATTTCATGTGATAATCATGGTTTTTAACTTTTTGATTTAGTTTAGCAGCTTAAATTTGCCAAAATGTAATGTGAAACGTAAAATAGGTTTACTAGTTTAGCAGCTATATTAGGAAGTGGTATTCTATGTTGAAACTGATGCGCAATGCATTGCCAAAAATGTTAGATCACTATTGCTATAGTAGGTGTCCACTCAAAATTATACTCTTAACTCAACCTTATAAATGTACAGGTTAGGGAATGGCAAACTTTTGGATGTGGATAATCCAGTTCAGGCTGCATTGGCGTACCGTGAGAGAATGATTAGGTTTTATTACAACCACAAGATCCATATTGGCTGAATGTTTTATGTGCTTGTTTTCTTAAACATTTGGTTGTCGCATTTGTAAACAGTGCAATTTAGAAGTGAAGTTAGGATAAATACTATGAATGTGTAGAAGACTTATTTATAGACTAAAGTATTGTAGTGTAGTAATGAACTAATAGTGTAGGTGAAGTTATTAAATACAAAACACTAGTGTCATAAATGAACTATAGTAGTAAATACATTACTAGTGTAGGTGAATTAAAGTAGCATAGTAATGAACTATAGTAGTTTAGGTGAAGTTTTTAAAATGCATTTCCAAAACTTAATATCAACTTGCATTAACATCAACTTGCATATAACATTCATATTACAACTTGGAATGTATATCAAACTACTAGTACCTTAATGAAGCTACCACCGTATTCAGAATGTATATCAACTTGTATTAACATCAACTTCCATAATACCATAAACTAGCATACAATCTAACAAGTCAGCAACTAATGAAGCTACCACCGTATTCATAATGTATATCAAACTACTAGTACCTTAAATTCGATGTTGCGCATATCAATACATCCGAAATCATCATCCGTAACAATGTCATATCTCTACTAACATAAATTAACTAAACAAATCACTTCTCACATGAACAACAGTACATTACACATGCACAACATCATATCAGACATGCCTTCAACTTTTCATTCAAAAGCGCGCACAGATTATACATTAGAATTAACTCATAAAATAATACTCATAATCAAATGCACATGTAAAAAATGTAACAATCCACTATATCATGCCACCTAAAACACGTATGAATAAGTAATACATTAAACAAGTCCATATAGAAACAGATTAAAATGATTACAAGTAATATAACCTTTTTAGCAAACACGCGTGCAGTATCAGATGGACCACCATTCTTCTCACTAACCCCATCAAGCTTCAAATTCGTATGGATATATTTCTGAAGTTCATTAATTTGCCATTGCATACTAGCCATTTGAGCTAAAACTGTTGCACTAGGTGGCAATTCTCCATCCATACACGGAATGTGGCTATCCCCATCAGGCTTCAAATACTTGACATATTTATGTAATTCATTAATTTGCAGTTGCATTTTAGCGATTTGAGCCATAATTGTTGCTTTAGGTGGCATGACATCCCACATATACGGCATGCCTTGATCAACCTTCCTATGAACATCTGCATTTGAGGCTGAACCACGTCTCCTTGGTGTCAACTTTAATCGTTGATCGAATCTATTCACTGTTGGTGTATCATGAATGGGAAGACTAGGTGGTATATGATTGTATAACCTTGCTGGCATATACTTCTTGAAATAGTCTGTTAATACAAATAAGCCGTAAAAACGTTTATTTATATTTTACGATCTTCTAATGTTTTGTCGATAACAAACATAAAATCATTTTAACGAAACAAATAAAATACGTAAATAGTTTGAGCCAATAGTTTACTAACACACTTACGTTTTCACATAAAACATTAAACAAGTAATAGTGCTTTCATGATTTAGTAATGCATATGTACAACAACTAGTGTTTACATATTGGGTAGATATATACACTTAGTGTGTATTATAATGGGTAATAGAATGGGTAGAAGATTAAGTATGTAACCCATTGACTTAATACATTGAATGTAGTTGAGAAAAACCCAAAGTCCATGACCCATACCCATGGAGCATAAACCATGCCTATTGCATGACATCATGCATAAGTCATAATGGGTATTATCCATGACCCATGGAGCTAACCCATAACCCATGAACTAGATGCATTGCATCTTCTAGATACATTGTATCTACTTGGATACCCATGGTCCAAAGTCTAGGACCCATGACCCATGACCCATAACCCATAACCCATGACCCATGACTTATAACCCATGGGCAAAGAGGAGCGTCCCACGGTTCTCCCAGTTTACACTGGACGGATCCCTCAAGTAAGGGATCCGTGGGATCCGTGGAACAATAGCATGTTTTCTTCTATAAATAGTGAGCCATTTCTTCATTGTAGGTTTCCACTCCTATACATACTTTCATCTAGTATTGTAAACTTTATAACCTCAGATCCAAAGGATCTTTCTATGTAGTTTGTCTTTGTTTTTGTGTGATTCTCTAGGTTCCTCTTAAAGGCGAGATCACCACCTCTTGAAGTCAAGCAAGATCAAGTCCATGAGTTGCCATGCTTCGTCATCATCAAGACTACTGAAGTTCTCTTGTTGATAGTTCTTTCTTTCTCTCTAGAAGTGTTGTGTCAAAGGCATTAGTGAAGGATGCCAAAAGGGTCAAGACGAAGGCATTAGTGAAAGGTGCTTAACTTCCGTGTCAAAGGCATTAGTGAAGGATGCCAAAAGAGTCAAGAAGAAGGCATTAGTGAAATGTGCCGAAAGTCCATGTCAAAGGCATTAGAGAAGGATGCCAAAAGGGTCAAGTCAAAGGCATTAGTGAAATATTCCAAGGATGTACAATCGATATGGTGTATCGATGTACAAATAGAG
Source organism: Chrysanthemum seticuspe (assembly GCA_019973895.1). NCBI lineage: Eukaryota > Viridiplantae > Streptophyta > Magnoliopsida > Asterales > Asteraceae > Chrysanthemum > Chrysanthemum seticuspe. The sequence goes on from BPTQ01000002.1 coordinate 55,869,141, forward strand.
ATAGGTTGTATCCAAGGATATTGATATCCTTAATGATGTTGTAATAAGGAGTGGGTCTCCTTTGGGATAGGTGTTGTGTAGTGTTGGGTAGTAGTTCCTCCTTTGTAATGGAACTCGGTATCTAGCCTTGTACCAGATAAAGTGTAGGCGACGTTGTGATAGGTGTGGTTCTACCTTGTGGAAGAACCCGGTGTCTAGCCTTGTACCGGAAAAAGAGTAGGCGACGTTGTGAAGGCTTCTCCGCCATAAGGAGTTGTGTCGTGTAGTGATAATGAACTCTCGAGTATGTGACTCGGGGAGTGGAGTAGGGCAAGGAAGGTGTCCTTGTAGCCGAACCACTATAAACACTCATTTCGTGGTTTTGTGTTTCTTACTCTTTACCTTTCCATCACATATTTACATATCTATCTATCAACGTCCAACATACACATCTTAATAGATTGACATAAGTTGATCTAAATATTTTAAAACAAAGTTTTAATTGGTAAAACTATTCAACCCCCTTTCTAGTTTTCTACATAGTCTACACTAGATGTCCACCAAAGTTCTTTCATCTCAGTCTCTGCATATAAAAAAATGTTATACACTAACCCAAATACCATTAAAAATCATAAACAATTTTTCTAAAAGAGAAGATTATAACCTGTCGGCACAAGGCGAACCATTTCTGCATTACGAAAAAGAAGATCATAATCGGTCTTCTTAAACCTGTGTCCATCATCCTAAGCAACATCCCGAGGGATCACATTGTCTTCTTTAATCCACCAATTTGTTTAATTGCGGCAGGTTTCCAAAAGCCAAATCTGAAGGAATTATTATTACTATTAGCATAACAATTACTACACTAATGCTGAATTAAATTCTTAGTAATTAAACAATAGTTACAAACCTTCAATGCAAACGCAAATCCACACAACGTATACGTTGCAGTGTAACAATCACCCTTCGTAGCAATTTCAGTCAAATGTCTATCTCTAACCTTTGAGATCGCATTATAAATCTTCTTGTGAAACTCAACCCAAATGTACTCGCCCCATGGAAATGCATTCCATGCATTTTCAATTTGTTGAATTACGAAAAAGAAGATCATGATCGGTCTTCTTAAACCTGTGTCCATCATCCTAAGCAACACCCCGAGGGATCACATTGTCTTCTTTAATCCACCAATTTGTTGAATTGCGGCAGGTTTCCAAAAGCCAAATCTGAAGGAATTATTATTACTATTAGCATAACAATTACTACACTAATACTGAATTAAATTCTTAGTAATTAAACAACAGTTACAAACCTTCAAAGCGAACGCAAATCCACACAACGTATACGTTGCAGTGTAACAATCGCCCTTCGTAGCAATTTCAGTCAAATGTCTATCTCTAACCTTTGAGATCGCATTATAAATCTTCTTGTGAAACTCAACCCCAAATGTACTCGCCCCATGGAAATGCATTCCATGCATAAATGTCATCTACTAAAACCAATATCTCATTGGAGATTACATTTCTTTCCTGTTTGCCCATATAAATGTTCTCTAACAATAGAAGCAGAAAAAGGCGAACAGCATCATCATTTGAAAGTTCATTAAACTCAACTTGATCACTAAGAACCCGAAAAAGTTGTTCGGCTTTTATATTACTAATTTTCTCGGTACGCCTCTCTCTAAGAAAACTTAGCATACGATTACCAAAACCATATTGCCGTTTCTTTAAATGCTCTAAAGAAATATCACCAAATCGAAAACCTAATACTAGGCACATATCTTGACGACCAAATTCTAAAGTGTGTCCCCAGATATCAAAATACAAGGGAGTATTTATATTAGGGTTTTCAACAAAGCGTTGATGTTGAAGCAAATAATGAAGCAAATGGTTATCATGCTCGTATGTTTTTATGTTTAACCATTTCCCGAAAACAGTGATTTTAAAAAGTTCAAGACGATCCGGATTGCAACTCAACTTTTGCCTTATCGTTTTTATATAGTGCAACTTTGTTCTAGTACTGAGCTTGGCAGCATACACCTATACACAAAAACAAACAAAAGATGCATACCCATATTAGCATATGTTATAAACTGATGAGCAATACAAATATAAACATTTTCAAATAAATAGTATACGCACATAAGTAGTAACGAAAGACTCATAAAGAAACACTTTCAAATAAGCAGTTTACAAACATAACATTTAACAAACAAGAACATGTTATATACTGATGAGCGATACAAATATAAACATTTTCAAACATAATGTTTACAACCAGAAATACTATGGGATTCCTTAGAGCTAAGTCCTTTAAACTTTAATATAGAGTGAAGGAACTGGTTTAAACTGTACAAAATACTATGGATTCTGAACTGAAAACCAAAAAACATGACATGAATTAGAAACAGATTGTACATAAGTACTCAATGTAAAGCAATCGATGTTTTTCTAGTCCTTAAGTATAATAAGACACCTAATAAGCTGTTTAAGTCTTCATAATTTGAAACAGATTAATAGCTTATAGTAACCAATCAATGAAAAGCTTATATACAAATTTTACAAAGGCACTAGGCATGTCTGGTTCTATTAAGGGGCATACTTTACTAGATTTCTTAAATGAAAAGCTTATACATGATGCGTAAATGTTACAAAGGCACTAGGCATGACTACATGATGAGGTATTTTTTTGTTACACTTTCAGATATGCAAGTGTCTACATTTCAGTGTCCACATTTCAGATATGCAAGTGTCCACATTTTCCTACATAATGAGGTATTTCCCAATGCAAGTGTCCACATTTCATATATGCAAGTGTCCACATTTCAGATATGATCTCCCTATAAGCAAAATATAACCACAATGAATGAACCTCAAATACACTAAAAAAAATAGCAAACAATGTGGGTTATTGTGCAGAATAAGCAAGCCCTAACATAGTCGGTCTTCTCAAACCTGTGTCCACAATAAAACCTAGAATAAGCAAACCCTACCATGTATAGTAACTAAATGGCTTATACAATCAAAGAATCTAACAAAAAAATAGCAAATAATGTGGGTTATTATGCAGATAGCTTTTCAAACAACAATAACGCAAAATAAACAATAAAACCTACAATAAGCAAACCATAACCACAATTAACCTCAAATAATGTAAAAAAATTTAAAAACCCTAAAAAAATTCAAATAATCAAAGAATATGTGTGGGTTACTGTTCAAATCGAAAACAATCTATTAAAATCGAAAACATTAAAACAGAAGTATGTATTACTGTGAAAATCGCACATTTTACTTACTTGTCTAGAAGCCATTATCATATAATATCAATCTTGTTCCACACACTGTTAATCGGGATCGGATCGGGTCTGGAACTAATCGTCTTCCACAAAAACAGGTTATTAATGTTGTTGTATGTGTGTTTCTTGATAAAAGTTTCGTGATGTTTTCTTTGATCTAAGCCATGCACGTATTCCAATCTGTTAGTGTGTGTTGTGTGTGTGTTTTTTTGTTGATATGGGAAACGTAAAAGTCGAAAAAGAAAAAAAAAGAAAAAGAAAAACACTCAAATCAGTAAGATATTGTAAATCTTTTGGTGTCAAATCATTGTACCTTTTCCAATTTCACAAGTAAAAAGTAAGCCCCCGGTTGAGCACCGTCAGTTGAGCATTGACTTTTAATAAACAAACAAAATAGTAGATTGCATAAAGATTTGATGTGACACTTAGTAAGCCAAGGAAAAAGTACTATAAAATGACACATATCATAATATGAACGGAGTCGAACAGTTGATAGGTTAAGCATGGCCAAAATGAGAAAAAGATACAAAAAATGTCTAAAAAATGAACCAACCTTTGATTTTTGGCCTCTTTTGATAATTTTCTCTTTTATATATATCCCCTTTAATACATCCTTAATTTCATATATATCCAAAACAATTCTTCAATATCAAATATACCCATTTACACACTCAAAATATCATATTTACCCACTTTTCATTTATTTTAGGGAAAATGGCAAAAAAATACATCGAACTTGACACCTGTTGTAATTGTGTGTAGCCAACTATTTTTTTTTCATTGTAACACAAAACTTTTGAATTTTTGTCATTGTATGTACGATTTCCAACGTGTCACAACACGTGGACTGCCAACTCATCGAGGTGTTACACGTGGACTGCCAACTCATTTACCTACTATTACTTTTTAGGGATAATAACAAAAAAAGGTATCGAACTTAACCACTTTTGTCATTGTAATACAAACCTTTTGAATTTTTGTTAATGTATGTATCCAGTCAATCTAAACATGGCATCGTTAGTCCTTTATACTAACGGCCGTTAGCACATAACTTAAAAAAAAAATTCTTACGTTTTCATCCCTTTGTATATGTTTTCGTTCGTTTTCTTACGTTTTCATCCGTTTTTATACATTTTCGTTCATTTTCTTATGTTTTTATACGTTTTCGTCCGTTTTTATACGTTTTCGCCAATTTTTTTTACGTTTTTGTACGTTTTCATCCGTTTTTATATGCTTTCATCTATTTTTGTACGTTTTTATCCGTTTTTATAGCTACACACGTCCGTTTATTTTATTAATGCAACATTAGTCCGTTATACGTTTTAGTCCATTTTTACACGTTTTCGTCCGATTTTACACGTTTTCGTCTGATTTTACACGTTTTCGTCCGTTTTGACACGTTTTCATTTGATTTTACATGTTTTCGTCTGTTTTTACACGTTTTTGTTTGATTTTACACGGATGAAAGCATATAAAAACGGATAAAAACGTAAGAAAATCGGTGAAAAAGTATAAAACCGGACGAAACGTATACAAAAGGTAAGAAAATGGACGAAAATATATAAAAACGGATGAAAACGTAAGAAAACAAATGAAAACGTATAAAAATGGATGAAAACGTAAGAAAATGAAATTTTAAGTTATGTGCTAACGGCCGTTAGTATAAAGGACTAACGATGCCAAGTTTAGATTGACCGGATACATACATTAACAGAAATTCAAAAGGTTTGTGTTACAATGACAAAAGTGGTTAAGTTCGATACATTTTTTTGTTATTATCCCTAAAAAGTAATAGTGGGTAAATGAGTCGGCAGTCCACGTGTAACACCCCGATGAGTTGGCAGTCCACGTGTTGTGACACGTTGGAAATCGTACATACAATGACAAAAATTCAAAAGTTTTGTGTTACAATGAAAAAAAATATAGTTGGCTACATACAATCACAAAAAGTGTCAAGTTCGATGCATTTTTTTGTCATTTTCCCTTTATTTTACTTAAATTATTTGTAAGCCGACTACTTTACCTTTTTTTTCAATTTGATAGCATTCTTCCCCATTTAGCTTTAGAACCATATTTCGTAGATTAGAGCATGTACATCAATAACTTGGGTTAAAGTTTAACATCGTCCACGTCAGCGCCACATCAGCTTTAACATTTCACCTTAACATCCCAAAAAACACCCACACCAATAACATCCCAAGTTAAACTTTAACATTTCACCTTAACATCCCAAAAAAACACCCACAACAATAACACCCACAACTAAAGTTGAATTTTTTTTTAGCCCTCTAACGGGCGTTGCCCCTCCAACGCTCCATAACGCCGGACATCCAATGGTATAACGGCCATAACGCCGTTAAATGGGGCATAACGCCGGTTATGGCGTTAACGATGTGTATGCTCTTAGAACATTGATTACTTTTGGAAAATAAAAAAGAATTTTTTTAAAATCGAATTTAACATAAAAAAACTTTACTAACAAAGTCAAACAAATTGATTAGTAGTTGCTACCAAGGACGCTCCCAAATTCACAAATGGGCAAATTTCATTTTGAAATTACAAGCAAGCATAACGGCAGTTTCCGAATCGAAGAACAATACACAAAAATTAAAGCTACTGTATTAAAATATAAACTGAGAAACACCTATTCAATTAAATGGATGAAAAATAACCAACATCTTCTAGTATATTAATCTTCTATTAAAAGTTCATGCACTACGTAAAAAATGAAGACCACAAAGTTTTAACCTAAAAATGATATCATAAGAACCTAACAGTCAATACTTAAGATATGATGGAATCAACGACCAACCAAATTTGAAGTAAAACCGTTTAAGTAAAAGATAATTCCGTTTCACGATAACATATATTTCAGATCAGAGTGAGTTCCGCAAATAAGGGGTTGCTAGATAAAATGGGGGAAACATATGGCTCTTGGCTTATATTGAAGAAATGGTTCGGGCACTTAAATACTTGTATAAGAGTAAAAGTGTCACAAATGTGACAATGACTAAAATTGGGTATATGTGATATTTAGAAATTGAGTTGGGTATATATGAAATTAAGATTGATTTTAGGGTGATATATTAAATTATTTTTAAAAAATATGTGTATTCTAAGTATCTAATAGTCAATCAAAAATGAAAAGAAATATTCTTCACATACTAGTTGCAAAATAAGATTATAAGTAATCGTTATATTTAATGGCTCAACAGTTGAATACGTTAATTTTTGGATCACAAATCATTCTCTTGCGTTTCCTTTTATCAATTCAACTATTTAAATCGTAAACTATACTCAGACATTTTGATAATTAATAGTAGTTTAAAGTTGATATAGCACACTGTAATGGATAAAATTAAGTATTCAGTCGTAACTTATAAACAAGGCCTAATGGCTATGAATATCGTTTTTATACTTTTCGTATATATTTATGCATGTAATTTGTCACTGCTTTTAAAATCTTATAAACTTGTCATAACTTGTTTTGTTAAAACTCTATAAATACTTCTATTTGTTTTAATTTACTATTCATAAACTTTAAAGTTTATAAATGACATGAATATTAAGTCAGTACAGAGCTAGTTAATTATAATCAATTTAAATGAAGTCATTTATAAACATGATCTTGCTTATTTAAATGAAGTCATTTATAAACAAGAAATTCATAAAATAATTATTGGAAATGTTCATATCATTAGACTTTCTTAATTTATATTGAATTTTATTTGGTTTGAATGATGTAAGTAATTAAATATTTGCCCAATTAACATCGGCTGAACATTCCACAATGTTACATACGCAATATTGAATGAAATTGGAATGCAAGTGCACAAAAATTTAATGATTCAAGTTTGCTTTAAACCTTTTACTTATAAATAGTATATATACTTAGAGGCCATAAAAATAAAAATAAAAAAGCATATGAAAGCAAACCAAGGTATCCAGAGTGAAAGGGTAATGGAGTATTGCAGAAAATTTGAGTTAACAATTCATTCTGCAACTAATTTAGAGAACGTAAGAAGTACAAGGTTCTTGGATATGGAAGTGTATGCCAAGGTATTAATTTCATGTTTAACCTTATCTTTTATTCAAAAATATTTAATCATATACAGTATATCATACGCTTGTATCTTTTCTATATATACAATTTTAGGTCTTAGTATTGTTTTATACTACGTATAGTATTTTCTTGTTCATATCTTTGCGCTCGTAAATGTGTAATCATCTTTATACAAGGTAGGTTAATTTGTTGAGGCATATTATGGTTTTACAATAGGTAGTTATTGGTGGCAACCAAAGACAACGCAGACGAACTCCAGTTGATAAGCATGGCCATACCAATCCAGCATGGCATCACACCATAAAGTATGCTATAGATGAGTTGGGAATACATTATCATGGTTCTGTGCTTGTCATCAAGCTTTATTGTCACCGTCTTATAGGTGGTGATAGATATATTGGAGAAGTTCACAAGTCACTACAAGAGCTTTATGATCATGCGTACCAGAGAGGCGGCAATGGAGCTTTTTGTTCCGCGGTGCAAGTTGGCTCGGCTGTATCTCAAGGACAACTTTATGTCTCGTATAGTTTTGGTGAGAGGGAATCTAAGGAGCATCTAATGCGTTCAGACAATATTGCAAACTATGTATTCATCAATTCTAGTCGTGCAACTTGATATGGATCACCTTTCGACGTGCTTTCTATACTGGTAGACGATATCATCACTGCTCACTTTCTCTTTCTCTCTGAAGATGAAACATACAACATACTCCTCTTGGTAAATACTATAAATTCGTGTGATTTGATTGGAAACCGATTAATTAAGAATTGAAATGTAATACCTGGAATTTCTAAAGTTCACAAAAAGACCAAAGTACCCTTATGATCAAAAGTAAGAATAATTAAATAAACAAAATACCAAATGAGCTACGTAAATTCAGAAAACTTATAAGAAAATCACATATGATCCAAATAAATCTTGAATGACTTTGTAAAGTTAACTTTTATAGATTATAATTTTATAAAATCAATTATGTATTTTCATAATTGGCCGAATATCTATTAAATAGTTTATTAAAAGAAATTAATTAGTAAAAGCCCAATATAAATTTATATTATTAAGAGACCATTTAATTTAAGTCCAATACAGTATAAAGCCCACAAGAAAAATACTAAACCATATATATATACAATATACGGTTCATGAATTATCCCTAAAAACCCTAATTAGCGATTAACCATAAACCGACTCCAAAACCCTCAAAAATTCGACCATCAGTTTCCAGAGCTTGAGACCATTTTTCTTGGACGAGATTCAAGGTATAGAAGGTGGGAAAAATAGTGTTTGAGTCCCTAAGTTGCTGTGTTAAGCGTGGGGAGTTTTTGGGTGAATTAGGGTTTCGGCAAATAGAGGTTTTTGTGCTTCTTTTGTTCCAACGATTCAAGCTCATCAAGGGTATGTTTCTAATGTTGATTTCAGTCCTATAAGTCGTATATAACACCTAAAAATTGGCCATGCATGTTTAAGATGTCGTATGAAATTATTTGGAATCTAAAACCCTAAAAAGCGTATACAATTAACGAATGAGCTTATAATATTTTTAGAGATCATGAATTGATTTTTCCAGAAGTTGTTACATGTTATAAGACCTGAATAAAATGCATAATTATGAATTCGAAGCTTGTGTGAATTGTCTTGGGTTTTTCTTGTTCGGAAACGCATAAAAAGAAAAGGTTTTTAAAAGGGACGATTAGGGTTTGCATGAGCTAGGGTTTTCTTGTTGTCATTAAGGGTCATAAATGCAGTGGTAATGAGGAGCTAATGATTGGTGTAACCTAGGTTTAGGGCTTGTTTTTGAATTATGCCCTAATCGGTTTTACATAAAAGTTGTGGGTTGGTTTTGTAAATATTGAAACTTAGAGGTTATTTTTGTAAAACAGTAAAAGACATGTACTAAACGTATAAAATAAGTGTGGGGGTTAAACGTGTGATTTTGGATATTTGAAGGGCTATTCGAATTATATTTAACTAAAAGGGTATGTTTTGTAAATTCTAAAACCTTTGGGCTAAAAGTGTAAAATCTGATAATAGAAGGTTAGATCGTATAATTAAAGATGTTAAAGGTGCAACATGTAATTTTGGGTAATTATGGGTCAACATGTGTAAATAAATTACGTAAGGACATGCATGAATTTGAGTTAATTTCCGTTTGAGTTTTCATACGTTCTAGGTGAAAGTGGAAATCATTAAAAGAAGTAACATGTGATTTAAATGCGTATTAAGTAATATTAAAAGTATGGAAACCCTAGAACTTTAATAGGAAGTGATTAGGGTTAAAAGCTAAGTGTGTAACTTCGTTATTTCATGTAAGTTATAGATTATGTAAACTATTTTGGAAGAGAGTCTTAAAATCCGTCTTTGACATTTGTAAACCCTATGCTATGAATAATGATCATATAAGCTCTTAAATAAGATAATTATCATATTAAACCCTTAAGTTTACTATTTATCATTTGTGACCCATAAGCTTGGCTAATTTGTGATTAATACTCTAAAACGTTGTAATTCCGTCCGTCACTAAAAATGGGAATAATCTGACAACTCTAAAAGTATTAATGAGATTAATCCGTTATACTAATAAGTATTAAATAAATCATAATCCGTGTAGATTCGTTGGAGGAGACGCGACGTTACATCTTCGTATTCGTTCATTCGTTGTTTTTCTCTCATTTGCTTTAAGGTACGGATATTCTGTCTTACTTTAAGACACTTATGTTATCGTACATATATTCTGACCTTTTCAGTAAAGGTCCCTCATGTTTTTCCTTCTTCGTCATGTCTCTTATGTTTATTAGGATTCCCAATGCCATTGCTATGAACCTTTTTCTGAATGTTTGATCTGTTACTTATCTGAATGTATGTTCTAGTGAACTATGCAATATCTGATGTGAACTTATGTTAGGAAGACTTTGATATATATATTTGTTGAACCCTGCTACATTTGAGTTATGAACTTATGATTATGACTATCTGGTTATGAATTTCTGTTTATAAATATATGATATGCCACTGTGATATGAACTTCTGACTTCTGGCTATCTGAGTATGAACCTTATGATATGAACTGCTTGATATGTTATCTGTGACCTTGTGTGTGACTATGATCCGTGCTATATATGAATTTCTGTTTGACTTAAGTTGGTTGATAATAACCAAATATTTAACTAGTCATGGGGGTTCCATGTCCGTATCAGTGATGCACCTCTGATATGACTCTAGGGCAGTAGAGTGATGTTCTGCCACGTCTCTGGATGGTGAAGCATATTTTTGAATATGTAGGAAGGGGCGTATGGATGCATCCTAGATCTGATCTGTTATCCGATATGTTATCTGGTGAATGATGTCGTGTGCAATACGCGTCTTCACAAAATTCTGGGAGCTAGCTACTCCATGTATATATATTTTCTGATGTTACCTTTTGAAGAAGAAAGATATTTCTGATATGATATGTTAGTGAATGTGCTTATGACGTATTTGTTTAAGTGATTATTAATTGCCATGATAGGATAAGATTGTTACCTGATTCGTATATCTGATATTATGATTTGTTACTGTTACGTGAATGCTTTGATCTGTGAGATGAATGTGCTAATGTATAATTGAGTATTTTTGAAGGTTAATTATCTGTCTGCATATGTGACCTGCCATGTTGGAACTCTGTTAAGGTTAGGATTTGATATTAGAACTGGTTTAGCTATTATGTCTGCCATGACTTGTCTGCCATTTTCCGCTGCTACATTATTGAATTAAGTGTATTAAATGTTGATTAATTGATTTGTATGAATGCCATGTTTATTTATTAGAAAGTGTTTTCCGTTAGTTTGTAGACTTTCTGTTTGGCTTATACGTAATCCGTTATTTGATATGCTATGTGTTTGGTTGTTCTGATATGTTCGTGTTTGTGTCATTGATGTGCTATTTGATATCTAAACTATTTATGTGGTTGTTTGGATTTCTGTATATGTGTGCTTCCGCAGAATTCTAAAAGATCCTTCGTCATTATTTTATTTTGATTTCGTTACTCGTATATTCGTTTTGTTTAGCTTTTGTTTCGTTATATCTGTTCACTGGGCTTTGTAAGCTCAGCCGCATTTTTCTTTTCCTGCGGCAGGTATTAAGCATTCAAGATGAGCTTATGGGATAGCTGATCTGGGTTTGAGAGTAGAGTTGAGAGCAAGACTTTACCCTAGAGATTTTTATATTTATTTTGATTATTAAGTTATTTATGTTTTCTTTTGATTATTTTGTAAAGGCTTCCGTTTTGGTATAGTATTTAAAGTTCTGATATGAAACCGTATTGTGATATCTTTACCCTTGTCGGGTCGGGGTGTTATAATTTATGGTATCAGAGCTCTAGGTTTTAGGACCCTTAGAGCTTAGGCTATGACCTGTGAGAAGTGGGTTGATTTAGGATTTTCCCTTCTGCGTACTTCTTTGCGTACACTATAGTACTTCGACTTTGCTAATAGTTGGAATTTCTTTTAGATGGTTATTCCCCGTCGCGCTAGTTCATCTGATAGGAGTAATCGAGGACCGGCTAGGCAACATAAGGAGAAGATGAAGTGGGCCGTTATCATTGCTAAGGGCTGCACGAGGTATGGTAAAGTGAAGCGGACTAATAAGAGGATAAAAGTTCCGGCCTATATGTGGCCATGCACCATCGAGGAGAAGCTGACTTTGAGGACCATTGACGGAGAGGTAGTGGAAGAATATGAAACCAAGGTTGTTGACAACGAAGGTTTCACTACTAGATATCCTGGTAGGTGTCCCAAGTTAGTTGAGGATGAAGGAGTGGGAAGAGCTGAGAGTCGCGATCTGTATGCCTTTGTGGATCGTGTGCCGGAGGAGGAAGAGAGGAAGCGTAAAGGTGGCTTTGCTAATCGCTTACTACCACAGCCTGAAGGAAACAAGAACGGATGGATAAGCGAGGAGGAGGAGGAAGAAGAGGAACCCAAGGAAGAGTACGAGGTGGAGTCGGAATCGGAGTCTACGGCCACTAGTAGGTTCAATCCGACACAAGAATAGGAGTTTCGTTTCTGATGTGTTACTCTCTTTATGAGAATTTTCTGACGTTTGATTTTGAGCTAGGCCCTTTTGTTTTCATTTGACGTTTGAATCTGGGATTTTTAAGTTTTGTTTTGGAAGTTCATCTGTAGACGATTCTGCAAATTTTGCTTGATTAATGGAATAAAACAAAATTTGATAGTATGATTCCTGTTCGTTGTTTTCTTTCTGATAGATTCGTTGAGTTTTCCGTTAGTCCTCATCAGTTTCGTCTGCTATTTATTTTCTATATGATGTTGTTTAATTCACCGCTTGAATGAAGTATGGCCATCATGATGGTATACTCATGTGTATCTGGTTTGTTATAGTGGATTACTTGCTATTTGTGTGTTATCTGTATGTGGTATGTTTTGATATGATATTAGTTATGTGTTTTGTCATGACCCGAGACCGAATATAATGACAATAAGAACTTGTTATGTGATGCAAGTATTATGACGCCTGATCAACGTAATAATACCGAGATCATATAATCTGAACTTATTGGAGGTATACGACGTCTGGGAAATGCCTGTGATTGATGTGTGTATAGACTTTGATTTGTATCTGGTATTTGGTGTTTCTCATGTTCATTTGAATTCCGTCCCTAATTGTGAGATCTTTCGTCGATATCTGTTTCATATAAGTTTTGTACGTTTGGAATCCGAAGTTGTTATGATCTGTACGAACCTATAGATTGCTATGACCACCTTAACCTTATATGTCTCCCTATATTTCTGCGAATATTGAGGCCGATAGGATTTATTTCTGTCTATGCATATGATGTCCTCATCATTTAGATATCTGAATAAGTTAGAATTTGTCGTTTGAATTTCTGCGTCTCATCTGTTCTTCGCCATTATTCTGATATGTATATAATTATCTATTATAAGTATTTGAATATTGATTTAATCTCTGAATAAGTATGAGTTCAAATATTCTGATAAGAAATTCATTTGTTTCGAAATAAGATTAACGTTCGTTATATTCCTAGAAATTCTGAAATCCGATTCGTTTTCTGTTCTATTCCGTCTTGTCCAATTTCGAGGACGAAATTTTCTTTTAGAGGGGAAGAATTGTAATACCTGGAATTTCTAAAGTTCACAAAAAGACCAAAGTACCCTTATGATCAAAAGTAAGAATAATTAAATAAACAAAATACCAAATGAGCTACGTAAATTCAGAAAACTTATAAGAAAATCACATATGATCCAAATAAATCTTGAATGACTTTGTAAAGTTAACTTTTATAGATTATAATTTTATAAAATCAATTATGTATTTTCATAATTGGCCGAATATCTATTAAATAGTTTATTAAAAGAAATTAATTAGTAAAAGCCCAATATAAATTTATATTATTAAGAGACCATTTAATTTAAGTCCAATACAGTATAAAGCCCACAAGAAAAATACTAAACCATATATATATACAATATACGGTTCATGAATTATCCCTAAAAACCCTAATTAGCGATTAACCATAAACCGACTCCAAAACCCTCAAAAATTCGACCATCAGTTTCCAGAGCTTGAGACCATTTTTCTTGGACGAGATTCAAGGTATAGAAGGTGGGAAAAATAGTGTTTGAGTCCCTAAGTTGCTGTGTTAAGCGTGGGGAGTTTTTGGGTGAATTAGGGTTTCGGCAAATAGAGGTTTTTGTGCTTCTTTTGTTCCAACGATTCAAGCTCATCAAGGGTATGTTTCTAATGTTGATTTCAGTCCTATAAGTCGTATATAACACCTAAAAATTGGCCATGCATGTTTAAGATGTCGTATGAAATTATTTGGAATCTAAAACCCTAAAAAGCGTATACAATTAACGAATGAGCTTATAATATTTTTAGAGATCATGAATTGATTTTTCCAGAAGTTGTTACATGTTATAAGACCTGAATAAAATGCATAATTATGAATTCGAAGCTTGTGTGAATTGTCTTGGGTTTTTCTTGTTCGGAAACGCATAAAAAGAAAAGGTTTTTAAAAGGGACGATTAGGGTTTGCATGAGCTAGGGTTTTCTTGTTGTCATTAAGGGTCATAAATGCAGTGGTAATGAGGAGCTAATGATTGGTGTAACCTAGGTTTAGGGCTTGTTTTTGAATTATGCCCTAATCGGTTTTACATAAAAGTTGTGGGTTGGTTTTGTAAATATTGAAACTTAGAGGTTATTTTTGTAAAACAGTAAAAGACATGTACTAAACGTATAAAATAAGTGTGGGGGTTAAACGTGTGATTTTGGATATTTGAAGGGCTATTCGAATTATATTTAACTAAAAGGGTATGTTTTGTAAATTCTAAAACCTTTGGGCTAAAAGTGTAAAATCTGATAATAGAAGGTTAGATCGTATAATTAAAGATGTTAAAGGTGCAACATGTAATTTTGGGTAATTATGGGTCAACATGTGTAAATAAATTACGTAAGGACATGCATGAATTTGAGTTAATTTCCGTTTGAGTTTTCATACGTTCTAGGTCAAAGTGGAAATCATTAAAAGAAGTAACATGTGATTTAAATGCGTATTAAGTAATATTAAAAGTATGGAAACCCTAGAACTTTAATAGGAAGTGATTAGGGTTAAAAGCTAAGTGTGTAACTTCGTTATTTCATGTAAGTTATAGATTATGTAAACTATTTTGGAAGAGAGTCTTAAAATCCGTCTTTGACATTTGTAAACCCTATGCTATGAATAATGATCATATAAGCTCTTAAATAAGATAATTATCATATTAAACCCTTAAGTTTACTATTTATCATTTGTGACCCATAAGCTTGGCTAATTTGTGATTAATACTCTAAAACGTTGTAATTCCGTCCGTCACTAAAAATGGGAATAATCTGACAACTCTAAAAGTATTAATGAGATTAATCCGTTATACTAATAAGTATTAAATAAATCATAATCCGTGTAGATTCGTTGGAGGAGACGCGACGTTACATCTTCGTATTCGTTCATTCGTTGTTTTTCTCTCATTTGCTTTAAGGTACGGATATTCTGTCTTACTTTAAGACACTTATGTTATCGTACATATATTCTGACCTTTTCAGTAAAGGTCCCTCATGTTTTTCCTTCTTCGTCATGTCTCTTATGTTTATTAGGATTCCCAATGCCATTGCTATGAACCTTTTTCTGAATGTTTGATCTGTTACTTATCTGAATGTATGTTCTAGTGAACTATGCAATATCTGATGTGAACTTATGTTAGGAAGACTTTGATATATATATTTGTTGAACCCTGCTACATTTGAGTTATGAACTTATGATTATGACTATCTGGTTATGAATTTCTGTTTATAAATATATGATATGCCACTGTGATATGAACTTCTGACTTCTGGCTATCTGAGTATGAACCTTATGATATGAACTGCTTGATATGTTATCTGTGACCTTGTGTGTGACTATGATCCGTGCTATATATGAATTTCTGTTTGACTTAAGTTGGTTGATAATAACCAAATATTTAACTAGTCATGGGGGTTCCATGTCCGTATCAGTGATGCACCTCTGATATGACTCTAGGGCAGTAGAGTGATGTTCTGCCACGTCTCTGGATGGTGAAGCATATTTTTGAATATGTAGGAAGGGGCGTATGGATGCATCCTAGATCTGATCTGTTATCCGATATGTTATCTGGTGAATGATGTCGTGTGCAATACGCGTCTTCACAAAATTCTGGGAGCTAGCTACTCCATGTATATATATTTTCTGATGTTACCTTTTGAAGAAGAAAGATATTTCTGATATGATATGTTAGTGAATGTGCTTATGACGTATTTGTTTAAGTGATTATTAATTGCCATGATAGGATAAGATTGTTACCTGATTCGTATATCTGATATTATGATTTGTTACTGTTACGTGAATGCTTTGATCTGTGAGATGAATGTGCTAATGTATAATTGAGTATTTTTGAAGGTTAATTATCTGTCTGCATATGTGACCTGCCATGTTGGAACTCTGTTAAGGTTAGGATTTGATATTAGAACTGGTTTAGCTATTATGTCTGCCATGACTTGTCTGCCATTTTCCGCTGCTACATTATTGAATTAAGTGTATTAAATGTTGATTAATTGATTTGTATGAATGCCATGTTTATTTATTAGAAAGTGTTTTCCGTTAGTTTGTAGACTTTCTGTTTGGCTTATACGTAATCCGTTATTTGATATGCTATGTGTTTGGTTGTTCTGATATGTTCGTGTTTGTGTCATTGATGTGCTATTTGATATCTAAACTATTTATGTGGTTGTTTGGATTTCTGTATATGTGTGCTTCCGCAGAATTCTAAAAGATCCTTCGTCATTATTTTATTTTGATTTCGTTACTCGTATATTCGTTTTGTTTAGCTTTTGTTTCGTTATATCTGTTCACTGGGCTTTGTAAGCTCAGCCGCATTTTTCTTTTCCTGCGGCAGGTATTAAGCATTCAAGATGAGCTTATGGGATAGCTGATCTGGGTTTGAGAGTAGAGTTGAGAGCAAGACTTTACCCTAGAGATTTTTATATTTATTTTGATTATTAAGTTATTTATGTTTTCTTTTGATTATTTTGTAAAGGCTTCCGTTTTGGTATAGTATTTAAAGTTCTGATATGAAACCGTATTGTGATATCTTTACCCTTGTCGGGTCGGGGTGTTATAATTTATGGTATCAGAGCTCTAGGTTTTAGGACCCTTAGAGCTTAGGCTATGACCTGTGAGAAGTGGGTTGATTTAGGATTTTCCCTTCTGCGTACTTCTTTGCGTACACTATAGTACTTCGACTTTGCTAATAGTTGGAATTTCTTTTAGATGGTTATTCCCCGTCGCGCTAGTTCATCTGATAGGAGTAATCGAGGACCGGCTAGGCAACATAAGGAGAAGATGAAGTGGGCCGTTATCATTGCTAAGGGCTGCACGAGGTATGGTAAAGTGAAGCGGACTAATAAGAGGATAAAAGTTCCGGCCTATATGTGGCCATGCACCATCGAGGAGAAGCTGACTTTGAGGACCATTGACGGAGAGGTAGTGGAAGAATATGAAACCAAGGTTGTTGACAACGAAGGTTTCACTACTAGATATCCTGGTAGGTGTCCCAAGTTAGTTGAGGATGAAGGAGTGGGAAGAGCTGAGAGTCGCGATCTGTATGCCTTTGTGGATCGTGTGCCGGAGGAGGAAGAGAGGAAGCGTAAAGGTGGCTTTGCTAATCGCTTACTACCACAGCCTGAAGGAAACAAGAACGGATGGATAAGCGAGGAGGAGGAGGAAGAAGAGGAACCCAAGGAAGAGTACGAGGTGGAGTCGGAATCGGAGTCTACGGCCACTAGTAGGTTCAATCCGACACAAGAATAGGAGTTTCGTTTCTGATGTGTTACTCTCTTTATGAGAATTTTCTGACGTTTGATTTTGAGCTAGGCCCTTTTGTTTTCATTTGACGTTTGAATCTGGGATTTTTAAGTTTTGTTTTGGAAGTTCATCTGTAGACGATTCTGCAAATTTTGCTTGATTAATGGAATAAAACAAAATTTGATAGTATGATTCCTGTTCGTTGTTTTCTTTCTGATAGATTCGTTGAGTTTTCCGTTAGTCCTCATCAGTTTCGTCTGCTATTTATTTTCTATATGATGTTGTTTAATTCACCGCTTGAATGAAGTATGGCCATCATGATGGTATACTCATGTGTATCTGGTTTGTTATAGTGGATTACTTGCTATTTGTGTGTTATCTGTATGTGGTATGTTTTGATATGATATTAGTTATGTGTTTTGTCATGACCCGAGACCGAATATAATGACAATAAGAACTTGTTATGTGATGCAAGTATTATGACGCCTGATCAACGTAATAATACCGAGATCATATAATCTGAACTTATTGGAGGTATACGACGTCTGGGAAATGCCTGTGATTGATGTGTGTATAGACTTTGATTTGTATCTGGTATTTGGTGTTTCTCATGTTCATTTGAATTCCGTCCCTAATTGTGAGATCTTTCGTCGATATCTGTTTCATATAAGTTTTGTACGTTTGGAATCCGAAGTTGTTATGATCTGTACGAACCTATAGATTGCTATGACCACCTTAACCTTATATGTCTCCCTATATTTCTGCGAATATTGAGGCCGATAGGATTTATTTCTGTCTATGCATATGATGTCCTCATCATTTAGATATCTGAATAAGTTAGAATTTGTCGTTTGAATTTCTGCGTCTCATCTGTTCTTCGCCATTATTCTGATATGTATATAATTATCTATTATAAGTATTTGAATATTGATTTAATCTCTGAATAAGTATGAGTTCAAATATTCTGATAAGAAATTCATTTGTTTCGAAATAAGATTAACGTTCGTTATATTCCTAGAAATTCTGAAATCCGATTCGTTTTCTGTTCTATTCCGTCTTGTCCAATTTCGAGGACGAAATTTTCTTTTAGAGGGGAAGAATTGTAATACCTGGAATTTCTAAAGTTCACAAAAAGACCAAAGTACCCTTATGATCAAAAGTAAGAATAATTAAATAAACAAAATACCAAATGAGCTACGTAAATTCAGAAAACTTATAAGAAAATCACATATGATCCAAATAAATCTTGAATGACTTTGTAAAGTTAACTTTTATAGATTATAATTTTATAAAATCAATTATGTATTTTCATAATTGGCCGAATATCTATTAAATAGTTTATTAAAAGAAATTAATTAGTAAAAGCCCAATATAAATTTATATTATTAAGAGACCATTTAATTTAAGTCCAATACAGTATAAAGCCCACAAGAAAAATACTAAACCATATATATACAATATACGGTTCATGAATTATCCCTAAAAACCCTAATTAGCGATTAACCATAAACCGACTCCAAAACCCTCAAAAATTCGACCATCAGTTTCCAGAGCTTGAGACCATTTTTCTTGGACGAGATTCAAGGTATAGAAGGTGGGAAAAATAGTGTTTGAGTCCCTAAGTTGCTGTGTTAAGCGTGGGGAGTTTTTGGGTGAATTAGGGTTTCGGCAAATAGAGGTTTTTGTGCTTCTTTTGTTCCAACGATTCAAGCTCATCAAGGGTATGTTTCTAATGTTGATTTCAGTCCTATAAGTCGTATATAACACCTAAAAATTGGCCATGCATGTTTAAGATGTCGTATGAAATTATTTGGAATCTAAAACCCTAAAAAGCGTATACAATTAACGAATGAGCTTATAATATTTTTAGAGATCATGAATTGATTTTTCCAGAAGTTGTTACATGTTATAAGACCTGAATAAAATGCATAATTATGAATTCGAAGCTTGTGTGAATTGTCTTGGGTTTTTCTTGTTCGGAAACGCATAAAAAGAAAAGGTTTTTAAAAGGGACGATTAGGGTTTGCATGAGCTAGGGTTTTCTTGTTGTCATTAAGGGTCATAAATGCAGTGGTAATGAGGAGCTAATGATTGGTGTAACCTAGGTTTAGGGCTTGTTTTTGAATTATGCCCTAATCGGTTTTACATAAAAGTTGTGGGTTGGTTTTGTAAATATTGAAACTTAGAGGTTATTTTTGTAAAACAGTAAAAGACATGTACTAAACGTATAAAATAAGTGTGGGGGTTAAACGTGTGATTTTGGATATTTGAAGGGCTATTCGAATTATATTTAACTAAAAGGGTATGTTTTGTAAATTCTAAAACCTTTGGGCTAAAAGTGTAAAATCTGATAATAGAAGGTTAGATCGTATAATTAAAGATGTTAAAGGTGCAACATGTAATTTTGGGTAATTATGGGTCAACATGTGTAAATAAATTACGTAAGGACATGCATGAATTTGAGTTAATTTCCGTTTGAGTTTTCATACGTTCTAGGTCAAAGTGGAAATCATTAAAAGAAGTAACATGTGATTTAAATGCGTATTAAGTAATATTAAAAGTATGGAAACCCTAGAACTTTAATAGGAAGTGATTAGGGTTAAAAGCTAAGTGTGTAACTTCGTTATTTCATGTAAGTTATAGATTATGTAAACTATTTTGGAAGAGAGTCTTAAAATCCGTCTTTGACATTTGTAAACCCTATGCTATGAATAATGATCATATAAGCTCTTAAATAAGATAATTATCATATTAAACCCTTAAGTTTACTATTTATCATTTGTGACCCATAAGCTTGGCTAATTTGTGATTAATACTCTAAAACGTTGTAATTCCGTCCGTCACTAAAAATGGGAATAATCTGACAACTCTAAAAGTATTAATGAGATTAATCCGTTATACTAATAAGTATTAAATAAATCATAATCCGTGTAGATTCGTTGGAGGAGACGCGACGTTACATCTTCGTATTCGTTCATTCGTTGTTTTTCTCTCATTTGCTTTAAGGTACGGATATTCTGTCTTACTTTAAGACACTTATGTTATCGTACATATATTCTGACCTTTTCAGTAAAGGTCCCTCATGTTTTTCCTTCTTCGTCATGTCTCTTATGTTTATTAGGATTCCCAATGCCATTGCTATGAACCTTTTTCTGAATGTTTGATCTGTTACTTATCTGAATGTATGTTCTAGTGAACTATGCAATATCTGATGTGAACTTATGTTAGGAAGACTTTGATATATATATTTGTTGAACCCTGCTACATTTGAGTTATGAACTTATGATTATGACTATCTGGTTATGAATTTCTGTTTATAAATATATGATATGCCACTGTGATATGAACTTCTGACTTCTGGCTATCTGAGTATGAACCTTATGATATGAACTGCTTGATATGTTATCTGTGACCTTGTGTGTGACTATGATCCGTGCTATATATGAATTTCTGTTTGACTTAAGTTGGTTGATAATAACCAAATATTTAACTAGTCATGGGGGTTCCATGTCCGTATCAGTGATGCACCTCTGATATGACTCTAGGGCAGTAGAGTGATGTTCTGCCACGTCTCTGGATGGTGAAGCATATTTTTGAATATGTAGGAAGGGGCGTATGGATGCATCCTAGATCTGATCTGTTATCCGATATGTTATCTGGTGAATGATGTCGTGTGCAATACGCGTCTTCACAAAATTCTGGGAGCTAGCTACTCCATGTATATATATTTTCTGATGTTACCTTTTGAAGAAGAAAGATATTTCTGATATGATATGTTAGTGAATGTGCTTATGACGTATTTGTTTAAGTGATTATTAATTGCCATGATAGGATAAGATTGTTACCTGATTCGTATATCTGATATTATGATTTGTTACTGTTACGTGAATGCTTTGATCTGTGAGATGAATGTGCTAATGTATAATTGAGTATTTTTGAAGGTTAATTATCTGTCTGCATATGTGACCTGCCATGTTGGAACTCTGTTAAGGTTAGGATTTGATATTAGAACTGGTTTAGCTATTATGTCTGCCATGACTTGTCTGCCATTTTCCGCTGCTACATTATTGAATTAAGTGTATTAAATGTTGATTAATTGATTTGTATGAATGCCATGTTTATTTATTAGAAAGTGTTTTCCGTTAGTTTGTAGACTTTCTGTTTGGCTTATACGTAATCCGTTATTTGATATGCTATGTGTTTGGTTGTTCTGATATGTTCGTGTTTGTGTCATTGATGTGCTATTTGATATCTAAACTATTTATGTGGTTGTTTGGATTTCTGTATATGTGTGCTTCCGCAGAATTCTAAAAGATCCTTCGTCATTATTTTATTTTGATTTCGTTACTCGTATATTCGTTTTGTTTAGCTTTTGTTTCGTTATATCTGTTCACTGGGCTTTGTAAGCTCAGCCGCATTTTTCTTTTCCTGCGGCAGGTATTAAGCATTCAAGATGAGCTTATGGGATAGCTGATCTGGGTTTGAGAGTAGAGTTGAGAGCAAGACTTTACCCTAGAGATTTTTATATTTATTTTGATTATTAAGTTATTTATGTTTTCTTTTGATTATTTTGTAAAGGCTTCCGTTTTGGTATAGTATTTAAAGTTCTGATATGAAACCGTATTGTGATATCTTTACCCTTGTCGGGTCGGGGTGTTACATGAAAGTTCTCTCTCTTATTTGCATTCCGTAGCTCTCATAATATTTACATATATTGTAAATCAAGTTTTATTAATATGAAATAAAATAAGAGATTTGTATGTTACAGCTTGTCAACGCAGGGAAACATATACATTATTATTGTATAAAACCAATCAACAAATTAAATAAACAATAACTGTAAATAATAAAATTAAGAGTAAATTACACCGTTTGTCCCTTAGGTTGTATCAAAATCACTAGTTTCGTCCATCAACTTTATTTTGCTATTGAATATATGTTATTAATAACAATTAATTTGTTCACCAACAATGCACACGCTAAGAAATTAGCCGTTGAATGCATGCAATTTGTAATGTTTTTGTGATTGTAAAAAAAAAAAAAGAGAAGGAACACCTTTTGTGGATCCTTACAACGGTTGTGGTATCATATTTAAATAATTTGTAAAATGTAGTCTAACTTGCATGATAACTGAACCATTCTCATTGTTTGTCTATAATCGTGTCATTTAGGCAAAATGTTAGGTTTCAAATGAGTATGCCCGTTATCAGCCGATATCTCTCATCACTACACACCGACTAGTTAAAAAACCTCGATATTTATATGATATATTGATCCATATGTTAACTATTTTGTTGAAAAATGAGACCAATTCAACGCAAGTCCAACACATTTCATCAACTAAGCCATATATGATTGCAAGGTATATGTTTTAAAGTCTAAATCATATCATTTATGTCAATATGTTAAATACTTGACATATTGACAACTTACTATTTATTCTGCAAGGCTACTTTGAAAGAGATTTTCCTCAAACTAGATCGATTTATGAAACTCCCGATTCAAGTGAGAAGGGTGGTGTGCCTCTCTATACCATGTACTACGTCCCCTGTAGATAACAGAGCTTAGTTTTGGTAAAACTATTTATAGTTTTTATCTAAACCATTTATTCGTCATATTATTAGAGCACTAGCAATCATAACACAAGTTAAACTTTAACATCGTGTCACGTCAGCGCCACATCAGCTTTAACATTTCACCTTAACTCACCCAAAAAACACCTACAATCATATGACCACTCCCATCCATAAGAGCCCTCCCAACGGTAACGGCTTAACGCCGTTATAGGCATTATAACGCCGTTGGGGGCGTTAAACCCGTTGGAGGCGTAACATGGTAACGGCGTTATAGGGCAACCGTTGGGTTGCTAACGCCCGTTCTGAAGGTTGGTTCACTATAAATATTAAGACATGGTCAGTAAAACCTGCATCAAGTTTTTGGCGCCGCTGCCGGGGAGCTGTTTTAGGATTTCATATTAAGTCTGTTTTTAATTTTCTTTCTGATAATGTCAGGATACAAGACTCGCAACTCTAGGCCTTTTCTGGCTACCCCATTTGTTGACCCGGAGAAGCAATTTCGGAAAAATAGGATCTATTCTCCGGTTCCTATTCACAACATCTTCTCATTTTACGAATCGGACCAGTCGGACACAGAACCAGAGGTCATCAATGAAAATAATATCAATGACCTAACCATGGAGCAGTATTTGGACCGACCAAATGATAACCGCCAACGAAGCTACACTAAGGGGTCTCCTACCGAAAAATACTCCATCCCAGATCATATTATTCGAGAGTTACATGAGGTTAAGTTTTCTGGAGACGAAGATGAGGACGTTCAGGATCACGTAGATGAAGTTCTCCACTTATCCTCTCTTTTCAACGTCAGGGGTACTCCAAGTTATTCAGTCACTGTAAGGATTTTTCCTGTAACTCTCACTGGAACAGCAAAAAGATGGTATAACAAACTTCCTAGTGAAAGTAAAGAAGCATGGGGAAAACTAAGAAAGGAGTTCGTTCAGCAATTTTGCCCTCCTTAAAAAATGGCTAGGCTTCTCGGGAAAATCTACCAATTCGTGCAGATTGGAGAAGAAACGTTGTACCAAGCATGGGAAAGATTTAATGAGCTTCTCTATCGATTTCCTACTCATGATTTAAACAAACATCAGATCGTATACGTCTTCTATCGGGGGATTAATGCGCAAACACGAGAACTCCTTGATTCACCAAGACCTATCCCTAGCATGACTCCTGATCAGGCCTTGGAATGTATTCAGCGGATTTATGAACATTGCTACAAGTGGCACATAGATACAGGATACGGACCGAGAGATAACTTCAATCATAAGGTAATGAAGACAATAACAAAGCAAGAATACAATTACGGGGAAATTTTCGAAAAATGAAGGTTGGAAAGAGAAGCTGAAGCATGTAGGGTTGAGAAAGTTAAAAGTGTATTTGAGACCAATACCAGGAACAATCTTGAGAAAAAGATTCTTGACCACATCAGAAAATCAAGAGAGCGCGACGATAGATTAGAAAAGATGATGAAAACATTCGGTGATAATACAGTCTCTTCTATTAAAATTCACGATGATAGGATAAAAAGATTAGAGAAAAGTGTTAGTGCATGTTCAGAAGCCATCTCTGATTACCTAGCAGCTCGGGAGGAAGAAGTTGTCCACACTGTAGAAACTATCCTCGAAGAACCATTGACCTTTTCAGAAAGGGTTAAGCGACGGATCAGCATGGAGAAACAATCAAAAACATTTTTTTACCACTATAAATACCCAACTAAAACTCTATTTTTTTCACACTTCCATTCAAACTTATATACTTCCTCTTTACACTTTCATATTTCAAAAATCAAATTCGTTCACAATGGATCCAAATCAAGCTGGTGATATTCCCCTGTCTTGGTTAGACGTTGATGACCAAGAGGACTTCCAATTTATGGCAGCTGCGTACGAGTATCACCTTTAGTTGGATGATCAAAAATTTGCTTTACGTGACTATAACGAACTGTGGGTGGATCCGTCAGCAAATTTGAGGCAACGAAGATGGGTTGAAAGATGTGATACGCACAGTCGTAAGGCAAAAGAAATACACGACCGACAAACGCATACCCAACTCTAACAGGACCTTATGGAGCATGTTTGGCAGAAGAATCTTGAACGACATGGACAACAACAAGAGAGTGACGACGATGAATAAGTATTTGCTATGTTTTTTTTAATTGCATTGTTTTTTTTTTTTTTTTTTTTTTTTTTTTTTTTTTATTTCATTGTATTTTTTTTTTATTTCGTTGTATTTTTTTTTTTAATCTCGTATTGTAATATGTTTTTAGTTTTAATGAAATGTTTGTTTTAGTTTAATAAATGAAGTGTTTGTTTTAGTTTAGGGGTTGAAATTGAAAATATGAAATATTATTGGTGTTATTGGGATGTTATGGTTGTGAGTGTTTTTTGGGGATGTTAATGTTAAATGTTAAAGCTGATGTGGCGCTGACGTGGACGGTGTTATTGGTGTTATGGTGTTACGATTCTAACTGCTCTAACACCATAACACCAATAACACCGTCCACGTCAGCGCCACATCAGCTTTAACATTTAACATTAACATCCTCAAAAAACACTCACAACCATAACATCCCAATAACACCAATAATATTTCATATTTTCAATTTCAACCCCTAAACTAAAACAAACACTTCATTTATTAAACTAAAACAAACATTTCATTAAAACTAAAAACATATTACAATACGAGATTAAAAAAAAATACAAAGAAAAAAAAAACACACACACACACACACACTGCAATTAAAAAAAACATAGCAAATACTTATTCATCGTCGTAGCTCTCTTGTTGTTGTCCATGTCGTTCAAGATTATTCTGCCAAACATGCTCCATAAGGTCCTGTTGGAGTTGGGTATGCGTTTGTCGGTCGTGTATTTCTTTTGCCTTACGACTGTGAGTATCACATCTTTCGACCCATCTTTGTTGCCTCAAATTTCTTGACGGATCCACCCACAGTTCGTTATAGTCACGTAATTCAAATTTTTGATCTTTTACAATCATGTTATGATAATAATGCAACAATACATGATTCTACATATCGTGGCAATTTCATATTGACGTGCCGGTTGTTGTAGTATACCCCAACGACCTTGAAGAACACCAAAAGCACGTTCAATATCCTTTCGGGCACTTTCTTGTCTCCTTTTAAAGTACGTATGTTTTTCATCAGTTGTTGCCGTGAAGGATTTGACGAAAGTTGCCCACTGTGGATAAATTCCATCAGCCAAGTAATACCCCTATTCATACCTAGTTTCGTTGACCATATAAGGTGCTCTTGGGGCATTATCAGCAAGAAGGTCGTCGAATAACGGAGAGTTATCTAAAACATTAATATCGTTATTTGCCCCCGCCATCCCAAAAAATGCATGCCAGATCCATAAATCTTGAGAAGCAACAGCTTCAAGCATAATTGTTGGGTATTTTTTTATCACCCCTAGCAAAATGCCCTTGCCAAGCCACTGGACAATTTTTCCATTCCCAGTGCATGCAGTCAATGCTACCAAGCATTCCCGGAAAACCATGTTTTTCTTCATGTTGTTGATAAATTTTTTGAATGTCAGCCCATGTTGGTTTTCTTAAATACGCCGGCATAAACAAATCAATAATACATTTGTTAAAATTATCAAGACATAATTGTGAAGTACTCGCACCCATTTTCAAGTATTCATCAAATGCATCGGGTGAGGTGCCGTACACTTCATTAGAGCACTTATACTCATTCGACCACAAGCATCGGGTGTTTCTTTAAGTAATTAAAATGATCTGGAATATTATCGGAAGTATAAGATTCAATACCTTCAACTATTTGCAGGAATAGTTTCCGGCTCATACGAAATCTTCTACGAAAATTCCGGTTTGAATACTTACAACCTTGTACGAAATAATCGTTGAGCAGACGTTCCTCTGCAAGCTCACGTTCACGATATATATGGGTACGAGGACGAGTAGGATGTTGAGATTCAATACCTTCTTCTTGTTCCAACTGAAGGTGATACTCGTACGCGGACTCCATAAATTGGAAGTCTGCTAGGTCTTCTGTGTCTGACCGAGACAGAGGAATATCACCAGCTTGATTTGGATCCATTATGAACGAATTTGATTTTTTGAATTATGAAAGTGTGAGAGGAAGTATATAAAGTGTGAGAGGAAGTGTGAAAAAAATAGAGTTTTAGTTGGGTATTTATAGTGGTAAAATAATGTTTTTGATTTTTTTTTAAAAAAAAACTAGCCGTTAGGGGGTTTTATGTAATTTTTTTTAAAACTTAACGTTACAGGGACTACTTTTGTAACATTTTCAAAAAAAAAATTTTCTAGCCCTTAACGGGCATTAAAGAGGCAACGCCTCCCCTCTAACGCCATTACTGAGCAAGGCTTCCATCGGGTAACGCCACCCCTAACGGGCGTTATGCAGGTTAAGGATGGGAGTGCTCTAACATCCCAAGTTAAGGTTTAACATTTGATATTTTCAATTTCAACTCCTAAACAAAAAAAAAACACTTCATTTATTAAAAAACATATCATTAATTTGAAAACATATTACAATACGAAATTAAAAAAAAAAAAAAAAAAAAAAAAAAAAAAAAGAAAAAAAAAAACTGAAAATTAAAAAACATATCTTGGAAGCACGTTTTTTTCCCATGGGGCGTGGTTGTTCATCATGACCAAACAAAGCCTCGTTTGTTTGGCTTGGGACATCGCCGGTTAAATCAACCGGATCCGGCGTGTCCCATTTCTTATGCTTACGCAAAACCTCCCAAGCATCACCGAGAGCAAACGGTGCAGATTTGTGCTCCTCACGATACATTTGCTTCGCCCGTTTCATGATATCTATCTCACTTTCCCCGCTTCTTTGTTCCCGTTGCGCACGTTTGAAAAAACCGTTGAACTTTGTGCAACAGTGGTTCAACGTTTTCCACTTGCTTGACATCATATCCTTGTTGCGTTGTTGAAAATTGAGTCTATTGAACTCATTTGTGACCCGATACCAAAACATATCTTTGGGTTGTGCACGCCCGACTATCGGATCCTCCGTAACAGCTACATAACACCTGGCAAGTAATTCTTCCTCTGATGGTTGCCAACGCCCAGTAGCGAATTCTTCTTCATCATCATCGATTGGTTCGGGCTCGGGGTCTTTGGATTTTTTGGACTTTCGTTTAACACGACCTTTGGATTTTTTTGGAGGAGACGTGGGTGTTTCAGGAACATCATGTGTTTCAGTTTGTGAATGTTGTGAGTGTTGTGAAAGTTGGTGTTTAAGGTGCTTTGTTGACTTTGTTGCCAATACAGATATTGTTGATGTTGTAGGTACATTTCTTGGCTCGACAAGCCTAGTGGGTTGGGAAAAGAGACGTTGGGGTTTGAAGATGAACCCGCGTTTGGGTTTGAAGATGAACCCGGGTTTGAGGTATTCCACCCACCACCGAGAAGATTCAAGAATGTATCATCGTTGTTGCTTTCCGACATTTTTTTTTAGTAATTGGAAGTATAATATTGAGAGGATTGATTAGTGGAAGTGTGAAAAAAATGTTGTTTTAGTTGGGTATTTATAGTGGTAAGAATTTTTTTAGTTTATTTTTATTTATTTATTTAACAAAACTAGCCGTTATAACGGGTGCGGGGAAAGACCTATTACTGGATAATTCATGGGTAGAGCCGAAGAATATGAACTATACAAGTTAGCAATAACAGCATTCCCTCACGCTTGGCGCCAATGAGGCTTTTATTTGAGAGAAAAAAGAAGACTATGGCTTCGCCATAAGGAATTTACTTGTCTATGTAATGTTCCATTCGATCTTTTAGGTGGGTTGGGTTGGGGGGGGGGGGGGGGGGTGGGGGGGTTAAAATGAAATTTTTTTAAACCCCAACGGTAACTAGCCGTTAGGGGGGTAATTTGATTTTTTTTTAAGCCGGTTAACGCCCGTTGGTAGGGTAACTTGGCCACGTTAACGGCAGTTTAACGCCGGTAAACGCCCAATAACGCCGGAATAACGCCCGGGGGGGGGGGGGGGGGGGGGTTTAAGTGTTGCAAGTGCTCTTAGATGTCTTGTTATTATAGTTTTTTTTAAGGTACATGTATTTTGTTGTAGTTGCTTAGAACAAGTCTAAATTAAATGTTAATTTTTACCATGTCTATTTGCTTTTTTACAAGTTACGAAATGAATGTATGTTAGATAGAATGTTAGAATGTTATGTATCACGAGAAAATGTGAAATTGTTTGTTACATTGTTGGTGCTATGATTTAAGCCTATGTGAAAACCGCCTATATATTCATAGTAACAATTAATGACGTGCAATCTCATTAATTTGTTGGATGTTACTCATCAAAAGATGTAGGGTTATAATAACTTGATAAGAGCTGTTTGCAAGTGGATATTGTCGCTCTTCTCCCAAATGTTTGATTACACTATTTTTAGAAATATATAATGAATCATAGAGTTAGCGATTTTGAATCATAGACTATATTACTAAAGGATGTAGAGTGAGTTATTTAAAATCGGATCAATTTACGTGTCCCATATACTTATGATATTTGTGACATTTGTTACTAAATATTATTATGAATTCGTATAGGCAGTGGTTCTCAGGTTCAATGTACATTATTCAATTACGATATGCATGAGTTTATAATCATAAGTTTTTACACTTCTAAAGTTTTAATTCATCTTTAAGTTTTTAGGTATTGTGAAAATGAGAAACTCAAAATCTACAATAAGGCTATTTATAAATAGAGATGTTCCTGAAATTCATGCTTATATAAGGAGGTAATGATCTTTCTAAAATGCTATATGTTATTGTTAATTTTTTACTATTCGGATACTTTAAAATTATAACAATAATAGTCACTAATAAGCATATAATAATTCAATGATATTTTTCTGATTCTTTATAATAACTTCTATTACCAAAGAAGATAAAATAGCACAATCCGATATTCACTTGCAAAGTTATATACTAATTTATCTAATGGATATGTAGTATTTTTTTTTGAACGGCAAAATTTTATTGAAACTAGCAAGACGCTAGAAAAACATTACAAATAAATCAAATAAGGGTTTTTTTAACCAAGTCTCCCACGAGAAAACCCTATTACATCTACTAGAACACCAATTAAAAGAGAAAGAAACAATATCATCAAAGATCACCGATCGTCTTTGAGGAGAATCATCAAAAATAAAGCGATTGCGGAATACCCAAATATACCACCAAGCAATATAAAAAACACCTTCCAACATAGCCTTAACTTTTTGGGAGAGGCGAATAGAAGAAAACCAGGAAACCCAATCCGATACCGACGTCAATTCTTGCCAAGACAAATCCCACCAACGGCAAATCTTACGCAAGACGATCTTGGCCAAATCACAACGAAACAGAATATGATGAATGGTTTCCTCAGAAGACTGACATAAAGGACAAGAAACCGAATCCAATATAACACCACGATGATTGAGGTTGGATCTAGTCGGCAAACAATCATGATAAACACGCCAAGCAAACACATTGATTTTGATGGGAATATATTTCACCCATCTGGTAGAATCTGAATACGACGGAAGAAATAAGTCATCAATAATATTACGTACCTCCTTAACCCGAAATTCACCATCGCCAGATAAATCACAACACCATCTATCTTGAACCGGCGACAAAGACACAGCCTCAAGCATAGAATTCAACTCTAAAAACTGATGACGCTCCACACCATCCCGAATATTCATGCGAAAAGAATCAACCATAGAAGTTCCCATTTTAACAGCAACTAAAACTTCTTTGTCCGTCTCTAACGCAAAAAGACGTGGGAATCTATCTCGAAGAACCATGCCAGCTAGCCAACGATCCTGCCAAAATCGAGTACGAAAGCCATCTCCAAAGGAACACAATACAAGATCGTTTTTCTATTCAATCACTTCCCTTCTTATGTATAGCTCTGATACCACTGTCAGGTCACCATATTAGTAACACAAGCATCAATAGAAGAAATAGATGAAGAGAGGATCGGATGAACAACACACACACACGTATAATAATGTGAGAAGAGTTATGCGTAAAGTGTAAGAGTGAATTGAACAACCAACCTTCAATAGAAGGTTTACAAGAGTATTTATAGGGCAAGGAGCTAGGGCAACACATCTAGACTCCTTCCCTTCTTATGGGCTTGGGCCAAGGCTTATGGGCCTTCTACATAAGCCTTAGCTTAATAACTAACATAAAGGCCATATTAAGCTAACTATTACATATGAATCACTAACACTTGAATTAAGGTTTAGGAGTGATTCCAACAATCTCCCCTAAAGTGTTGGTGATGAATGAAAGAGTAATAAACGTTGTAGGTGCAGATGTAATAGTAGCTTTGACGTCTTCTGACATTCTTCTTTCTTGTGAGAAGAAGTGTCTTGATTCGAATAATCTCCCCAAAGTAGAGAAATTGTTTCCTTTGAACAGTTCTGTTTTGACGTCATCATTTTCTTTGTTCTTTGATCTTTGTTCTTTGTGATGATAGTGATAGTATGTTGTTGTTGTCAGCATCAGGTCTGCTTCGTTGCTCCAGTGTCTCCACGTCTTTCTTCAACATGCTCACACGCTCTTTAACGTTGGATTACAGTACTGATGAAGTTCTCTTAGTCTTTAAACTTTGTAGATTCTTTAATTTGACGAAGAATCATTCTGACTTTTGTGTTGCCTTTTGAGAGAACTTGCATTAGTGATGATGTTGGTATGAGCATGTGAATAATCTGCACGATCAGTCCGCTCCAGAGCTTCCATAAGAAAAAAACATACACACGGTTAGTAATAAGTGGATTCCGGCACTTATAAGTTTGAATTTCGAGGGTGTTAACAGCATAGTGTGAAAACACATCTCTAATTCTCACAAAGGCCATTCCTGAACTGGAGTCCCACAAGTGAGATAACACGATGTACCGAAGTACATCTACAGTTCAGATGAGTCGCTGAGGTACACCGAAGCATCACCTCACGACTGTAGACCGTTTGAGACACACTAAGCGTAATCCACGGGGAGTTACCGAAGTGACCTGCTGTCAGGGTTGTTAGATGTTGACCCTGGCAGGAGTTTCCATTCAATCACTGAGGATCACATATGTGAACCTCTCATAAATGCTCTCGATAGATTGCTAAGATTTGTGAAGGACACGATAATATATCACTTGCGTTCTTATTGTTGAACGACAAGCGATGAATTGTCAAGTGTACCTAAGAGATCTTTTGATGAATCTCGTAGCTCTAGACTCAATAGTGCACTTTGGTTTTCCTGAGCGGAGACTAGGGAGAGGGTCTCCTTCTTCAATAACAGCAATCTCTAAGAGAAAGCTGATAGTATACGTAGGGTTCCCTGTGAGAATGAAACAAGCTTCTGTTGGGAGAAACTTGAGTGGCTAAGAAGGTTTAGTGCATGCGTCACTGGGTCCATGACGACTTTTATCTTCAATACAGGTGTCATCTAGTGACGACCAGTAGCATATGAATTGAACCCGGTGTCTGCCCTAAGTTGAATAATCTGGAGGGCTATTTCTTTTCACTCTTTTCTTTACATTTCTTTTTAATTCTTCAACTCCTTCTTTCTCCTATTCTCATATTCTCCTTTTTATAATCATACCTAAGGACTTCTAAGTAATAACTATTTGTGATGTCCTTGGGTAGATCCCTCCGGCTCTGGCTGATCGTAGGACGGTTATTCCTAACCTTAGTCACCTTATAACTCCATGACTAACCTATGTTGCCATAAAACCATTTTCTTGAAAAATCTCTCAAAGTGTTTGTGAATGAAAAACATTTTGTACCACTGTGAGAGTTTTGTCTTTTTGCAGAAGTACTCCCTCTCCACACATGCTTAAATGTTTAGACAGAAATCTGCACGGTGAGAGAAGAGTGCGCACTTTTGAATTGATCGACTCAAGATAGACAAATCCCCGAGGGACACGGTTACGTTGCACAGTTAAAGAATTACATTGTCAGCTTTTAGGTGACAACTAGCTCTAATAACTACCTTAAAGGTGTGGTCAAACCTCAAAATGTTGTCAAACCCATCAAAGTTCATGTCTATCAAGAGATTATCGAATAGGTACAATCTACTCGGATAAGTATAGGAAGACGAATCTTTTCGATTTTATGACAGTTCAGAGTTCGTCAATTCATGGGTTAAGTCTTTTCACACGACGATTCAATAGCAAATCAACATATTTCTTATCACAATAATTTTCTCCCCCTAAAAAATGGCATATAAATGTTATTTTTGATAACGTTTTGATATTAAATATGACCATTTCGAGTTTGTGGGAAGATTATCACGAAGAACAAGTTGTGAACAAAGTTTTAGCAAATACTCCCCCTCAACAAGTAATACTAACTTTTGAGGTTTTGAAAACGTAAGGGGAAGTACTTGTTCTTTTGAGCAAAATTTTGAAAAATGAAAGTTTTGATAATTTTTACTAAAAAATAAGAAGTTTTCGCTCCTTTTATAGGATTGTAAACCTCAGCGTACCACAGGGTCCTTTCATTACAAGAACGGGTTGTACACTGTGATGTGTACACAAGCCATTGTCAGATAATCAAACAAACAAAATCACAATCAAGAGAGTACCCAATGATTACAGACGATCAGCTACTTTCTGAGGACGTCGGAAAGTCAGAATCGAAAAGTTTGGTCATCCTCCCACATAGCTCTCCAACCGGTGCATCTGATCCCGATGAATCAAACATTCATCAATCCTAGTGATAAATCAACGAACATCCTTGCGATCCTTTGAATTCCATCTCTTCGTTTGAATTATACCCAACTCAATGTCCTTCAATCGATATGACAATCCATCTCGAACTATCTCCAGGGTGGCGTCATAGAACTTAGTGAATTTCATCGAGAGCCATGAAGCAAGTATGATGATTTTCACTTTGGTAGACAAACCCAAACTTTTGTTTATGAACGATTTTGTACTGAGGTTCTTGATTGATTCCGATGAAGTGTAGAATTTAGGTAAGATTCAACCCCGAGGTGGAGAACTTCAACACGCTCTTTGATTTGATGCGTATGAAAACAAGGAGTGCAGTAATGTACTTGATCTAAATTTCGGTTGAGGTTCTGGTTGGGGCTCAGGCATGTCGTGATCCTCACCACCAGTGTATGTAAAGTGATCAACGGTTTTC
Organism: Chrysanthemum seticuspe; assembly: GCA_019973895.1. Lineage (NCBI taxonomy): Eukaryota > Viridiplantae > Streptophyta > Magnoliopsida > Asterales > Asteraceae > Chrysanthemum > Chrysanthemum seticuspe. Next base: position 55,903,578 of record BPTQ01000002.1, read on the forward strand.
TCCGTTGGTGGTGTGGTTTCTGAATCCCTTGGTTGATCAGATGGTGGTGGCTGTGTAGCTTGTTGTGTAGTGGTGATAACCTGCTTAACCATTTGTCGAATCATTGGATGGAGTTGCCTTCTTAACAGATTTTGTTGTTGAATAGGTGTTTCTTATGTTGATGGAGGTGATGATTGAGATGATGATTTAGGTTTGGTGGAAGTGTCAAGAGGTGTTTCAGAAGACTGTTGAGTTTGTGTATTGGATTGTCAACTATGTAGTTGTCTCATTCCTTCTTAAACTTTTCCTCCTCAGCTCTAGCAGCTTCTTTTGCCTCTTTTCGAATCATTTCCTCTTCAGCCACCAAATTATCATCATCAGTGACTCTTTCATGCTTATCATGATCGTAATCTCCTTCGTCATATATTTCCACATCTTCACCATGATTTTCTTCTTGCGGATGTTTTAGTGACACCCTGATCTTTACCGGGTTGATTAACCGGATCGGATGGGGTAAGAGATGTTTGCAATGGATCTTCTATAAGTGGAGGACTACTACTTGACCCTCCTGCCCCACCGGGTTGATTAACCGGAAAGGTTGAAGCATGGTATTCCATTCTTTTTCTGCTTTAATGTCTTATGAAATTTTATTTCCTCTTCCATTGAATCATACTCATCATTGAATTTGTGAGCATGAATTTGAATGGATGTTGCAGAAGGATGACCACAGCAATTCTGCAAGATGATTATGAGCATATGAAGTTGTTGAAGATGACACGAAGATTGTTCTTGCCAATTGTTTTGTCGTATCCAGCTCGGAATGTGTTTGTCATCAAGAGCTATGCTGGGGCATTGATGATTGCTTGATTTGCAACCATTTTGTGATCTGAAAGACATTAGACAAAAAGACAGACATATGGAAACACAATGTGTTTGTTTTAGTCTGATTTATTATCTAATTCCTTGTTTGATGGTAACATGTTTATGTTAGTTACAAGTCCTAAGTCACATTATTCCAATTGATTGAAGTTGATGTGATAATTTACGTGAACATGTTAATTTTGAAATTTCAAAGTCCAATTTTTCACTTAACACACAACATACTAACTTTTGTAAGCTTATACGAAACATCAGGTATTTGTGACTTATGCGTAACATTTAACAAGTAACATATGCGTAATAGGCCAAAATGTAGTGAACAGTGGGTTATGAGTAACAAGGATCCTTATGCGTAAGAAAGGAGCTTATGCGTAGGAGTAAGCTAAAGCTTAAGACCAAGCTTATGCGTAAAAGTTTCTTACGTGTAAGACAAGTTCAAAGGCTTTTAGGCTTAAGCGTAGGAATAAGCAAGATGTTACGCGTAAAGTTTACTCGTAAGAGTAAAGCTTATGCGTAGCAAGCCTTGTTTACGAATATCTTTCCAAGATAGGCGTAATCCACTGTAGACCTCTTATGCGTAAGAGTTACGCGTAAGATTTCTCTTAGGCGTTACCTTTACGCATAAAAGTATTCTTTAAGCGTAACGGTTTGAACACCTGAAGATTCTGACATTACGAATAATTAACCTGTTAACTATAAACATGAAAACTTGATTGCAGTTAATTCCAAACATCTTGTAGATCACAAAACAAGCATAAGAACATATCAGATACACACAGAAAGACTTAGGTGTAAAATTACTTAAACCCTAAACCCTTAATCTACGTGTAAGGGATATAGCTACACAAATCAAACAAGAATATTTCTGGAGTGTCCTAGATGTCATATAAGTGCAATGGAACAAGATTTAACACATTTCCACCACAGAATCAGAAGATTTATGGGAGATGAACCCTAAAAACATAAGTTCATACAGTTTAGATGTTTTTGGGATAATTTAAAGGTTCAAAAAAACATGCATATAAACTTATTCTAACACTTTCTTGACTATCTAATAACATGTCACAAAATAGAAAAACCCTAGATGAGCGCAAGAACCCTAGAATTCAAATTAATGAAATTTAAGATTCAGGATGATTGAAATAAGTTTAATAGACACTAAGAAAGGTTTTAACACAACCCATTTCAATCCAAACACTTTAATGCATAAACACCCAATTCGTTCGAGTGAACAATTTTCCAAAATCAGTTTAAAGAGTTTTAACCGTTGGATTTGAAAGATTTTTGAAATCCTTGTTTAGAATCTTGATCAAAACAATTTAGAACTTACAGATTATGAACAGCTTGAACGGATTTAGAAGATTTGATTTGGGCCATTTGATCTTGGTGGTTTAGGAGTAAATGATTTTGTTAAAGTTAATTTGCTAAGTTGACACATTCAGTCCCTCAACCTTAAAGAGGTTCCAACCAAGATCCTTTAACTTCCGTTTAGGTTAGACAAAACACATGTAAGGCAAGAGACTTAACGATGCTCCCCCTCGACTTTTGAAATAATGAATTTTGAAGACATTTGAGTCCGAGGAGAGTATTTGACAAGAAACGTATCCACCATTTTGGAAGAAACAACATATTTTTGAAAAAATGGGAGTACAAGGTTTTATGAAACTGAAAAATATTTACTTTCTCCCCTTAACACATGTTCGAGAAAAATAGTGAAAGACTTGATAGAACAAAGTGTTGACTAAAGATTTGTACTTGCGATGTTTGAAAGAATTTAGATAGAAGAATATTTTTGAGATTTTCTGATTTTATAATTTTATATTTTGTTTTTGAAAAATATTTACAAAAGAGGTTTTGGTGTTTGACTGGTTTTAAGAATGTTTTAAGAGTTCATCCAGTTTCTCTTGAGTCAAACACCGCATACCAATCCGGTGGACCAACTCATTAAACCTAGCAGGAGCTAAGGCTTTGGTGAGGAGATCTGCCAATTGGTATTCTGTACCCACAAAGTATAATTCAACTGTACCCTGTTCCATGTGCTCCTTGAAGAAATGATATCGAAGACCGATGTGCTTTGATTTGGAATGTTGAACAGAGTTGCACGAGATTGCAATAGCACTTCGATTGTCGCAGTACATCGGGATTTTGTCAAATACATAACCATAGTCTTTGAGTTGTGTTTTCATCCAAAAGACTTGAGCAGAACACGCCGATATGGCTACATATTCTGCTTCGGTTGAGGACAACGATGTAAAATCCTGCTTCTTCGATTGCCATGACACCAATTTGTCACCAAGAAATTGTAATGCTCCTGAAGTACTTTTCTGTGAATCTAAGCATCCTGCGTGATCAGCGTCTGAAAAAGCTATTAGTTCAAAACCAGAATCCTTCGGATACCAGATCCCCAAGTTAATGGTTCCCTTGATGTATCGGAGGATTCTTTTAGCCTCAGAGAGGTGTTCAGTTGGTCTCGACTGATAACGGGAGCAAAGATAAACATCAAAAACAATATTGGGCCTGCTAGCTGTTAGATACATGAGAGACCCAATAATACTATGGTATTTGGTAGGGTCCACCAATTTCCCATCTAAATCAGCGTCTAGCTTCTTGGTATGAGCCATTGGTATGGCATAGGTGTCACAGTTTTGCATTCCAAATTTGTTTAACAGTTCAAGGGCATATTTGGACTGACTCAAGAAAATACCACGGGGTGATTGATGAACTTGCAGTTCTAGAAAGAACGTAAGTTCACCCATCATGGACATTTCAAAATGTTTCTTCATTAGTTTTGCAAAAGCGATTGAGTACTTTTTATGTGTTGACCCAAAAATGATGTCATCCACGTAAATTTGAACAATTAAAATATGTTCCCCGTGATATTGTATGAAAAGAGTTGGGTCGACCGAACCTTTGGTGAAATTATTGGCAATGAGGAAAGATGATAACTTATCGTACCACGCCCGAGGAGCTTGTTTGAGACCATACAGAGCTTTGTTCAGTTTGTAAACATGGGTCGGGAACTCGGGATCAACGAATCCTTCTGGCTGGCTGACATAAACCGTTTCTTTCAGTTGCCCATTCAGAAAAGCAGTTTTGACGTCCATCTAAAAGACCGTTATATTCATATGAGCCGCGAACGCGAGAAAGATCCGAACAGCCTGAAGACGAGCAACCGGAGCGAATGATTCTTCAAAGTCAATACCCTCTTCCTGTCTATAACCCTTAGCCACCAGACGTGACTTGTTTCTGATTACGTTCCCTTCAGCATCCAATTTGTTCTTCCAAATCCATTTTAGACTAATGACATAGACCCCTGTTGGTCTTTCAACCAGTTCCCATACTTCAAGACGTTTGAATTGGTTGTGTTCTTCTTGCATGGATTCAATCTAGTTGTCTTTTGTCATTGCGTCTTTTAAGTTTCTAGGCTCAGATTGGCAGACAGTGAGTGCATAAATGCAGTGTTCACCATCTGTATGAAGACGTTATCTTGTAACAACTGGTTGATTCGGGTTAGCAATAATATTCTCTAGAGGATGGTCTTTTGTCCAACGATGTGTAGGGGGTTGATGTTGGTATACATTGTGCATATTTCGAGGATTCAAATGGTTTGTAGATGATTCCGCGACATCAGGTGCAGCAGTTTCATTAGCAAACGGGTTAAAGAACGCATTTGGATCAAAATCTGCAGGTGGGGGTACTTTATTAAGAACATCATCAGCTGGTTCAGCGTCGTTAGATGCAGTTTGTTCAACTGTTGTTGTAGAGTCAACTGGTGGTGCTTCTTCAACAGTAGTTGTTGTAGCAGGTGTATCAGGTATAAGAGTATGAGCAGGTTGAGTAGCGGAAACAGCGGATACACTTGGAGCACGTTCATCAATGTCATCACTAAACAGCGGATCAAATAGCTTTCCCATTTGTTGACGAGTAAGCTGGGGACTTGGTTCAGCTGATGATGGGGTTTGAGGGAAGTTTAAACGGTTATGACCGGGTTTCAAGCTGTTATGCTCAGAAGCCATTGTGAATATAAACAGAGATTGACGAAGTTTCTGAATCAGCTTCCCCCCAAACTGACAACTGTCTTTAGCAGATTTGAAACTTTGATGTAGTAGACATTTCTTCTAACTTTTGAAGTTTTCAGTATGCAGCGGAATTTGTAGAAGAGCAGAAAACCACACAAGGTAAATCTGACTAATTGCGGAAAATTTGTTCGAGGGTAACATGCCAGAAATCAACAAGATCTTCTCACGTATGTAGATGCATCACACCAAACAAACCATGAAAGACGAAATGAAACGACTTTCCCCTGAATGTTGTGGTCTTTCGGAATACTAATCAACTGTGAATATGCAATAACTCGATAATAAGACCATGTGTGAGGCATTATAACATCATATTTGGGTAACTTCACACAAGATCACCCATGAAATTGAGACGATAACACCAAAGTGAGACGTTTGAGCCACCAATCGTCTTATTTCTTCCCCTAATTGAAGAAATTCAAGAAGGCATTGGGTTTTCGCAAAGAAGCATGTAGAAGAACAAGGAAGCAATGACCACCTACACACTCTCTCCCCCTCGATGTTTTCAATGATTCAGAATCATACATCACGTATGTTGATGATGAATTGAAGATAGCGAAACCATGTATAAGGAGACAGCGAAACCATGTATGTTCAATTAATTGAACAAGTGTGAAGTACCAGAAATATCTCAAGAGAATCAACTGCTGATAAAAATGCTTTGTTTAATCATTTTGTTGATCATCAGTTGTGTCATTGTTGTTGGAAACAATTTGATCTTCTGTTATCGAAGATTCGATTGGAGGTGCAGTTACAGCAACGGTTGTTGTTGTATATTCAGGTGTATCTGAAATTAGAGTATTATCATGTTGTGCAGCGGAAACATTCAATACATCTGAAGCACGACTTTGGGCAGAATCTTTAACCAGAGGAGCAAGCAATGTTTCCAATTCTTGACGATTAAGTACAATGGTTGAGCAGCTGATGGACCATTATATTTTTGACGGTGAGAAACGGGTCCTACGTTGTATTGCAGTAGGATCCATTGTTGTTGTACCTGTATAGAAAGTAGAAGGAGACAAGATAGACGAAACATGGATCCCCAATTGTAACTGGGTTCCAGATGTTAGAGGCATAAAGATGTAGTGTCAATTATCTTCTTGATACCTGAACATGCTATTTGGATAAGTTCCTTTCCTACCTCAGGGATGGATGTTGTGGGTTTCACACTTGTTTTGGTGCAACTACTTAGTATCTTGCCTGTAGGAATCCACCTAAGACCAACAGTTTTGAAAACTCTACCCGTTGTTATCCATCTAAGGTTAGATCTAGGGGATGTTGAAACTTCTTTTGGGAAGAGTTTGCGTCCTATATTGATCCACCTATTAGGTTTCTGAAATTTTACGTTTAGATCAACGGGTTTATTTCTAACTGTTTGTTGATTAAACTTAGGTTTTGGTTTGCTACTACAAGCAGTGTTCAGTAATACACTAGAAGGTGATACACTAGGTCGAGAACCTAATATTCCATCCTTTTGGGGTAGTGCCCTTTTCCTAGCCTTTTCTAGATCATAGTTCTTGAGCAAGTCCTTTGTATCATATGAGTTCTGAATTTTGATGCTCGGTTTAGACATTGTTTTCGAACTAATCCTAGACTGGCCAGAAGAAGCCACATGTTGAGGTTTAACAGAAACATGTATATCAGAAACAGGTTTAACATAAGCATGTTTAATAGAAACATAAGCATTATGCTTTGGCCCGGAATGTGGAGTGACTGGTTTTGTCAAATGATTATTCTCAACAACTTGGGAGGCAAACCGTGGTTTTGAAGATTTTGATCGTTCAGATTTAAAAGCAGTTGGTTATCTAACTACTGATTGATTTCTGATTGGTTGAAGAGACGATTTCCCCAAGATTGTTGGTTTTGTAAACTTAGTATCTATGCCAGTTAATCTTCTCAGTTTGTTTTGTAAAGCAACATGTGCAAGCCCCTTTGCTTGAAGTTGAGCCTTTAAATGCTCATTTTCTTTTACTAATAAATTCATACGATTACTTTGTTCATTTGAATATTGACCATTGTGTTCTCAAGAAAAAGATTTTTTTTGTAATTTAAGTTCAAGAGAGATGCAATGTGCCTCTAGTTTTGAAAAATCTTTATGAAACTGAGCAATGGTCTTTTTGAGAAGAATGATTTTAGATTCAAGAGTTTGATTTGACGTTTCAGTTGAATTGATTGCAAGTAAGGGCTCAGACATAAGACAGTTGTCTGGACATTGTGCAACACACTGGTCAACCTCTCCTTCATTTCTGAGATCAGGTTGCTCAGTATGTTGTTTCGCATTTGCAGGCAGAATATGATCAACAGTAGATTTTACCTCGACCATCTGTTCTATGTCAGTGTCATAGGTGGGTATGATATCTTCCTCAACCATTTGTTCTTCCTCAAAGTTGGGCTCTGTGTCATAGATGGGTAAGATATCTTCTCCAGATCTCCTGCTGTCATCCTGCTTTTCTAATGCTACAACCTCATTGTCCGCATTACCGACAGATGCAGTAATCACAACATTCTCAACATCCCTTTGATAATTCCTTCCATGTACATCAACTCTTTCACCTTGCACGACTGCAGAATTTTGCGAATTTGATGATGTCTGACGCTTGGAATTGTTAATTATTGAGTGCACCTTCTCTTTCAGAACAATAAATCCTTCTTCCAATTCCACAAATGCTTTATCAGAATACATTGATTTAAACACTCTCTCTCTCTCCTGCAGAAGAATCAAAGAGAAAAGGTGCGAAGTCGATATAGCACACAGAAGGTCGATATAGTGAATTGCAATTTCCCTCCAAAAATAATTTTGAAAAATTTTGACTCTCAAAATTTGAAATTCACTATAAAATTCAATTCTAAGGTTGTAAGAAAAATTTGAGTTATGACAATTTTGACGCCAAATTTTACCCGAAAATTTTGAATTTGGGCCCAAAAATTTGAATTTTTGACCAAAATTTTCACAGTTAAACCAAAATTTGAATCTCGCGTAAAAATTGAACGTTTAGTCTCCCATAAAAATTGAATTTTACTCAATTAATTTTTTATTTATTTATTTTTTTTTTTATTTTTTTTTGATAACTTAATCGAAGAAATAGATGAAGAGAGAATGAACTAAAACTTCTTTGTATTCTATTTCTTCTATTGATGCTTGTGTTTCTAAGCCTTGTAAAGTGAAGAGTTATACATAATATATTCACCACAATCCAAAGGAACAACCAGATCCACATCCAAATCTGTGAAGAAACCAACCGACTCTTGGATATCTTGGGCAAAGACAAAGATTGTTAAAGCTGTCAAGCAGGTCAGGAAGAAAGATGTGACCAATAAAAAGTTAGATATACTCGTTGACAACATCAAACATCTTAATGACGAGATAGAAAAGATGTCTAATGAAAGGGAGTATATCCAGAAGTTCATGCAACGTGATGTCCAAGGGGAACTGAACGAAATGATTAAGGGCTATACTCATCAGTTCTTACTCGACAAAGTTCCGGGCGTGACAAGAGAGATGTTCAACAGACAACTCTATCCAAATCTGATGCATTTGGCTAAGCAAACTATAAGATCAACACCTATGACCGTAACAATCAACCCTACTGATCCTATAGTGTTCTCCGATGCTGAATTGGTTTCCAGGCTAGTAACTCAAATGTCTAAACGATCTGCAACATTTACTTCTTACGAAGGTAAATTTTTTGAAGCATTGCTAGAATACCAACTCAAATCAGCATGCAGAGAAGAAGCTCAAAGGTCTAAACGTCCAAGAGACGATGAAGATAAGGATAAAGATAACGAGCCTAAACGTCCAAAGAAGTCTGGAGAACCCTCCTTTGTGCCACCACCACCCCTAAGGACTCCAACAACAAGACAATCTCCTCCACGCTCTTCTGCTGACAAACCTCAGGACTCTGAGTTACCACCCCAGACAGAGAAAACCGGTGATCACTTCGAGTATATTAGTGGTGACGATGAGGAAGTTCCTGAGCCCCAACAACAACCCACCTCTCCCGCTTCAACAAAGAAACCATCATCCTCATCAAGGCCAAAGAAAAAGAAGAAGATGCCTAAGGCTGATGTCGTCTCATGGCTAGACGATGACGACACCAAGTATGATTGGTTCTCCACACTTGTTGATGCTACTCCCGCTCTAACTGATGATCCAGATATGGTAGAAGGTCGTACGTTGGAGCATGCTAAGTTACTGCAAGAAAAGTTTTGGGTGAAGAAGATGACCAAGTCAGAGTTAAAACGCATCAAGAATGAAGCTTTTCAATTGCTCAAAGACAGCTCGGAAAGTGCTATCGAAGTTGAATACCATCTTGATAACATAGCACGAGCCATGTCTAACAACATCGATTGGCTCAACCTTGAAGCAAACATTGACTTCACCAGAAAAGACAAAGCTCCATACTACACTGACTGGTCTAAACCTCTACCAACAATTGGCCAACCAAATCAACCTAAGATTCCATTCCGCTATTTCTTCAACAATGATTTGGAATTTCTTCTACATGGTAGCGATGGTTCAAATAAATACGCTACATCACTTACACTTTCGTTCCCGGCAGCCATATACTCCAACTGCATAGCCATCGAAGAAAAGGCTACCCACATGTTTTCCAACAGCGTGGAACAGTATTACATTGATGCAATATACGGGATTCACCATTGGCCGGAACGCCGACGAATCTACTACAAAAGCTGCCAGGTTTGAAAGTATCAACATGAAGTGTACAGTGATAAAGGGATCGTTGCTGTTAAGCATGTCACTCTTTCGTCTAAATGGGAATACACCTTCCTCAAGACTGTCGTGGTCAAAAGACAAGACGAAAGGGACTATGAATTCTGTGAAGCGGACTTTCAGAACTTGTCTCTCAACGACATTGAATATTTGTATCTTGCCAAGGTACAGGGAAGAATGAGACAATTCTCGACTGAAATTCAACGTGAATACATTAAGTCCTTGCTCATCTTCATCAGAAGCATAGTGATCTAGGAACGTGTAGAAGATTTACAACTTGCTGTTGAATCATATCAGACTCGTGTCAACCTCACCAGACCTCAGCTAGAACTTCCTGACATCAACCAGCTTCCACAATAAACTCTCGTCAGCAAACCATTCGGAGTAGTTTACCGTAGTGAACTACAACGCAACTGCTTGATGGCGTGTAGAGATCTTCATAAGTTTGGGGATCACACACTGAAGAAGGTCAGGGATGGGTTAGCTTATCGGTTAAAGGAGATACATGAAGGCATCGGTTCGAAGAAGAGATGGAATTCTCAGGAAAAACGGGATGTTAAGAGGATCATCACTCGGATCGATGAAAGGTTGTACAGAAGGGACCAGTTCAGAACTCTGGAGAGCTTCGTAGGTGGTCGTCCCAGGATTACTCTCACAGGCTATCAACGCCCAGTTCGCATTCCTAGAGACATTGCTGGACTACCTGGTACCCCTTAAACCGTTTCATTTTCAATATTGATTTGGATGTGTGATTATTTAATGACAATGGCTTGTGCACGATTCACAGTGTACAACCCGTTCTTGTAATAAAAGGACCCTGTGGTACGCTTCAGTGCCACAATCCTTATAAAAGGAGCAAAAGCTTCTTACTTTTTAGTAAAACCTATCAAACCTTTCACTTTTAAAGGTTTTGCTCAAAAGAACAAGTACTTCCCCTTACGTTTTTCAATACCTCAAAAGTTAGTATTACTTGTTGAGGGGGAGTATTCGCTAAAATCTTTGTTCAAACAAAATGTTCTTCGTGGAAATCTTCCCACAAAACTCGAAATGGTCATATTTAATATCAAACCGTTATCAAAAATACCATTTATATGCCATTTTTGAGGGGGAGAAAATTATTGTGATAAAAAATATGTTGATTTGCTATTGAATCGTCGTGTGAAAAGACTTAACCCATGAATTGACGAACTCTGAACTGTCATAAAATCGAAAAGACTCGTCTTCCTAGACTTATCCGAGTAGATTGTACCTATTCGAGAAGCTCTTGATAGACATGAACTTTGATGGGTTTGACAACCTTTCGAGGTTTGACCACACCTTCAAGGTAGTTATTAGAGCTAGTTGTCACCTAAAAGCTGACAATGTAACTCTTTAACTATGCAACGTAACTGTGTCCCTCAGGGAATTGTCTATCTTGAGTTGATCAATTCAAAAGTGCGCACTCTTCTCTCACCGTGCAGATTTCTGTCTAAACACTTAAGCACGTGTGGAGGGGGAGTATTTTTGCAAAAAGACAAAACTCTCACAGTGGTACAAAATGTTTTTCATTCACAAACACTTTGAGAGATTTTTCAAGAAAATGGTTTTATGGCAACATAGGTTAGTCATGGAGTTATAAGGTGACTAAGGTTAGGAATAACCATCCTATTATCCGCCAGAGCCGGAGGGATCTACCCAAGGACATCACAAATAGTTAGTACTTAGAAGTCCTTAGGTATGATTATAAAAAGGAGAATATGAGAATAGGAGAAAGAAGGAGTTGAAGAATTAAAAAGAAATGCAAAGAAAAGGGTGAAAAGAAATAGCCCTCCATATTATTCAACTTAGGGCAGACACCGGATTCAATCCATATGCTACTGGTCGTCACTAGATGACACCGGTATTGAAGATAAAAGTCGTCATGGACCCAGTGACGCATGCACTAAACTTTCTTAGCCACTCAAGTTTCTCCCAACAGAAGCTTGTTTCATTCTCACAGGGAACCCTACGTATACTATCGGCTTTCTCTTAGAGATTGCTGGTATTGAAGAAGGAGACCCTCTCCCTAGTCTCAGCTCAGGAAAACCAAAGTGCACTATTGAGTCTAGAGCCACGAGATTCATCAAAAGATCTCTTAGGTACACTTGACAATTCATCGCTTGTCGTTCAACAATAAGAACGCAAGTGATATATTATCGTATCCTTCACAGATCTTAGCAATATGTCGAGAACATTTATGAGAGGTTCACATATGTGATCCTCAGTGATTGAATGGAAACTCCTGCCAGGGTCAACATCTAACAGCCCTAACAGCATGTCACTTCGGTAACTCCCCGTGTATTACGCTTAGTGTGTCTCAAACGGTCTACACTCGTGAGGTGATGCTTCGGTGTACCTCAGCGACTCATCAGAACTGTAGATGCACTTCGGTACATCGTGTTATCTCAATTGTGGGACTCCAGTTCAGGAACGGCCTTTGTGAGAATTAGAGATGTGTTTTCACATTATGCTGTTAACACCCTCGAAATTCAAACTTATAAGTCCCGGACTCCGCTTATTACTAACCGTGTGTATGTTTTCTTCTTATGGAAGCTCTGGAGCGGACTGATCGTGCAGATTATTCACATGCTCATACCAACATCATCACTAATGCAAGTTCTCTCAAAAGGTAACACAAAAGTCAGAATGATTCTTCGTCAAATCAAAGATCTACAAAGTTTAAAGACTAAGAGAACTTCATCAGTATTGTAATCCAACGTTAAAGAGCGTGTGAGCATGTTGAAGAAAGACGTGGAGGCACTAGAGCAACGAAGCAGACCTGATGCTGACAACAACAACATACTATCACTATCATCACAAAGAACAAAGATCAAAGAACAAAGAAAATGATGACGTCAAAACAGAACTGTTCAAAGGAAACAATTTCTCTACTCTGGGGAGATTGTTCGAATCAAGACACTTCTTCTCACAAGAAAGAAGAATGTCAGAAGACGTCAAAGCTACTATTATATCTGCACCTACAACATTTATTACTCTTTCATTCATCACCAACACTTAGGTGGAGATTGTTGGAATCACTCCTAAACCTTAATTCAAGTGTTAGTGATTCATATGTAATAGTTAGCTTAATATGGCCTTTATGTTAGTTATTAAGCTAAGGCTTATGTAGAAGGCCCATAAGCCTTGGCCCAAGCCCATAAGAAGGGAAGGAGTCTAGATGTGTTGCCTTAGCTCCTTGCCCTATAAATACTCTTGTAAACCTTCTATTGAAGGTTGGTTGTTCAATTCACTCTTACACTTTACGCATAACTCTTCTCACATTATTATACGTGTGTGTGTGTGTGTTGTTCATCCGATCCTCTCTTCATCTATTTCTTCTATTGATGCTTGTGTTACTAATATGGTGACCTAACAGATTGTTGGAATCACTCCTAAACCTTAATTCAAGTGTTAGTGATTCATATGTAATAGTTAGCTTAATATGGCCTTTATGTTAGTTATTAAGCTAAGGCTTATGTAGAAGGCCCATAAGCCTTGGCCCAAGCCCATAAGAAGGGAAGGAGTCTAGATGTGTTGCCCTAGCTCCTTGCCCTATGAATACTCTTGTAAACCTTCTATTGAAGGTTGGTTGTTCAATTCAATCTTACACTTTACGCATAACTCTTCTCACATTATTATACGTGTGTGTGTATGTTGTTCATCCGATCCTCTCTTCATCTATTTCTTCTATTGATGCTTGTGTTACTAATATGGTGACCTAACAGTGGTATCATTTGCCAAATAGTTGGGTGAACATCTTTTGTTTTTGAAGTTAGTTTTGTGGTTTACGTGTAAAAACAGTTTCATACTTTCTCACGTTTAAAAACGTCTTTTTTACACTTTTCAATCCAAGATTCTTGTACTTTCAACGTTTTATGGTGTTAAAATATCTGTTTTTAGCAAAAAGTTTCAAACTTTACGTGTGGATCATTGTTTTTAAGCTTGGTTTTATACGTGGTTTCATTTCTACGCATAAGGTGTTTAGTAGCTTTGGATCATCAAGTTTCACACTTTAGTGTTATTTTGGTGATATTGAAGCGGTTTCACCAAAAAAATCTGGTTTAGAAACATCATTGGGCAGAAATCATTTTTGGTTGATTTGTAAGCGTAGCAAAACCCTAAAGTTAGGCGTAACTCATCCTTGGTTTGATCTTCAGTTTCGTGGTTTACTCAGTGTTTTTCTTGCTTGGATAAGCCTGAAAACACTTCGACTTTGGATATCTTTTACACTGTGATAGTGTAATGGATTTTTTGGGCGAAACCCTAATCTTACGCATAAGCTCAAACTTATGCGTAGAACTCATTACGCATAAGCTCTGTCTTTCGCATAAGCTAATCCTACGCCTAAATTTTCTACGCTTAACTTTCAGTTTACGCATCTTTAAGCAATGAGAAAGGAAGTTGAACCCTTTGTTTTTCAGTAAGTTCAACTCACGCACAATAGAACACCAATTAGACGTCAGATTAGATGGATGAGACTCAATCGAAGGACCATAAATAGCTTGAATAACCCTACACCAAAGAGAACCATCTTGAGAAACAAAACGCCATACCCATTTAAGAAGAAGGGCGCGGTCAAGCGCATGAAAAATCGAAACTCCTAGGCCTCCATTCTTTTTAGACGCCAAAACTTTATCCCAGGCGGCCCACGTAATCTTCTTATCCGAAGAATCTGCTCCATTGAAGAATCTGCTTCGAATTGCTTCCATAGATCTCAAAACTCCTTTAGGGACCTTATATATAGACATATTATATATAGGGGAAGCGCCAAGAACCGATTTCAAAAGAGTGAGTCTACCACCAATTGAAAGGGTTTTCACCTTCCAGTTAGATAACCGCAATCTTAACTTAAGAATTAAATCAGACCAAGCCTTGTGCCGAGATGTACATTCACCCACCAGCACACCTAAATAATGAAAACATTTATCCATAATAGAACAACCAATAGACTTCGCTGCCTGCACAACACGAGTATAAGGGACGCCCACTCCTAGAACTTGACTCTTATGAATATTAATCTTTAATCCAGACGCTAGGGAAAAACATTGAGAATATTAATGATACTATTCAAGTTATCATCAGACCATTCCCCTATAAACATAGCATCATCCGCATAGAATAGGTGCGAGCTAGAGATCGACCCATCCAAAAAAATTCCTTTGAAAAGACCCTCGCTTACAACTCGAGAGAAGGAAAAATGCAACGATTCCATGATGAGAATGAAAAGGTAAGGAGATAACGGATCTCCTTGTTTTAACCCACCATGAAATTGGAATTCAGATGAAGGACTCCCATTAACTAAGATTGACGCCATCGCAGAACTAAATGTACCACGAATCCACTTACACCAATTCGGACCAGACCCAAACGCCTGGAGAACATCTAACAAGTAGTGTTAGGAATTTGAAATTCCATAGTGAAGAGTCGGTCACCCCAAATATAATCTAGCATAAGTTAGCTTGTAGACATATCGTTATTTACTTGTTTATTAGTTAGTTATTAGCATAGTTTAGATTAGAGCAACACCGTGGAGGAAGGACGGGTCTTTACCCACTGTATGCCTGATCCACAGTCCGAAAAAGGACGTGTAGTATGTAACTATAAATACCCTCTACCTCCCAAGGTAGAGGGTTGGACCTTTCACTCAATCTAACCTTCTTTCTTTTGTTTACTTTCACTCTCTAGAAAGGCTCCCATCTTACACTTTCTCTCTCTAAACTCATCATATTGTAAGCCCCCATAAGTATTGATTGTTTGGGTATTTGTGAAAACCAATATGTTACAATTGCTATCAAGAGCCATGGTTTGATCACTCATCTTTCATGTTCTTAGATTTCTAGCGGTTTTCATAAAGTTTTTGGGTTTGAATGAGTTTAGAGTGGTTAGAATCATTTGGATCATCTTTTGTGTTAAAGTTTGGATTTTGATAGTACTTTTATGTTTAGATTCATTATAAGTGCTTAGGTTTTCGTTTGGAAGGCTTAATTTATCTTGGTTATAGTATTTTTGGATTAGAAAAGTTTAGTTTTTGAAGAGTTTCTTGGAAGAGGTTTGTCACTTATTCTTGGAAGAGGTTTGTCCAGATTCGATGTATCTGTCTAGCAACTTGTCAGTCTAACAACTTGTCTGTCTAGCAACTTGTCAGTCTAGCAACTTGTCAGTCTAGCAACTTGTCTGTCTAGCAACTTGTCAGTCTAGCAACTTGTCTGTCTAGCAACTTGTCTGTCTAGCAACTTGTCAGTCTAGCAACTTGTCTGTCTAGCAACTTGTCTGTCTAGCAACTTATCAGTCTAGCAACTTGTCAGTCTAACAACTTGTCAGTCTAGCAACTTGTCTGTCTAGCAACTTGTCAGTCTAGCAACTTATCTGTCTAGCAACTTGTCAGTCTAGCAACTTGTCAATCTAGCACCTTGTCAGTCTAGCAACATGTCTGTCTAGCAACTTGTAGTTTGACCAAAGTTGACTTTTTACGTCAAAACTTCAAACGACCATAACTTTTGAACCGTAACTCCGTTTTCAGCGTTCTACCCATCAAAACGATCGTGAGAACGAGGAGAATGGCAAGTTATTGAGGTTTTAAGTTTTTAGACCTAAATTTTTTGGGAAAATCGTGCAACAACCACTCCAAATCTCAACTAAACAACATCTCAGCTAATCCTACAAACAATCATTAGTCCTAACACACAATTGTCTATCATTGTGTCGATCCATCAGTCATCTTAATACGTTCTATTGGTCATTGCTTAATGGTTTTTCTTGATTTTGTAAAATCCCGTGAAAGATTCTATTTCTCGGTTTAAATCATAGATTTGTAAAATACTGTGCACGTCAACATCATGCCTAACGATTCAGATTCAGTTGTATCTAAGATACTCAGTTTATACGACGTGATCAATGAACAGAACATACCCAACAATGTACAACAGACTATCGTGTTTGAGTCGGATAATGCTAAAATGGATTCTTGGTGCTCATGTTCACAAGAGAGAGAATTTCACCTGTTTAGACTACAGAATACCATGCAAAAGGAAAGTAGCATTGAACCTTATCAACAACTTCACTCACACCTTATGCTACTCACACCGATAGGAATGGAACGAACATGCAATGCCCTTTTCCGTCAAGACTTATCCACATTAACGGGAACATTACTATTGAACTTAGAATAATTGGAACAACAACTTGATAAAGAAAAGGTTCAAAAGGATAGTTCCAGTGCTGCACTTCAAGTGATCTACAACCAATTTCAGTCATTCATCAGTGGGGAATTTACATCAGATTATGATCAAGACATGACTGGAATGCCTTTCAAGAGACACACTGGAATGGAAATTAGCGTGTTCATAGAGACACTTATCTAACTCATGGATAATGTGGAGAAGTATATTGAGGAAGTTAATCAGAAAGATGAAAAAGTGGATGAGTGTCGGGTACGGTTGAGAGATAGTTGTGATGAGTCGGGTAATGTATCAGTTGA
Organism: Chrysanthemum seticuspe; assembly: GCA_019973895.1. Lineage (NCBI taxonomy): Eukaryota > Viridiplantae > Streptophyta > Magnoliopsida > Asterales > Asteraceae > Chrysanthemum > Chrysanthemum seticuspe. The sequence continues at coordinate 55,920,742 of BPTQ01000002.1, forward strand.
AAGATCGGATGTTGCTGAATGCAGAATAACAGAGACAACAAAGATTGATGTAACAAACTGTTCAGTAACTAATTTCAGACAAGATGTGGATACAGAAATCAGAAAGGTGAATGAATTTCTGGTGAATGAATGTCAAGTGCAATCAAGAATATGTAGTGTTGAGATGGGTAAAGCTCTAGATGATGGATCAGTTGGTACTGAATACATGGGCTCAGAGGCAGATAAGCTTGAAACAGCCAGTAGTTCAGTAACTCTTGTTACACATGATGTGGATGCAGATATCAAACAGATAAATGAACAGGTGTCATGTGATGAGGTACCCTTAACTGTTCAACATAGTGCATCTGATAATGTACCTAAACATATTGATCTTAATGTTGAACATGATTCTGATAAATGTTCCTTGGTTGAGGCTGAGTCTAATTATTTCAAAACAAATGATATGGTTGATAAAAAGGTTTTTGATGAACTTTCAAACAAATTCTCAAAACTTGAAAAACATTGCATTTCACTTGAAATTGCAATACAAGGAAAGGAGGAAAGTTTTCAAACTAAGAAATCATGTAAAAATCCAGAATTTCCTGAATTTCGTGAATTTTTTGAAATAAACAATTTAAAAGCTCAGCTTCATGCCAAAAACTCGACTATCAACAATTTGAAGAAACATATTTCTGATATGCATGTGAAAAGTAATTTGGTTACAAGTAATTATGATGTTAATGCTATTGATGATATTCAAATGAGAAATGATGAATTAGCGGTTTGTGTGGCCAAATTACTAAAGGAAAATGAGTCTTTGAGAAAACAACACATAGAACTAAGTGACTCTGTCAAAGAAACTAGAACTAAGTCAATGGAACAAACAAACTCTTTGATAGCAAAAATTGATGAACTCAAAGCTCAACTTCAGGAAAAGAGTTTCGCTATTGTTGCCTTAAGGAATGAGCTTAGGAAAACTGTAGGGAAAAGTGTGAACACTAAGTTTACAAAACCATCAACCTTGGGGAAACCAGTTTCTCATCCCATTAGAAACCGGTCCGTTGTTAGGCAGCCTACTGCGTTTATATCCGAAAGTCCAAAATTTTCAAAAACACGGTTTGCCTCCCAAGTTGATGAGAAACAAGTTTTGTCAAAACTAGTCACTTCACCTGAGTTACCTAAGAATAAGGCTTCTAGCTCCGTTAACCCTCAACAAGTAGCCACTTCTACTCCCAGCACCTCTAGGATTAGTTCAAAAACAGTGTCAAAACCAAGCATTAAAACCCATAATTCATATGATATGAATGACTTATGGAAGAACTATTATCTAGAAGAAGCTAGGAAAAAGGCACAGATTCGAAAAGACAGAATTTTAGGTGCAATACCTAGGGTGATGAATTTCACGAGATTTCAAGGCACTGCTAGTAGTAGTAAACCGTTACCTAGGAACACTCAAAAGAGTAGGGGTTGGCTTGCATCTAAGAGTAGTTATATGAAGAAGAATGCTAAGCATGTAGAAAATGAAAATAGAAATTCTGAGTCTTTTCAGAATAAGAAACATTTTCCTCATTCACATGCTAAGGTACAATCCACTAAGGATACTAACATGGCTAAGGTTCAACATGTTATGATGCAAAACAAACCTAAATCTTTGGAGTCTAGGAATAACGATAAGTCTTCCACTGTGCATAAGAATATCAACAATCCTAGACCTTGCCATAAGTGGATACTGTCACAATTCTCAATTTCCGGTCATTTTTCAAATTTATATTTCATTAACGTATATATTTCTTATTAAATAAACGCTATCGCACGATCATTTATTTTGAACAATTGATCCGAAACTTCCAAAAATTTATTCCGATATATTTTTTATACTCATATTAAAATTATAAAATAATATTTTTAGTTTACCTGGTGTTTTAAATTTATTTGGTATATAAATTGTTATATTTATATAATTACGACGGTTTTCGTAAATACTATACGATAATTATTATTTCACTCAATTTTTGTAAGAAATGTATTTTCAAAATTTTTATGACTTCAACATATTTTATTTTGCTCCGTTAAATTTTTTTTTTTACTAACGCTGCCCTAAAAGCTCAAATAAATACACAAGTTATTAATCATTCTTAAATAACTACACTTTACTCTACATTACTACTCTTAATTAATACTAAATGCATTCACTCATTTTTCTTTTGAAAATGTCGACCAAACCAAAATGACTCACACATTTACTTACAAAATATATTCACCTTATATTGATTTTATACTCTAAACTTATCACATACTCATTCATTTGTAAAAGTGTAAAACAAAGCTCTCATCTCTTTCTCTCCTTCATCCATAACCGGCCACCTTGAGCTCCAAGAAGAAGAACATAAAAATTTTTGCTAGTCAAGTTCTAAACAATCTAGACACACTCTTGATTAAGGTTGTGAAATAAAAACCTTGGGTGTTTAGGATTAATCCTTTGTTCATAAAACCTCATCAAGTAGCTAGTAAGCATCACATATTCATTTTTTTTATCTTTCATACTCATGTTATGTTCATATTATCATGTTTGGGTAAAACATACAAGTTATATGATGTCTATACCACTTAAATTGTTTATAAGCTATATAAATTCATATATGTTATCTTATAATTACTCCTTGAAATATATCACTTTTGGTGATGCCTAGGAACCCATGACACCCTAAGAAGGTGTATGGTAGGATTACAATAGCTTCGGAGTTGGTTTGAATTGGTTAGAATAAGTTTTACGCGAGAAAAATCCATTTCGACAACTATAAAACAGGGTATGTTGGTTCTGTGAAATCTGGGAAAATTCAACAGTTGGTAAAATATTTTGGGCTAAATATTTGTAAAATATACTTTAAAACGAAAACGTGGCCACTTGAATGAGTTAAAACGGAGTTATAACGAAGAAGTTATGCTATTTTTAAGTTTAACGATGAAAACTATTTGTTTCAGAAAATTCAGCATGTATTCTCAACTTTTTACGAGTAAAAAATGAGTCTTAAGCGTTATAAAATGTGTCGACTTATCAAATATATATTAGTATACTTTAATACGAAGCTAAGGACATATAAAACGTAGAAAACGGACTTGTAACGATTAAATTACACGCGTTTAAATAAAGTTGCTGTAACTATATTATTTAAGCTAAAACTTTGAGATAATGATACAAGCTTTCCAAAACCATTGAGTTTGTTTCCTAACACTCGATGTGCACAATTTTACGACTAGCTTTTCGAGGCCGTTTAGTCACTTTCATGAAATTGTCAAATGACATTATTTTACGACGAAAAGTTATAGTTTCATAATAAAGCACTAAATGACTATCGTAGGATATCGTTTCAACGTAAATACTTGTAAAGTAATTTATAAATTGTCAAGATTTTATAAGATTATTTTTCGACGATAAACTTTATTTTCAAAAGTGTACAAGTGGTATGGATATCATATGAGTTTGCATGCACGACATTGTTTCATGACTTATATTAGAGCATATCATTCATAATAGGTCGCGGTTAGGGAGTTGCGTCTCATTTCTGTGCATCCACTCTGTCATCATAAACATTACACCAGGTGAGTTCGTAGCCCCACTTTTACTCGTTTAATTGTTTTATAAACTCTTCGGGGGAGATACATGCTCAACTTCATGCTTTTACTTTACACTTATATGAACTTAAACTATATTGTTTGAACTATCATGAACTTGTTACCCTTTTGTTTCACTACTTTTGCTAGTAAGTAGATTGTGCCCGAACTAAATTGATCACTATGTTATGAACGCTATTATTTGAATCACTTTCCTTGATTTTGGACCCTTCAACATGTATATTTGAGCTCTTTTAAATTGATTCGGACCCTTTAACATATAAGTGAACACTTTGGACTTGATTTGAACTTTTTGACATATAGTTAAACTCTTTTAACTTGTACAAGGACCCTTTTGATATATTTTAAACTTGTTTGACGTGATTTTGATCGCTTTGACTATCTTGAACCTTTTGATATGTTTTGAGCTCTTTGACCGTTCTGAACTTTTGAACTCGGCTTAAATCTTTGAACTTAATTACGAACTTTTGAACGGAACTCTTGAACTTAAATATAAACTTATGACTTGTATAAACGTATTAAACCGTACGTGTTATGACCTTGACCTAAAGTCTCCCATGATCGGAGCATCACTATAAAGTCTCCCATGATCGGAGCATCACTATAAAGTCTCCCATGTTCGGAGCATCACTATAAAGTCTCCCTTGTTCGGAGCAACCCAAAGCCTCCCAGGTCCGGAGCAGAGCATCGCACTATGTTACGGAGCGTTCTCAAATTAAAGCCTCCCCGGTCCGGAGCAGAACGTCTCACTATGTTACGGAGCGTTCTCAATCTAAAGTCTCCCCTGTTCGGAGCAGTGCAAATTCTCCCATGTTCGGAGTGTTCTTAATTGTATATAATAGTTGTATGATGTACTGTTCGTACATTCGCATTGTTAGTCTCTTATTAGTAACTAGTATGGATAGCGCTATTAGAGGTCGGCCAAGCTCTCGTCCACTATGTTACGGGACGCATATTATTTATTCTAGGGGCTTTGCCTGGCATACATTATTATATACGTGGTGCAATATTGTGAATTATTATGGTAACTTATACTCGACTATTAGACACACTATATTTTGTGCAATGGGTTGTGAACACACAGGTTGCAAGTTTTGTATGGGCGGAACTTGGAACTGAGTGGATTTACAATGCTTTTGCTTTGTGAACCATTATGATAACGTGCACTTGACTACTAGACATACTACTTTTGGCAGTGGGTTGTGAACATACAGGTTGCAAGTTTTGTATGGGCGGAACTTGGAACTGAGTGGATTTGCAATGCCTTTGCTTTGTGGACTATTCTATATGACCAAAAACTTTTCTTTTGTTGCATGAACATTCTTTAAAGTCTTTACAATTCAACCAAACTCTATGAACTCACTCAACCATTGTGTTGACACTTTTAGCATGTTTTATCTCAGGTGTCTAAGGCATTCACTTCATGACATGCATGTGGACTTATCATAGAGTCGCGATGTCGACGCGTCTCATCTATATTTTATGCACTTAACTATCGTTTGATTGTAACAAACTTATTTTGGTACCTTGGAAATCTTTTGGGACCTATGTTTTGTAAACTCTGATTATTTTACTGAATCAAACGATATTTTCAAAATGACACTTTAGGTCGTTCGATATAACTGTAACTTTGATGCTATGACAGTCCTCCCCAAGGTATTCCATTCCACTGTAAAACAAGTAATTTGGAGGTGTGACATATTGGTATCAGAGCATCGGTTATAGAGAACTAGGTTGCATCATTGACCCTAGACTATAACTACATCATCATAGCATCTCATCATATCATTATAAGTGCATACTCATTATACATGCGGATTTATGACTCAACACCCAACATCATATGAGTCGATTAGTGCAAGCATTGCATAGTTACTCCTAAATTATACATAGCCTGATCACCTATGTCTAATTCAGGAAGAATCATGCAATGAAGGGAGTAGTAGTCTCATATGTGTAAGCAATTCCGTAATCGAGCCAAATTTTGAAAAGATTTTCTTCAAACCACTTGTTTCCAGTTTGATCCGAGTGACAGTTCTTGTTTGATGAGTTGCAAAGATCAAGCTAGAAACAAGTTGTTACTCAAACCGATTTAGCCTAATCGTATGACAGTTCTTGTTTGATGAGTTGTGGGATTAAGTAAAAATCGGTTACCTAAAAGTCTTTTGAGGTTTTTGCTCGAGAATGGGAAAGCTTGCCTCATCAAACCTAACCCTAAGAGAGCATGTCTTTAGAATAGGATATGGTCACGATAGCATGAGAACGTACCTAGTGGGACGAGGAACCCATATGCATGAACATTGACATAATCATTTAGACCATACACGAGAATAAACTTTTAGAACCCTTGCCGCGGTTTGGGCTATAGTTATCAATAATCGAATCACGAGGACGTGATTCCTCTGACAAGGGAAGAATGTCACAATTCTCAATTTCCGGTCATTTTTCAAATTTATATTTCATTAACGTATATATTTCTTATTAAATAAACGCAATCGCACGATCATTTATTTTGAACAATTGATCCGAAACATCCAAAAATTTATTCCGATATATTTTTTATACTCATATTAAGATTATAAAATAATATTATTAGTTTACCCGGTGTTTTAAATTTATTTGGTATATAAATTGTTATATTTATATAATTACGACGGTTTTTGTAAATACTATACGATAATTATTATTTCACTCAATTTTTGTAAGAAATGTATTTTCATAATTTTTATGACTTCAACATATTTTATTTTGCTCCGTTAAATTTTTTTTTTTTACTAACGCTGCCCTAAAAGCTCAAATAAATACACAAGTTATTAATCATTCTTAAATAACTACACTTTACTCTACATTACTACTCTTAATTAATACTAAATGCATTCACTCCTTTTTCTTTTGAAAATGTCGACCAAACCAAAATGACTCACACATTTACTTACAAAATATCTTCACCTTATATTGATTTTATACTCTAAACTTATCACATACTCATTCATTTGTAAAAGTGTAAAACAAAGCTCTCATCTCTTTCTCTCCTTCATCCATAACCGGCCACCTTGAGCTCCAAGAAGAAGAACATAAAAAATTTTGCTAGTCAAGTTCTAAACAATCTAGACACACTCTTGATTAAGGTTGTGAAATAAAAACCTTGGGTGTTTAGGATTAATCCTTTGTTCATAAAACCTCATCAAGTAGCTAGTAAGCATCACATATTCATTTTTTTTATCTTTCATACTCATGTTATGTTCATATTATCATGTTTGGGTAAAACATACAAGTTATATGATGTCTATACCACTTAAATTGTTTATAAGCTATATAAATTCATATATGTTATCCTATAATTACTCCTTGAAATATATCACTTTTGGTGATGCCTAGGAACCCATTACACCCTAAGAAGGTGTATGGTAGGATTAGAATAGCTTTGGAGTTGGTTTCAATTGGTTAGAATAAGTTTTACGCGAGAAAAATCCATTTCGACAACTATAAAACAGGGTCTGTTGGTTCTGTGAAATCTGGGAAAATTCGACAGTTGGTAAAATATTTTGGGCTAAATATTTGTAAAATATACTTTAAAACGAAAACGTGGCCGCTTGAATGGGTTAAAACGGAGTTATAACGAAGAAGTTATGCTATTTTTAAGTTTAACGATGAAAACTATTTGTTTCAGAAAATTCAGCATGTATTCTCAACTTTTTACGAGTCAAAAATGAGTCTTAAGCATTATAAAATGTGTCGACTTATCAAATATATATTAGTATTCTTTAATACGAAGCTAAGGACATATAAAACGTAGAAAATGGATTTGTAACGATTAAATTACACGCGTTTAAATAAATTTCCGTAACTATATTATTTAAGCTAAAACTTTGAGATAATGATACAAGCTTTCCAAAACCGTTGAGTTTGTTTCCTAACACTCGATGTGCACCATTTTACGACTAGCTTTTCGAGGCCGTTTAGTCACTTTCATGAAATTGTCAAATGACATTATTTTACGACGAAAAGTTATAGTTTCATAATAAATCACTAAATGACTATCGTAGGATATCGTTTCAACGTAAATACTTGTAAAGTAATTTATAAATTGTCAAGACTTTATAAGATTATTTTTCGACGATAAACTTTATTTTCAAAAGTGTACAAGTGGTATGGATATCATATGAGTTTGCATGCACGACATTGTTTCATGACTTATATTAGAGCATATCATTCATAATAGATCGCGGTGAGGGAGTTGCGTCTCATTTCTGTGCATCCACTCTGTCATCATAAACATTGCACCAGGTGAGTTCGTAGCCCCACTTTTACTCGTTTAATTGTTTTATAAACTCTTCGGGGGAGATACATGCTCAACTTCATGCTTTTACTTTACACTTATATGAACTTAAACTATATTGTTTGAACTATCATGAACTTGTTACCCTTTTGTTTCACTACTTTTGCTAGTAAGTAGATTGTGCCCGAACTAAATTGATCACTATGTTATGAACGCTATTATTTGAATCACTTTCCTTGATTTTGGACCCTTCAACATGTATATTTGAGCTCTTTTAAATTGATTCGGACCCTTTAACATATAAGTGAACACTTTGGACTTGATTTGAACTTTTTGACATATACTTAAACTCTTTTAACTTGTACAAGGACCCTTTTGATATATTTTAAACTTGTTTGACGTGATTTTGATCGCTTTGACTATCTTGAACCTTTTGATATGTTTTGAGCTCTTTGACCGTTCTGAACTTTTGAACTCGGCTTAAATCTTTGAACTTAATTACGAACTTTTGAACGGAACTCTTGAACTTAAATATAAACTTATGACTTGTATAAACGTATTAAACCGTACGTGTTATGACCTTGACCTAAAGTCTCCCATGATCGGAGCATCACTATAAAGTCTCCCATGATCGGAGCATCACTATAAAGTCTCCCATGTTCGGAGCATCACTATAAAGTCTCCCTTGTTCGGAGCAACCCAAAGCCTCCCAGGTCCGGAGCAGAGCATCGCACTATGTTACGGAGCGTTCTCAAATTAAAGCCTCCCCGGTCCGGAGCAGAACGTCTCACTATGTTACGGAGCGTTCTCAATCTAAAGTCTCCCCTGTTCGGAGCAGTGCAAATTCTCCCATGTTCGGAGTGTTCTTAATTGTATATAATAGTTGTATGATGTACTGTTCGTACATTCGCATTGTTAGTCTCTTATTAGTAACTAGTATGGATAGCGCTATTAGAGGTCGGCCAAGCTCTCGTCCACTATGTTACGGGACGCATATTATTTATTCTAGGGGCTTTGCCTGGCATACATTATTATATACGTGGTGCAATATTGTGAATTATTATGGTAACTTATACTCGACTATTAGACACACTATATTTTGTGCAATGGGTTGTGAACACACAGGTTGCAAGTTTTGTATGGGCGGAACTTGGAACTGAGTGGATTTACAATGCTTTTGCTTTGTGAACCATTATGATAACGTGCACTTGACTACTAGACATACTACTTTTGGCAGTGGGTTGTGAACATACAGGTTGCAAGTTTTGTATGGGCGGAACTTGGAACTGAGTGGATTTGCAATGCCTTTGCTTTGTGGACTATTCTATATGACCAAAAACTTTTCTTTTGTTGCATGAACATTCTTTAAAGTCTTTACAATTCAACCAAACTCTATGAACTCACTCAACCATTGTGTTGACACTTTTAGCATGTTTTATCTCAGGTGTCTAAGGCATTCACTTCATGACATGCATGTGGACTTATCATAGAGTCGCGATGTCGACGCGTCTCATCTATATTTTATGCACTTAACTATCGTTTGATTGTAACAAACTTATTTTGGTACCTTGGAAATCTTTTGGGACCTATGTTTTGTAAACTCTGATTATTTTACTGAATCAAACGATATTTTCAAAATGACACTTTAGGTCGTTCGATATAACTGTAACTTTGATGCTATGACAGTCCTCCCCAAGGTATTCCATTCCACTGTAAAACAAGTAATTTGGAGGTGTGACATATTGGTATCAGAGCATCGGTTATAGAGAACTAGGTTGCATCATTGACCCTAGACTATAACTACATCATCATAGCATCTCATCATATCATTATAAGTGCATACTCATTATACATGCGGATTTATGACTCAACACCCAACATCATATGAGTCGATTAGTGCAAGCATTGCATAGTTACTCCTAAATTATACATAGCCTGATCACCTATGTCTAATTCAGGAAGAATCATGCAATGAAGGGAGTAGTAGTCTCATATGTGTAAGCAATTCCGTAATCGAGCCAAATTTTGAAAAGATTTTCTTCAAACCACTTGTTTCCAGTTTGATCCGAGTGACAGTTCTTGTTTGATGAGTTGCAAAGATCAAGCTAGAAACAAGTTGTTACTCAAACCGATTTAGCCTAATCGTATGACAGTTCTTGTTTGATGAGTTGTGGGATTAAGTAAAAATCGGTTACCTAAAAGTCTTTTGAGGTTTTTGCTCGAGAATGGGAAAGCTTGCCTCATCAAACCTAACCCTAAGAGAGCATGTCTTTAGAATAGGATATGGTCACGATAGCATGAGAACGTACCTAGTGGGACGTGATTTTGAACTTGTTTGACGTGATTTTGAACGCTTCGACTATCTTGAACCTTTTGATATGTTTTGAGCTCTTTGACCGTTCTGAACTTTTGAACTCGGCTTAAATCTTTGAACTTAATTACGAACTTTTGAACGGAACTCTTGAACTTAAATATAAACTTATGACTTGTATGAACGTATTAAACCGTACGTGTTATGACCTTGACCTAAAGTCTCCCATGATTGGAGCATCACTATAAAGTCTCCCATGATCAGAGCATCACTATAAAGTCTCCCATGTTCGGAGCATCACTATAAAGTCTCCCTTGTTCGGAGCAACCCAAAGCCTCCCAGGTCCGGAGCAGAGCGTCTCACTATGTTACGGAGCGTTCTCAAATTAAAGCCTCCTCTGTCCGGAGCAGAACGTCTCACTATGTAACGGAGCGTTCTCAATCTAAAGTCTCCCCTGTTCGGAGCAGTGCAAATTCTCCCATGTTCGGAGTGTTCTTAATTGTATATAATAGTTGTATGATGTACTGTTCGTACATTCGCATTGTTAGTCTCCTATTAGTAAGTAGTGTGGATAGCGCTATTAGAGGTCGGCCAACCTCTCGTCCACTATGTTACGGGACGCATATTATTTATTCTAGGGGCTTTGCCTGGCATACATTATTATATACGTGGTGCAATATTGTGAATTATTATGGTAACTTAAACTCGACTATTAGACACACTATATTTTGTGCAATGGGTTGTGAATACACAGGTTGCAAGTTTTGTATGGGCGGAACTTGGAACTGAGTGGATTACAATGCCTTTGCTTTATGAACCATTATGATAACGTGCACTTGACTTCTAGACATACTACTTTTGGCAGTGGGTTTTGAACACACAGGTTGCAAGTTTTGTATGGGCGGAACTTGGAACTGAGTGGATTTGCAATGCCTTTGCTTTGTGGACTATTCTATATGACCAAAAACTTTTCTTTTGTTGCATGAACATTCTTTAAAGTCTTTACAATTCAACCAAACTCTATGAACTCACTTAACCATTGTGTTGACACTTTTAGCATGTTTTATCTCAGGTATCTAAGGCATTCACTTCATGGCATGCATGTGGACTTATCATAGAGTCGCGATGTCGACGCGTCTCATCTATATTTTATGCACTTAACTATCGTTTGATTGTAACAAACTTATTTTGGTACCTTGGAAATCTTTTGGGACCTATGTTTTGTAAACTCTGATTATTTTACTGAATCAAACGATATTTTCAAAACGACACTTTAGGCCGTTCGATATAACTGTAACTTTGATGCTATGACAGTCCTCCCCAAGGTATTCCATTCCGCTGTAAAACAGGTAATTTGAGGGTGTGACAGATACCGTCTGGTAGAATGTTTAAGGATGTTGGACTTAGGTGGATACCTACCAGAAAGCTGTTTACCGATGGCAAAATCATGGTTGACCGTGCAACCCCAAAGGGTTTGGATACTAATGTCACTAACCAATATATATGCAATCAAGCTTGTAATGTTAGTGAAGGTATTCCTTACTCGGTTGCAGATACTTCTATCCTTCACTAGATGGACTGGCTTAAAGTATGGATAACAAATGGATTGATATCTCATAACTCACGGGTTCAAGTAACTCAACCTCGATATTCAATCTGCTATGACGTCTGTTCACATCAGTTCAGGCCTCGTTCTTCAACACTATGGCGTCTGTAGATAACACTTCAGGCCCCGTTCCTCAAAGAAAGGAAAAGTGTACGCCTCAGTGCATGTTTGTTAGGAATTAGAAAATTCCATAATGAAGTATCGGTCACCCCAAATACTATCTAGCATAAGTTAGCTCGTAGACATTACGTTATTTACTAAGTTATTTAGTTAGCTATATAGTTTAGTGCAACACCGTGGATGAAGGACGGGTCTTTACCCATTGTAAACCTGATCCACAGGCCATCAGGAGGTCGTTTATTCTGTAACTTATAAATACCCTATACCATGCATGGTAGAGGGTTGGATGTTCATTTTGGGAATCTAACATTCCACAAGTTTCTCTTTCTAGAATATCCCACTTTCTCTCTCTAAAACATCTTATTCGCCTACTTGTGATTATGGTTTAGTGTGATTGTGAAATCCAATATGCTACAATTGGTATCAAGAGCCATGGTTTGATCATCTCTTACATATCTTTGGATTTCTAGTGACTTTTAGGTGGTTTTAGAGTTTGAAAAAGTTTAGTGGTTTTTGCTTCATTTGGATCATTTCTAGTGTTAAAGTTTGAAACTTGAGTGTAGGTTTGTGTTTAGAATCATTGTATGTGCTTGGGTTTTGATTTGGTAAGCTTGAATCATCGTGGTTGGGTTGTTTTTGGATTGAAAAGTGGTGTTTATGTGATTTTGCTAGCTAGCGACTTAACCCACGGAAAAGTTATCTTGGTAGCGACTTGCTTTGAAAATTGGTAGCGAGTTGTAGTTGATGTTGTTAGCGATTTAGGCGTAGCGACTTGTCTATTGAAACAAGCTAAAAAACAGTACACTTAGTGGATTCTCCACTACGGGTAGCGACTTGGTGAAAGTTAGCGACTTGTAGTTAAGTATGTTAGCGACTTGGTGTTAGCGATTTGGTGCTTAGCGAGTTGCTTTTTAGCGACTTGACAACGTAGAGACTTGGTGCATAGTGACTTGATGTCAAAATTTTGCTAGCGACTTGGTGCTTAACGAGTTTCTCTTTAGCGACTTGCCTACTTAGCGACTTGTTGCCAAAATTCGTAGCGACTTAGTTATTAGCGACATGCTGTTAAACTCTTAGCTACTTGGTACTTAGCGACTTGGATTTTGAATACCTTGGTGAAGTGGAGCAAGTTACTTATATCTAATATCCATAAACACATTCATGAACACAATGTCTTACATCACTGATCCTTTAATCACCAAAGTACTTGCACTCTATGATACCTCACAGAATAATGAAACGGGGATGCTTCCCAGAATGCTCTACAGTAAATGATTCAGCATCTTTTAATCAAAACAACTCTGATGAGTCACTCTTAATATTGACAAATGATGCAAAGCAAATGGAATGCTCCATTGAACCCTGTTAGGAATTAGAAATTCCCGGTATTAAAGAGTCGGTCACCTCAAGTAAATGTAATCGTTAGAAAGCTCGTAGTCGTAGTTATCTTAAGTTTAGTAGTATTTAGTTAAGTAACACCGTGGAGGACGGACGGGTCTTTACCCACTGTATGCCTGATCCACAGCCCGATGTGTGGCGATTTATGTAAGACTATAAATACTCTCTACCTTCCAAGGTAGAGAGTTGGAGCTCATAATAATATCTTTCACTTTCTCTCACTAAGTTCCCTAAACCTCTAACTTTCTCTCTCTAGAATTCCATCTATATGCTACTTTGTGTTATGGTTTGATGTGTATGTGAAAAGTAATATCTTACAATTGGTATCAAGAGCCATGGTTAGATCATATCTTGCACATCTTTGGATTTCTAGTGGTATTTAGGTGGTTTTTGAGTTTGAAAAAGTTTAGTGGTTTTTGCATCATTTGGTTGATTTCTTGTGTTAAAGTTTGAATTTTGTTAGTACTTTCATGTTTAGAATCATCACAAGTGTTTAGGTTTTCATTCGGTTAGCTTGAATCATCTTGGTTGGGTTGTTTTTGGATTGAAAAGTGATGTTTATAAGGTTTTTCTTGCTAGCGACTTAGCTCACGGTTTATTTTTCTTCATAGCGACTTGCTTCAAAAAATTGTAGCGAGTTACAGTTTTAAACCTAGCGAGTTAGATCTAGCGAGTTAAAGTACAAGTAGTGGACTCTCCACTACGAGTAGCGACTTGGTGGTAGCGACATGGTCTGTAGCGAGTTGCTCTTTAGCGACTTGTGTAGCGAATTGCTGCCAAAATTTGGCTAGCGACTTGGTCTGTAGCGAGTTACTACTTAGCGACTTGCTTTTTGTCTAGCGACTTGGGACTCTAGCGACTTAGGGGTGTAGCGAATTAAGGGTTAGCGATTTAGTGGTTTATCTTCTAGCGACTTGAGTGATTGTTTACGGTTTTCTCTTGATTTAGTAAAATCCCGTGAAAGAATCTATTTCCCGGTTTAATCATAGAGTTATAAAATCCCGTATAATCTGTTAACATGTCTACCAACGTCCCTACTGTCATCTCCACTGTTGCCGAGGATGTACAAGCAGCTGGCTCAGATACTCGTCCCCCCATGCTTGACAGAACTGACTACGATTCTTGGGCTCAACGAATCAGATTGTATTGCCTTGGAAAGGAAAATGGTGTCAACATTCTCAAATCCATTGATGAAGGACCATATCGAGTTGAGACAACTAGAGACATACTTGATACTAATGAAGATGGTACTCCTGTTTACGGAATGGACAGACCTAAGATGTATGATGAGCTTGATGATAAGGATAAAAAGAGATTTGATGCAGATATCAGGGCTTCAAACATTGTTCTTCAAGGTCTTCCTAAAGACATCTACAAGCTGATCAATCATAACACTGATGCTAAGGCAGTTTGGGATAATGTTAAGATGCTTCTCTCAGGTTCAGAATTGACTATGGAAGACAGAGAATCCCAACTCTATGACGAATTTGAGCACTTCAAGATGAAACCAGATGAGAATGTCTATGAGTACTATGTGAGATTTCATAAGTTAGTTAATGACATGAGGAACATCAGAATGACTATGCCTAACATTCAGTTGAACTCAAAATTTGTGAACAACATGAATCCCGAATGGCACAAGTTTGTTACCGCTGTGAAGCTCACTAAAGGATTGAAGAATACAAACTATGAGCAACTCTATGCCTTCCTCCTTCAGAATGAGAGACATGCTATGTTTGAAAAATTAATTCTCAATCAGTTCAAAACCAACCAGGGAGAGACAAGCTCGTCTAATGACTCTACAGCTTTCTACTCAAACATCGGAATCACAACCAAAGCATCACAAGTCATACCCTTGGGTAATGGTAATCACAAACTCATTCCTGATCCTATGTACAAACAAGCTGATGCTGATGCTCACGTGGGTAGCTTCATTAATCAACTAGCTCTTCTCATTAGTCAAAACATGAATACTCTCCCACAAACCAACAACAACCTCAGAACTGCATCTAACCCACACAATCAAGCCACTGTTAAAGATGGAAGGATCATGGTGCAACTAGTTCAGGAAAGACAGTATGATCAGGGACGAGGTGGAGCTGGGAGAGGTTATGTTGGCAACCAGAATCGAGGAAGGAATGGTAACCAAGGTCAAGCTAAGCCCATCAAATGTTACAACTGTGGTGGTGAGGGACATATTGCAAGGAACTGCACATCTCCAAAGCGTCCACAGAATGCTGATTACTTCAGAGATAAAATGCTGCTGGCACAAGCTCAGGACAATAGTGCTGCTTTGAATGAAGAGGAATTGCTGTTTCTTGCTGAGGGCAATGCCAAGACCTATGATGCTGATGTGGATGAGCAGCCTATTCAGGAGATAGGTCACAATCATCAGAATGCCTTTCAAGTCGCTGACTGTGATGCATACGACTCTGATGTGGATGATGGACCTACGGCACACACAATTTTTATGGCTAGCATTTCTCCAATGGTTTCTCCCAAGGTCTCTTCTTCACCACTAGCTGGGCCATCCCATGACAAGCTAATCTCAGAGGTATTAAAACTATACGATGATGCTGATGTGCAACAGATGCATGACAAAGTACAATCAACTGAAACTATTGAATCAAATATTGAAAATATGGGTAATATCAATATTGTCCCATATGATCAATATGTGAAACAAAGTGAAAATGAAGTTGTACCAAGTGATGCATCTTCTGCAGTCAATAATGACTATGTTTTTGATGAATACACTGCATGTGCCCCTGATGATTCCGTAATTTCTGAACTAAATGCCTATAAAGAACGTGTTGCTATTTATGAACAACGTGCTAAGTTTGAGTTGACCACTCGTGAGCAGGAAATGGATGACCAAGTGAGTACAGTAATTAGAAAAAGTAAGTTTAGAGAAGAAGTATTGAAACAAGAATTAAATTCCTTGCAAGAAAAACTTTCTAAAACAGCTAAACAAAAACAAGAACTTCAAGAAAATGTGAAAATGCTTAAGCAAGAATTTAATGCAAAGGAATCAAAACTCTTGAGAGATTTTTCTAATCTGAAAACTTTGAAAAACAAACTTGAAAACAAGTTGTACATACAAGGAAACACCATTCAGACTGCTCACATGGTCACTAAACATCGAGTCCTAAGTGATAAGCATAGCATTCCCCTTGTTGAGGAACCAAATCCAGAGGTAATTAAAAAGGCTAGAAATGCTCATAAGGTGCTTTATGATGGTAATGAAATCCTTAAGCCTAGGCAGAACCCTAGTTGCGTTGAGTGCACTGAGGAAGATAAGAAATCAAATGAAATCACTAGGGAAAAGATGAATAAGAAACAAAATGATCCCAAATGCAAAGAGAAAAACATAATTATCACTCCTCATGATTACAAGAAGGAAAACTGGATTTCCTTAAACAAGTTTAAGCCTCAGACATTGTTGACTCCCGAACAAGTCTTCTGGAAAAAGGATTTAGATAAGCAGAAAGCGGAAAATATTGTTGAAACTAACCCTCCCCTTTGGAAAATGCCTAGAGCGACTGTGTATCCTCCTAATACACCAATGCATCTTGTACCTAGAACAATTGCCACTAAAAGCAAGACATTAATTAGCCAATACGTTATATTTCAACTATTTGTTGATTTTGAGAAAACTTGCAAGAAAAGGATCACACCCACTGGTATAACTGAAGGAGAAAGGGGTTTTGAACAAATGAAAGAATGTTATTTGACTGAGGTCATGCCCTTCTTTAAACTTCTAAAAGATCACTTTGAGAGTCTTAAAAAGGGAATAGAAACTGATATTAAGGGAATGGAAAAGGAATTTGATGCAATGGTTGGTGAAGTTAGTGACTATGAGCGTGCACTGAAATATAATGAGATTGAGAGAAAGAACTTGCATACATTAAATGAGAATCTTATTACTGAATGTGTTGCTCAAGATGTGTTTTTCACTGCTTCAAATTGCTCTATTAATGCTTCCAAATTTCATGAATTATCTGTGGCCCTGAAAGTCTCCCATGATCGTGTCATTGAGCTTGAAAAAACTAATTCTAAACTAAATGAGAAAATTGAACTGGATGATCACGACAATCTCGTTAAACATTTTTCTAAACTAGAAGTTGAGCATTTTAATTTACAACTAAAATATCAACATCTTAAAGAAAATGTCAAAACTTCAAATGTCAAGACATCTTCAGATGCTCCAGAGTTTGATGCAGTTTTTCAAATTAACAAACGTGATGAACAGATTCAAGCTCAGTGCAACACGATCAGAAAGTTGAAAGCCCAAATCTCTCAATTAAAGGGTCAAACAAACATTATGACAGACTCCCAAATGCCTCCTTCTTTAGATTCTCAGAATTCTCAAACGTTTCATCTTCAAAACCTAGTAAATGCTTTACAAAAGGAAAACGAAAGTTTTCTAGAAGAAAATGAAAAGGTTAAACGTCATTTCAATGAGTTTTTTGAATCAATTAAAGTCACTCGTAATAAAAACAACGAACAAATAGCTTCATTGCAAAGGGAAATTGAGAATCTGAAGAGTCAGGTAAAAGAGAAAATGCCAATGATCAATGAGGAGAATGTTGTATCAAAGGTTCACTCTGGTAATAAATATGCTTTATCTGTGACATACGTCCCCCCTCATCTAAGGAACAACAAACTTGCCATTCAAACATATTTCTCATCCCTTAAGGATTGCTTAGAATGCCTGCGTGAGATTGTTGAAGAGGATAAGCTAGAGAAACCTCATGATAATGCAATTGGACATGCATGCTTATATGCCAAACGATCTCAAGAAATCTTAGAATGCTTGATCACAATATGCCCAAAGACATTAGGTGAGAGAGTTAACCCTTTGATTCCATGCTCAATGCCTAAGGCCAAATATGATATGCACTCGATTCCCAATGTTTTGAATGTGAGCCGTAGTGTACCCTTGAGCAGTTCAGATTCTAGATCTGTCAATGCTAAGAAAGAGAACTCAAGTGTGCCTTCTAGGAGTACAAATCTCAGTACCTCTAGTTTTAAGAATGTGAACCGTAGTGCACCTGCATGTAGTTCAGATCCCAGCACATCTAAACAGGTGGTGCAAAGAGTAGTAAAACAAACTAATGTTCCCATTCCCTCTACAGGAGTAATCAGTGACATTAAAGGGAGCAGGTCAAAGTCTCAAGACAATACAAGGAATGATAGGACCTCGCAAGCTAAGAATGTGCACTGGAAAAGAGTAGAAGAACAATCTAGGAACTTTAAGTTTGAATCGAATAAAACGAATCGTGTTGATTCTAGTATTTGCCATAGGCGTACTGTAATTAATTCGAATTCTGATACTATTTGCAAACCTTGTACTGATGACTGCTTGAATTCTGTTTCTAATCATGGATGTGATGTTAATGTTCTGCCTAATGATGTTAATTGTCCAGTTAATTTTGTTAATGCTAAAATTCATGCTAAGAAGGCTAAAAGGCAAAAACGAATGAAAGTTAGAAAACAGTGGAAACCCACAGGAAGAACATTCAGTAAAATAGGCTTCTATTGGATACCTGTTGGTCATAAGACTAATCAGATAATGCCCACTAGAAAATGGATGCCTACTGGTAGAACTATTCCATTAAGAAGTGATCACACTGTGAACAGGGCTAATACAGACACTAGTACTGCATCTATTCACAATGATTCCATTGCCTCACTTTCTGATATGAATACTTCTATTTCTGATGTGGGTGGTCCAACCATTGTAACTAACCAAATGGAACCCATTCTTGCATGGGGATCCCAATTATCCAGTTATCCATTTTTGTCTGTGTTCAACTGCAGATCGTTCAAATCGTTCTGTGGTACCTGGACTCAGGCTGTTCCAAGCATATGACTGGAGACCGGTCGCGGCTCATGAACTTCGTGAGCAAATTCATCGGGACTGTTAGATTTGGTAATGATCATTTCGGTGCTATTATGGGGTATGGAGATTATGTTGTTGGTGATAGTGTCATCTCTAGAGTGTATTACGTGGAAGGTTTAGGTCATAATCTGTTCTCTATTGGTCAATTCTGTGATTCTGATCTAGAAGTAGCCTTCAGAAAACATACCTGCTATGTTAGAGATCTTAATGGTAAGGAACTGTTAAAAGGAACTCGTGGCTCAAATCTTTACACCATCTCTATCGATGACATGATGAGGGCCTCTCCAATCTGCTTGTTATCAAAGGCTTCAAAAACTAAGTCATGGTTATGGCATCGTCGTCTCAATCACTTGAACTTCGGCACCATCAACGATCTTTCCAGAAAGGACTTAGTTGTAGATTTACCTAGACTAAAGTATGAAAAGGATCATCTTTGTTCAGCATGTCAATTGGGAAAAAGCAAGAAGTATGCCCATAAACCCAAACCTACTAACTCTGTCACAGAAGTTCTTCATATGGATTTATGTGGACCTATGAAGGTGCAGAATATCTTTGGGAAGAAATATGTGTTAGTTGTGGTTGATGATTACTCTAGATTCACCTGGGTCAAGTTCTTAAGGACAAAGGATGAAACTCCTGATATCATCATCAAACTCATCAAACAGCTGCAGGTTCGACTAAACAAAACTGTCAGAATTATCAGAACAGACAATGGAACTGAGTTTGTCAACAAACAACTTAGTGAATTCTATGAAAGCGTTGGAATCAGCCATCAAAGAAGTGTTCCACGAACCCCTCAACAGAACGGTGTAGTTGAAAGACGAAATCGTACTCTTGTTGAAGCCGCTAGAACAATGCTGATCTACTCAAAGGTTCCAATGTTTCTCTGGGCTGAAGCAATTGCCACTGCATGCTACACACAAAATCGTTCCTTGATTCACACTATTCATGGAAAAACTCCATATGAACTCGTCCACAACAGAAAACCTAATCTATCTTTCCTTCGTGTGTTTGGTGCCCTGTGCTATCCAACTAATGAGGGTCAAGACTTAGGCAAACTCAGGGCTAAAGCTGACATTGGAGTATTTGTAGGATATGCACCAAACAAAAATGGATACCGAATCTACAACAAAAGAACCCGAAATATCATGGAAACAATTCACGTTACGTTTGATGAGCTGACCGGTCAAATGGCTCCTGGACACTCCAGCTCAGGACCCGCACTTCAAAACAGTCCCATTGGTTCATCCCTTGTTCCAAACTCCTCTCAAGAAACTCCATATGTACCTCCATCTGAAGATGATGTAAAGAAATTGTTTGATCCTATGTTTGATGAACTGTATGATTCAATTACTAATGAGGTGATGATTCCCACAACAGAGGAAGCTCATATTCCAGTGAATGAAGTCAATCCCTCAGTCTCTATATCTTTAAGTCAAGAAGCACCCGCTGCTGATCCTTCAGTCTCATCAACAAATCATCATTCTTCAAATGTACATCATGGAAATGTTTCTGGCATCAATGATGAAGTTAATCCCTTTGCGACTCCTGAAGATGCTCCATTTGAAAACATATTTGCTACTCCTGAATCATCATCAGAACCATCCTCTTCAGGAGACATCGACTCAGCTACCTTAGTTCCTCAACAACTGCCACATGAACACCTCAGAAAATGGACTCACGATCACCCCTTAGACAACATCATTGGAAATCCCTCTCGTCCTGTATCAACACGGAAACAACTCGCAACCGATGCCTTATGGTGCTTCTTCAACTCCGTACTATCTAAGATCGAACCAAAAGATGTTAAAACTGCCATGAATGAAGATAGCTGGTTCAATGCCATGCAAGATGAAATTCATGAGTTTGATCGTCTTGATGTATGGGAGTTAGTACCTGCTCCAGACTGTGCTATGATTATAGCTCTCAAATGGATCTTCAAAGTAAAACTTGATGAGCATGGTGATGTGTTGAAAAACAAGGCTCGATTGGTTGCTAAAGGATATCGTCAAGAGGAGGGTATAGACTTTGAAGAATCTTTTGCTCCAGTTGCTCGAATCGGGGCAATCAGAATCTTTCTGGCTAATGCGGCTAGTAAGAACATGGTAGTTTATCAGATGGATGTAAAGACGGCATTTCTGAATGGAGATCTTAAAGAAGTCGTCTACGTCAGCCAACCTGAAGGATTTGTGAATCAAGAGCATCCTACTCACGTTTATCGTTTGAAGAAGGCTCTTTACGGTTTAAATCAAGCTCCAAGGGCATGGTATGATACACTGTCAAAGTTTCTTCTATCAACCGGATTCATCAAAGGAGCAGTTGATCCTACATTGTTCACCAGGAAGTCAGGCAAACATTTAATTCATGTTCAAATTTATGTTGATGATATTATTTTTGCCTCGACAGACCCAATGGAATGTGATCGTTTTTCAAATGAAATGAGTTCAAAGTTTCAAATGTCAATGATGGGACAAATGTCATTTTTCTTGGGATTACAAATTTCACAAAGTCCCGGAGGCATTTTCATAAATCAATCTAAATATGCAACAGAGATTTTAAAGAAATTTGGATTTGATTCATGTGACCCTGTTGACACCCCCATGATTGACCGAACCAAACTAGATGAGGACCTCTCAGGGATCATGATTGACCAAACGAAATATCGGAGTATGATTGGATCCCTGATGTATCTCACTGCTAGTAGACCAGACATCTTGTTCGCTGTTTGCATGTGTGCTAGATACCAGGCTAAGCCTACTAAAAAGCACCTTGAAGCAGTTAAACGGGTCTTTCGGTATCTCCACGGAACCATCAATATGGGTCTTTGGTACCCGAAGGACACCGGTATGTCACTAACGGCCTATGCAGATGCTGATCATGCAGGTTGTCAAGATACTCGTCGAAGTACGTCCGGAGGTGCTCAGTTTTTGGGTGATAAGCTTGTGAGTTGGTCTTCAAAGAAGCAAATGAGTACTTCTATTTCCTCTACAGAGGCTGAATACATAGCCATGTCATCTTGTTGTGCTCAAATCTTATGGATGAGATCTCAATTATCTGACTATGGCTTTGAATTCAACAAAATCCCTCTGTACTGTGATAATAAAAGTGCTATTGCTCTCTCATGCAACAACGTTCAACACTCAAGAGCAAAGCATATCGACATTCGACATCATTTCATCAGGGAACAAGTGGAAAAAGGTGTGGTGGAACTATATTTTGTGAGGTCTGAATATCAGTTAGCAGACATCTTCACCAAAGCTCTTCCAAGAGAACGTTTTGAGTTTATTCTTCCACGACTTGGTTTGAAAAGCCTTCAACCAGAAACTCTCAAACGTCTTCAAGAGGAAGACGAGGAGTAAAGGTCTATCTTCATCTATCTTTTGTAAATATTTATTCGAAAAACAAAATACAAAATTATAAAATCCTCAAAAATCAAATAGAAAAATATAAAACTTTCAAAATCCATAAAAATTTGAAAAATTCGAAAAATCTTCAAAAAAAAAAAAAAAAAAAAAAATTATTGTCATTTTGTCATGTTTCTTTCTGGTTCGATTATATCTACGGTCTTTGTGCTGTCATTCAAAGAATGACACGGGACTTTAGATGTTGTTCGAATTCTTTAAAAATAATAAATAAATAAATAAATAAAAAAAAAAAAAAAAAAAAAAAAAATTGGGAGAAAGAGAAACGATGGTTTATTGTCATTTTCAGGCAATAACCCGGTTTTAAAAGAAAGAACAGAGCCATGTTTTAACATGTTTTCAAATTCCATGCTCTGATTCTATAAACATTTATCTGCTGAAAACCAAATGCTTTGAAAAATAACTCGGTTTCTATTTTTGATAATCATCAGGACTTATTTGTCAAAATCTCTATCTCTCAATCAACAACCTATGTCATTGATTGAGGGGGAGAATGATTTCAATTAAATTAAAAAGTTATTTGGCATTAAAATTGTTTTTCAAAAGATATAAATGCATGTTTTATCAATGGAGTTTAAAGTCTTAAAATCCGATCCTTATCAGTTCAAACGCTTTCACAATCAAGTCACAATTCTCCTTAAAAGCTTTCAAAATCAATTTAAATCTATACGAGATCACAAATCTCAAATGTTTTGATAATTGTGATCGGGGGAGAATGTGTGATTTAAATTGGATTTAAACTGATATTAAGGTAAATGGTTTCACATGAATGTACATGCTGTCCTTCCCACATGTGACAAACGATTTCAAATTTTCATGCACATGTTGAGGGGGAGCATCTATCTTAAACCTTTGATTTGAAACGTGATCATTCATCCCAATGTGCAGGTTCCCTCTAGTATGTGCAAAACTCTTTTCAAACCTCGAGGCACATATTGAGGGGGAGCAAATTTATGGAAACCTCATCCTTCCCGGAAATGCTATATCAACTTGATTTGATGTGGGAAGTGATGTTGATATCTTTTAGAAAATGGTAATCAAAGAAGTTAATTCTTTCTCTTGCCTCCGTGTGCAAAACATCTTCATACTTGATGCACATGTTGAGGGGGAGTTCTCGTTCTAAAAATATCAAAAACAATTCAGGTACAAAATGCTTTGATAATATATCACAAGTATCTGAATTGATTTTCAAATGGTTTTCAATTGGATCCAATGGCAGATGAACAATACCAAATTGACCGACCAACTTTACTTTATGTACGGTGATATAAGGATGATAAAGTTAGGTATTGGTTCCCATGATCCGCCAGAACCGGAGGGATCTACCCAGGGACAATCCACTAGTTAGTGTAGAAGTCCTTAGGTATGATGATAAAAGGAGAAAAATGAGATATGGGAAGAGTGCGGACTAAGACTGAGCTAGTACTGGAATAAACCCAACAAGGTTCTAGCTATGAAGTCTCGGTAAGCACTGAAGGGGTTGAAGAATTAAAAAGAATTGAATGAGAAATGGGTGAAAACAAATAGCCCTCCATTTATTCAACCTTAGGGCAGAAACCGGGTTCAATTCATATGCTACTGATGGTAACATCGGTATTGAAGACAAGACGTCATGGACCCAGTGACGCACTGCACTTCAACTTTCCAAACTACTCAAGTTCCTCTTAAAAGGACTTGTTTCATTCTCACGGGGAACCGACATTATCTATCGACTTTCTCTTAGAGATGGTTGATATTGAAGAAGGAGACCCTCTCCCTAGTCTCCGGCACAGGATCCAAATATGCACAAATTGAGTCTAGAGCCACGAGATCATCAATAAATCTCATTAGGACACTTTCAATGAAGACTCTCTGGCTCACACAATGTGGAAAGAGAGATTATATCTTGAGTCCTACGCATTATCCTTGTGGTATTGCCAGAACATCTGAGTGATGTGTATACATATTCACAATGAAGATGGAAAGCCTTCTGGAGCCAACATCTAACAAGCTCCTGGTAGGTGGCATGTGAGATCTATCTTATAGATTAACCATGTGACAACTGAACAGAAACAATGGGGCGATTCAATCTCTTGAATCAATCCTGGTTCAGGTTATGGATTGACGGATACCTTTGAAAAACCGGTCATTGTGCTTAAAAACTCTTTTCTTTAGCACATCGACCGTGTACTAATTTTTCAAACCAAAAGGTGTTTTTATGATTGATAATTGATTTTCAATAAAACCTTCGTTGTATTGCAAAAACAATTTCTATTGAGCAATACACGATTGTTTTTCAAATCTCTTTTCATCAATCAGTGGACTTAAAATTCGCTGGTTCACTCACTCCGTGTTGTCTTCTTTGAGATGTTCCGGTTTGAGAACAGCTAGAACAGCTGAGAAACCCTGTCAAGGAGATTCTTAGGAATCCTACCTGATCACAGGCAGTACTCGTACTGATCAACGGGGAACCATGGGCCGTGTACCTCAATTCAACGAAAGTGATCAAAGACACTTTCGCGCGATTTATTGCTAACTGTTGTATGCAGGTACACCCGACGTTTGCAGCTGATCAGAATGAAGCGGTCAATCCATAGCCGCATGCTCACACTACACATTCATCTCAAAAGAAATCATGATAAGTGCATCAATGACTCTGATATTTTCACTCCATGCTTCTGCTACGCTGCTGCCAATATCATGATTCAACAAAAGCTTCCGCTACTCTGATGAGAAGATATCATGATCCAGAATGTGAGCATGTCGGTCCTAAAGTCACAACATCACATAATACCAACACCACAAAGGATGTGTCAGATATTGTTGATAGCTGATGATCTCAAATGATGGCTCAAAATTATTATCACGTGGATCAGTAAAAGACCTCCACTTGAAGTAACCAAACATGCAATGTGAAGAATCAATGACTACGAGCTTAGAAGCAAAGGACTACATCAAGAATGCAAGAACAATCTTTAATGTAATATCTAGTTGTATTCAATGTAATTTTGGTACATGATTGAGGTGACCTCCCTTAGGGTGAGATTGTTAGGAATTAGAAATTCCCGGTATTAAAGAGTCGGTCACCTCAAGTAAATGTAATCGTTAGAAAGCTCGTAGTCGTAGTTATCTTAAGTTTAGTAGTATTTAGTTAAGTAACACCGTGGAGGACGGACGGGTCTTTACCCACTGTATGCCTGATCCACAGCCCGATGTGTGGCGATTTATGTAAGACTATAAATACTCTCTACCTTCCAAGGTAGAGAGTTGGAGCTCATAATAATATCTTTCACTTTCTCTCACTAAGTTCCCTAAACCTCTAACTTTCTCTCTCTAGAATTCCATCTATATGCTACTTTGTGTTATGGTTTGATGTGTATGTGAAAAGTAATATCTTACAAACCCTTTCAACTTCTTCATCAGCATCTCAAACTACTTTTATCTACTACTATGGATCGAACAAGTAGTGCTATCCTTCGTCAGGACTTTCCCACTTTGACAAGAACTGTGTTACTAAACTTAGAACAACTGAGGTTTCAAATTACCAAAGAAAAGTTCTCAACTGATGAATCTAATGCAGCTCTTCAAGTAATCTTCAATCAATTTCAGCCACTTATCCGCGGGGAATATTCCTCAGCTTTTGATGATGACATGACTAAAATCTCATTCAAGAAACACACTGGAATGGAAATTCATAAGTTCAGAAACACCTTTATTCAACTTATGGGTAATGTGGAAATATACATTAAGGAAGCTGCTAAAGAGAATGACAAGCTGAATGAAATGAATGGGTGTCAAGTGATGCTATGGGAAGATTATGACAGGTCATGCAATAGATCAGTTGAACCAATGAATGATACCGAATGCAGAAGTTCAGTTGCAATAAAAGAGGATGAAGACAACTGTACTGATCTCAAAGACTCAGAGTCAGAAAAGGTTTCAAGTGATGAGGTACACTTAACTGATCATGGTAATTCATATGTTAATGTACCTGACTCTAACTCTGAACATAACACTATGAAATCTATCTTGGTTGAGCCTGAATCTAAAACTATTAAAGCTAATGATATGATTGAAAAAAGGGTATATGATGAACTTTCAAACAAATACTCAATTCTTGAAAAACATTGTATTTCATTGGAAATTGAAATACAACAAAAGGTTGAAAGCTTTTACGCAAAAAAATCTTGTATTAATCAGGAATTTCCAGAATTTCGAGAATTTTTTGAAATTAATCCATTAAAAACCCAGATTCAGGACAAAGATTCAACCATATGCAATCTGAAATTACTACTCTCAGATGTGCATAAATATGACTGTAATGAGATGAGTGATACACTTGAATCTAGAAATGCTGAACTAGGTCTATGTGTGTCCAACCTATTAAGAGAAAATGAGTCATTAAGAAAGAACTTAGAGGAGACCAATTCCAAGTTGATCAATCAATCTAACATCTTGTTGAAAGACATTGATGACCTCAAACCCCAAATTCAGGATAAGAGCTTCAATATTGTTGTCTTAAAAAATGAGCTCAGGAAATCTATTGGAAATGGGATGAACACTAAGTTTTCAAAACCATCAACTTTGGGAATGTCAACTGTTCAGAACCACTCTAAACGTACAGTTGTTAAGCAGCCTAATGCCTTTAGAACTGAAAGAGTTAAACCATCGAAATCCAGGCTTGCCTCCCAAGTTGATGAGAATGTTGTTTTGACAAAACCAGTCACTTCATTGCTTCGTTCCGATATGATGAATCACAAACCTCAGGTTAATGTTCAAAGATCAAAGATCAGAAATACTAGAAGTACGACTAGTTCTCATAAGAAACATCAATTGGCTGATCAATCCCCTAAGAAACATATTAATCACAAAAAAACCAACAGTCAAAATAAGGAAGTGCACACATACAAATCTACTAGCAGCTGCTTCAAATGGATTCCCACTGGCAGATTATTTAAGTTTACAGGACCCAAACGGACTTACATACCTAGATCTTGCCTTAAGTGGATGCCCACAGGAAAAATCTTCAAGCATATTGAGCCTAAAGGGATCTCCAATAATGATACGTCTATATTAAACTGTGATACATCCAATAGTGAGATTAATCATGTCACTAACCCATCCTTTTGCAATTCTACATGTGCTTCTAGTACAATGTGCTCTCAGTCTTTTTCAGGTACAATGCTCAATTCAATCAGGAACTTCATGACTTGGTTTCCATCAGAAATGAATATAGCTCACTCAGGAGCTATAGCATGCCAGATTTGATGTACCTCGTACTTTGACTCCTTTGTCATCTTGAAACAGGACTCGTTCTTATAAATCTGTGTACAAATCAAGTTAAAAAAAATTTTAGAAAGAATTTAATATATATATATATATATATATATATATATATATATATATATATATATATATATATATATATATATATATATATATATATATATATATATATATATATCATTCTTTTAAATTCATAATTTTGTCATTTTCCTCAAACTAATAAAGGATATATTCTTTGTCATCGATAACATCTACGGTCCTAGAAATGTCATTCAATAATGATACGGGATCATAGATGAAGTTCGAACAACTGATATATTCTAATCTTATATCGGGTAGGTTGATTTCAATCAATGTTCTCTAGTAACATTGATTGAGGGGGAGAATTCTTCAAGATATCTTGTTTATATCTAAGCTGGTTATGTTTTGTGCTCAAATGCAGGTTGTTAGTTTGCTTATCCATTATATGAGTTTGCTTATCTTATTATGTTATCTCTTTATGATATCTATGTTAGCTTGCTATCTGATAAGTTCATATAACCAATGAGTCTGTAATACATAATGTGATAAGATAGCAACTTGCTTTGTAAAGTCTTAGCAACTTGGTTTGGTAAATTTGAGGTTAGAGACTTGCTGAGTAAAGACTTAGCGACTTATTATGATTATAGGATAGCGAGTTCTAACCACTCACAAAACTATAGGGTCTAGATGTGTCAACTTGGTATTCTTGCTTTAACCTCTCTCTATACCTTAGCGACTTGCTTTGTTATTTTTCATAAACTTAAAAAATATTCTTCTTCCTCTCGTTTTTCTCTTCCTCTCACGAATCTTCGTAGCGACTTGTGTGTGGTAAGGCATTATTGATCTGTTTCTTGTCTCCAAATATGAATGATTCGTGTAAAGTGAGTGGTGAAAAACACAATATCAACGTATATCAAAATAATCGTGAAATTCGACAAATCAACCTTTTAGGAAAAAGTTTAACGTGCCAAATCTCACGAATGTGATAAAAGTGATACCGGGCAAGTGATTTCCCGGGTCGTGTCCCAACGAGGTTTGAAATTGACGGTGTCGACGAGTTTCGTGATTAGGACTTGAATTGGTTAAACGAATTTTTGGAATTGCGATTACGTATTCTACAAAATAAAGAACGGAAATGAAAAAAAAAGCATGTAAAACAAAGAAAACACTAAATAAACTACGACTAAGCCTAAGAAACAATAAAACAATGCTAAATTACATCCTAGGGCATTCAAACTAAAAAAACGCGAAAACCGGTAACGCACCGAGCCTAAAACGTGAGAATTTTGAATTTTAAGGCCTACGGGTGCAAAACCAATTTTCCTACACTCTAAACGACTAAAAATAATTATAGGAAAAAGCCGAGTATTTTTTTACTTTTATTTTATTTATTACGAATTAAAAACGATTTAACACTAATTAATTAATTAAAAATACTAAACTACTTTTGAAAAATTTGAAAATATCACAAAAACTACTTTAAATGGTACTGAACTTAAGAGAAATTAAAAAGGTGGGTGATGCTTTTGAAAATAAGCTGGAAATAAGCTCAAAAGAGCTTAAAGCACAACTGCCAAATGACTTTATATATTAAATAATGCATAGTATAACCAATAAAGTCCCAAGGGCGCGTTGGTGAAGGTGTTGTGTGTTGAGTCGTGGTTTGAGCTGAGAGACCAGGGTTCGAATCCCTTGGCTCCCACCTTTTTGCTGCTTATTTTTTAACTTTTTTTTTTTTTACACAAACTAAATCTTACTAATTCTAGTTAACATTCTAATTCATCTAACAACTAACAAAATGCAAATCAGATCAACTTTAACTGATTCAGAACAAAATGGGTTAAAACAGATTCTAAACCAAACAGCCCCTATTTAAACTGTTGGCATCAATGAAGCAAAAAACAATTGGACAAGTTGGAAGTTAAGCAAAGAGGTATGACAAATAAACTACAACATACACAGAAAAGGGCTCAAATAAGCCAAAAGAAAATGGGTGAAACGGTTGGCATAATAAGCTTATCAACGGGATATCCTAAACTAGAGAGAATGATCAAATAAGCAAAAAGGGAAAAATCAGTTGGAATAAAACCTGCACTGGGGAAGATCCTAAGCAAGGCAATAACTAAACATTTAAAGCTAAAGAAAAAGGGTGGAGAGAACCTGCTAATGCAGCCTGTTGTTGACTGCTGAAACAGTCCAAGGGGCGCTGTTTCAGCTAAAAAATAAGCTGCCAAGAGAGCCCCAACTGAACAAGAAACTTGACTATTGTAAACCCCAAAGTGGGTCAAAATGGGCAAATGTGGGTTGTGACCCAAGCTTAAGCTTAAAGCATACACCCCCTAAGAAAGAAGCATAGAGCTGCTACTGTGGTGAGCTCTTGTTGGGGTCTGCTGCAGTGAGATAGGGCAGAAATGGCAGCTTTCGAGTGGTAAAATAAGCCAACAATTAAGCTCCCTACCCACTAATAAGCTAAACCAGAGAATCCTAGTGTTCCTAACTCCTTGTAACATCAAAATCTAATCCTAACTCTAACCTAAAGGCACCTAATTCTAAACTAAAAAAAAGGGAAAGGCTGCTGTGATGGGACAGAAACGCGGCAAGGGGTAGTTTTCTAAGGCTAATATAAGCTACTCAAAAGCTCTTATCCTAACTGAAACAGGAAAAACAAGAAAACTATCTATCTAACTACTAATCGCAGCGACTAACTATTCCTAAATTGAACTTCAATTCACCTAAATCTAAGCTAAAAAATGATGAAGGCTGCTGTTGCAGTCTCAGGAAACGACAGAAACATATTTTTGAATTCTGTAGACAAGCATCTCAAATCCTTTTGTAACAAACAATACACCCAATACTGATTTAACTACACTAAATGAACTTTGACTTCCTGGGTCAAAGTGGGTAAAATTCACCTTTTGACCCAGAACTGTACCAATCCAAACACCCCTTAAGGGCAGCAAACTGAGAACTGTTATAAAAAAAATTGAGATATAAGAAAACTTACTTGCAAAACTGAGATTAACCAACTTCAACACATTTTAAAACTTGAAATGCAAACTAAGGACATGAACTTAAAAGTAACAGCAATTAATTAAAAGTAAACTGAAAGTTTTCATTAACTGGAAATTAAAAAGTACAATTTAAAATGACAATGGAATTTAAAAGTGGACTAGAACATTGAGTTTCTAGACAAAGTTTTTCCATTTTCCTAAGCCTCTATATATACAGAAGTAAAAAAAAAACAGTCTTGTGCCCTCTCTTGTGTTCTTTCTCTTCTTGTCTTTTCTGTTTGTGTTACTTCTCAGTGCAAAACCAACCAAAGACAAGCTTTTGTGCTTTCTTTCTTATCATCTCAACCATCCAATAGGTAGGTACCATTGAGCACGAATCTTAGCCATCCACTGATCTTTTTGAGCCAAGGATTGCCAGCTTGGACATTGGGAGGAGGGGAAAAGAGAAGTGGGTTTGGGAGTTGGGATAAACTGGGTAAAGGGTTGTGATGAGGGGTTGAGTGTTTTGATAATAGAGAAAAGAGTGTTTAGGTTTCTGTGTTTCTTGGGTGTAGGGTGTTGCTTGGGCGCGAAAAATGGGGAAGGAGAAGATGGGCTGTGTTATCAGTTGACCGGGTCTGGATTAGGGTTTGACTGGGTTGGGGAGATTGGGCCAAGGGTTTTAACTTGGGCTTGTTTGGTTTGGTTTTAGGATTAGACTTGAGTCCATTTAAACATTCTAGGGACCAATGTTGCCAAAACTGAAAATCCAGGGATCACATATGTAAAATCTGAAAAGTGATCAAAGGGGCAAAATTTGACAATCTCAAATAATGCAAGGACTGAACTTGACAATTTTAAAAATCCAAGGATCAAAACTGTAATTTCTCAAACTTTTGAAATTTTTCACCAAAGGGCTAGTTATGACAACTTATGATTTCAAAAGGACCTTTGGTGACTTTTCTTTTTAAAATACGTGCACAGGGACTATTTCTGTCAATTTTTGAAACTCGGGGGACTGAAACTGCCAATTATGCAAACTTTGCTCGTTTTTCATCTGATTTTAAACATTTTGCATCTGAAACATATAAAACACAATTTTGAGATATTTTCAGTATTTTGATGCATTTCGGAGTGTTTTTAGATGTTTTGCAGCTCAGATTTGACCTAAAATGATGAGTGAATAAGCACTCATCAAATCCCCCACACTAAAACATTGCTAGTCCTTAGCAATCTTTTGAGAAAACTTAATGGATTTGAATCTCTTTACCAAAAGCCATTACTTCTGGAGTAGCCAAATGTTTTAGTTCAAGTAAGAACTATGGTACACTGATAACCATATGATTTTGAGCAAATCACCAGCTTTCAACGGTTTTGAT
Organism: Chrysanthemum seticuspe; assembly: GCA_019973895.1. Classification (NCBI taxonomy): domain Eukaryota; kingdom Viridiplantae; phylum Streptophyta; class Magnoliopsida; order Asterales; family Asteraceae; genus Chrysanthemum; species Chrysanthemum seticuspe. The sequence goes on from BPTQ01000002.1 coordinate 55,953,050, forward strand.
TTGTCTTTACCAGAAGCCGTTTGCTTCTGGACTAGCCAACTCTTAGATAAAATATCTTTGGTGAGTCGATTACCAATTATGGTTTTCCAACTGCCTTTACCACAAGCCATAAACTTGCGGGTTAGCCAACTCTTCACTAATTAAAGATATGGTGAGCTGAACACCATACAATTTTGGGCAAATTGCAAGCCGTCAACGGATTTGAGATATCTTTACCAAGAGCCGTTTGCTCCTGGATTAGCCAATCCTTTTGTTTATTAGACATGGCGGACTGATAACCATAAAAAAAAAAAATTGGCCAAAAATGGGGGAATTGGGTGGTATAATTACATGATAAAATTCGTGAGAATTCCCCCTCCACACTAGAAATGAATATTGCCCTCAATATTCAAAGTACCGGCGGTTATGCCGAAACATAGAACGTAAAAGGGAAATACTACGGCCATTATTTGAATTTTTTTTTTTTTTTTTTTTTTTAATAATAAAACTTATATACAACAGCGGGGGGCAACTCCCCCACACTAGGGTGGTACACACGGGTGAAAACCCATGTTATGCTACTGTTTTTGTTAACCGAGTCGCTAGCTTGACTCGACCCCGAATTTATTTGTCCTTGGGGAAGCAAGTGGAAGAGAAAATCTCCATCGGACTTTCATTCAAATAGTTTGGATAAACATTGAATGTGATGAAAGTTCCACTCCGATGAGATAAAACCGGCTCAAAAGAATGAGAAATGCCGGGATCAAAGATGGTATCTTCACTCCCGTAGGAGTTATGACATGGAGAAGAAATGGGATGAGAAGGAAAAGTGATAATGAGTTGACAACGGTTGGGATGGGTGGACAAAAGATTAGATTGAGGAACATTTACGGAATGTTCAGAAATCTTATCCACCACTGTAGTAATGAAGACATCTGTATCGGGCTTAGAAGAGGTTCCATCATCCGGCGGTTTAGCAGGCGGACGAGTGGATGATGGACCTAAGCCATAATCGTCACTCTGAAAACCCGAAGGTATCGAGTCATCCGGAGAAAGAAAGTCGACCTCTTCTATAAGAGTGTCACTTGACGAATTATCAGAAGACCAATTGTAAAGAAGATTTTCCAATTCAGTAAGGTCGGCTTCAAAGTCGAAGTGCACATCATCATCTCCTGATGGAGAATGATCAACGAGAGCGAGTTCATCGGAGAACTCCTCGAGAAGGTCTAACGCCGAAGTGGGATTGCCACTATTCTTTTCTTTGGGTAAGGATGGAGATGTAACGAGGTTCTCCATGTAAGAGTCACTATCCTCATTCTGAATGTCAAAGATGGGATTATCCGAAACTAGAGTGAATTCAGAATCAAAGTCAAACAGAGGATTAGTGAATGCCATAGCAAAAGGTTTCTCGGACACAACAAGAATATCTTCATCATCTGTTTCAAAATCAGTGTCCATATCAAGATCATCGGGATCAACATCTCTCACTTCTTCCAAGCTGACGAGCTCAGAAGGAATTTCCTCCACATACTCGATGTCTCCACACGATAAAGAATCATCAAACGACGTATAATCATTTTCAGACTCGGAGATCACCTCAACAGGTTCTTTCGGGGTGGGAGAAGAATCATCATCGAGAGGGTCATCACACATATCACCAGAAATAACCTCGGATTCACTTGGGTTTGGGACAAGGTTCTCAACACAAGACGATTCCGTTTCCGGAATAGTGCTAAGATGCTCGTCCCCCATTAAAAGGTTATCCGAAGGTTCCATGGTAGATAGGCAATATGAGCGTAGAGAGTGGACATGTGCGGTACTTTGTGGGCTAGAGATATGCACCTTGTCCTTTGTCATCTCCCAATCTTCCTCATCCTCGTCATCGAGACAGCAAGCTTCGTTAAATAGAAAACGCTGTTGAGCAGCTTCGTTAAATAGGAGAAGCTTTTGAGCTGCTCGCTCATCGGCTAGAAATCTTTCGTTGCGAGCAGCTTGTTCCTCAGAGAGTTCCTCAAGAATCAGATGAGGAAATGGATCAATGACGGGAAGTTGTGGGGGTTGGAAATTGTCAAAGCAAGGAGTGTTATAACAAGGGTGAGGCCCATAGTTTTGATTCCATGATTGACATTGGTAATCATAATGAGGACCCCCACAATTTGCACAATAAGGAATTTGAGGAGAGAAATTCTGAAACGGTGTATCATTGAATTCTTGATAGTACGGTTGTGGCTCGAATGAATTTTGAGGAGGGTAGTTGAAATCGTTCTGAGGAAAATTGAAGGAATTAGGATTAGAATCATAAGCGCATGAATTCTCGGCACAAATCGAACAAAATCCATCAGTAAGATAGTTTCCACACCACTCGCACATACATTTGCAACAACGTAAACCTTTCGGTAACACGTCTCCACAACCGTAGCAATACTCTTGATCGAACGAAGATATCTCGGTTACAGGAGTAGGAATCGAGGGCTCAACAACATCACAAATGTTAGGTAAAACGGTATTTCCCGAAGTTTAAATTTGACAAAATTCATTTAAGCAATTTTGAACAATGTTCATGAAATCGTCCGAAAACGGTTTTGAAGATTCCGGAGGTGGGACAAGTGGTGTGCTCTCAGAGCTAGCAATTTCCACAATTTCCGTTTTGGTCTCCGGTTCTTGCTCTTTTCTCTTAACCTTAACCGTAAATCGCGAAAGATTTGGATCAAATCTAGACGGTTTAGGCTCAGAAACAATAGAACAAATCTCGGGTTGTGGCGGGTGGTCAGAAAAACTTGGAGAATCATCGAGAGAGTTTTTATCGGATAATTCGCACCAATAGCAATATTTGCTTGCACCAGCCCTTCCACATCGCTTACATAAACAATCGTGATTGAGACAATAAAGTTGATCCTCTTCCATACGGCATTTGCAGTGAAAACAACGACGATAATCGATCGTCGCCATGAGAATTAAACATGTAGAGGGTTAAAGAAATAGAATCAAATAGTAGAGAGGATACGAAGAATAGAATTAAACGGCAAAAGAGGGTAAGAGAAATAGAATTATATGGATAAGAGGAACGAGAAAAATATTTTTGTATTTTTGGATTTTATGAAAAACGGTAACTTCACGAGGAAGGATCTTCAAGTCACTAATCGCAAAAACTTCACGATATTGTCGCAACACACCACCCCGGCAGCGGCGCCAAAATTTGATTCGTGTAAAGTGAGTGGTGAAAAACACAATATCAACGTATATCAAAATAATCGTGAAATTCGACAAATCAACCTTTTAGGAAAAAGTTTAACGTGCCAAATCTCACGAATGTGATAAAAGTGATACCGGGCAAGTGATTTCCCGGGTCGTGTCCCAACGAGGTGTGAAATTGACGGTGTCGACGAGTTTCGTGATTAGGACTTGAATTGGTTAAACGAATTTTTGGAATTGCGATTACGTATTCTACAAAATAAAGAACGGAAATGAAAAAAAAAAGCATGTAAAAAAAAGAAAACACTAAATAAACTACGACTAAGCCTAAGAAACAATAAAACAACGCTAAATTACATCCTAGGGCATTCAAACTAAAAAAACGTGAAAACCGGTAACGCACCGAGCCTAAAACGTGAGAATTTTGAATTTTAAGGCCTACGGGTGCAAAACCAATTTTCCTACACTCTAAATGACTAAAAATAATTATAGGAAAAAGCCGGGTATTTTTTTGACTTTTATTTTATTTATTACGAATTAAAAACGATTTAACACTAATTAATTAATTAAAAATACTAAACTACTTTTGAAAAATCTGAAAATATCACAAAAACTACTTTAAATGGTACTGAACTTAAGAGAAATTAAAAAGGTGGGTGATGCTTTTGAAAATAAGCTGGAAATAAGCTCAAAAGAGCTTAAAGCACAACTGCCAAATGACTTTATATATTAAATAATGCATAGTATAACCAATAAAGTCCCAAGGGCGCGTTGGTGAAGGTGTTGTGTGTTGAGTCGTGGTTTGAGCTGAGAGACCAGGGTTCGAATCCCTTGGCTCCCACCTTTTTGCTGCTTATTTTTTACTTTTTTTTTTTTTTTTTTTTTTTACACAAACTAAATCTTACTAATTCTAGTTAACATTCTAATTCATCTAACAACTAACAAAATGCAAATCAGATCAACTTTAACTGATTCAGAACAAAATGGGTTAAAACATATTCTAAACCAAACAGCCCCTATTTAAACTGTTGGCATCAATGAAGCAAAAAACAATTGGACAAGTTGGAAGTTAAGCAAAGAGGTGTGACAAATAAACTACAACATACACAGAAAAGGGCTCAAATAAGCCAAAAGAAAATGGGTGAAACGGTTGGCATAATAAGCTTATCAACGGGATATCCTAAACTAGAGAGAATGATCAAATAAGCAAAAAGGGAAAAATCAGTTGGAATAAAACCTGCACTGGGGAAGATCCTAAGCAAGGCAATAACTAAACATTTAAAGCTAAAGAAAAAGGGTGGAGAGAACCTGCTAATGCAGCCTGTTGTTGACTGCTGAAACAGTCCAAGGGGCGCTGTTTCAGCTCAAAAATAAGCTGCCAAGGGAGCCCCAACTGAACAAGAAACTTGACTATTGTAAACCCCAAAGTGGGTCAAAATGGGCAAATGTGGGTTGTGACCCAAGCTTAAGCTTAAAGCATACACCCCCTAAGAAAGAAGCATAGAGCTGCTACTGTGGTGAGCTCTTGTTGGGGTCTGCTGCAGTGAGATAGGGCAGAAATGGCAGCTTTCGAGTGGTAAAATAAGCCAACAATTAAGCTCCCTACCCACTAATAAGCTAAACCAGAGAATCCTAGTGTTCCTAACTCCTTGTAACATCAAAATCTAATCCTAACTCTAACCTAAAGGCACCTAATTCTAAACTAAAAAAAGGGAAAGGCTGCTGTGATGGGACAGAAACGCGGCAAGGGGTAGTTTTCTAAGGCTAATATAAGCTACTCAAAAGCTCTTATCCTAACTGAAACAGGAAAAACAAGAAAACTATCTATCTAACTACTAATCGCAGCGACTAACTATTCCTAAATTGAACTTCAATTCACCTAAATCTAAGCTAAAAAATGATGAAGGCTGTTTTTGCAGTCTCAGGAAACGACAGAAACATATTTTTGAATTCTGTAGACAAGCATCTCAAATCCTTTTGTAACAAACAATACACCCAATACTGATTTAACTACACTAAATGAACTTTGACTTCCTGGGTCAAAGTGGGTAAAATTCACCTTTTGACCCAGAACTGTACCAATCCAAACACCCCTTAAGGGCAGCAAACTGAGAACTGTTATAAAAAAAATTGAGATATAAGAAAACTTACTTGCAAAACTGAGATTAACCAACTTCAACACATTTTAAAACTTGAAATGCAAACTAAGGACATGAACTTAAAAGTAACAGCAATTAATTAAAAGTAAACTGAAAGTTTTCATTAACTGGAAATTAAAAAGTACAATTTAAAATGACAATGGAATTTAAAAGTGGACTAGAACATTGAGTTTCTAGACAAAGTTTTTCCATTTTCCTAAGCCTCTATATATACAGAAGTAAAAAAAAAAAAAAACAGTCTTGTGCCCTCTCTTGTCTTCTTTCTCTTCTTGTCTTTTCTGTTTGTGTTACTTCTCAGTGCAAAACCAACCAAAGACAAGCTTTTGTGCTTTCTTTCTTATCATCTCAACCATCCAATAGGTAGGTACCATTGAGCACGAATCTTAGCCATCCACTGATCTTTTTGAGCCAAGGATTGCCAGCTTGGACATTGGGAGGAGGGGAAAAGAGAAGTGGGTTTGGGAGTTGGGATAAACTGGGTAAAGGGTTGTGATGAGGGGTTGAGTGTTTTGATAATAGAGAAAAGAGTGTTTAGGTTTCTGTGTTTCTTGGGTGTAGGGTGTTGCTTGGGCGGGAAAAATGGGGAAGGAGAAGATGGGTTGTGTTATTAGTTGACCGGGTCTGGATTAAGGTTTGACTGGGTTGGGGAGATTGGGCAAAGGGTTTTAACTTGGGCTTGTTTGGTTTGGTTTTAGGATTAGACTTGAGTCCATTTAAACATTCTAGGGACCAATGTTGCCAAAACTGAAAATCCAGGGATCACATATGTAAAATCTGAAAAGTGATCAAAGGGGCAAAATTTGACAATCTCAAATAATGCAAGGACTGAACTTGACAATTTTAAAAATCCAGGGATCAAAACTGTAATTTCTCAAACTTTTGAAATTTTTCACCAAAGGGCTAGTTATGACAACTTATGATTTCAAAAGGACCTTTGGTGACTTTTCTTTTTAAAATACGTGCACAGGGACTATTTCTGTCAATTTTTGAAAGTCGGGGGACTGAAACTGCCAATTATGCAAACTTTGCTCGTTTTTCATCTGATTTTAAACATTTTGCATCTGAAACATATAAAACACAATTTTGAGATATTTTCAGTATTTTGATGCATTTCGGAGTGTTTTTAGATGTTTTGCAGCTCAGATTTGACCTAAAATGATGAGTGAATAAGCACTCATCAATGAACATATATGCATTTCCTAACTCTTATTCCTTAACAGTTTCCACGGATCTTGAAAATCATCTCTTGCTTCCCTCGTAAAGGTTTGTTGTTGGATTTGTTTAAATGGAACAATTGAGACTGATATGTTATTGGCTTAAGAGTAGTTTGAATGCACTGGGTTGTTGTAAATCCTTATGAGTATATGTGTTAATGAATATGTGAGCGTTGTTTTTGTGTGATTCGAGTTGGGTTGTGGTTTTGAATCTGGTTGTGTGTATGGATTAACTGAACGTGTTTCTGACAGTGGTTGGATTGTGTTGAATGGATTGAGTTGATTATAAGGATATTATGCCTGTGTTCCTTATCTGCTATGATAACGTTCTTGGTAGCGAGTTAGTGTAGTAATTCTTCGTGGCGAGTTGCTACTCCTGTATACATTTAAGTTAGCGACTTAGTGATCAGACCTATAGCGACTTAGCAGTATTGCTGTTGATGGCGACTTGTCTTTACAAGTTAGCGAGTTAGTCAAGTTAGCGACTTAGTCAAGTTAGCGACTTAGTGAACTGACCTATAGCGACTTAGCGGTATTGATGTTGATGGCGACTTGTCTTTACAAGTTAGCGACATAGTAAAGTTAGCGACTTAGTGAACTTACTTGTAAAGAATTAGCAGAATTACTGTTGATGGCGACTTGTCATTTAAAGCTAGCGGCTTAGTAATATTAATCATGTAGAGACTTGGTCTTTTCACTATTAATAGCAACTTACCTATGCAAAATTAGCGACTTGATGGCACAAATTTCTAGTGGCGACTTGGTTTATTAAACTATTTTTAAGGTAACTTACTAGCCTAATTTCATGTTAGCAACTTGTCTCAGGTTTTCCTGTAGCGACTTGTATTGACAATCATACTGCTAGCGAATTGCTATATCAGCTACTGTTTGATCATGTTGTACTTGGTTTCTCTTGTGGAAACTTGGTATCACAACCTGGTCCAAACATCCTGCTATAACATCTCCTTAATAGTATCTTGTCTCATGATATTAGTTGTTAGTAACTACGTGTTTAAATAATTTGATCCATAACCAACTTGTCTCTCGAAATCTGTGTCAAATGGAGCCGTTAACCTGAAAACTCTTTTATCCCACTCAATCTATTTCAATTTGCTTATGGGATCTATATCCATGCTCTTAATTACGGTGTTTATCACAAGGGTGGATTCATGGTTGCTTTAACTAACTAGTTATAATCTGACATGCTCTCAATTATTGTTGTTGCTTGTGTGTATCGTTAGATCTTCAATGGCAAACACAACCTCAGCTGAGAACATTGCATCCTCTCTTCCATCCAAAGTCCTTTCTGATGAAGAAATCCTTCCTAAAAGTCAATGGGCAGAAATTGGAAAAAGTAATTGTTATGTGGATTTACAAAAGTTGCAACAAAATCCTACCCTCAAAGTGTCTATTGATATCCTCAAAAACACAAACTTCTTCGGTGCACTAACGAAGCAATGCACAATTCCCACCATTTACATACAACAATTCTGGAACACCTTTGAATGGAACAAAATCACAGCTAAATATTCCTGCAAACAGGATAATAGAGTATTTGAGATAAATTCTGACATTCTTAGCAAGGCTCTAGGAATCACTCCCTGCAACCCCAACATACGATTTGAACCTCCACCTAGTGCTGACGATCTAATAGTCTTTCTAATTGGTTTGGAGTACCAGACTAGCATTACAAGGGCTTCTGATATCATCACCGGACACATGTATCAACCCTGGAGAGCAATGACAACAGTTCTCAACTTGTGCTTATCTGGCAAAACATCAGGATTTGATAAAGTGAGAATTCCCATCTTGAAAATCCTATGGGGTATCGTCAATGGTGTGAATGTGAATGTCTCAGAACGTATTTGGGAAGAATTTTCACTGTTAATGAACACATTCATATCTGATAGAACAAACGTTCAGAATAAAGCTCAAGGACGAAAGAAACAGAACAAACTTGTGATTCCTAGCATTAGATTTTCGAAGCTTATTATCCAGTACTTGCAACAGATTCACAACTTCAACCCTAGGATTGAATCAGATCTACATAATGCTGAGGATGAATTTGTTCTGGGCAATCTCAGATATATTTCCAGTGGGGTCAATAAAGAGGTCTTTGGATTGCAAATTCCTGATTCTCTTCTTACTGAAGATATTAAAAAGATGGATCATTTCAAACTATTCATGAAAAGGGCTTCCAGATCCAGTGATGATGTTGATGTCCCTCCCACACAACCACAACCCAAAGCTGCTAAGTCTGGTTCTGGCTCAAAGATTTCAAAGGCTTCATATGCTGAGCTTCCAAAAAGAAGACGTGACAAATCACAAACTTCCGACAGCACCACCCAGAAGCAGAAAAGAAAGAAGAAGGAAGTGGATATGGATAATGTTGAGGAAACTGAGGTTTACAGGGGTAATATGAGGTTGACTGATGAAGATGATGCTGCTCTGCAACTTGGAATCCAGCAAAGCCTAGAAAGTCATAATGTGAGAGCACCAGTTGGAGGAGTAGTGTTAAGAGAACCTGATCAATTGCCTCGACAAACAACACCAATCACTCAAGACAAAGGAAAAGGGATTGTTAGTGTTGATACTGAACAAGCCGCATAAATGCTTCTAACAATCTCATCTTCTCCATTAAGAACCACCAATCAATATGAACTGAAGAGAAGAACTGAATCCTCTTCATCTAAAGAACAATCTGGGTTGGAAAAAGTGCCTGAAACATTAAAAGAACGTCTTGCATCAAGTGATACTCAGTCTGATCAGAATGTTGATGAATCGATGCATAAAGACTCTCAGGAGAATCTTGAGTCAAGATCTGATGAGACCATGCACATGGAAGAACCAAATCTGTCTACCGGTTCTCTATCTTCACTAAAGAACCTAGATACAGACTTCACTTTCGGAGATCAATTCTTAAATGACAAACCCATAGATACTGAGTCTTCTAAGCAAGATAATGATAAAGAGGATGCACAATCCATGTTTACTGTCAATATTCAGCAAGACACATCTACCATTCCACCTATGTCAGCATCTTCACTTACAACGGCACTTCCACCTCCCAAACCTGCTCAAGCAACCGCACTTCAACCACCTGAACCTTCAAAGAATCTATCCCTTGAACCGGTGGTTACAGTTGCTGATATGGAAACTCCACCAGCTTCACCACCTCAAATACTTACATCAGATCAACTGCTCGACAAAGCAGTGAAAAGAATTGAAGCTCTTGAAAGACAACTACCGAAATCTGTTGATGCCCTTGTGGATTGTGTCTATAGGTTGGAGCACCTCAACTTTGATGAAGAGGTTGCAGACGCCATTGAAGGCGAAGTTAAGGATGCTGTGGAATGGGCAATGGAAGCTCCACTGCTTAGACGGTTCAAAGATCTACCTAATGCAGATATGAGAGTTGTTCTTTCTGATAAGATGTATGAAGCTGACGAGCATAAGCATGAGGTCCATAAGAAGCTATATGAGGCTCTCGAAGAATCTATTAAGTTCGACAATCATGAACAGTTCTTGATAGATATTGGAGAAAAAGAAGCTAAGAAGAAAAGAAAGAATTCTCCACCTCCACCTCCAACTGAGGGTGTTGGAAACATTGCGCAAAGATCCTAAAGACCCTCCTCCACCTCCACCTCCAACTGGGGGTGCTGGAACTTCTGGAGCAGGTGGATCTTCTAAGACAACTTCTACACCTCCACAACAACCACCATCATCTTCACCAAAACCTGCCAATCAATCTAGTCCTACCAGAGAACAAGGAACTCAGAAGAAATATGCTGCTTGGACAACTGTTGATTCAAGGTTCACACCCACAGACTCTACAATTCCTGTTGATCAAATGGTTCATGAAGAGTCGCATGTCATGGCAGAGTCAGAATCTGATGAAGATGATGCATCCACCAAGCATATTCCTAAGCCATCAGAAGAAGATTGGTTTGATGCATACTTGGCAGGTAAATGCAGTAGCACATCCAGAGTTGCACCTTTAAGGGACACAATTCAAAGCTGTATCATTGAGGAGAGACCTCTTACTCCAGAACCTTCATGGTCCATCCCAGAGTCTGAAATGATTATTCCTGACAACAATTGGGTATCAACTATCACCAATGATTATGAAGTTCCAGCTGAAGACTCTCTTCTGCACTTCACTGGTGATATGGGAAGCTTCATTAGGTGGTACTGTGAACGGAAGAGTATCTCATCCATCACTCCAAGAGATCTTGAAGGACAAGCTTATGAAATTGTTAAAGTTTTTCACTCAGATGCCAACCAACTCCAATACCAGATGGAAGAATGCCATAAGATGTTGAATGATCAAGTCAGTGAGCATATCTATCGTTTCAATGTGAACAAGCCTCTTCCTCTAGGCGGTGAACCTGGATAGATGACCATTCAGGCTGAATTCTTCTTCAATCATGACTTGGATTATCTGTGTGCTCGTTCTACAGAAAGAATATCAGCTCTTTCGATCTCAGAAATGAAAGCTGCAACCTACTCTGATCAGGGACTTGAACAGATGGTTCCTGATCAATTCTGGGCTGTCGAAGAACAAAAGTATGACATTGCATCTTCATATGGTATTTCTCACTAGTGGTTCAAAAAGAAGAATTTCTACATCGAAAGACATGGTGCTGATAAAAGACGCAAAGATGTTCGATCCAAGCTGCGAATCTTAAGTGTCGTACAAGTAGAGATCTTCCCAATCTATGGATATGAGTACTTAAAGAAAATCATTCTTAAAAGAGCAGACTTAAAGGAGTATGTCATTGAAGAAAACGACTTCAAACACCTGCTGCCAAATGACTTCGAAGATCTCTATCTGTTGAATCTCCAAGGAAACCTTGAATATTTGCCTATCCGTGAGAAAAAGGCTCTCTATGCTGCTGTCAATCTTTGGATCAGGGGCTTAGTCATTCGAAAAAGGGTTGAGGACTTTCAGCTTGGAATGGAAAGCTACCAGACCCGGGTCAACCTTACTAGTCCACAATGGAATGAAACAGGGCATGAATTTTGTCGTGAATATAGAGTTATTGACACTCCTAGAGCCGTTATCTTCACCGACAGATACGGGAATCGCATGCTTATGAGACTTTGTGAGCTCTACAAATTTAGTGATGGTACACTCAAAATGGTCGAACAAGAATTACACTCTAGAGTGAATGAATTTAGAGTTGATCTGAAGCCGTGGGAGAAGACTAAATTCTGGTCTGATGATGATTTAAAGAGGTGTGACGATTTCATTGCTGCAATCAGGCGAAGACTTAAGACTCGAAGAATCTTCTGCAGCCTTGAAAGCTTTGTTAGTGGCAGACTCCGTGAAGGCCATTACAAACTGCTTCAAAGAACTGAATGATGATATCTCCCTGAAGTAGTGTATGATCTATATTTTTTATGTGTAATATGTGGTGTAATGACAATTAAACAACTATAATGTATGTAATAGTGCTAGGTTGTGTGTTGTGGTTTCCCTTATGTATAAAAAGGGAACCTCAGTCTTGTCCACTTCAATCTTATAAACCAGACACATTTTTCTCCAACAAATGTTTTGTTTCATACATATTTAAATCACTTGAGATCCAAAATCTCAAAGGATTTGTAATTTTTGATCGGGGGAGAAAATGTGATATAAATATGAAAGATGATAAAAGATGACCTTTTCAATGTGCATACTGTTCTCTCATATATGCTAAATTATTTGTCAAATCTCGAAGCATATATTAAGGGAGAGTACTTCAAAACAAATTCAAACTTTCAGGGTACAAAGTTTTCCATGCTTTTACGTAAGGTACCTTGATTGTGTGTTAAATGGTTTCTAAATGTTTGGTGATCATGGTTGTACTTCAAAGAACTTCCCTCTTATATGTGCAAAACTCTTTCGAACCTCAAGGCACATATTGAGGGGGAGCAAGTTTAAGAAAACCTCATCCTTTCCTTATATGCTTTATCTACCTGTTTTGATCAAGGAAGTGATGTTGATATCTTTTAGAAAATGGTAATCAAAGAAGTTAATTCTTTCTCTTACCTACGTGTGCAAAACGATTTCAAACACTTGATGCACATGTTGAGGGGGAGCTCTGGTTCTAAAAAATATCAAAACAATTCAGGTACAAAATGCTTTGATAATATATCATAAGTATCTGGATTGATCTTCAAATGGTTTTCAATTGGTTCCAATGGCAGATGAAAAATACCAAATAGACTGACCAATTTTACTTTATGTATGGTGATATAAGGATGATAAGGTTAGGTATTTGTTCCCATGATCCGCCAGAACCGGAGGGATCTACCCAGGGACAATCCACTAGATAGTGTAGAAGTCCTTAGGTATATTGTAAAAAAGAGAAAAATGAGATATGGGAAGAGTGTGGACTGAGACTGAGCTAGTACTTGAATAAACCCAACAAGGTTCTAGCTATGAAGTCTCGGTAAGCACTGAAGGGGTTGAAGAATGAAAAAGAATTGAATGAGAAAAGGGTGAAAACAAATAGCCCTCCAATTATTCAACCTTAGGGCAGAAACCGGGTTCAATTCATTTGCTACTGGTGGTTACCAAGGTAACATCGGTATTGAAGACAAGACGTCATGGACCCAGTGACGCACTGCACTTCAACTTCCCAAACCACTCAAGTTCCTCATAAAAGGTCTTGTTTCATTCTCACGGGGAACCAACATAATCTATCGACTTTCTCTTAGAGATTATTGATATTGAAGAAGGAGACCCTCTCCCTAGTCTCCGGCACAGGATCCAAATATGCACAAATTGAGTCTAGGGCCACGAGATCATCAATAAATCTCCTTAGGACACTTTCAATGAAGTCTCTCTGTTTCACACAATGTGGAAAGAGAGATTATATCTTGAGTCCTACGCATTATCCTTGTGGTATTGCCAGAACATCCGAGTGATATGTTAAAATATTCACAATGAAGATGGAAAGCCTTCTGGAGCCAACATCATACAAGCTCCTGGTAGGTGGCATGTGAGATCTATTCAATAGATCAACCATGTGACAACTGAACAGAAACAATGGGGCGATTCAATCATTTGAATCAATCCTGGTTCAGGTTATGGATTGACGGATTCCTTTGAAAAACCGGTCTTTGTGCTTAAAAACTCTTTTCTTTAGCACTTCGACCGTGTACGAATATTTCAAATCAAAAGGTGTTTATGATTGATAATTGATTTTCATTAAAACCTTCGTTGTATTGCAAAAACAATTTCTATTGTGCGATACACGATTGTTTTTCAAATCTCTTTTCATCAATCAGTGAATCTCTATTCGCTGGTTCACTCACTCCGTGTTGTCTTCTTTGAGACGTTCCGGTTTGAGAACAGCTAGAGCAGCTGCGAAACCCTGTCAAGGAAATTCTTCGGAATTATACTTGATCACAGGCACTACTTGTACTGATCAACGGGGAACCGTGGGCCGTGTACCTCAATTCAACGAAAGTGATCAAAGACACTTTTGTGCGATTTATTGCTAACTGTTGTGTGCAGGTACGCCCTACGTTTGCAGCTGATCAGAATGAAGCGGTCAATCCATAGCCGCATGCTCACTTAACACATTCATCTCAAAAGAAATCATGATTAGTGCATCAATGACTCTGATATTTTCACTCCTTACTTCTGCTACGCTGCTGCCAATATCATGAATCAACTAAAGCTTCCGCTACCCTGATAAGAAGAAATCATGATCCAGAATGTGAGCATGTCGGTCCAATTGTCACAACATCATATGCTGGCAACACAACAATGGGTGATGCTGAGATTTGTTGTGGCTGATGATCTCTAGTAATGCTCAAAAGGTCATCATGCTAGATCAGCTCAACAATCTCCACGAACCATTCATCATAGTTGAACAATGATGAAATCGACATAGATGCACATAGTTTGAATACTTTGATGAAGAAAATTCTGCGAGCTCAAGACTGAAGATTAATTAGAATGCTAGGATTCATAATGTAAAACATGGGGTGACCTCCCTTAGGGGGAGATTGTTAGGAATTAGAAAATTCCATAATGAAGTATCGGTCACCCCAAATACTATCTAGCATAAGTTAGCTCGTAGAGATTACGTTATTTACTAAGTTATTTAGTTAGCTATATAGTTTAGTGCAACACTGTGGAGGAAGGACGGGTCTTTACCCATTGTATACCTGATCCACAGGCCATCAGGAGGTCGTTTATTCTGTAACCTATAAATACCCTCTACCATGCATGGTAGAGGGTTGGATGTTCATTTTGGGAATCTGACATTCCACAAGTTTCTCTTTCTAGAATATCCCACTTTCTCTCTCTAAAACATCTTATTCGCCTACTTGTGATTATGGTTTAGTGTGATTGTGAAATCCAATATGCTACAGTTTTATCTTTAGAAGAAGAGAAATCTTCATTTTTATGACCATTCTCATCGACATTCTTCATCAACAAGCTTCATGTTTTTCCATGCTCATTCAATCCTCAAGTGGATCTCCGTTCATTGGTATATATTCTTATTCACTTGATCAATCAAAAATGGCAAAATTCATTTGCAATTTTTGAGGGGGAGAAGAGGGAATATACTACATGTTGATGGATGCTTGAGTTATAGTCATACGACTCTCCAACGCCTAATGTCCTCACTCACTAAGGACAACTGGGATTTACTATTTGGGATTCATTGTTTTTCAAGATATGTTTGATAAGTACTTCCAACCTCCAATGAATGTTTATCATCCAGTTTCTGAAACTTATGCTCCGGTTCCTACTGACTCAACTGGTTCACCATCTAAGAAGTACTTCTCGGAATTTTCAAGAAACCTTATCTCCAGTTACTTCACAAGGCGTTGATAATGACTATCATGATATTATAGTTGCAATATTGAATAATTATCCGCTCTTTGGTATTCCTTTGCCAAATCTTCACGGATTTTTGTTCATGAATAATGATCCGCTCTTTGTTATTCCTACGCCAAATCTTCACGGATTACTGTTCCTCTCTTTGTGCACACTATAAATCAACCACATGAACATTAAGGAAAATGACTACCTCATCCGCTCAAAGACATTATTGGTGAATCTTCCAGATCAGTCTCTACATGTATACCTTTAGGAAGAATGCATTGATGTTAAGGAATCATTTGTTCCGGTTCATTCAGTGGGTCAATGTACATCCAATTGTATATTTATTCACGTGTTGGGCATTTTACACAAGTTGATTACTTCAGAGTTAATCATTTATCACTTATTTGAGATTGAAGTTAACTTTCAACAAAGGCGTGTTCTTATTTGATAACTTGCTCGGGGCTTAAGAATTTGAGTTGAAGACTTGGTTTATCTAGTTACCAGCAGTCGGGGTGGATGGTTAAAGACCTAGTTAACTATCACTATTAGGAGTTACGTTGTTTTACTCAGTGTCACACGCATATGACGGTGTGGATAATCTCAAGAGGTGTTATTGTCTCATACTTTGTTTGAGTAGTGAGTACTTTGAGATTTGCTTGAAGCATACATTCTCGACACCGTTCTTCAATCATTAGGTGCAAGCTTAAGATACAAATGTGGGGAATTCAACTTCAGGCTCAAGTTTGGTATATCGGGTTTGCTTCATCACTGGTCACTTCAATTTGTCCACATATGGGTTGGTAAAGATAGTTAAGGAGAGTTTCCGTTGCAGTTGATTCTCACATGATTCATTTGGGATATTTAAGTTCTTCTCACAAGATTTCGAGTTTATGGTTATTTTATGTTTTGCTGATTCTAAGGTTTCAAAACCAGCAAGGGGGAAGGAAACATACATATAAACGCTCAACGAGTACATGTGATGAACTTTATGATTGTTGATATTCCGGGAAGACAAATGTCGTAACCGCAGAGAAACTCAGAGTTTAACTCGTGGCGTCCGGTGTATTATTCCAACTATTTGGAGGAATGATATATTATTCCAACTATTTGGGGAAGGATGTATTATTCCAACTCTTTGGGGGAAGTGGTCTCTGGAGACCTTTGGTATGTGTTACTTCAGTGTTCAGTTGGAAGAAATGTGAGAAGAATATTTGGAATGTGAGATGATATTGCTTATCGACATCTTCTATATGGTTTATGATAAAGTGGTTCCGGTTATTGCTTCATGTACACAATGTAATGATGATTTCGATGAGATCGCAACCATCAAGGGAGAGATATGTGTACATCAGGGACACACAACATGTTCACATGATCGAGCTTAATCAGAAATTCCGGAGTTGACATCAAACATGATCGAGCTTAATCAGATATTCTGGAGCTTACATTCGCAGAAATAATCAGTGACTCAACATGTTACTTGGATGTCATCATCTCTACTCTTGCTGGGTACTTGTGTACATTATGGGCTGAGTGGTTATATGGAAGATAACTGGAATGCACTTGGTAAAATGAAGATGTTGATGTATTGTTCCCCTGAATAGACAACTGGTCAATCTCGAAGAGTAATGTGTACATCGGGGACGCACAACAGGTTCATGTGATCGGACTTAATCAGTTATTCCGGATTTGATAACCATTGAGAAGATCAATGTTTCAACTTGTTACTTCGGTGTTCTCGTGTTCTTCGGGGTGCTGAGCTTCATTCAGTGAGACCGTTCTTCTTCATTTCTACTTCTTGGGGAAATGGTCTTTATTCTTAGTTTGTCGGTTTGGGGGGAAGCTACCAAAGTCTCACTTTCAGAAGGCTCAAGTTCTGACGACGATTCAAGAGCCTCGAAAGCTTTGGTGGTGCAAGTTTAAGAGATGATGACTTCTATCTTCTACAAAGTGCTATACGATATCCTTATCTCGGTACTCGTATCATCGTCCTTCTTAAACTATATCATCCTCTTTGTATATATTTATCGAAAAGCAAAATTCAAAAATATAAAACCATTAAAATATATATATATATATATATATATATATATATATATATATATCATAAAATTTAAAAATACCAAAAATATTGTTTTCTCAGGACATGTCTCCTGGTATCGATAACATCTACGGTCTTAGAAATGTCATTCAATAATGGCACGGGACTTTAGATGAAGTTCGAGCAGGAGGTGTAAATATTTATTTCTAAACATGTCTCAAAATATGGCTTACAGTTACGTCAGATTGTAACTCGTGCTTAAACCATGGCTTGCTATTATTTCAAATAGCAACCCGCTCTTCAAAAGAAGGAAAGTGCTGCGCTAATCCAATTTTCAAAAATTTCGTGCACTTATCCTAAATCAAAATGAGGAAAGTATGCCGAAGGACTGCTATTCCTACTCAAATGTTTTTCCGTCTAAAATTCTTTAGAAAAATATTTGTTGTATTCTAAAATGGTGGAAATTGAGTTGCTTGAAAATCAATCATAATCATAATTTTCATAAATTTGCAAAACCCAATCAATGACTTCAGCGCTTTTAAAACTTTTCATAAAATGAGTCATTGATTGAGGGGGAGAATGTTTTCAAATTTATATCATCTATCGGGCTTATCTAATTATCCTACGTGCTTAACTAAAAATGATATTTGCCTATGTCAAAGGACTAGGAATTTAGGATATGATTGTTAAGATTAGATGATTAGAGTTTGATGAACACATAAATCCCATGCCTTACATGATCTGATTGATATGTTAAATTGACTTTTATTAGTCGATTGCTGTTTGGTGATGTCGACCACCATATATCTGTATGTATGTTCACTAACGTATGCAGATATCATGGTATAAAAGAATGTTCCCGATCCGGATCCCACAAAATAAGATGATTGGATGCCGAAAGGAAAGGGCAACTATTTCTTAGGTCGACAAATGAAGAAACGGAGCTTAATTGGATCTCTATGGATAGTTGGCACGATAGATGCAACGTTAGAGGTCTCACTGCATTTGCAGACGGTTTTCTTCCTACCCTACAGCAACAACAACAAAAGCAGCTTAACCACCTAACGTATTTTTGTGCAGGGATAATAGTGATGATACCATTTTTTCTTAAAACAATTTTATAAATATTGTTTCGAAAATGGGAAAAATATTTTTTTGAAAATAAACTGAACTCAAATTTTGGAAATCACCGGACTTCATTTTATCAGAACTTAAGTCACTCAATCATCGACTACGGTCATCGATTGAGGGGGAGAGTGATTTAAAATAAAATATTTTCAAACCATATTTCTTCATAAAAGTCCGTTTGTACAATTAATATGTGGTGATCTAAAGATTTAATGTTATGTCATGGTATGATTTTCTTTAAAACTCAAAGATCTTCAAAAATGAAATTTTTTCTGTTCTTGTCTTATTGTGAAATTGTTTTATTTTACTTAAAGATCTTTTAAAACTATCATACCTTACACTAACGATCTTTATTGTCTAAAATAGGTCCTTATCAGTCAATTTTCAAAATTAAATCTGGCCACGTCTTTCCCCAAACTTTTCTAAATAATTTAAATCAGTTGGGATCACAAATCTCAAAAGGTTTGAAATTTTTGATCGGGGGAGAGATTGTGACTTAAATCTAAAATATGTTTTAGTCCTTTAAAGGCACTCCTGCCTCCATGTGCCAAACGATTTCATATACATGATGCACATGATTGAGGAGGAGAATTTATCCAAAAACAAGATGAGTATTTAAACCAGACCACATTTTCTCCCATGTTTTCTAAACCTGATTAAATAACTTGAGATCCAAAATCTCAAAGGGTTTGATATTTTTGATCGCGGGAGAATTTGTGATTTAATTATGAAATCTGATAAATGATGATTGTTTTGATTCAAAGTGCAAGTTCTCTCTAATATGTGCTAAACTCTTTCGTTTATCGATGCACATATTGAGGGGGAGCAAATGGTTTCTTAATGGCTTTTGTGATCGTGGATGTACTTCAAAAGAACTCTTTCCTCTATGTGATAAAATGATTTAAAATATCCTACGCACATATTGAGGTGGAGAATTTACCAAAGAAATTCAAATGGATTTTTCTAAGGAAATTGTGATCAAAGAAATTATTTCAAAAGAACTCTTGCCTCCATGTACTAAACAATTTTATAATCATATGCACATGTTGAGGGAGAGCATTTCTAAATGATCAAAACAATTAAGGTACAAAATGCTTTGATATTATATCACAAGTACCTTGATTGATTTTCCAAATGATTTTTCAATTGGTTTCAAGAAGGAAAGAACAATACCAAAAGACCGACCAATTTACTTTATGCATGGTGATATAAGGATGGTTATATTAGTTATTCGTTCCCACAATCCCGCCAGAGCCGGAGGGATCTACCCAGAGACAATCCACTAGATAGTGTAGAAGTCCTTAGGTATGATGAAAAAAGGAGAAAAGTGAGAAATGGGAAGAGTGCCGACTGAGAAAGAGCTAGAACTGGAATAAACCCAACAAGGTTCTAGTAATGAAGTCTCGGTAAGCACTGAAGGGGTTGAAGAATGAAAAAGAATTGAATGTGAAAAAGGGTGAAAATAAATAGCCCTCCATTAATTCAACCTTAGGGTAGAAATCGGGTTCAATACATATGCTACTGGTGTCTACTAAGGTAACACTGGTATTGAAGACAAGACGTCATGGACCTAGTGACGCACTGCACCTAAACTTCCCAAGCTACTCAAGTTCTCTTAAAAGGACTTGTTTCATTCTCACGGGGAACCCACGTAATCTATCGACTTTCTCTTAGAGATTGTTGATATTGAAGAAGGAGACCCTCTCTCTAGTCTCCGACATAAAAACCAAATATGCACAATTGAGTCTAGAGCCAAGAGATCATCCACAAAATCTCATTAGGATGCAAAAATAATGAAGACTTGCTGTTTCACACAATGTGGAAAGTAAGTATATATTGAGAGTCCTACGCATTATCCTTGTGGTATTGCCAGAACATCCGAGTGATATGTAAAAGTATTCACAATGAAGATGGAAATCCTTTTAGAGCCAACATCAAACAAGCTCTTGGTGGGTGACATGTCAGATCTTTTTTAAAGATCAAGCTTGTGACAACTGGATATAAACGATGGGGCGATTCATTCTTGAATCAACCTTGGTCCAGGATATGAATTGACGAATACTTTTGGAAAACCCGTTTGATGTGCAAATCTTCTTTTCTCTAGCACATCGAATGTGTACTAATGTTTTCAAACACAAAAAGTATCTCTGATTGAAAAAATACTTTTGAAAAAATCGTTCGATGTGCAAATCTCTTCTTTTCTCTAGCACATCGAATGTGTATTCTCTTTCAAATACAAAAGGTATTTTTGATTGAAAATTGATCTTTCTCATAAAACCTTCGTAGTATTGCAAAACTCTTTCTTTTAAGCAATACGCGATTGTTTTCAAATCAATTTTTCATCAATCAGTAAATCTCAATTCGCTGGTTCACTCACTCCGTGTTGTCTTCTTTGAGACGTTCCGGTTTGAGAACAGCTAGAACAGCTGCGAAACCCTGTCAAGGAGATTCTTCGGAATTATACCTGATCACAGGCAGTACTTCTACTGATCAACGGGGAACCGTGGGTCGTGTACCTCAATTCAACGAAAGTGATCAAAGACACTTTCGTGTGCTTTATTGCTAACTGTTGTTTGCAGGCACATTTGGACGGTTGCAGCTGATCAGAATTGAGAAGTCAATCCAAAGCCGCATGCTCACAGCATCCACACTTAATTAAAGAAATCATGACTAGTGCATATCTACATAACCTGGCTCTGATATTTTCATACTATGCTTCTGCTACGCTGCTACAAATATCATGAACCAGTAAAGCTTCCGCTACTCTGATGGAAAGATGTCATGATCTAGAAAGTGTGAGCATGTCGGTCCAAAAGTCACAACATCACATGAAGGCAACACAATAAAGGGTGATTCAGAGATTTACTGTGGCTGATGATCTCCATAAAGCTCGAAGATCATCAAAGATGTGGATCAGTTCAAAGACCTCCACTAAAAGTACAAAACTATGCGGACTTTGAAGTATCACTGCTAAATCACAAAAATGAGGAAGTTGAAAAATTAAAGTCTACGAGCTCAAGACTGAATATTAAATAGAATGCTAGGATTCGAAATGTAAAACATGGGGTGACCTCCCTTAGGGGGAGATTGTTAGGAATTTGAAATTCCATAGTGAAGAGTCGGTCACCCCAAATATAATCTAGCATAAGTTAGCACATAGACATATCGTTATTTACTTGTTTATTAGTTAGTTATTAGCATAGTTTATTTTAGAGCAACACCGTGGAGGAAGGATGGGTCTTTACCCACTGTATGCCTGATCTACAGTCTGAAGGAGGACGTGTAGTATGTAACTATAAATACCCTCTACCTCCCAAGGTAGAGGGTTGGACCTTTCACTCAATCTAACCTTCTTTCTTTTGTTTACTTTCTCTCTCTAGAAAGGCTCCCATCTTACACTTTCTTTCTCTAAACTCATCATATTGTACGCCCCCATAAGTATTGATTGTTTATGTGTTTGTGAAAACCAATATGTTACAAGTAGTCCCAACGAACCGAGTCATAAGCCTTGGAAAAATTGACTTTAAAGAACATGGCTTGTTTCTTCTTTCTTTTACACCAATTCATAACCTCATTAAGAACAAACGGCCCATCCAAAATCTGTCTATTAGCAACAAATGCTGACTGAGTATCCGAAACAAGGTTTTAAATAACTGGTGCCAAACGGTTGGTGAGAACCTTTGTGAAAACCTTGTAAATGCAACCAATCAAGCTAATAGGACGGTAGTCTGAAACAAATTTAGCATCCATTACCTTCGGGATTAAAGCGATGAAAGACGCGTTACACCCAATTGGAAATGTCCCACTAGAGAAAAAGTGCTCAACCGCTTCACAAAAATCAGGACCAACGAAACTCCAATACTTCCTAAAAAATTCAAAAGAGTATCCATCCGGACCAGGGGATTTTTTTCTCCCCACAACTCCACACAGCCCTTCGAATTTCGTCCCTTGACACACTTCTCTCTAAATCAGCAACTTGACTAGGCGAAAGATGATTATTAAACGAGCATTGCAATTTCAACCGATATGTGGCAGGTTTCTGAAATCTATCCTCAAAATGCTTAAGAAAAGCGTCTTTAACCATGCGCTGATTAGTAATCCAAGTACCATCAACAAAAACACCACGAACCGCCAGTTGAGAACGCTTCTTATTAATAATCCCATGGAAAAATTTTGAGTTTTCATCCCCGTCTACCGCCCATTTAATTTTGGATTTCTGAATAGAATCTTTAGATTCCGTAAGATTAATATCGTGAAGCTGATGCATCAAATCCAAACATCTTTGCAACTTAATATCCGAACATTCTCCGCAGTCCAACTCTTTATCAATATCGCCCAATTCTTTTATGATAGAATTACGAGCACCAGAAAGATGAAGTTTCTTGACCTTGACCCAACTTCGAATAACAGACTTTAAATCCTGAAGCTTTTTCTTGAATCTGATCATTCCATTAACATCAGCATGCGAGAAAGAGTTCCATGTATGTTCCACCATGTCATCAAAGCCATCTAAACTAAACCAGGAATGATAAAACCGAAATGAAGTCGGACCAAAGTCCGTATGAATCTCATGGAGAAGAATAGGACGATGATCTGATAAATGACGGTCCAAACATAAAGCCGTGATAGAAGGGAATAGAACAAGGATACCTTCAGACACCAAAAAACGATCCAATTTACTCATCTTGGAAGCCGAAGGATGCGTCCACGTGAAAGAAAAACCTTCAAGTTTAACATCAACAAGACCCTACATCATCAACAACAAGAACAAGCCTAGAATCTTTGATTTTTGTAAAGTATATCTCATTAGTTCATTTTTGTTGCAAATCATAGGTTAAAACATGTATACTATTAGCTATTGTGACTAAGGTTGGCGTAAATATCATGCTTGAACTGCAACAAAAATGTCCTTTTAATTATCAAATAATCAGCTTATCATGACAAGAGTTATCCAGTGTTCGAATACCTAGAATGTTCACCCAAGTTTAAAGGTGTTATTCTAGGGTAACGATAAGATTAATTAATTTTATGTTGTAATGTTTTTACTAGACAAGTGAAATTGTACAATTTAAGCATTTTATTTATCAACTATTGTCTCATATGTCAAACAGGTATAGGGTGAAAGTTAACTTCTACTTCTTTGACAGTATTTTATCGTGAAGTTACCAAAATCATTGGTAAAAAATGCTTTTAGTTTGTATGATTTGTTTGCTTGATAAGGATTTAAAAGGTACCTTTTTGAAGGGTCATTTAAGCCCTTAATTGATCACTTTTGTATCCGTTACTACTTAATTTCGTTCCTTTTCACTTTTTAGGTCTCTTGAAGGTAAATTGCTGGAATGACACTTATTCGGACGAAAAGGCGCGAATATACGAAGAAAATGGCCAAAGTCAATAATCGAAACACTCAGGCTGCTGGAACTGAAGAGGACGGCGTCAGGTTCTATTTGTGACGCCGTCGGAACATGTTTTGTGATGACTCAATAGCCAAACTGCTTATTTACAAGTGACGGCATCAGGTTTTAAAAGAGTAGGGCGTCGCAGCTCAGATGGCCTAGATTTGACACAGACGGCGTTAGAGACTAAAGGCGACGGCGTCACGGGCATAAGGTGACGCCGTCACAATGATAACGTGGCCAAGACGAAAACTTAATGACGGCGACCCGACGGCGTCACAATTAAAGAGTGACGCCATCGCAGTTTGTAACACTATATATAGAATCCGAATTTTTTAGTTTTAAGGAGGTAGTTTTGTGGAGTAAAAACCTAAACCGAACCAAGGCTGTCTTGTACAGTATTTTAGGGTTCCATACCCTATTTTACATCAAGATAAGTGTTTTACTTCATTGATTCAATTATGTCTTCAATTGATTGTGTGTATGCTTGCATGTTCTTCATGTCCGGCTAATTTATTTGTGTGTTTGCTTAGGTAATATGAAACCTAGTTATTGAATATTGATTGGTTGTCTCTTATCTTAATTGTGATTGACCTAGTATTACGATAGGTCATTCATTGTGTTATTAATGCTTGATTAATCTTTGTTGAACCTTAGTTTATAATCACCTAGAGTTATTGTAGGCTAAACATCCAAAGAATACCTTAGTGTTAAGTTTATGAATCCAAGAGATTTTGTAGTCATTAACCTTTGGTAGCTTCAAAGAGTTAGGGATAAACGCATACCCTACAACCTTAGAGACACAACGTGTTAAGAATAAGGACGTGACAATTCAACCATCAATAGGAGATAACTAGGGAGTAATAAAACCAAAGTAAATACATTTTTAATCAACATACGAGCACACAACAATAGACATAGACTACCCCTAGCTTAGTTAATTAGATAATTAGATATGTAGACTAATCAGTAGAAATACCAACCCCCAAATCCAAACCCCGAGATTCGTACCTTTCCATTTCCTAAAAAAATATAAAAAAGATAAAAAATAATCTTCCTCAACCCCAACCTTAGCGTAGTAACTTCTCACTAGCATTCCTATTCCCCTAGAGAACGATATCAATACCCCGGGCTTACCCTAATACTACACTACAACGATTAGGTTCACTGCCTAGGGTGTTGAAAAACTTGCTCGACGAAAATGAAGTTCCTTTGACCCCGAACGCGCTGTGTAAGCGTATCAAGTTTTTGGCGCCGCTGCCGGGGAATAGAATAGCTAGTTAGGAGTCCACTTTGTTTAGGTTTCCTTGCTTGATTCCTATCAAGTAAGCCTTTTTCCGCATTTTTAGCTTACTCGTAGTCTATCCCCCTTCTTCGTGACTTTGTTCGTAAAACCCATCACTCACCATGATCCGTATCTTCCGCCAAAGATTCTTCACACTACCCGCTCCCAATCCTCCTCCCAATCCCGAAATTGAGAACGCAATCCTACAAAACCCTTCACCCGTTCACCACTTTGGAAACCACCTAGGGCATAATGAAATAAATTGGCAACAACATAGTCCTTTCTAGGACTCGGATTTGGATGAGGATATTGACTATGGTGAGGCACTTGATAACGGGGAGGTCATCGATGAAGTTAATTTTTAAACAGAAGAGGACCCCTCCAAATGTTTTGACCCTAGGTGTAGAATTGAGAAGGATAGTCCATTTAAAATGCAATTCCCTTGCAAAATAGGATTAGAAGGATTCGATGCTTACTTGAATTCGTTCTTTCCTTTAAACTTAATCTCAAGGAACTTATATAATAAAATTAAGGTCAATGAGTTAACTTACTAAGGGAACAATGTTGTTGAAGCAGTCACTCATTTGCATGTGTTTGTTGGAAGTTTTGCTTATTTGGTAGAATTCATGGTCTTAGATAACTTAGGAGAATTTATTGATAAGGACCTCACTCAAGCAATTTTTGGAAAACCTTTTAAGAGAATGACTAGGTTGAATGAACGAATGATTGATGGTCTAATTACATTCTCTGATGAAGTTGAAGACTTTGTCTACCAAATGCCACGTGCTCATCCTAGGTTTAAACAAAAGGATATTGAGGCATGTAATAGAATGACTCCTATTCCATTGCTCAATGAAAGGGATAAGCAAAATGGACTTAGGTACCCATATGAGAAAACTAAGAGGTATTACAAACAATGCCTCGAGTTAGGAGAAGAGTACAAGAAAAGTGAGAAAACATTGGAATGGCTTAGGTATGGGAACATAAGCGTGCACGAGACAACGTATTGGCACGACTTCGAGTCTAGCTACAAGACTCATAAATAAAGAAAAGCGCTTCGTGGGAGGCAACCCATGCTTAATTGTTTGCTTGTTTGTGTGTCGTGTATCTTTTATTAATTGTTTATTCTCATGTTTAAATTTGTAAAAATGCTTTATTTTGTCTTTAACTCCGTCTTAATTACATATAGAGGTATTTTACATAAGGAATAAGTGTAGGGAGGATTACACACATTTTCATAAGAAACGTAAACATGAGAATTACAATTAATTAAAATATATATATGTGTGTTTGTTCGAGTCAAATGCTTGTATCGAGTCATAATTGATGTTTTGCAAGAAATTTTTCCAGATTTTAAAGATAAAAATTTTCCAGAATTTTTTCCAGAAAATCGCAGAGCAGTTTCTATCAGGATAACCTGACGGCGTCAGGATCGCAACCTGACGGCGTCAGGAGGAGCAGAAACAGCTTATTACTTTTTCTCGTTTTCTGAGCTACTTATAAATCTTTGGAATTTTCCAGGTCTTAATTTTCCAGAAAATCTGTAAACATCCATTCCACAAGCATTATATCCTAGTATAGTAGAGTCATATATATATTGTTACCGCCGATTTTACGCGAAGGTTTCGTTTGTTTTCTTCAAGTGTGCAGGTTTAATTTATTAAGAAGAAGAAGATACATAAGATGAGAAGGAGCTTTTCACGCAAACATTCTTTTTGAAGAAAGATGTAACCACCACTTCACACGGATCCTACCGAGTTAATCAGGGGAGTACTAGTTTCTTTCGTTTTTAATTACCTTCCATTATCATAACTTTGATACTTTCGGGGAACATTGGGGACAATGTTCAGTTTAAGTGTAGGGAGGGAAAATAAAACAGGAACTTTGAAACTATGTTTATCCTTGATTATTTGCTTTGTCCAATTTCATTTGTGTAATAAACCATGAGAAATATCGGTTAGGGTAATTTTGGCACAAAATTTAAAAAATTTCATGACATATAGGAGTGGGCCATTAGTCTTAATAAAGCGTCTCATGGATAGGAAGTTATATGACCAGCACAAAAACCCTTTACCACTTAAATTCCACCCAAAATGTGAGGATCGCCCTTAGATTTGTAGGAATTAAAGCATTCATCTTTGATGCTTAGAGTGTGAACCGGTAGTATAATAGATTCTAGAACTTGTTTTGTGATGCATTCCGAGATCGCTAGTAAGACTACACTTGTGTAGTTAGGAATAGCTAAATGATAAGAGGCATTAGGATAACCCTTGTTTGATACCTGTAATATAATTACTTCTTCCACATCGGTTGAGTAATTCCCCCACACCCTTGCGTAGTACTCATCTTTAGTACACGATACCCCTAGTTAACCCCTCAGAGCCTATCCTTTTCGCAGTTCTCGTGATGTTTCGGTTTTCCGGAATATCAATGAAGAGCATTGTTTACAGTCCACCCCCAAATGTACACCCAAATCGCCTTAACCTACCTTGTATGCACTCACTTTTAGTGCATTATTGTTATCACACTAAACCATTAGTTCAATTATCTAGTTGCTTGCATAAGTTGCTAAGTCGAGTCATATCCTTTGTACACAGTTTTGGGACGATTGGGACTCATGGGAAAAGTAGAATTTTATGAAATGACGGGAAGGGAACGTTAAATTCAAATTCCCTTTATTTGCGTAATAATGTACTCCAAGTGTTTTGATCTTTTCAATTCGGGTCAAAATTAGTGTTAGAGTAATAAAAACTCAAGTGTAGGGATGTGCCTATAAATCCCTACTATTTTGATTTATCGTAGAGGATGGTAGAGTAAAAGTGTATGAAAAAAAAAAAAAAAAAAAAAAAAAAAAAAAAAAAAATCGAAAAAAATCGAAAAAAGAGAAAACGAAAAAAATTGTGTTAAAAAAAAAGAAAAGAAAAAGAAACATACGAGCTACCATCCTACATCTATCTTTAAATTTATGTTTGTTTATTTCAGTTATCTAGAGTTTGAGTGTCGAGTCTTGCCTTAGCAACGCCATTCTTCGCGTGCTTGTAACATAAAGATTTTTGACTTGCCACCACTAAATCGCCTATCCCACCAAACCCTTTGTTTCCCTACCATAAGCCTAACATTACAACCCTTTAAAAGACCTCTTGGATAGTCTTTCCTAGGTGCTTACGCCAAAGCGATGGAGGTTTGATCTAGTCTCAAGCCTATGGTAATCTATGTACTAGGACCGGTTAATGAGTGTTTATCTTCCATTTCCAACTTGTTATATTTCATATACACCCGAGAGATGTGAGTACCCAAACACCCCATGTGAGGTGCTAATATGTAATTTCCGTGCTTGTTATGACTTTTGCGGGGATTATATGTGTTGTGGATCGTTCTAAACTAATGTTTCATGACCCCTAACTTATAAATTAATTGGCTAAAAGCACATTTGCTTGAGGACAAGCAAATACCAAGTGTAGGGATATTTGATAAGGAATTAAAAGGTACCTTTTTGAGGGGTCATTTAAGCCCTTAATTGATCACTTTTGTATCCGTTACTACTTAATTTCGTTCCTTTTCACTTTTTAGGTCTCTTGAAGGCAAATTGCTGGAATGACACTTATTCGGACGAAAAGACGCGAATATACAAAGAAAATAGCCAAAGTCAAGAATCGAGACACTCAGGCTGCTGGAACTGAAGGGGACGGCGTCAGGTTCTATTTGTGACGCCGTAGGAACAAGTTTTGTGACGACTCAGTAGCCAAATTGCTTATTTACAAGTGACGGCATCAGGTTTTAAAAGAGTAGGGCGTCGCAGCTCAGACGGCCTAGATTTGATCCAGACGGCGTCATAGACTGAAGGCTACGGCATCACATGAATAAGGTGACGTCGTCACAATGATAAAGTGGCCAAGACGAAAACTTAATGACGGCGACCCGACGGCGTCACAATTAAAGAGTGACGCCGTCGCAGTTTGTAACACTATATATAGAATCCGAATTTTTTAGTTTTAAGGAGGTAGTTTTGTGGAGTAAAAACCTAAACCGAACCAAGGCTGTCTTGTACAGTATTTTAGGGTTCCATACCCTATTTTACATCAAGATAAGTGTTTTACTTCATTGATTCAATTATGTCTTCAATTGATTGTGTGTATGCTTGCATGTTCTCTATGTCCGGCTAATTTATTTGTGTGTTTGCTTAGGTAATATGAAACCTAGTTATTGAATATTGATTGGTTGTCTCTTATCTTAATTGTGATTTACCTAGTATTACGATAGGTCATTCGTTGTGTTATTAATGCTTGATTAATCTTTGTTGAACTTTAGTTTATAATCACCTAGAGTTATTGTAGGCTAAACATCCAAAGAATACCTTAGTGTTAAGTTTATGAATCCTAGAGATTTTGTAGTCATTAACCCTTGGTAGCTTCAAAGAGTTAGGGATAAACGCATACCCTACAACCTTAGAGACACAACGCGTTAAGAATAAGGACGTGACAATTCAACCATCAATAGGAGATAACTAGGGAGTAATAAAACCTAAGTAAATACATTTTTAATCAACATACGAGCACACAACAATAGACATAGATTACCCCTAACTTAGTTAATTAGATAATTAGATAATTAGAGTAATCGGTTGAAATACCAACCCCCAAATCCAAACCTCGAGATTCGTACCTTTCCATTTCCTAACAAAATATTAAAAAGATAAAAAATAATCTTCCTCAACCCCAACCTTAGCGTAGTAACTTCTCATTAGCATTCATATTCCCCTAGAGAACGATATCAATACCCGTGGCTTACCCTAATACTACACTACAACGATTAGGTTCACTGCCTAGGGTGTTGAAAAACTTGCTCGACGAAAAGGAAGTTCCTTTGACCCCGAACGCGCTGTGTAAGCGTATCATTGCTGATAACTGATACAAGATTTCGCATAAGTTATATGAAATGGTTGGGAAATAGTGGTTATTTAGACTGCCAAAGAATAACCATAACACATGTAGTCATGATGCTAATATTATGTCTTGCATTTTGGATGATCATGTTTTAATCAATGTGTTCAGTGAAATAGTTGCATCATAGTTAGTGAGTCTTTTGACTTAAATCACATGCAAATCATTTGTTTCATAATTCTAACCACTCAACCTAAGTAGTTCTTTCAATAATATATTTAGGGAAAGAAGATTGAACATGAAATCAAGTAGCTACTAGAATGACACTGAAAAATACTCAAATATATCGTTTAAGCATTGTTCTTTTATGTTTCCGTATCGTTCTTTTTTTTTTCGCTAGACTTATTTTTATCTTTTCAATGTTTTATTAGTGTAATCAAATTGGATGTTTGATGTTTTTTATTTTGGGTACTTTAATCGAAAGATATATTTGTTTCTTTTTATTTGGGGTACTCTAACTTATATTACATAGACTTTTTAAATACGTAACTGAAAAATTACATTATTCTTTTATAACTCCTTTGATATACCCGTCGCAAAGCGTGTGCATTCTTCTATAGTTATTAGACTTTGACAATCAATATACCTTTTTACAATTTTGATAAACTATTGAGAAAACCGTCCATTGGACGGGTAGAGACCTAGTTATTATTGTATAAAACCAATCAACAAATTAAATAAACAATAACTGTAAATAATAAAATTAAGAGTAAATTACACCGTTTGTCCATGTGGTTATATCAAAATCACTAGTTTCGTCTATCGACTTTATTTTTTGCATGAATCGTCCTTATCTTGAAAACTTGTAACACCAACGGTCCTTATCCATTTAAAACTTGTAACACCAACGGTCCTTATCCCACATGTGATCTCAATCGCATGTGATTTTTTCAACACGTAATCTCAATCACATGTGATTTTTCCCACATATGATCTCAATCACATGTGATAGAAGAATATTCAAATTAGTGTTTAATCACATGTAGTTTCTCACGCAAGTTTCAATAACGAACAAAAAGAAAAAATAAAGACGAAAAAAGTAAAATATGTGAAAAAAAGAAGAAAAAAAATTGTCGAAAGTATATCAAAGTTCCCGTTTATAGAAAAATAACTAAATGTTAGTCGTGACTGTATAATTTGTTTTGTCTAACGATTAACTGTTCATTATATATTTAAATTATAAAAAATATATAAAATATTAAAATATTTTTAATCTCAACATTGTTTTTTAATGAATGATGAAGATGAGTCATTTTATATGCAAGCAATGTTTGGTTCTCTTCTCTTATTTTATTTAAGGCCTTTGATCTAGTGGTATGTGAGTTTCCCATCAACCTAGAAGTTGTGGGTTCAAGCCTCGTTAGAATCACTTATTAGATATATAGCGAGATAGGTGTAGAAAAAATGTTGTTTAAAAAAAAAAAAAAAAAAAAAAAAAAAAAAAAAAAAAAAAAAAAAGCCATTTCTCTTATTTTAATTCACTTTTCATAAACTTTAAAGTTTATAAATGACATGGATATTAAGTAGTTATATTCAATTTAAATGAAATCATTTATATACATGTTCTTGCTTAATTCATGTTACTGATCACTTCTTGAGCTTTAAATTTTTTTCAAGAAATTCATAAAATAATTGCTGGAAAATTTTCATATCGTTAGACAACAATAACAAATCAAACACTTCGTCACAAACCCAGTTGGCTTTCCAACACCAGCTTCACAATCACACCCACCAACATCTCAACCGTTGTCCCCTCTCATGTCGACCACCTTAGCGAACCCGAAGAACCCGAAAACGAAGAACAACCAACACAACAACAAAAGAGCCTATACGAATTGGTATATTTGTTTGCCAAAAATGTGAGTATTACTAATTATTCCGGTCTAAATATATATTGAATACTTAACCTCATGCCTATGCTGCATTGTAAACTATTTTGAATTACTTTATACATGACTCTCAAGTTGACAAGTTACTTTAAGACATACTGGTATTTTGCTTGACATCTTTGGTTTCATATGATGGAGAAGTCATATTGTGAATCGGGGAACATTATTGTTTTGAATGAAAATAGATAACAATGAGAAAATATGAGGCTAAAAGATTAGAACATGTTGAAATATCAAGATTTTTTATTTATTTTATTTATTTATTTTTATTTTTTTGCCAAAAACGGAAAAATATATTAAAACCTCGTTATTCAACAAAAGTTGACGGGAGAAAAAAGAGACAAATTAAGTGGACTTTAATATACAAACAAATGAAATTGTAGGCTGGCACTTGAATAATTAGATATTTGCCCAATTTATGTAGGCTGAACATTCCGCAATGTTACATACGCAATAATTAATGAAATTGTAATGCAAGTGCACAAAGAATTTAATGATTTAAGTTTCCTTCAAACCCCTGTTCTTTATAAATAGCATCTATATATGTATACTTTGAGGCCATAAAAATAAAAACAAAAAACAAACCAAGGTAAGGGCAAATGGAATATTGCAGAAAATTTGAGTTAACAATTCATTCTGCAACGAATTTAGAGAACGTAAGAACAACAAGGTTCCTCAATATGGAAGTGTATGCCAAGGTATTAATTTCATGTTTGTCCATGTGTTTTATACAAAAAGATTTAATCATATACAGTACATAAAGTACGTACGCTTGTAGATGTCCATATTGACAGAGGTGAATCAAAAGACAGAATTTGAGCAAATGTATCTTTATTCTTTCTCCCTTATTATCTCGTACCTTTTTTTTATATACAATTTTAGGTCTTAATCATCTTTATACAAGGTAGGTTAATTTTTTGAGGCATATTATGGTTTTACAATAGGTAGTTATCGGTGGGAACAAAAGACAACGCAGACGAACTCCAGTTGATAAGCATGGCCATACCAATCCAGCATGGCATCACACCATAAAGTATGCTATAGATGAGTTGGGAATACATCATCATGGTACTGTACTTGTCATCAAGCTTTATTGTAACCGTCTTGCGGGTGATAGATATATTGGAGAAGTTCACAAGTCACTAAAAGAGCTTTATGATAATGCATACCAAACGAGCGGTAATGGAGCTTTTTGTTCCGCGGTGCAGATTGGCTCGGCTGTGTCTCAAGGACAACTTTATGTCTCGTACAGTTTTGGTGAGAGGGAATCTATGGAGAATCTAATGCGTTCAGACTATTTATTCATCAATTCTAGTCGTGCAACTTGATATGGATCACCTTTCGACGTGCTTAGTATCCTGGTAGACGCTATCACCACTGCTCACTTTCTCTTGCTCTCTGAAGATGAAAATATACAGCATACACCTCTTGGTAAATACAATAAATTCGTGTGATATGATCGAAGTTATCTTTCTTATTTGCATTCCGTAGCTCTCATAATATTTACATATATTGTATACCAAGTTTTATTAATATGAAATAAAATAAGAGATTTGTATTTTACAGCTTGTCACTCTAGGGAAACATTTACATTTTTATTGTATACGAATACCCATGCTTATCAACGGGATTTTATAACTGCAGATAATTTTAGTGATAAAAAAGGTTTATGGGTTATAAACAAAAAATAAAAAAAGTTTGAGGATTTGGAGATTAAACATAATGTTCTGAAACCCGGTTCGACCCGGGTGGTTCAACCGGTTGAACCGTTCCTGTAAAAAACGGGTCAATTTAAACTGGGTCAACCCGACGGGTTGGGTCGAAAAAAAGGTCAAATTAAACCGGGTCAACCTGTCGTGTTTGAGGCGTCCCGGGTCAACCAGGTTTTTTATGTGTATTATTAGTTTCCTTTTGAAACATATGTTTTCAACATTTTCTTTTTTAGTTTCTACTTTTCACTTTTCATTTTTCGGTTTTTCCTTTATGTATAGCTCTGTTGTAAAAATCGGTCCAGATGGCCGATTAATCCTCGTATAATCGTTGATCGCTCACTAAACGTCTTGATTTATCATAATCGGCCTATTTAATCGGTTTGGTCAAAGATCGCTTAAAAATTGGTCAACAAACCGATTAATCGGACAAAATCGGTCTAATCGGATAATCGGACAAAATCGCTTAAAAATTGGTCAACAAAATTGCTTAAAAGTCAGACAAAATCGCTTAAAAGTGGGTCAACAAACTGATTAATCAGACAAAATCGGTCAAAGATCGCTTAAAAATGGTCTACAAACCAAATCATATCTATGTTTGACTTTAAACTTTGAAGAATTATGTATTATGTTTATATTTGAACACTTGAAAATTTTGAACTTTGATTCCCAATGCTTATCTTATACATATAATATAATATAATATCTAATATTACAATTTTGTGTATAAAAATTTCAATCTGATTAATCTTTGATTAATCACCGCCTAACCGATTAATCGCTAGGCCCTACCCAACCGCCTCACTAGCACCTAGCGATTTTTAGTAATGTATAATATAACAACCCGTAAATTTCCGGATTATTATAATAATATTTGTCACGTCAGAAAATTTAAATCAATTATTTTCTGACAAAATGCCAATATCTAAAATTTAAAAACAATAGGTCATTTCGTTTCTTTAGAAATAAGACACCGCACATACAATACTTGCCCAAAAAGTATCTGTGCAAATTATTATTGTCCAAGTTAAAATTTAAGCATACATAAGCTTAATCCATTAATTATTCCGCATACTACAGCGCAGTAGCAAACAAAACTAAAAATAAATACTGAGATAAGAGAAAAATACATTTTTATCAATCACTAATAATTTACGAAAGAAAACGAGAAGTTATCTCGTGAGATTAGAAAGTCACGGCATCGCACGCATACCGACACCAAATTAATAACGGCAAACAATTATAATCAAATTTCTACATAATAAGAATGTCATAATATTACGGTTAAGAAATCGTTTCCAAAGATATAATTTCTATATCTTTCGGGTACCGGAAAGGTACGTTTACTCGAGGATTCGTCAAAACACGGGGTACAATTTATACTGTATCTTATAATAAAACAAAATAAAAATCTTATCTCCTACTCTCTACCCCAGCCACCCTATCTGTCCCTCCCCTCTCACTTTTGTCGACAACCACAGAAACATCAAAACACAAAAATGGTGTTTTCTTCTTCTTCTGATAAATCAACTCCAAAAAGTTTGATGCTCCCTTTCCTCTTCAATCAAACATGAGCCATCACATTCATACTCAGTCTATGCGCCCCTCCTCTAGACACTAGACCTCCATACGTGGCTAGGAGAGAAGAAAACTTGAGCTAAGAGTAGTAAGAGATGAAGAGACGAAATTCGGATATGTCACAATCCCCTTGCCATTCTTTCAGCTATATAAAGGGGCACTTATCACTGATTTCATCACTTCCAATTAAACTCAAAAAATTATGGTTCCAAGAATTAGGGTTCATATCAATTCATAAGGGTTTCTGAAAATTGATAAAGAGGTTTTGTTATTGGATGCATAAGGAAGCCATTCCACTTGTCAATTTCTCTATTCGTCCCGAATCCTCTCCAAACGAGCTTTTGGGTCTTTCGATGTCCATGGCTACCCGACCCACTAGCGGGTTCATTGTTGCGTGTCGGAAGCCGTGCACTATCACTCCTTGATTTAATTCCCTTAGACTTCATATTGCACATTGCCAAGGTGAGTTTCATAGCCCCTACTTTTAACTGTTTTATACTTGTCTTGGGGGAAGATACATGCTCATTTTACTTAAATCATTTTTCTTGTGCATTCCATGCATACTATGCTTTTACATGTTTAAAGTTTTCATCATACATAGATGTTATATGGAGCATACCAAAATGTTTGACCTAGAATATTACGCAGCTTAGCCTAAGTCCTTAGATCCCAAATTGCCCTCTTCATGAACCGTCAATTCCTGCTGGGAAGCGCGAATGTTATAAATAGATCTATTGAGGGTGACTCCTCTGTTCGGTTGACCCCGCTTGGGTCAAGGCGAAACATATAGCATGTCGGGACCGAGTGTATTGGGATAAACACTCGCCATGGGCTCTTTATTTGTATGACTTCTTTGTGCATACAAGAACTGTCGTAGTTTCGGTTGCATGAACTTAGTGCTAGCGTAATAGATTCAATATATGACATTATATTCGTTGTAATGTACATATACCCTACTTATGGTCCACTAATGAAATCTCTTTTATGAAATCCTTTTATGAGCTGAAACCATAAACTTTATGACGTTATGCAAGACATAATGATCATCAAAAACCAAATTTGAAGCAATGTACTGAAATTCCTTTTTAATTAAACCTATGAACTCACCAGCGTAAGCTGACCCCTTTTAGCATGTATCTTCAGGTTTTGAGGTGATAGCTTATCTTTGGAGGCGCAAGGCAAAGGCATGGCATGGTCATAGACGACTCTGATTTATGTATTGGGACCACCTTTTTATATTGGGCCATTTTCCGCATCAAATCAAAATTGTAAACATTGTTTTTAAGAAATGAATAAAAGATATTTATAAAAATCTGTTGTTCTATGCTTATGTTGTGGTACCAATTTAGTAGCACCCAAATACCTATATGCTTCCGCTGAGTCATTTTTGGGGGTGTTACATATAATGTATAATATAGATATAGATAAAGCCAATCAACAAAATAAATAAACAATAAATTGTAAATAATAAAATTAAAATATACAGGAGGTTTAAAAGATCAAAAGACATACTTGATTGTAAAATTTAAACAAAGAACATACTAGTAAAACTGAAGATCATGTTTAAACATTAACAATTGAAGCTCGTGTTTGACCTAATTCCTTTAAAACAAATTCGATGTCATTCATTTCTTCCTCCTTGATGTGTGTAACCGAGTTTTAAAACTTGTAGTAAGAACTAATTAACCGCGTACCTATTACAACCGGCATTGGACCCTATCGTGTACAATGTACAATATAGTGATGGTAAGCCATGATTGAACCCATTATGTAATTTGTGGGTTTTACTGTTTAAACAATCTATGGGTGTGTTTGAGGAGGGGCTTTTGGGGGGCTCATGGGGCTTGGGCTTTTAAAATAAGACGATTTATAAAGTAAGTCTCGTTTGTCATGCGGGCTTATGAAATCATAAGCCCCTAAAAGAGGCTTAAAACTTTAGCTCTATAAAAGGGGCTAAAAATTTTGGCTCGGGCTTATTAACCATAATATTTACCCACAAAAATATCTAACATATATCATAAAACTCATTTAATTATATCATTTTTAGTAATTTTGCAATAATAAGCCTCAGCCCATTTGCCAAACAAGTCTACAAAAATATAAATTTCAACTTCGGTTTATAATAAAAACCCTAGCCCCAGCCCCAGCCCATTGCACAAAACATACCCTATTTTTGCGGGGTTTTGGTTGGGGTTTTGGTTGTCACTGACAAAACTAAAAACAAATAATCTTTGAATAAAGATTAACAAAAATTGTAGGTCGTGAAACAATAATAATAAAAAGGTACAATCAGTTGATATGCACAACATAATGATATGCACAACAATCAACCCTAATTGCACAACATAATGATTGTACGTGTTTAATGTCATCAAGTCGTTAACCTATCACAAATAAGTTAATTACTAAATGGATTGCGACTTCAAGTAATAATCAACTCATATACGCTTTTTGGAATGTTGAGCGAATCCGGTCTACAATAATTACACAAAGGGTCCTAATGTTCAATTTGTCATGTTATGATTTATCAGTGGTATTATTAACTATGGAAAATGATAAATGGATCTAACTAAAGAGGCTTAAAAGGAGACCTACCGCATAAATGAATTGTACAGTAACAGTACTGTATAATTCATTTATGCGATAAGTCTCCTTTTAGCCCTCTTTAGTTAGGCCTATGTATCAATGCTCATTAACTATTCTATGAAAATCAATGATTCTTTAACACCCTCAGGGTGCGTTTGGTAGAAAGAAATTCAGAGAAAAGAAATGAAGTAGAGAATAGAATCTCAGAGAATAGAAATCAGTAGAGAATTTTGTTTAATTATAATGTTTGGTAACAACAGAGACTTGACCCGAGAAATGAAATTTTTTTTATTTAAATAATATTTTGTCTAAATAAAAATTCTTAAACAATATTTTAAAAAAATTATTTTAAAAAAAAATATATCTTTTTTTTTTAATTTATTTTTTAAAAATTTATGTA
This sequence comes from Chrysanthemum seticuspe, assembly GCA_019973895.1. NCBI lineage: Eukaryota > Viridiplantae > Streptophyta > Magnoliopsida > Asterales > Asteraceae > Chrysanthemum > Chrysanthemum seticuspe. The sequence continues at coordinate 55,991,379 of BPTQ01000002.1, forward strand.
CTTTCTTTAAAATAAATTATTAAAAAAAACTTATTTTTTTAAAATGTATTTACTTAAAAAAAAAAAAACTTGTTTTTAAAAAAAATATTTTTTAAAATGTATTTATTTAAGAAAAAACTTATTTTAAAAAAAAAAAAAAAAAAAAAAAAAAAACATTTTTTCAAAAAAATTAATCCATTTCTCCAATTTCTTCACAAAATTAATGGAAATGGGGCTATTTAAATTACACTACTCAACTCTTTCTATTTCCCCACCAATTTCTCCAATTTCTCCACTTTTCCATTTCTCTGGCTTACCAAACACGAGAATTAAAGCCATTTCCATTTCTCCATCTTCAATTCTCTTAACCAAACACACCCTCAAGGCCTCAAACATGTCACATGGGAAGCACAAAAGTCACGGGTGTTTCTAAATTGGTACCACAACACAAAGTATAGAATAATGGATTTTCGTTAAGAAATTTCATTCATTGTAATAAAACAAGATTTACATCATTGTTTATTGACGAAATACAGGCCCAAAATAAAGCGGTCCCAATTATACTTGTAAGAGAAATTCATGACCATGCCATGCCATCGCCTTGCGCCTCTAAAATTAAGCTATCGCCTTAAACCTGAAAATACATGCTAAAAAGTGTCAACACGAGGTTGGTGAGTTCATAGGTTTAAATAAAGAATAATGTAAAGTAAGAGGTATATTTATCAAAAGAATTTAGTAATCGTTGCATCTCTCGCGATATCATAAAAAAAATGAGACTATTGTGTACCCCACAATGTTGTGAAAATGATGAGATCATTGTGTAACCCACAATGTCCTGAAAGTGAAAATTTGCCATTAAATAAGTGTAACAGTGAACCACAAGATTTTAGAAAGTATGATTGTTATGTCATGTAAAAGTAAATAAAATTGCCCTAAGCTCATGAAACCGAAGCCTTAAGTATTATGTATGTATATTTGCCCCAATAGGTGTTGCCAAAACACCCAGTATTACCTCAAATAATTATGTGTCCGTTCGACTCGTACTAGTGGTCAGTAGAGCTTATCCTACTATGGATGGGGAGTTCAATCCTGTAGCCACCTGTAAAATTTCACTATTTTAAATCTTCAAATTAATGAACTAGACTATTAATCAAAATTCATTTGATTTAAGTTGAGCATTTTAGCATGTGCATTTCGTTTTCTTGCATTAAAATTTATGCATATTCGAGTAGTCTTATTTAATTATGCCTAATATTTACTGATTACTCAATCAGTGTGACAACTCGTATTTTCAGGTCATACTTCAAAACATTATTCATGCTTCATCATTTATCGTTTATAGTAAACTGGGTTTACGAGCATCAAATTCACGTAACCGTAATGGTTTAGCTGTGAATTCATGATCATATCATCGAGGACATTTCATATAGACTAAGTTTAGTCTACATTTCATTAACATCATTGTCATCATATTAATTCATGCATGGTTTTGCATTTTTCATTAAACGTATAATTTTCATATTAAATAAACGTTATCGCGTAACTAATTATTTTGAACAATTGATCCGTTACTTCCAAAAATTATCCTGATATATTTTTATACTCATATTAAGTTTATAAAATAATATTATGAGTTTACCCAGTGTTTTAAATTTATTTTGTATATAAATTGTTATATTTATATAACTACGACGGTTTTCTTAAATTCGACACGATTATTATTATATCACTCAAATTTTGCAAAAAATGTATTTTTATAATTTTTATGACCTAAATATATTTTATCTTGACCCGTGAAAATTTATTTCTATCCAACGCTACCCTAAATATTCAAAAGTAACTACAACTTATCATTTAACCTCATTTAACTTCACAAATCTTACACTAATACATAATAAAAAAAAAAAATACAATCAAAAGAATGACTATCCTCCCTTGTCGACAAGGGAGGGATGAGTCACAAAAATATTTGCAAATATCTCTAGTAAATTAGTATAATACTACTAACACAACTTCACTTATCCATTTCATTCATTTCATTTGCAAGATCAAAAATCAAAAACCATATCTCTCTTTCTCTCTAAAATTCGGCAGCCACAAGGAGACCAAAGGAAGGATCATATAATTTTTAAGACAAGGTTTTATAAACACTAGTATCACTTGTTGTATAGGTTTTGCAATAAAAACCTCAAGTGATTAAGAAAAACCCATTGTCCTTAAACCTCATCATATTTCTTGTAAGCATTCATATTCATGTTTTTATTTCACATTCATTTTTATGGTCATATCATTTTATTTGAGAAACATGCAAGTTATGTGATGTTTATACCACTTTTTAAGATTTTTAAGGTTTTTAAGTGTTAATATAAATAATCCATCATATAATTACTCCTTGTTATATATTAGTTTTGGTGATGTTTAGGAAACCATGACACCCTAAGAAGGTGTATGGTAGGATTAGAATAGCTTCGGAGTTATTTTGAATGGGTTAGAATACGTTTGGCGCGAGAAAAACTCATTTCGACACGTTTTGAAAAGGGTCTGTCCTTATTTTGAAATTCTGGAAAATCCGACAGTAGGTAAAAATATTTGGCCTAGATATTTAGAAAATATACTTTAAAACGAAACCGTGTCCGCTTGAACGGATTAAAACGGAGTTATAACGAAGAAGTTATGAATTTTTCAATTTGGCGACGAAAAATATAAATTTCTGGAAATTTCAGCAACCATTATTTATTTTATACGAGTCAAAAATGAAGCTTGGGCGTTGTAAATTATGTCGACTTGTTAAAAATATGTTAGTATACTTTGATACGAAGCTAAGGATCTTTAAAACGTAGAAAACGGATTTGTAACGACTAAATTATATACGTTTACAAAAGTTGCCGTAACTTTTATCATATAAGAAAAACTAACTTGGTCTCTAATAGACAAGTTTTTGCGGCAAAAACTAGTTACCAAGTTAAAGGTTGTTTTTAACATTGATTTAGAACTTTTCATAAAGTGAAGTCTTCTAGTAAAAGTGAAATCGCCAAGTATACTTTCCAAAATGTCCGATCGTTTGATTAGCGGAGTTGTAATGAATTAATTACGGTCGCTTAAACTTTGCCGAAAAACCATCCTTAAACTATATTTTGGACTAAAAGTACCATACTTAACCTCTAATTTTCTTTATGTACGAGACCTCTAGGACGAAAACTTAAATGCTAAAACTTTCAGATTATCATACGAGCTTCCCAAAACCGTTGAGTTTGTTTCCTAACGCTCGACATGCACCATTTTACGACTAGACTTTTAGAGGCCGTTTTTGTCACTTTCATGGAAATTTCAATAACATTATTTTACGACGAAAAGTTATAATTTCACAGTAAATCACTAAATGATTATCGTCGGATATTATTTCAATGTAAATACATGTGAAGTAATTTAAAAATGGTCAAGACGTTAAAAGATTATATTTTAGACGAAAAGGATTATTTTCAAAAATTCATAAGTGGTATAAATATCATCCGAATTGCATGCATAACATTACATCATGACTTATTACATATCATATCATTCATAATAGGTCAGTTTCGAGATTCACGCTACATTTCAGTGTATCCACTTTTGCCATTACATCATCATTATCATTGCAACAGGTGAGTTTTCATAGCCCCGATTTATTCAAGTTTTTACTTATTTCAAACCTACGGGGGAGAATACATTGCACATCATTTTTACTACGATGCCAAGTATATTCAAATTCATTACATTGCTTAAGTTACCTCATTGCCAGTTAAATGTCCCTATTTCATAATCATGAACCGTTAATTTCATAGAAGCGAGGGTGAGTGGATAGATCTATCGAGGGTGACACCTCCATCCGGGTTGGCGGATTCCAACCGGACGGATGCATTTCACTTCATTATCATTATTGAGTTGTTTGGCAAAACACTCTGTTGGGGCGAACATCAGTCAAGCTTCGGTGTCATGTGTTTAAGCAATTGTATCATTTTGTGGCGACATTGTCATACATAATTTATACTTGTGGTAGTCGTATTAAACATTTACATAAACTCTATGAACTCACTCAACCATTGTGTTGACACTTTTAGCAATGTATTTTCAGGTAACTAAGACATTCGCATCATGGCACGAATAAGGAACCCTCATATAGTCGCGGCGTCGACTTATCTCATTGTATATTATGGTTTTCTTTTCAAAACATCGTTTGGACTTGTAATAAACTTATATTTTCCGCAAACTTTATCAACTTTTGGGACCTATCTTGTAACTCTGAATGTTTTATTAAATCAAGCGATGTGTTTTCCAAAACGACACTTTAGGTCGTTTAATATAACTGTGATTGTGATGCTATGACAGTCAATCCCCAGGAATTCCATTCCGCTGCAAAACAGATAATTTGGGGGTGTGACAATCAGTCTCACAAGAAATTATCTTGTCTTGCGAAGCCGCACGCGTACCGGTGTAATAACAGAAAACACAAAAAAAAAAAACGAACTAATAAAAAAATCAAAAATTACATCATCGTGACAGTTTAATTAAAACGTGTCCAGAAGTATAAGTATTATAATTTTTCGTATTAAGCAGTATATTGCTACAAATGAAACAGCGGGACACGAAACACATCTAGGACCAAAATAATACACAAAATCATAAAACTACACTTACCAAATAATAAAAATAAAAT
>BPTQ01000002.1:55996150-56472350 GCA_019973895.1 Chrysanthemum seticuspe
CTAGAAGTAGCCTTCAGAAAACATACCTGCTTTGTTAGAGATCTTAATGGTAATGTTAAAAGGAACTCGTGGCTCAAATCTTTACACCATCTCTATCGATGACATGATGAGGGCTTCTCCAATCTGCTTGTTATCAAAGGCTTCAAAAACAAAGTCATGGTTATGGCATCGTCGTCTCAATCACTTGAACTTCGGCACCATCAACGATCTTTCTAGAAAGGACCTAGTTGTAGGTTTACCTAGACTAAAGTATGAAAAGGATCATCTTTGTTCAGCATGCCAATTGGGTAAAAGCAAAAAGTTTGCCCACAAACCCAAACCTACAAACTCAATTATAGAAGTTCTTCATACCCTTCATATGGATTTGTGTGGACCAATGAGAGTGCAGAACATCTTTGGTAAGAAATATGTGTTGGTTGTGGTTGATGATTATTCTAGATTCACCTGGGTCAAGTTCTTAAGGACAAAGGATGAAACTCCTGATATCATCATCAAACTCATCAAACAGCTGCAGGTTCGACTCAACAAAACAGTCAGAATTATCCGAACAGACAATGGAACTGAGTTTGTTAACAAACAACTTAGTGACTTCTATGAAAGCATTGGAATCAGCCATCAAAGAAGTGTTCCTCGAACTCCTCAACAGAACGGTGTAGTTGAAAGACGAAATCGAACTCTTGTAGAAGCCGCTAGAACAATGCTGATTTACTCAAAGGTTCCAATGTTTCTCTGGGCTGAAGCTATTGCCACTGCATGCTACACACAAAATCGTTCTCTGATTCACACTGTTCATGGAAAAACTCCATATGAACTTGTCCACAATAGAAAACCTAATCTCTCTTTCCTTCGTGTGTTTGGTGCATTGTGTTATCCAACTAATGAGGGACAAGACTTAGGCAAACTTAGAGCTAAAGCAGACATTGGAGTATTTGTAGGGTATGCTTCAAACAAAAAGGGATACCGAATCTACAACAAAAGAACCCGAAATATCATGGAAACAATTCACGTTACGTTTGATGAGCTGACCGGTCAAATGGCTCCTGGACACACCAGTTCAGGACCCGCACTTCAAAACAGTCCCATTGGTTCATCCCTTGTTCCAAACTCTTCTCAAGAAACTCCATATGTACCTCCATCTGAAGATGATTTAAAGAAATTGTTTGATCCTATGTTTGATGAACTTTATGATCCAAGTACTAATGAGGTGTCAATTCCTACTACAGAGGCTGCTCATATTCCTGTGAATGAAGGTAATCCCTCAGTCTCAATATCTTTAAGTCAAGAAGCGCCTGCTGCTGATCCTTCAGTCTCATCAACAAATCATCATTCTTCAAATGTACATCATGGAAATGTTTCTGGCATCAATGATGAAGTTAATCCCTTTGCTACTCCTGAAGATGCTCCATTTGAAAACATATTTGCTCCTGAATCATCATCAGAACCATCTTCTTCAGGAGACATCGACTCAGCTACCTCAGTCCCTCAACAACTACCACATGAACACCTCAGAAAATGGACTCACGATCATCCATTAGACAACATCATTGGAAATCCCTCTCGTCCTGTATCAACCCGGAAACAACTTGCAACCGATGCCTTATGGTGCTTCTTCAACTCCGTACTCTCTAAGATTGAACCAAAAGATGTTAAAGCCGCCATGAATGAAGATAGCTGGTTCAATGCCATGCAAGATGAAATTCATGAGTTTGATCGACTTGATGTATGGGAGTTAGTACCTACTCCAGACTGTGCTATGATTATTGCTCTTAAATGGATCTTCAAAGTGAAACTTGATGAGCATGGTGATGTGTTGAAGAACAAGGCTCGATTAGTTGCTAAAGGATACCGTCAAGAGGAGGGTATTGACTTTGAAGAATCTTTTGCTCCAGTTGCTCGAATCGAGGCAATCAGAATCTTCTTGGCTAATGCTGCTAGTAAGAACATGATAGTATATCAGATGGATGTGAAGACGGCATTTCTGAACGGAGACCTTAAAGAAGTCGTCTACGTCAGCCAACCTGAAGGATTTGTAAATCAAGAGCATCCTACTCACGTTTATCGTTTGAAGAAGGCCCTTTACGGTTTAAAGCAAGCTCCAAGGGCATGGTATGATACACTGTCAAAGTTTCTTCTATCTACCGGATTTAGCAAAGGAGCAGTTGATCCTACATTGTTCACCAGGAAGTCAGGCAAACATTTAACTCATGTTCAAATTTATGTTGATGATATTATTTTTGCCTCGACTGGCCCAATGGAATGTGATCGTTTTTCTAATGAAATGAGTTCAAAATTTCAAATGTCAATGATGGGACAAATGTCATTTTTCTTGGGATTACAAATTTCACAAAGTCCAGGAGGCATTTTCATAAATCAATCTAAATATGCAACTGAGATCTTAAAGAAATTTGGATTTGATTCAAGTGACCCTGTTGACACCCCCATGATTGATCGAACCAAACTAGATGAGGACCACTCAGGGATCATGATTGACCAAACGAAATATCGTAGTATGATTGGATCCCTGATGTACCTCACTGCTAGTAGACCAGACATCTTGTTCGCTGTTTGCATGTGTGCTAGATACCAGGCTAAGCCTACTAAAAAGCACCTTGAAGCGGTTAAAAGGGTCTTTCGGTATCTCCAAGGAACCATCAATATGGGTCTTTGGTACCCGAAGGACACCGGTATGTCACTAACAGCCTATGCAGATGCTGATCATGCAGGGTGTCAAGATACTCGTCGAAGTACATCTGGAGGTGCTCAGTTTTTGGGTGATAAGCTTGTGAGCTGGTCTTCAAAGAAGTAAATGAGTACTTCTATTTCCTCTACAGAGGCTGAATACATAGCCATGTCATCCTGTTGTGCTCAAATCTTATGGATGAGATCTCAATTATCTGACTATGGCTTTGTATTCAACAAAATCCCTCTGTACTGTGATAATAAAAGTGCTATTGCTCTCTCATGCAACAATGTTCAACACTCAAGAGCAAAGCATATCGACATTCGACATCATTTCATCAGGGAACAAGTAGAAAAAGGTGTGGTGGAACTCTATTTTGTGAGGTCTGAATATCAGTTAGCTGACATCTTCACCAAAGCTCTTCCAAGAGAACGTTTTGAGTTTATTCTTCCACGTCTTGGCTTGAAAAGCCTTCAACCAGAAACACTCAAACGTCTTCAGGAGGAAGACGAGGAGTAAAGGTCTATCTTCATCTATCTCCTGTAAATATTTATTCGAAAAACAAAACAAAAAATTATAAAACTCTCAAAAAATCAAATAGAAAATTATAAAACTTTCAAAATCCATAAAAATCTGAAAAATTTGAAAAATCTTCAAAAAATATTGTCAATTTGTCATGTTTTTCTCGGTTCGATAATATCTACGGTCTTTGATGTTGTCATTCAAAGAATGACACGGGACTTTAGATGTTGTTCGAATTTAAAAAAAAAAAAAAAAAATGAGAGAAAGAGAATAAATGGTTTATTCTCATTTTCAGGCAATAACCCGGTTTTTAAAAGAAAGAACAGAGCCATGTTTTATCATGCTTACAAAATTCCATGCTCTGATTCTATAAACATTTATCTGCTGAAAACTAAATACTTTGAAAAATAACTCGGTCTCTATTTTTGATAATCATCAGGACTTATTTGTCAAAATCTCTATCTCTCAATCAACAACCTATGTCATTGATTGAGGGGGAGAATGATTTTAATTAAATTAAAAAGTTATTTGGCATTCAATTGTTTTCAAAAGATATTCATGCATGTTTTATCAATGGAGTTTAAAGTCTTAAAATCCGATCTGTATCAGTTAAAACGCTTTCATAATCAAGTCACAATTCCCCTTAAAAGCTTTCTAAATCAATTTAAATCTATAAGAGATCACAAATCTCAAATGATTTGATAATTGTGATAGGGGGAGAATTTGTGATTTAAATTGGACTTAAACTGAGGATTCGGTAAATGGTTTTACAAGGATGTGCATGTTATCCTCCCCGCATGTGACAAACGATTTCAAATTTTCCATTCACATGTTGAGGGGGAGCATCTATCTTACACCTATGACTTGAAACGTGATCATTTATCTCAATGTGCAGGTTCCCTCTAGTATGTGCAAAACTCCTTTCAAACCTCGAGGCACATATTGAAGGGGAGCAAATTTATGGAAACCTCATCCTTCCCGGAAATGCTATATCTACTTGATTTGATCAAGGAAGTGATGGTGATATCTTTTAGAAAAATGGTAATCAAAGAAGTAATTTCTTCCTCTTGCCTCCGTGTGCAAAACGATTTCAAACATTTGATGCACATGTTGAGGGGGAGCACTTATTCTAAAAATATCAAAAACAATTCAGGTACAAAATGTTTTGATAATATATCACAAGTATCTGGATTGATTTTCAAATGGTTTTCAATTGATTCCAATGGCAGATGAACAATACCAAATAGACCGACCAACTTTACTTTATGTACGGTGATATAAGGATGATAAGGTTAGGTATTGGTTCCCATGATCCGCCAGAACCGGAGGGATCTACCCAGGGACAATCCACTAGTTAGTGTAGAAGTCCTTAGGTATGATGATAAAAGGAGAAAAGTGAGATATGGGAAGAGTGCGGACTGAGATAGAGCAAGTACTGGAACAAACCCAACAAGGTTCTTGCTATGAAGTCTCGGTAAGCACTGAAGGGGTTGAAGAATTAAAAAGAATTGAATGAGAAAAGGGTGAAAACAAATAGCCCTCCATTTATTCAACTTTAGGGCAGAAACCCGGTTCAATTCATATGCTACTGATGATAACATCGGTATTGAAGACAAGACGTCATGGACCCAGTGACGCACTGCACTTCAACTTTCCAAACCACTCAAGTTCCTCTTAAAAGGACTTGTTTCATTCTCATGGGGAACCGAAATTATCTATCGACTTTCTCTTAGATATTGTTGATATTGAAGAAGGAGACCCTCTCCCTAGTCTCCGGCACAGGATCCAAATATGCACAAAATTGAGTCTAGAGCCACGAGATCATCAATAAATCTTATTAGGACACTTTCAATGAAGACTCTCTGTTTCACACAATGTGGAAAGAGAGATTATATCTTGAGTCCTACGCAATATCCTTGTGGTATTGCCAGAACATCTGAGTGATGTGTTTACATATTCACAATGAAGATGGAAAGCCTTCTGGAGCCAACATCAAACAAGCTCCTGGTAGGTGGCATGTGAGATCTATTATATAGATCAACCATGTGACAACTGAACAGAAACAATTGGGCGATTCAATCTCTTGAATCAATCCTGGTTCAGGTTATGGATTGACGGATACCTTTGAAAAACCGGTCTTTGTGCTTAACAACTCTTTTCTTTAGCACATCGACCGTGTACTCATTTTTCAAACCAAAAGGTGTTTTTATGATTGATAATTGATTTTCAATAAAACCTTCGTTGTATTGCAAAAACAATTTCTATTGAGCAATACACGATTGTTTTTCAAATCTCTTTTCATCAATCAGTGGACTTAAAACTCGCTGGTTCACTCACTCCGTGTTGTCTTCTTTGAGATGTTCCGGTTTGAGAACAGCTAGAGCAGCTGCAAAACCCTGTCAAGGAAATTCTTCGGAATTATACCTGATCACAGGCAGTACATGTACTGATCAACGGGGAACCGTGGGCCGTGTACCTCAATTCAACGAAAGTGATCAAAGACACTTTCGTGCGATTTATTGCTAACTGTTGTATGCAGGTACGCCCGACGTTTGCAGCTGATCAGAATGAAGCGGTCAATCCATAGCCGCATGCTCACTTAACACATTCAACTCAAAAGAAATCATGATTAGTGCATCAATGACTCTGATATTTTCACTCCATGCTTCTGCTACGCTGCTGCCAATATCATGAATCAACGAAAGCTTCCGCTACTCTGATGAGAAGATATCATGATCCAGAATGTGAGCATGTCGGTCCTAAAGTCACAACATCACATAATACCAACACCACAAAGGATGTCTCAGAGATTTTTGATAGCTGATGATCTCAAAAGCTGGCTCATTATTATTATCACGTGGATCACTAAAAGACCTCCACTTGGAGTAACCAAACATGCAATGCGAAGAATCAATGACTACGAGCTTAGGAGCAAAGTACTACATCAAGAATGCAAGAACAATTGTTAATGTAATATCTATCTGTATTCAATGTAATTTTAGTGCATGATTGAGGTGACCTCCCTTAGGGGGGGATTGTTAGGAATTAGAAATTCCAGGTATTAAAGAGTCGGTCACCTCAAGTATATGTATTCATTAGAAAGCTCGTAGTCGTAGCTATTTTAAGTTAAGTAGTATTTAGTTAAATAACACCGTGGAGGACGGACGGGTCTTTACCCATTGTATGCCTGATCCACAGCCCGATGTGTGGCAATTTATGTAAGACTATAAATACTCTCTACCTTCCAAGGTAGAGAGTTGGAGCTCATAATAAGAATTTTCTTTCTCTCACTAAAGTTCCCTAAACCTCTAACTTTCTCTCTCTAGAATTCCACTTATTCGCCACCTTGTTGTTATGGTTTGATGTGTATGTGAAAACTTATATCTAACAGAAACAAAGCAGGAGAGCCACGTGAAGACCTTGTGATATTACCCAAGAAGGACTCTTACCCCATCCCCACTTTCGAAGGTCAAGGCAAAGACTTCCCTCCTTCTCGTGTATAAATGGAAACTCAATTATTGTAGTTTTTCTCACTTGCACACAAACTTCACACAAAAGTTAGGGTTTCTTAAAATTGAATTAGGAGTTTTGTAATTAAATTGGTGAATTATTCAATACAAGTGAAAGTTTTCTTTATAATCGACTCTTCATTGAAGAAATTGATTGGGTGTTGTTTAAAGTCGACTGAACCGGTGTTGTGTTCCTGGTCCAAATCTCTCGCCTCTCTCGTCCTTGATATGGTAACCATGAAACCCGCACATATTTATTTGTTTTAATTTGATCGATTATAAATTGTTTTGTTACAGTTTTCGTGGATTTAAAACATGGATTAAAAACAGTTTTGTTTATGTTATCGTGTGGTATTAGTTTTGGTATGAATCGGGTGAAATGGTGTTGGGGTACGCTTTCCTACATGGGTCATGACGGACCGGATTGGCCCATGTTTTGGTGATGTTTCTGCTATAGTTATGATGTTGTGTAGAGTAGTGTGTGAACCTGCTTGGTCTCGGTTGAGTTCTTACGCATGAACCTGATTTGAAACATCTAATCGGGTTGAGTCTAGGGTCTGCTAATATGTTCAAGTAATAATGGTTGAAGTAATAATTTTTCTTAGTTGGTTAAATCTTGAGTCAAGTAGTTAACCTGTATATACCTTGATCCACAGAAAAATCACCACGTCCTATTTGACTTGATCACAAATCTTGAATCGGTTTGGAAATTGTGTCGCGAGTCGAGTAGAAACCCGCGAAGGGTTATGCTTCAGTTTCTGGCGTGCTTATATTGTGTTCGATACAGTTGGGTTTGTTTTGATTTGGTATTGTTTGGAGTCAGATTATGGTTAGACCCCCTCGAGTTTACGTGACAAATCGTTACGGGTTATGAGCTTAGTTTATTGGTCCTAACTTGTGCTATTATCTTGTTAATTTGTATAAATTTTAATTGAGGATTAGTCTTGTTTTACAAGAGTATACTGGGTGAACGTTTTACTTGAGATTTCTTACATTAAAACAATGATGTAAAACAGTAAACCTTGGTTTAAATTTTAAATATCTTTTACAATATATTTGGTCCCATTTGCATTTGATATGTCTTTGCATTTTTTGTCACGTGAGACATTTCATTTTCATTTGTAAGACTATAATCAATCCTTGCTTGTTTTAATGCAAATGTAACATTCATGTAAACTACTCCGTACATGCGTACATACTAAACTTAGTTACAAAAAATGAGTAAGGCCTTTTAACGCACTGCTTGTTTATTCAGCAGTGCTTAATCAACACCCCGTCGCTTAGAGACATTCGACATGTATATGACTGGACGATTATTTGGATTGTTATTGGACTTACGGTATTAACCGGTGGACTTATGGACGATTTTGTACTTCGGACACAAAATGGTCGATAAACCCGACACTAATAATCACGCGTTTGATAATGACAATTAAATAATTAAAACTTGTAATTTGATATAAAAACTTGTATGAATTAGTATCCAATTTGGTGAAATGTAATAAATAAACTTTTCTAATTACTTAATTATTAACATCGTAAACGTTTCAACAAATGTACATTCCTTTTCTAAATGATAACGTTTTATTAACTATCTGAGATTATCGGGTAAATGTATGACACTCTACCAATTACTTGCTTGTTACTTACTTGCTAATTGATCCTTTCTTGTTTAATATATTTTATATGTTTTATTGCTTTAAGCGTGTGTTCTTGAGTCTTGGTCAATATTTCTTGACTATTCCTTACAATGTATTGGGATATACATTATACTTGGGCGTGAGTTATGTTTGGCGTGAGTTACTTGTCGAGTCCTTGTTTTCTTACCACCACACGAAACGTTAAAAACTAAACTTTTGAGATATTAATACTGGGTTTTTGAAATCTTTGATACGAGTATTCCATGAAAACTAAAACACTTACCTTTTGAAAATCTCTTTTCTTTACGATACGTATTCTGAGATAAGCTGTACACTACTAGGTTGAGCCGATGGCGAGCCGTTGTGCCTGTACTCTTGCGTCATTGAGCGATGCCCCACTTGATACTACTTTGTTTCTTTTCCCGATGCTAGTTGTAATAGTACCGATTCTTGCATTGCTTCGCACTAAGGTGAGTTCATAGCTCCACTTTTACTGTTTTAACTGTTTTATAAACTCTTTGGGGGAGATACATGCTATAAACTAGAACACAAGTCTTTTCTTAAAATGCATGCTTGCATGATTATTATTATTATAGCCTAAGTTGCCTGCCAAAAGTCCCCTTCATCATGAACCATTAATCACTTGCGAGTGAACGCAAATATTGTGGATAGTACTATGGGAATTGACGGCCCCGACTCGGTTATCGGAAATAACCGGGGCGCACCATATTTGATTATCTCTATGTAATTGGCTATTACATCTGGGGGGCCATTTTTATTACTTACACCAGTAATTAGGTGTATGCAGTTAGTATTGGTGTCATGAGCTTAGTGCATAATAATAATCTCTTTTTTTCTATGGTAATTTTCTTCGAAGCAATTATCATCTTTAACTTGTGTTCAACTATTTACTAAACCTATGAATATCACTCAACCTTTGTGTTGATCTTTTTAAGCATGTTTATCTCAGGTATTAGAAAGGCGATAGCTAACTCTGGAGGCGCTTGGGCATTGGCATGGCATGGTCATAGATGACTCTGATTTATGTACAGGGACCACATTTTATTAATAGGCCATTTTTCCGCAACAAATCAACCTTTGTAAACTCTATTTTACTTTAATAAATGAAATCTTTTAAGAAAAATCTTTATTTTTCACTTTGTGTTATGATCCAATTGAGTAGCATCCCAAAAACCTTTTCTTCCGCTGCAAACCATTTTTGGGGGTGTTACAAATCCCAATAGATTTATTCATAATATTAGCGCTTACAATGTAATTAACGGTTCGCGATCTGTGAGGAATTTGTGGCAATAGTAATAGCTTAGGCAATTCGTAATTGTTTAAATACTTGTGTCCATAAAAAAAGCGGGTATTGTATTCAAGTAATCCAATCATGAATTTAAACAAAACGAGTAATGTAATTAAGTAAACGAGCAACATATTTGAGTGAAACAAGTAAGGTATTTAAGTAACGAAGCATGTATTCTCACCCCAAAACATTTCAAAACAAATAAAATATGGGTCATGAACTCACCTCAAGCGAATGGTAAAGTAGGTAAACAAGTGTTGGCACGCAAAACGATGCAAGATCCCTAACCACGACCTAATGTAAAATAATGTAATTTAGGTCGTGAACATGTTATGATGTCGTGCATATGAATTTTGTAAGTTTTTATCACCAAAATAAGTTGCGTTTAAGTTTTAAATGAAAAACAAGGTTTTACGTCGAACTTAAACGAAAATCAACATTATTTACAAACTTTCAAAAATGACCAAGTGGCATATTTTCACGGGCTGTAAAACAGTCATAGCTTAGTATTTTAGGTCGAGCTTAGTGGATTTGGAAAGTTGGAAGTAAGGTCTACAGGAGTCTGGAAGTGAACCTCGGCTCAATGCGAATCGGTCCCACATAAAAGTGCCCGTCAAGTCGGGTGCTCAGCCTGTTTTCGGTGTTTCTGGGCAGTTTTCGGGTAAGTTGACAAGACCATAACTTATTCGTTATTAATCCGTTTGATGAGTGGTTGGACTTTCTGGAAACTAGACTGCTTGGACTAACTATGTCTTATTGACATTACATTTCCAATTCAGAACCTAACTATAAGAAAAACGGACACTAACATGGTCACACAGAAAACTGTTCTCGACACTTAGTAAAATGTTTCGTCAGTTGAGCTGGTACTTTTAACTATTGCGTCGTAACTGCATTTTAACGTATCTTTCTCGTTTTAGCTCCGTTTTTAGTGATTTAAATGGCCATGTTTCGTTATTAAGTTTATTCTCTATAGTTTTAGTCAAAAGTTATCAAATATAAGCGCGTTTTTCTGTAAAAACCAATTTAGGACAGCAAGCATATTATTTTCGACATAACTTCAACTAAACATATCTTTTTCGTTATAAAACCGTTTTTAGTGCAACAAGCGGTCACGTTTACTTTATTTAGTCTACTTCCTAGTACTATAATCTTAACCTACTATTTTAATGTTGAGTTTTCTGTAGAAGTCATTTGTAACAGCTAGTAACTAATTTTTTTAAAAAACATTTTTTAACACTTTATTAACCAAAAATCCAATCACCAACATCTCAAATCCCTTAAACAGATTCTCCATCATCTCTAACATTCTATAACACTATCAACTAACCAAACTTTCCTTCCACCAATTACGAGAGCGTAAAAATCAAAATTTAAACACATTGACTTATTTTTAGCACATAAAATCTTGTTTTTAACATACTAGTTATAATACCCGTGTACGCACGAGGTTTTTTCATAAAAGTTTAATTATGTATTATTATCGATTAGAAAGCAAAAAACTTAACATCTCTTAAGTAGGGGTTTTTTCATAAAAGTTTAATTATGTATTATTATCAATTAGAAAGCAAAAAATTTAACATCTCTTAAGTAGGTTTACATGGTTGATTAAAAATAGGATCAAACGAATATACACAACTATTAAAAATTTATTCCTACATGAGTTATATGCATAACCTCAAAGACATATTTCCTCACTATCAACTCAAGCTTGTCCCAACTGCTAATCTTGAACTCAAGAACTTATCGAGATTTAACAATGTTTATAAAAAAGACTAACATTTTTTGTGTTGTAATAATGCTTAGTTATATGTAATACAAATATATTATGGGTGTCGTTTTCAAGTCTTTTTACCATTGTTTACTCGCCGGTAGTTTATGTTGCTCGAACAATGTAAGCCAAAAAAAGTTCCGTCCAAATATTATAACTCTGGGATGGCAACAATGTGTAATATTGGAAGAACGATGTGGGTTCTTTATTTGTTCGTCAGTTAAGGGACGCCATAGTCTTCAATGGATTGTAGGATGTGTATTTGTCTTTCAAAAACTTGCTTGGCAAAATGTTACCTAACTGACTAAAGAAACACACAACCAAAGATTCAATCATCAGAAGTATACGATCATTATGATTATACTATTTATCAAATTATAACCATCAAAACAAAGATAATAATAGACATAGCATTTAAAACTAATCATGGCGAACTTATCATCCAAGTACTACACTATTTAAAGATTGATAAAGCTTAAATTCATAAACATAGATCAAAATTATCTTACTTATAATTCACTCTAACACATAACTTTATCAACTTTTTTAAAATAAGCTTAGGTTACCAACATCTTTTTCACTTTGCAACCATTGAAAACCTTAAACATCACCTACATCATTACCTTTTTCATCTTGCAATTTTGCACAAACAATATGATTAACCCAATAAACAATTTATGAGTCCTAATTGAATGAATGAAATTTTATTCAGTAGCCATAGTTAAAACCCTTGGACTAAACTTAATTATGTATTGTTTGTAAAAATATTTGCATCATGAGGGTTATAGAAACATGATAATAATCAACTGATAAATTGATCTTGTTTTGATGAGATTAGGGTTTAGAGATTTAAATTTTATTTTTTCTTTACATGTATTAAATTAAGAATCTAACATAAACCTTTTGACTTTACACATAAATAAAAATTTAACACGAACACATGATTAACTAACCTTACAAAGATCATTAATCCAACCAAAAAAACAGAAAATTCATGTATGATACCTGTTTTAAAATCATATATTGTGTTAGTTGTTCATGAACATAGCTTTTCATTAACGACTCCTGATTCGAGGCCAATTATTTTGGTTTGAACGAATTGTGATGGGTTTTAGAGCTGCAGTTAGTTAATTTTCTGAAAAGGTTAGGTTTTGTCTATGTGCCAGAATGAAGAGGAATGTATGTCAGTGTGCATCGTTTCCTTTTTAGAATTTACGATTGGTGGTGGTCGGGTTTTTTGGTCGCAATATATTTTTTTCGGGTTTTCTGGTGCACGCGATTCGATTGGGTGAGGTCGGGTCTTCTAATGGGTAGAAGGTAGGATTTGTGGTGTTTACATTCAGATCCTTTAAGTTTATAATGTCTACTCCGCTTTTTAGAAGTTTATTTTTTTTACATTTTAGACACATGTGTTTTGTGGTGTATTTTTCTTTCTACACGAAAATTTTCAATTTTGACCAAATTCAATTCATTTTTGACTTTTTATCGACCAATGATATTGGACGATTTTGCTTACATGTCAATTGTGATATAAGTACAATTAATATTTATGCACAAGTTTTTTATTATGTATTAATATCTATTAATATTTTGTGAAAATTCTATGGATGAAAGATTTAACTTTTTTTAACTAACATATATATTGAGGTTGAGGTTGAGGTCGAGGTTGTTGTTTAACTTCAACTTATGATATCATGTTGTACAAAATGTGTGAATTTAGTAGCACATAATGAGTGTTGATGAAGTTATAATATACTTCGTAAAGATTTCTAAAATGTTTTTTCAGATATCCGTATATAAACTTTAATTAAGAATTACATGAGTATTTGTTATAAGTACGATCACGTATATTTATTTTCATGTCACAACACCCGTGCATACCATTTGATACTTATATTCTCATTAATAAAAATTTAGCTGAATATTCAAACATGTGTACGCATAGATTAAACTTTTAAAATAAAATAACCTAAGTCCTTATTTAACATATATAATAATTTTTTAAATGAATGAAAGTCCGAAACAAATATTTATCCTTAAAATATTTAGCATGTACTAAAACTAATTCATATATTTACAACATTTTATAGTTTTACTAGATGAAAGTTTAAAGCTAATATTAGTAATCGTGTAATTTTAAACAAAGTTTATAATATAAAGTTTAGGGAGTATAAAGTGTAAAGGGTTATTTGTTTATTTTGTAAAATTATTAAAAAACATGGAAATTTATAAATTTACACTTAATTTTATATAATTTATTTATCATTTAACCACTAAAGTTTTATTAATTACCTCCTCCTTTTTTAAGTTTTTGTTTTCACAAATTGGACACCTATATTTTTATGTGTTTTTTTCTCAACTAAATTTCTCCACCAAATATATCTAAGTTTGACCAAAATAAATTCAATTTTGACTTTTTATTGACCAATCACATCGCTCAATTTCGCTTACGTGGCAAAATCGAGCTCTTCTATTGGTCCAATTTTTTTTTCAATGAGAAGAGTTTTTAAAAAACACTTCGAAATGATGTAATTCTTTTATTATATAAAAGATGAGATCATATTTCTACAAGTTACACTTTAAATATACTATTTTACACAACATATGATGGTGATAATCTTAGTATGTAAATAATGTAAATGTTTATGTACTTTGAAGAAAAGAGATAGTGAAAGTATACCCCTACAAAGAAGTGTCGAAGGTGGTGGTAAGAAAACTACAAACACACTAGTAAACCAAGCTACCAATAATCCAAGATAACTACACTAACCTATCAAATAACCAAAAAATTTACTTTCTCCTCCCTTGGGGGCTTCTTGGCTGCCGAATATAAGGTAACAAGAGGGAGTTTTTGTGGTGATTTTTGCAAGTGTGGGAAGTGCTATAATTTAGGTCCTATTTATAATTGTATTTTTGGTAGTTTGAATACACTTTTGAAGATTACGAGAATGTTGTGGAAAACAAGAAAGGGGTTGAATAGTTTTACCAATTAAAACTTCGTTTTAAAGTATTTAGATCGACTTATGTCAATCTATTTGGTATGTGTGTTGGATATTGATAGATGTGCATATAAGTAAGTAATGTAAACGGTAAAGAGTAAAGGAATACAAAACCACAACACGAGTATTTATAGTGGTCCGACTATAAGGAAACCTTTCTTGCCCTACTCCACTCCCCGAGTACCCCACTCGAGAGTTTGTAAGCACTACACAACACAAGCTCCTTAATGTGGCGGAGAATCCTTCACAATGTCGCCTACTCTTTATCCAGTACAAGGCTAGACACCGAGTTCTTCCACGAGGTAGAACCAAACCTATCACAACGTCATCTACACTTTATCCGATACAATGCAAGATACCGATTTCCATTATAAAGGAGGAACTACTACCCAACACTACACCACAACACAACTACCCCAAAGGAGACACACTCCTTGTTACAACACTAGAAGGATATCAACATCCTTTAACCCAAACTATCTAACTTTGTAGGATCGATATATTATTGTGTTGATGATTCGGGTGGTCTTGGATGATCAAAATACATGTTTGCCATTTTAGAGAGAGAAAGTAGAGAGAGAGAGATTTCTTGGTAGAGACTTGGTTCACAAAAGTTGTAAGGTTAGATTGAAAAACTCCACCCCTTCCATGGATGGAAGGGGTATTTATAGTTACAAACATAACGACCTCCTATCGGCCTGTGGATCAGGTATACAGTGGGTAAAGACCCGTCCTTCCTCCACGGTGTTGCACTAAACTAAACTACGCTACAAACTAACTAATAAACTGCTAAATAACGTAACTAATAACAAGTCTACGAGCTAACTTATGCTAGATAATATTTGGGGTGACCGACTCTTCACTTATGGAATTTCCAATTCCTAACAATCTCCCCCTAAGGGAGGTCACCCCATGAAATACATTTTTCTTCCTAGCATTCTATCTTTGACTTCGTTCTTGAGCTCGTAGACTTGAATTCTTCATTTCTGCAATCTTTGTGCTTTTGTAGCGATTCTTCAAAGTCCGCATTGATTTGTACATTCAGTGGAGGCCTTTAACTGATCCACATCTTTGATGATCTTCGAGCTTTCTTTGAGATCATCAGCCACAGTAAATCTCTGGATCACCCTTTATTGTGTTGCCATCATGTGAAGTTGTGACTTTTGGACCGACATGCTCACACTTTTGAATCATGACATCTTTCCATCAGAGTAGCGGAAGCTTTACTGGTTCATGATATTTGCAGCATCGTAGCAGAAGCATAGTATAAAAATATCAGAACCAGGTTATGTAGATATGCACCAGTCATGATTTCTTCAAATTAAGTGTGGATGCTGTGAGCATGCGGCTTTGGATTGACTCCTCAATTCTGATCAGCTGCAACCGTCCAAATGTACCTACAAACAACAGTTAGCAATAAAACACACGAAAGTGTCTTTGACCACTTTCGTTGAATTGAGGTACACGGCCCACGGTTCCCCGTTGATCAGTACAAGTACTGCCTGTGATCAGGTATAATTCCGAAGAATCTCCTTGACAGGGTTTCGCAGCTGTTCTAGCCATTCTCAAACCGGAACGTCTCAAAGAAGACCACACGGAGTGAGTGAACCAGCGAATTGAGATTCACTGATTGATGAAAGATTGATTTGAAAACAATCGCGTATTGCTTGAAGAAAGAGTTTTGCAATATGACGAAGGTTTTATGAGAAAGATCAATTTTCAATCATAAATACTTTTTATATTTGAAAAGAGTACACATTCGATGTGCTAGATAAAAGAAGAGATTCGCACATCGAACGGTTTTTTCAAAAGTATTTTTTCAATCAGAGATACTTTTTGAGTTTGAAAACATAAATACACATTCGATGTGCTAGAGAAAAGAAGATGTGCACATCGAACGGTTTTTCAAAAAGTATTCATCAATTCATTTCCTGGACCAAGGTTGATTCACGAGTGAATCACCCCATCGTTTCTATCCAGTTGTCACAAGCTTGATCTTTTGAAAAGATCTCACATGTCACCCACCAAGAGCTTGTTTTATGTTGGCTCTAGAAAGATTTCCATCTTCATCGTGAATATTTTTACATATCACTCGGATGTTCTGGCAATACCACAAGGATAATGCGTAGGACTCTCAATATATTCTTACTTTCCACATTGTGTGAAATAGCAAGTCTTCATTAATTTTGTGTCCTAATGAGATATTGTGGATGATCTCTTGGCTCTAGACTCAATAGTGCACATTTGGTTCCAATGCCGGAGACTAGGGAGAGAGTCTCCTTCTTCAATATCAACAATATCTAAGAGAAAGTCGATAGATAATGTCGGTTCCCCGTGAGAATGAAACAAGTCCTTTTAAGAGGAACTTGAGTAGCTTGGGAAGTTTAGTGCAATGCGTCACTGGGTCCATGACGTCTTGTCTTTAATACCAGTGTTACCTTAGTAAACACCAGTAGCATATGTATTGAACCCGGTTACTGCCCTAAGGTTGAATTATTGGAGGGCTATTTCTTTTCACCCTTTTCTCATTCATTTCTTTTTCATTCTTCAACCCCTTCAGTGCTTACCGAGACTTCATTACTAGAACCTTGTTGGGTTTATTCCAGTTCTAGCTCTATCTCAGTCCGCACTCTTCCCATTTCTCACTTTTCTCCTTTTTTCATCATACCTAAGAACTCTACACTATCTAGTGGATTGTCCCTGGGTAGATCCCTCCGGTTCTGGCGGATCGTGGGAACGAACACCTAACCTAACCATCCTTATAACACCATGCATAAAGTAAATTGGTCGGTCTTTTGGTATTGTTCTTTCCTTCTCGAAACCAATTGAAAAATCATTTGGAAAAACAATCAAGGTACTTGTGATACGAGATCAAAGCATTTTGTACCTTAATAGTTTTGATCATTTAGAAAACCTCCCCCTCAACATGTGCATAAGATTTAGAAATTGTTTAGCACATGGAGGCAAGAGGTCTTTGAAATATTTTCTTTGATCACAATTTTCATAGAAAAAGCCATTTGATTTTCTTGGTAAATGCTCCCCCTCAATATGTGCATAGGATAAATAAAATCATTTTATCACATAGAGGTAAGAGTTCTTTTGAAGCACATCCACGATCACAAAAGCCATTAAGAAACCTATTTGAAAACTCAATCAAGGTACTTTATAAATCACTTTAAAAAACTTTTGTACCTCGATAGTTAATTTTCTTTTGAAATGCTCCCCCTCAATATGTGCTTCGAAATTCGAAAGCATTTAGCACACAAGGGAGAGCAGCATGCACATTTGAATCAAAACGATCACCTTTTATCAAATTTCATTATTAAATCACAAATTCTCCCCGATCAAAAATATCAAACCCTTTGAGATTTTGGATCCCAAGTGATTTAATAAAGTTTAGAAAACATGGGAAAAAATGTGCCTGATTTAAAAACTCATCTTTTTTTGGATAAATGCTCCTCCTCAACATGTGCATTATGTATATTGAAATCGTTTGGCACATGGAGGCAGGAGTGCCTTTAAAGGACTAAAACCAATTCCATTTAAAACAGATTTGAGATTTAAATCACGATCTCTACCCCGATCAGAAATATCAAACCATTTGAGATTTGTGATCCCAACTGATTTAAATCATTTAGAAAAATTTGGGGAAAGACGTGGCAAGATTCAATTTTGAAAGATGACAGATAAGGACCATTTTAAGACATTAAATATTGTTAGTGTCAGGTATGATAGTTTTTAAGAGATCTTTTAAGTAAAACAAAACAATTTCACAATCAAACAAGAACAGAAAAAATTTCATTTTGAAAGACCTTGATTCTAAAGAAAAAATCATACCATGACATAACATTAAATCTTTAGATCACCACTTAATTTCGTATAAAAGGGCCTTTTGATGAAATATCGTTTGAAAATATTTAATTTGAAATCACTTAAGTTTTGTCAAAATAAGGTCCAGTTGATTTCAAAAACTTTGAATCAGATTTATTTTCAAAACAACATTTTTCCATTTTCAAAAACAATATTTTTCAAAGTTTTAGAAAAATGGTATCACCCACTACTTTTTCCTGCACAAGGTACGTTAGGTGGTTGAGAAGCTTCTGTTGTTGTTGTAGGGCTGGAAGAAAACCGTCTGCAGATGCAGTGAGACTTCTTTACGTTGCATTTTTTCATGCCAACTGAGGTAAAATTAAGCTCCGTTTCTTCAATCACTTAGAAGAAAACCATCTGCTGATGCAATGAGACCTCTTACGTTGCATTTATGCCAACTCTCCATTGAAGTCTGATTAAGCTCCGTTTCTTCATTTGTCGACCCAAGATATAGTTACCCTTTCCTTTCGGCATCCAATCATCATATTATGTGGGATCCGGATCGGGAACATTCTTATATACCAATATACCTGCATACGTTAGTGAACACACATACAAATATATGGTGGTCGCCAACACCTAAACAGCAATCGACTAATAAAAGTCAATCCAACATATCAATCAGTTCATATGAATGTATGGGAATAATGTGTTTATCAAACTCTAATCATCTAATCCTAACAATCATATCCTAGGCACCTAGTCCTTCAACGTAGGTTAACATCATTTTCAATTATGCATATAGGATAATTAGAAAATCTCGTTAGATGATATAGATTTGAAAACATTCTCCTCCTCAATCAATGACTTATTTTTCTGAAAAGGTTAAAAGCGCTGAAGTCATTGATTGAGTTTTCAATTTTCACAAAAACTCTGAACCTGTTTGATTTACACGCAACTCATTTACCACTATTTTGTTAAAACAAATATTTTTCTGAAGAATTTTAGACGGAAAAATATTTGAGTAGGAACAGCAGTCCTTCGACATACTTTCCTCATATTGTTTTTAGGATAAGTGCACGAAATATTTGAAAATTGGTTTAGCGTAGCACTTTCCTTTCTTGAAGAGCGGGTTGCTATCTAAAATAATAGCAAACCATAGTTTAAGCACGGGTCACAGTCAGAAGTAACTACAAGCCATAGTTTTGAAGCCCGGGTTACAGTCTGAAATAACTGTAAGCCATAGTTTTGAAGCCCGGGTTACAGTCTGAAATAACTGTAAGCCATATTTTGAGACATGTTTTGAAAGGAATATTTACACCTCATGCTCGAACTTCATCTATGGTCCCATGCCATTATTGAATGACATTTCTAAGACCGTAGATGTTATCGATACCAGAAGACATGTCATGTGAAAACATATTTTTGGTATTTTTTGAAATTTTCTGATTTTTATGGGATTTTGATGATTTTATATTTTTCTATTTTCTTTTTGTTGGTTTTATATTTTTGTATTTTGTTTTTCTGGTAAATATATACAAAGATAGAGTAGATGATATAGTTTAAGAAAGATGATGATACGAGTACCGAGATAAGGATATCGAACAGCCCCGTTGAAGAAGATAGAAGTCATCATCTCTTAAACATTCACCGCCAAAGCTTCCAGGGCTCTTGAATCGAAGAAAGAAATTGAACCATCTGAAAGTGAGACTTTGGCAGTTTCCCCCCAAACCGAAAATCCTTTAGCTGAGCAGATTCGAAGCTCTATTTCAAGCTTGCCTTAGCCAGGTACACAGAGAAGCACACCATTGTCATAAATCCCGCTGCTCCTTTTAAGAATGATAATCGAGATTCTCCGTTCGAGGTTATATCATCAACAAGAACAACAACGTATCATCCCACTCATAAATAATCTTCTCAAATTTCATAACCATTGAAGTCTGACGCAATCCATTCCAAAAGGTGTCAAGAGAGCAATTCCCCCAAGTAGTTGAATTGATGCAGTCAGTCTCTTTGTATAATGCTCAAGAACTCTCCCGAATACACATCATGAGGGTAATGTAGAACACCTCCCCTATGTTTACATCTTTCGTCCCTGATGAATGTGTATGAAGCTCAAGAATCCGAAGTACACCAATATCCAAGAACTCTCCCGAATACACATCATGAGGGTAATGAAGAACACCTCCCCTATGTTCACATCTTTTGTCCCTGATGAATGTGTATGAAGCTCAAGAGTCCGAAGTACACACATTCCCAATGAGAGAATAACTGATAACACCTCCCTCATGTTACACATTTATCTCCCATGAATATGTCGTACTTGTGTACCTCTTTTATCTTCAGAAACTTTCTCTAACATCTCTTCCCCCACATAGTTGGAATAAGGCACTAAACGCCATGAGTCAAACCTTGAGTTTCTATGCGGTAATGACATATGTCTTCCCGGGATTTCTTCAATCACTTAGAAGTATTAAGCTCATCAAGTTTACTCGCATTTAGATGTGTGTCTCCTTCCCCCTTGCTGGTTTTGATACTTCAGAATCAGCAACTCATTGTAAGCCCGTATACTAGAAATTTGCTGAGAAGAACACTTGAACTCTTGTGAGAATCAACTTGCTGAAGAATGTGAGCAAGTCTAATTGGGGATTAAATCAGACATTTCACCCTCTCCCAATTAGTGCTCTCCCCTAAACCGACAATCTTTTTGATAAATGCCCAGATTAAGAAGAAGTCTTTAGATCATTAAATGCAACTCGTCTTTGGTCTTCTAACATATAGCAGGAAATGTAGAATAGACTGTAGACTCGACCTTCTTCAAGATTGTCCGAATGGGGAATAGAGTGTTAACATCTTCAACTCACACCAAAAAGCATCCCACCAAAAAACATCCCAATTAACTTACATCTTGCAAATACCCTTAACTAAAATCCCTCCCAATCAAACAAGAACAGAAAGATGTTCATCAAGGAAATCAGCAATCAGGCCGCAACGAACACACAAGATGGTAACACCAAACTACCAATCACATCAAACAAGAACAGAGAGATTGTTCAGAATCATCATGTTGATGTATACGTGAAGCATTAACCGGAAGCACTTTGTCGATAAACTCATCAATCCGAGTGAAGATGTCAACCAACGGCTCTTTGAAGAAACTCCATGTAAAGATGATCCGATAAGAAGAAGCTCGGTTCTTACATGAGTTAGGAGCCGTATGACCATATATTCTCATAAGTCAATCAACCATGCAGAATTATCACACTTCTTCTCCCCCTCAAGAATTGCATACGGAGATGCCATTCTTGATTAAACAAGTGAACATCATCCAAATGTAGTCTATTCACACTTCTCCCCCGCAAAATTAGCACAGGATGTCGCCATCGTCATTATAGTTGAGAAAGTGGAATCATAAAACAATCAACAGTAGCCCGGTTCACTTGATGACTGAAGCGCATGGAAAAAGTATGAAGCATGTTGATGAGAATGGTCATAATAAGAAGATTTCTCTTCTTCATAAGATAAAGCGCACTGAAGCGTACACTTTTCTTTTCTTTAGAGTACGAGGCATGAACTGATATGTTCATACGTCATAATCTCTCTCTTTTCAATCTCTTGGCAAAACTTGTAATCAACCCCATTATCATTCAGTAGGCTCTTTGTCGTGACAGCTGATGGAGAAAACCCAATATGATGAATTTGACCCTGAAGTAAACTATCCCGAACTCGTGACTTAAACTTGCACATATGTAACAAAGAGCGGTGCCGATTTCCATTAGCATCTCTAAGTACTCTCTATGTACTCTATACTCTTCAACCAACCAACCATCAAGTATAAGACGTACATTACCTCTTGAAAATCCATAATTGAATGTGACACAGAGCACTACAACGTAACTCCTTAAAGTGATAGTTATTTTGAGGTGATAAGAGCCCAATTCCCCTAAGTGGTAAAAGAAAAAGGTAAAAGACACCCAACAATAACTAGATTTCCAAGTCTTTGTTTTTTTTTTAATAATAAGCTTGAACAAGGATCTTAAAGAATCTTCATCCATCCATCCCCGATACCTTCAGATACTAAGTACACTTGTCCGTGATATTTCACTTCAACCTCAAATAAATAATAGTGAATTAACCCCGTTGTCACATCTTGTTAAAAGCTCAAATCTAGCCTCCTTTGACCTTAAAAGTGAACTTTGATAATGGTTTCATCCCGACCATGGTTAAAAGCACATAACCCTGTAAAACCAAGTAATAACCAAACTGCCATGACGAATATCCAAAAACACATCCAATTCATGAAGTACACCCTTTTATCCCTTCTTCGAAGCAGAAATCGTAGCACCAGCATCAGAAAGATCCAGAATTACACTTTCCCTTTCTCCAGGATGGCTCCATCATCACGGGATTTTACAATTCTATAGTTTAAACCGAGAAATAGTTTCTTTCGCGGGATTTTAAAAAACCAAGAACAAGCCGTAAGATAGATCCGGAAATGAACTTTACTATTACCCGGATGTTTCCATTGTCACGGGATTTTACAAGTCTCTGATTTAAACCGAGAAATAGGTTCTTTCGCGGGATTTTACAAAATCAAGACAAAACCGTAAACAACGTCAGCTTGAATGTGTTGTGACAACTTTGGTTTATGTGAATATCTGTTTTAGGGGAATATGCAGCGGTTCATCAACGGTTCATTATCCAATATCAACAATATCATCAACCATCCAATAAACACTTTGGTGAACACATCTTTCACAAATATTGTCGGATATTGCAGTGACCACTAGGAGAAATAGACCCGATATGCCAAACTTGAACATGACGTAAAATTCCCCAGATTTGTTCCTTAAACTTGTACTAATCCTCGTGAAAAAGAAACGGTGTACCCAATGTACAAAACCTCTTGACATTCTCAACTGAGTGAGACACCGAAGTGATAGCTACGTTGTGGGTTAAACAAGAAAGAATCACACACGTAAATAAATAGCCAAGTCTTTATCACACTCCATAAATGCCCAAACAAGTCATCTTCGTGGAAGGGTAGAAAGAAAGAAGACGAAATAAGTAAACGTGCCCGAAAAACCTTACTTCAAAATCAATCAAGAGACACCGCACTGACAACTCCGTAGTCAACATTTTCCAATAACCAATTTCACGCCGAGACATAATATGCACGTGAAAATGAATCAACCAAAGTATCAAACCCATAACACAACAAATCACATCATCAACTCGCTTAAAAAAAAATCTCAGTTTATCCAATCTCACAATCACATTTCATATTAAAATTCACATAATCCAACAAACGTCATCATGCAATTTGCACGTCTCAAAACAAATCTCATAGCAAATCTCATTACCAAAAACTCATTAATTCGCAAGGATTCTCATCAAACCGTATTAGCTCAGTCCAATCATCCGATATAAAATTATCGTACGGCCCAACACAATTAAGCATCCTAAGTAATCATCAATTAAATTTGGCTCAATATAGCATTTGATTCATTTCATCATATTAGCAAGGCAATATTTAGTCCAATTATCCCATGCATGACCTAGACGAGATATCAAAACCAATGCAACATGACAATCAGTTTAGATGGTTCACGACATCACAAAATGCAACATAACAACCCATGAGATGTTCATGATATGTGGCCCAAATCTAGTTTAAAACAATACATATCGGATCCAGCCCAACATGATACCAAAATTATGAAGACCACGTTCGATCCATTCAAACGTACAAAATCCGGTTATAAAAGAGACATAACCTAAAAATTAGGTCATTTTATCACAAACCCTAAACTCACTCATCTTAAAATATCCGCCCCCATCAAAGATATCTCCCAACCAACCCTAATCCTCCTCACTTATCTCAGCCTCTTTCATCAATCTTACACAAAACGCAGCAACAATAAAGAAAAACGCTCCATATCACATCATTGTTCCGCCTTTAGCACATTATCATACAACAATCACTCAACTAAGAGGATGAAATGGTTGATCTTTCATTTACAAGACCTCGCCACAGAGATGGCAAGAGGCTTATCATCAAAGCCACAGAGATGGTAAGAAGCTGAGACTTATTCGACATAACCACAAGGATGGTCGAATCAATCAGGTAGGTATTATGTGGTTGTTTGATGTTTGTTGTTATTGGTTTTGCTTTTAAATATAACGAACTGAGGAAGAGATTATAACAAGATTGTTATTAGTCTTTTCTTAAATTCGGATATTAATGATGAGTATCTTCAAACAAGGATTAGTGATGTCATAAGTTTTTCTTATAATTGATCTTATAGATCTAATGGCTATTGTAGCACATAGAAAAACAAACTGAGATCCTTATGCATATCAGCTTTTAATTTTATGTTTTGATCAATGATGAGTATATTTATTTCGTGTGAAAGACACCTAACTGTCTTGATGAACCTTTTGAGTACCACGAAATATAAGCTGAGATCATTTTAGATTGCTTAACCTTGTTGTATGAGTCTAGTCTTGTTTCAAGTATAGATGTAGGAGATGGCGGATGAGGTTGAATAGTTTAGATTGGATGTTGATGAAGTTGGTTTACCATTGATTCGGATCTGTTTGCTACAGCTTCTTCTTAGGACCAAGGATGGTTTATCAACCTGAGGTCGAGTATGTTGGTATAGGTATTTGTTTTGTGGTCATGGTCTTGTTGTGGTCACGGTCAAGCTCTTTTTCATCTTCTTTCTGTCAAGTCAAGTCGCTACAGTCAATGGTTTAGAGTCAAGTCGCTAGCTTATGACAAGCCGCTAGCCGAGTTTTGAGTCAAGTTGCTAGCATAACAAATCGCTAACTTGTTCAATAACAAGTTGCTAGGTCAAGTCGCTACCTTTTTAGAGCCAAGTCGCTACCACAATTTCATAACAACTCGCTACTTACTTTCAAAAACTCCAAAGTCGCTACTTATAAATATAAGTCACTACATCTTAAAATTTTATCACAAGTATCTACTTTGATATTCCGGCGAGTTTTCGGACCATTTTTTCTGTTCATCTTCAAAGTTACCCAGAATATTGCAAAAAAGATGATACTTTATGAACCAAGTTTTGACCACAAAAACTGATGGTTTAACCTTTTGTTAATACACGTATATTGGTACAAAGACAGTCACTAAATAACGAATAAACACAGTTTGGACAATAACTTGACATAAAGACAGGTGTTGTAACGATTACAGACCATGTGACTTTTTTTTTACCATTTGATACAAGAAAAACATATTCATATAACCCATATGACCACGTTTTGACAAACCAGAAATGAAACCAATAGACCACATGGATATGATACCAAACAATATAAAATTGTTCGGACCATTAAAACAGTACACAAACACAAAATCAGTTTAAGAGCATGAATCAAAATCACAAAAAAAATCATCAACACACAAAAACCTTGGCTCTGGTACCATTTTTAGGATCGATATTATTGTGTTGATGATTCGGGTGGTCTTGGATGATCAAAATACATGTTTGCCATTTTAGAGAGAGAAAGTAGAGAGGAAGATTTCTTGGTAGAGACTTGGTTCACAAAAGTTGTAAGGTTAGATTAAAAAACTCCACCCCTTCCATGGATGGAAGGGGTATTTATAGTTACAAACATAACGACCTCCTATCGACCTGTGGATCAGGTATACAGTGGGTAAAGACCCGTCCTTCCTCCACGGTGTTGCACTAAACTAAACTACGCTACAAACTAACTAATAAACTGCTAAATAACGTAACTAATAACAAGTCTACGAGCTAACTTATGCTAGATAATATTTGGGGTGACCGACTCTTCACTTATGGAATTTCCAATTCCTAACAAACTTGTACATCGATGCACCATATTGAGTGTACACCTTTGGCACCTTTCACTAATGCCTTCAACACGACCCTTTTGGCACCATTCACTAATGCCTTCAACACAACACTTCTATGGATGGAGGAAAGAACTATCAACAAGATGCACTTCAGTGGTCTTGATGATGACGAAGCTTAGCAACTCATGTTGAGCTTGCACGTCTTCAAGAGGTGGTGATCTCGCCTTTAAGATGAACCTAGAGAATCACACAAACATAAAACTACATAGAATGATCCTTTGGATCAATGGTTAGAGATGTTAGAATACTCGGAGAAAGTATATCTAAGAGTGGTAGTGAGCAAGAGAGAAATGGCTCACTATTTATAGACAAATTATGTCTACTGTCCCACGGTTCCCACGGATCCCTCCCTAGAGGGATCCGGCTAGTGAAAAACCTGGGATCCGGTTACTGGGTCAGTTTAGTCTGGATTTCGGGTTGCAAACCGGGTTATAGGTTATGGGTTATGAACCATGAGTTATGGGTAATGGATTATGGATACCCAACGAGATGCAATGTACCTAGTCATTGGGTTATGGATCTTGGGTCATGGGTTATGGACTTTGAGTCATGGATCATGGATAATACCTAACATGACTTCATGCATGATGTCATGCAATGGGTCATAGGTTATAGATCATGATCCATTGGTATGGGTTATGGACTTTGGTTTTTACCCAACAACATTCATTGTACCTAGTCAATGGATCATGGTAATGGGTTATGGACTTTGGTTTTTTCCCATTACTTACCCATTACAACATATACAAAGTACATATACATTTCTATAAAGTGTAAACACTAGTTCTTATACATATGCATTTCTACAAGATGTAAACAATATTACTTGTTAGTGTTTTATAAAAATGTCTTTGGTTTTATATAACTTATTTACTAAACATGTTTTGATATAGTTTTAATATGTTTAGTAAAAGTGTGTTAGTAAACTATTGGCTCAAACCTTTTACGTATTTTATTTGTTTCGTTAAAATGATTTTACATTTGTTATCGATAAAACATTAGAAGATCGTAAAAAAAAATAAACGTTTTTATGGCTTATTTGTATTAACAAATGTGAACCAACTTATATGGCAAAAATCCAAAACCCTTTGTGCTTTGTGTATGAAACTTTCGGCTGGTATAAGGCGGGGAGAAGGGAAAGCAAAAGTCTTGGTCAAACAAGGTCCTTATACACTAAATGAGTAAGTTGTAAGTTCAAGGTTTGGTCTTTGATGTCCCCTTTGCTTCTTTGGTCAATATTCAGCCGAATATCACATGGGGAGGGAAGGGATATTGATTTTTTTTAGTTTGTGATATATGTGTACAAGTATAGATGTGTATTATGGTATAGTAAAGGTGGTGTGTGATCATTTCATGCATGCATGAGGTGAAATGCAAAAATAAATACGTTTTACATAGAACTTGTACAATAAAATATGCAGACTTATAAAATAGGTTCATATTAGTCCTAGGGTGTAAAATTAAGGTAGACCTAGCTCGGTCTAGTGTCGGTTGACGTTTAAAATTGTTTTTTCGAATTACCCGATTTAACTAAAAAGTCATACGTAAAATATACTCGTGTAAACTTCAAATAATTAATTTGAGATTAGTAATAAATGTTGACTTGGTAAATTGCCGGTTGTTATAGATTCCCTGTCAACACTTGTAATTACCAATTGAGACACATCAATGCTACTCTTACGGAAGGTAATTACCAAGAATACTATGACTCAACTAGCTATTAGTGTTTCCTATACCTAGATTAAGATAAAAGGCATATAGGGTTATAGACAGACAATGCAATAACCGATAGGCAATTTTAAAGGACAACTAGAACAGTATATTACACACTTGAGTTATCTATAATTCTAACATCCCAGTAACCAAAAAATAATAGTAGGATATATCATAAATATATGTACGGCTGAACCTTTATATAAACATAACATGTGCAGCTCTATATTAAAAAAACCTTAATTATTATATCTACATCTAGCTTACGTGATTAAACGAGTGAACAAACGGATTTAGCCAACAATCATATTGGTTAAAAAACATTCATTCTTCATAAAATGCAAAATGATTGTTTGATGCAAAGTAAATGAAAGATAAATGAAAAGAACAATGTTACATGATTGAGGAATTGAGTGACACGCGATGTAGGACAATAAAATGATCTCAGGCTTCGTTCTCCTCTTTACAATCGCCAGAGCCCTCCTCCTCCTTTATCTCCGAATTCAAGGGTATAAGCTATTTTTTAAGGTTAGAGGTTGCCATATATATTTATAAGGGAAATTAGGGTTTCTGGCCGAACACCATGTTCGCATTGCGATAGATTGCTCGCATCGCGACCGTGGTCTTCTTTTCCAAATTTCACATCGGTATGTAGTGCTCGTAAGGTAGTCTAATATTATTGTCCCAAATGACGTGACACAACCATGCATGTCGCGTCGTGACAAGCTACTACGCCATAAATCATCACAATTTCCACTTTTTACATTTTAAGTCCTTATTTCTTCTTTTCTTTATCTTTTGGAAACATAACTTGATCTTTTGAGCATTTATCCATTGTCTTTCTATCATGGACCTAAAATCAACATTTACAAACGATTAAGTACCAAAAGTCCTAAACAATCATATTAGACATATATAAAACACATGATACTGAGTGTAGAAACATGTATAAAATACGAGTTATCACTCCTCCTTCCAAATTGTCACTAACTTATCTTGTTACATCGTAGTTCCTCCTAGAATCAATGGCTAGTCACTCATCACCTTAATGCATCGATCTATTTTTCATAATCATTTTTTTCTAAGGATATTGCGTTTTATCGAGACTCATTAACTTTATCCCGAATCCCCATATTTTCTTGCCACCTTTCTCACTTTTGATTTGATGATGTGTGTCGTGCATTTGTCTCTCTCTTAATATCGGTTAACTATCAATAAACATGGATATCAATCGCAAAAATATTCTAAGTAATAAATTGTTGCTCTAAATATAACGAAAATATGATGAAAATGAAGCTCTAATCAAATAGCACAATGTTTATCTTTATATGGTATAAGTTATAGCTTTTAAAATTTGGTCGTTTTCGGACAATATTTGTTACTGAGAAGAAATTGGGAGAGAGAGAGAGAGAGAGAGATAAATGAAGGGCGCTATTGTTTTTTAAAGTGCACGTTTTTGCACTTTCTTGCCGATTAAATCATGGAAAGTGGTGTAACACCCCCAATTTCGTGATACGCAGCGGAATTCAAACTGGGTGTTACTTCATGGCACAACAGCCATAACAATAGAAAACGAACTCTAATGGAGTCGTTTTAAAATATTTATCATTCGATTTATATAAATATCAGAGTTTACAAAAATGAGGTCCCAGTAGTTTCACGGTTTACAAAATACATTAAATGGGTTTTCAAATGATAGTAAAATATATAGCCTTCTTGACTTTCCGTGCTCCTCCTTGCCAGCCTCGTACAATATGGACCTGAAATACATGCTAAAACTGTCAACACAAAGGTTGAGTGAATCCATAGGTTTATTGTTAAAATTTGAACACAAAATGTTTGTGTGGGTTACGTTGTTATACACCCATAATATTGAAAAAAAAAAACAATTATTATTTCACTAAGCATCATGCAATCAAGGCGTTAACTTGCTCCAAAATTAATTGGTGAAACTGTTGGTACGTGCCCTAATAGGTAAAATTGCTGTTTTACCTAATGTACTCAAATATAGTGCGTTTGTTTGCCTACCCGGTCAACACAAACGGGATTCGTCAATCACGATAGATCTATCTACAATATCCGTGCCCGCTTCACTCTAGATTAATGATTCATGATTTAGGGACTTAAGTTTGGCAAATGCGGTAACTTAGTGCTAATAAAACTATCAGATAAGCATACATTTGGAAAGTAATGTGTTCGGTTTAAAATAGAGCATGTATCTCCCCCAAGGGTTTGTAAAATAATTAAGTAATAGAAAGTGGGGCTATAAACTCACCGTAGTGATCAGCAGTAGTGTACATTGATATAAGACGTATCGAGAGATCGTGAACTTTAGTAATAACCTAAAGATATAATACGCATCTTAGGTTATTATATACGACGAGAGTTTACGAAATAAACTTATATATAAGTATTTATAAAATTTAGATATTGTACACATTTATAAAGTTAAATATGTGTCAAGAATCAAGTTTTTAAAATATTAACAAATCCCTATTTGTAGGTATCTCTAAGGTTCAAGCTTGAAATACTTTTAAAGTCCGCTATTCCGTTATCAATTATGTCAAGTTTTTATCGTAAGGTAAAACGAGTCCAGTTCTCGGTAGTGGGTCCTACCACTCCTGTTTGCAAGTAAACGTGGTCAAGTGGTTTTAATTTATTTTTATTCGATAACGTTAAGTTTCTATTAAGTTATTTTGGTTAGGAAAATATATATGGTTTTTGGTCATAAAGGATTATGACATGGTTTATATTTTCTCAAATATGTATTTATGTCTGTACAAGTATAGTCATTTCATAACATTTTTCTAATATAACTTATATGTCAAAACTTATATTTTTCGTCACGTTTCGGTTTAAGAGTTTAGTCATTCTAACTTTACGTCTACATTGTTACT
The DNA here is from genome assembly GCA_019973895.1 of Chrysanthemum seticuspe. Lineage (NCBI taxonomy): Eukaryota > Viridiplantae > Streptophyta > Magnoliopsida > Asterales > Asteraceae > Chrysanthemum > Chrysanthemum seticuspe. The sequence goes on from BPTQ01000002.1 coordinate 56,026,904, forward strand.
AACACCTAAAAGGTCATGAATCATTTCTTATGTCTTTGAAATTTTATTTAAATGTATACATGATTTCTAGTGACTTTATAACCTTAATTACATCATAATATGATTCAAGTTACTAGTTTATACTTACGTTTCATTGCATAAATTTGGACAGCACTCAACAGTTCCGCGGGAAAGGCCATATTTTGAGTTCTACAACACTTTAGGACGCGAGGCTTTTTCCTACATTTAAGTTTATGTCTTACCTATATTTCATAAAAGCCCGACGAGTTCCAGAAATGATCAGGACTGTCCCGTTTAGTCCAATGAAATCTGTTGGTCAGTTTTCGACACCTTTTTCCGTTTTGGCTCTAATTTACTCATACGGATGAGTTACAGGGTGAGCCAAGGGGAAAAACGACCACAAGACATAGATCTACCACCCTATTATACTCCCTAAGTTTCATGGTTCACTGATCTGTTTATAAAATTCGTTAAAAGGGACTGTTTGGATTTTCAGTTTCAAAAAAAGTTAACTAGGACTTGGTTTTAGTTGCTTTTCATGTTTTAGAGCTTGTGTACAACATCAAATACATACATACTCATACATATATCATATAAATACATCAAATATACATCTAACTATTATAACCATATGGAAATAATAGGAAGAACATAAGCATAATCTTACAAGGTTTGGTGGTGAATTTTAACGAGAACTAGGACACTAACTAAATCCTAACCACTTATACTCTTTAACCCTTGCTTCCAAGACTTATCCAACTTGCTTTTAACTCTTAGAAGACTTGTATTTAGCCTTTAACTTCAGCTCCTAACTTCCTTGTATAGCTTCTTTATGAACCAAGAAATCACCAAAGTAAAACTAGTTTCATGTATGGATCATCATGGCCTTTAACTTTGTAGTATAAATTGAACTATGAAAATCAAAGATGGATTATTATGATGATGATGGTGTTCAGTTATTATGGAGAGAAAAGGAAGAGATTTTTGAGTTCTTAGTATATAAATGAAAGAAAAGTCTTTGAAGTAACTTATAAAAGATCTAGTGTACACTTGTAACCATTTTATGTAAAGTAGATATCACCAAGACTTTCTTGTCTTGGTGATTCATCTAATATGTCGACCAAATAAGAATGAGGTGATAAATGTGTAGGTTTTGTGATATAACTAAGTTATGGAGTGTCATTTAGTCCCGGTAATTACTAATGTTAAATTCTTAAATCGCGAAACTTAAAATTAGGTATTGTAAAAATATGAAACTTGTAGAAATGATTAAGCATATCATTATACTTCATATAAAAATATAAAATGAGTGATAAGTCTCATCGGGTTGCTTAAATGTTGTTTAAAGATGGAAACGCGGGTCAAAAACGCGTATTTTGCGTAAAACGCAGAACTGGAAAACGTAAAATTCCAAAACTTGTGGAATTATCGTAAAATGGTAGAAATACATATTTCTAATGTTTATAGTGTTTTATGGACATATCGGGATGCCCGAATGATGTTTAAACCCTAAAGTAATTCTCGGATACGGTTTTGTGAAATCGGTTCTGAATGGATTCAATGTACGTCGTCAGGACGACTTGTCGAGTATCAACTTTCTTGACATGATGGTAAAATAAAAATAAAAAATTTTACCGGATGAATAGTAAAAGTGAATAGTAACTTTTCAAAAATATGAAAAGTACCCCGAAAATTCGGGTTGTTACAGTCTCACCACTTTAATGGGAATTTCGTCCCGGAATTCAATGTGTGTTATCCGATATTGAAGTGTCTAGAAAAATGTAGGTATATGAGCCAAATTCTAATCTTTGCGTTCTCAAGTTTCTGGTCATAGAATGTGTTATGTACCATTCTAAGTTTTTGGTGGTGGGTTAAGTTGATAATCTAAAGGGTTTTGTTAAAATCTTATATAGTCTAATATACCTCAAGTTTGGCTTTTCCCGATTCGCCTTTCATCTATGTAATTTTTTGTTTCTGGTGATAGTGTGCAGCATGCAGCCAAATTTGTATTTATATGGTTTCCTTAGTTGTTTCGTGGGTGATCTCTGAACACCTTAGTCCAGCAAATGGTTGACTGACACTTTCGTCTATATAGTGCCTTAAATGGAATAGTTTTGTTGTTGTTAGGGTAACTGTTGTTAATCAAAAGTGTAAGATATGGTTGATGTTAAATGGTTTATAATGATGTGATAATTGTCGTTGTAGGAAGGTCTTGCTAGTGGCAAGTGGTTATCTAAACCATTTCCAAAGTTGATCATGTCTTAGGTGGTTTCGGGATGAAGGCTATATCGTATAGTGTTTATGTCTACTAGTGTTTGAAAGAAACGTGATACTGTGAAGTTTTACATACTGACTTATAATGGGGTTCAGATAATGATGTGATATGTTGATGATTAGAAGAGTGTAGTGTACGCTTACCATTATTCTTAGGTAGAGATGTCAAGTTTGCTTTAAAATCAAAAGTGAATTTTAAAGGATTATGGTGGAATGATAGCCTTGAAACCTAAACAGGCTAGTACTTCTAAGAAATAATGAGAAGATTTAATGACTATCCCAAGATAGTAGTTAGGATTATTTCATAAATGAAAACTTTCAAGAATGAAATTAGGTAGTATAATTAAGTATTAAGATCTCGCTGAGTGGTAAGACACTATCATGTCTCTAGATCTTTTTAATGAATTCTAGTGGTTTATCGAGTTTAAGTAGGAAATTAACCTGAATATAACCCTTGTATAACTATTCTTAATGTTTGAAAATTTTAAGTCGAACATAGTTAATCAGACTATGTTCCACTGTCCCTAGGTTAAATATAGGTGATTAGTCTATATTTAGCCAAGGTTCGATAAATTTTCCAAATACCTAAATTAGGTATACTTGTGATATGTCCATAGCTTTTGAGAAATTTTCCACTAAGCAAAGGCGATATCAAACCATTCAGTTGCAAGTCCTGGCCATAAAAGACTTGTAACCAATGTTTTCACATTCCATTGCATAGAAGATAGTATGGGTAGATACGTGTGGAAAGGAAATCTTAAGTAATTCTAAAATAGTCTATACTTGACTAGAATCACGAACCTTTAACAATGAAGGTTTCAGAAGAGAATTTTGATGAATGTAGAGAAAGTTGCTGAACTTCAGCTTTTTGTAGATGACGAGTCAGTTTATCTTTTAGAAATCCCAATTCTTGTATTTCCATTAGGAAAATCGATAGATTGTGACGGGCTTCATGTAAAAGAATATCATATAAGGTTTTATAAGATAATTTCTATAGTCTATTGTATAACTTACAATGTTTGCCAAGTAAATTAGACCATTGTGTAACTCACAATATCTGAGAAGTATTTGAGACCATTGTGCAACTCACAATGTCAGAGAAATAGTTGAGACCATTGTATAACTCACAATGTCTAGGAAATAATAGAGACCATTGTGCAACTCACAATGTCTGAGAAATAGCTAAGACCATTGTGTAACTCACAATTTCTAGGAAATAATAGAGACCATTGTGTAACTCACAATGTCTTGAGAAATGATGGAGAGATCTTTGTGTAACTCACAATGTCTTGAGAAATGATGGAGAGATCATTGTGTAACTTACAATGTCTAAGGAATAAATGAGTTAATTGCTTCATTTACAGTGTGTGGGGATGTAATTGAGATCATTGTAGGATTTATAGTGTCTGAGAATGTAATGGAGACCACTGTAGGATTTACAGTGTCTGAGAATGTAATAAAGACCACTGTAGGATTTACAGTGTCTGAGAGTGTAATAGAGACCAATGTAGGATTTACAGTGTCTGAGAGTGTAATAGAAACCACTGTATCTCACAGTGTCTTGAAAAATGAATGAGACCATTGTATCTCACAATGTCTGGGAAGTAGGAAAGACCATTGTAATCAGTTACAATGTCTTGGATAAAGTTTCGTAATCCTAAAATGCACGAGTAGATGCATGATTGGGATATTGGGAAAATATGATTGTGCCGTAATACCTTAGAATAGGCATACGCAGATATGTTAAGTATATTGTTTATGATTGAAATTATGTCGAGTGTATATATCAATATACTAGTATGTTTGTGTAGCTTAAAAGTCACATAATCGTCTGGAGGATGGAAGGTACGGAGAACGGAAGGCTATACAATGTTTTTGTTTGTAAAAGTAATTATAGTTTAGGTCACAATTAGACCCGTTTCTCTATAATTAAGGCTCTGATACCAATCTGGAACACTCCCAATTTCGTGATACGCAGCGGAATTCAAACTGGGTGTTACTTCATGGCACAACAGCCATAACAATAGAAAACGAACTCTAATGGAGTCGTTTTAAAATATTTATCATTCGATTTATATAAATATCAGAGTTTACAAAAATGAGGTCCCAGTAGTTTCACGGTTTACAAAATACATTAAATGGGTTTTCAAATGATAGTAAAATATATAGCCTTCTTGACTTTCCGTGCTCCTCCTTGCCAGCCTCGTACAATATGGACCTGAAATACATGCTAAAACTGTCAACACAAAGGTTGAGTGAATCCATAGGTTTATTGTTAAAATTTGAACACAAAATGTTTGTGTGGGTTACGTTGTTATACACCCATAATATTGAAAAAAAAAAACAATTATTATTTCACTAAGCATCATGCAATCAAGGCGTTAACTTGCTCCAAAATTAATTGGTGAAACTGTTGGTACGTGCCCTAATAGGTAAAATTGCTGTTTTACCTAATGTACTCAAATATAGTGCGTTTGTTTGCCTACCCGGTCAACACAAACGGGATTCGTCAATCACGATAGATCTATCTACAATATCCGTGCCCGCTTCACTCTAGATTAATGATTCATGATTTAGGGACTTAAGTTTGGCAAATGCGGTAACTTAGTGCTAATAAAACTATCAGATAAGCATACATTTGGAAAGTAATGTGTTCGGTTTAAAATAGAGCATGTATCTCCCCCAAGGGTTTGTAAAATAATTAAGTAATAGAAAGTGGGGCTATAAACTCACCGTAGTGATCAGCAGTAGTGTACATTGATATAAGACGTATCGAGAGATCGTGAACTTTAGTAATAACCTAAAGATATAATACGCATCTTAGGTTATTATATACGACGAGAGTTTACGAAATAAACTTATATATAAGTATTTATAAAATTTAGATATTGTACACATTTATAAAGTTAAATATGTGTCAAGAATCAAGTTTTTAAAATATTAACAAATCCCTATTTGTAGGTATCTCTAAGGTTCAAGCTTGAAATACTTTTAAAGTCCGCTATTCCGTTATCAATTATGTCAAGTTTTTATCGTAAGGTAAAACGAGTCCAGTTCTCGGTAGTGGGTCCTACCACTCCTGTTTGCAAGTAAACGTGGTCAAGTGGTTTTAATTTATTTTTATTCGATAACGTTAAGTTTCTATTAAGTTATTTTGGTTAGGAAAATATATATGGTTTTTGGTCATAAAGGATTATGACATGGTTTATATTTTCTCAAATATGTATTTATGTCTGTACAAGTATAGTCATTTCATAACATTTTTCTAATATAACTTATATGTCAAAACTTATATTTTTCGTCACGTTTCGGTTTAAGAGTTTAGTCATTCTAACTTTACGTCTACATTGTTACTAACACCTAAAAGGTCATGAATCATTTCTTATGTCTTTGAAATTTTATTTAAATGTATACATGATTTCTAGTGACTTTATAACCTTAATTACATCATAATATGATTCAAGTTACTAGTTTATACTTACGTTTCATTGCATAAATTTGGACAGCACTCAACAGTTCCGCGGGAAAGGCCATATTTTGAGTTCTACAACACTTTAGGACGCGAGGCTTTTTCCTACATTTAAGTTTATGTCTTACCTATATTTCATAAAAGCCCGACGAGTTCCAGAAATGATCAGGACTGTCCCGTTTAGTCCAATGAAATCTGTTGGTCAGTTTTCGACACCTTTTTCCGTTTTGGCTCTAATTTACTCATACGGATGAGTTACAGGGTGAGCCAAGGGGAAAAACGACCACAAGACATAGATCTACCACCCTATTATACTCCCTAAGTTTCATGGTTCACTGATCTGTTTATAAAATTCGTTAAAAGGGACTGTTTGGATTTTCAGTTTCAAAAAAAGTTAACTAGGACTTGGTTTTAGTTGCTTTTCATGTTTTAGAGCTTGTGTACAACATCAAATACATACATACTCATACATATATCATATAAATACATCAAATATACATCTAACTATTATAACCATATGGAAATAATAGGAAGAACATAAGCATAATCTTACAAGGTTTGGTGGTGAATTTTAACGAGAACTAGGACACTAACTAAATCCTAACCACTTATACTCTTTAACCCTTGCTTCCAAGACTTATCCAACTTGCTTTTAACTCTTAGAAGACTTGTATTTAGCCTTTAACTTCAGCTCCTAACTTCCTTGTATAGCTTCTTTATGAACCAAGAAATCACCAAAGTAAAACTAGTTTCATGTATGGATCATCATGGCCTTTAACTTTGTAGTATAAATTGAACTATGAAAATCAAAGATGGATTATTATGATGATGATGGTGTTCAGTTATTATGGAGAGAAAAGGAAGAGATTTTTGAGTTCTTAGTATATAAATGAAAGAAAAGTCTTTGAAGTAACTTATAAAAGATCTAGTGTACACTTGTAACCATTTTATGTAAAGTAGATATCACCAAGACTTTCTTGTCTTGGTGATTCATCTAATATGTCGACCAAATAAGAATGAGGTGATAAATGTGTAGGTTTTGTGATATAACTAAGTTATGGAGTGTCATTTAGTCCCGGTAATTACTAATGTTAAATTCTTAAATCGCGAAACTTAAAATTAGGTATTGTAAAAATATGAAACTTGTAGAAATGATTAAGCATATCATTATACTTCATATAAAAATATAAAATGAGTGATAAGTCTCATCGGGTTGCTTAAATGTTGTTTAAAGATGGAAACGCGGGTCAAAAACGCGTATTTTGCGTAAAACGCAGAACTGGAAAACGTAAAATTCCAAAACTTGTGGAATTATCGTAAAATGGTAGAAATACATATTTCTAATGTTTATAGTGTTTTATGGACATATCGGGATGCCCGAATGATGTTTAAACCCTAAAGTAATTCTCGGATACGGTTTTGTGAAATCGGTTCTGAATGGATTCAATGTACGTCGTCAGGACGACTTGTCGAGTATCAACTTTCTTGACATGATGGTAAAATAAAAATAAAAAATTTTACCGGATGAATAGTAAAAGTGAATAGTAACTTTTCAAAAATATGAAAAGTACCCCGAAAATTCGGGTTGTTACAGTCTCACCACTTTAATGGGAATTTCGTCCCGGAATTCAATGTGTGTTATCCGATATTGAAGTGTCTAGAAAAATGTAGGTATATGAGCCAAATTCTAATCTTTGCGTTCTCAAGTTTCTGGTCATAGAATGTGTTATGTACCATTCTAAGTTTTTGGTGGTGGGTTAAGTTGATAATCTAAAGGGTTTTGTTAAAATCTTATATAGTCTAATATACCTCAAGTTTGGCTTTTCCCGATTCGCCTTTCATCTATGTAATTTTTTGTTTCTGGTGATAGTGTGCAGCATGCAGCCAAATTTGTATTTATATGGTTTCCTTAGTTGTTTCGTGGGTGATCTCTGAACACCTTAGTCCAGCAAATGGTTGACTGACACTTTCGTCTATATAGTGCCTTAAATGGAATAGTTTTGTTGTTGTTAGGGTAACTGTTGTTAATCAAAAGTGTAAGATATGGTTGATGTTAAATGGTTTATAATGATGTGATAATTGTCGTTGTAGGAAGGTCTTGCTAGTGGCAAGTGGTTATCTAAACCATTTCCAAAGTTGATCATGTCTTAGGTGGTTTCGGGATGAAGGCTATATCGTATAGTGTTTATGTCTACTAGTGTTTGAAAGAAACGTGATACTGTGAAGTTTTACATACTGACTTATAATGGGGTTCAGATAATGATGTGATATGTTGATGATTAGAAGAGTGTAGTGTACGCTTACCATTATTCTTAGGTAGAGATGTCAAGTTTGCTTTAAAATCAAAAGTGAATTTTAAAGGATTATGGTGGAATGATAGCCTTGAAACCTAAACAGGCTAGTACTTCTAAGAAATAATGAGAAGATTTAATGACTATCCCAAGATAGTAGTTAGGATTATTTCATAAATGAAAACTTTCAAGAATGAAATTAGGTAGTATAATTAAGTATTAAGATCTCGCTGAGTGGTAAGACACTATCATGTCTCTAGATCTTTTTAATGAATTCTAGTGGTTTATCGAGTTTAAGTAGGAAATTAACCTGAATATAACCCTTGTATAACTATTCTTAATGTTTGAAAATTTTAAGTCGAACATAGTTAATCAGACTATGTTCCACTGTCCCTAGGTTAAATATAGGTGATTAGTCTATATTTAGCCAAGGTTCGATAAATTTTCCAAATACCTAAATTAGGTATACTTGTGATATGTCCATAGCTTTTGAGAAATTTTCCACTAAGCAAAGGCGATATCAAACCATTCAGTTGCAAGTCCTGGCCATAAAAGACTTGTAACCAATGTTTTCACATTCCATTGCATAGAAGATAGTATGGGTAGATACGTGTGGAAAGGAAATCTTAAGTAATTCTAAAATAGTCTATACTTGACTAGAATCACGAACCTTTAACAATGAAGGTTTCAGAAGAGAATTTTGATGAATGTAGAGAAAGTTGCTGAACTTCAGCTTTTTGTAGATGACGAGTCAGTTTATCTTTTAGAAATCCCAATTCTTGTATTTCCATTAGGAAAATCGATAGATTGTGACGGGCTTCATGTAAAAGAATATCATATAAGGTTTTATAAGATAATTTCTATAGTCTATTGTATAACTTACAATGTTTGCCAAGTAAATTAGACCATTGTGTAACTCACAATATCTGAGAAGTATTTGAGACCATTGTGCAACTCACAATGTCAGAGAAATAGTTGAGACCATTGTATAACTCACAATGTCTAGGAAATAATAGAGACCATTGTGCAACTCACAATGTCTGAGAAATAGCTAAGACCATTGTGTAACTCACAATTTCTAGGAAATAATAGAGACCATTGTGTAACTCACAATGTCTTGAGAAATGATGGAGAGATCTTTGTGTAACTCACAATGTCTTGAGAAATGATGGAGAGATCATTGTGTAACTTACAATGTCTAAGGAATAAATGAGTTAATTGCTTCATTTACAGTGTGTGGGGATGTAATTGAGATCATTGTAGGATTTATAGTGTCTGAGAATGTAATGGAGACCACTGTAGGATTTACAGTGTCTGAGAATGTAATAAAGACCACTGTAGGATTTACAGTGTCTGAGAGTGTAATAGAGACCAATGTAGGATTTACAGTGTCTGAGAGTGTAATAGAAACCACTGTATCTCACAGTGTCTTGAAAAATGAATGAGACCATTGTATCTCACAATGTCTGGGAAGTAGGAAAGACCATTGTAATCAGTTACAATGTCTTGGATAAAGTTTCGTAATCCTAAAATGCACGAGTAGATGCATGATTGGGATATTGGGAAAATATGATTGTGCCGTAATACCTTAGAATAGGCATACGCAGATATGTTAAGTATATTGTTTATGATTGAAATTATGTCGAGTGTATATATCAATATACTAGTATGTTTGTGTAGCTTAAAAGTCACATAATCGTCTGGAGGATGGAAGGTACGGAGAACGGAAGGCTATACAATGTTTTTGTTTGTAAAAGTAATTATAGTTTAGGTCACAATTAGACCCGTTTCTCTATAATTAAGGCTCTGATACCAATCTGGAACACTCCCAATTTCGTGAAACGCAGCGGAATTCAAACTGGGTGTTACTTCATGGCACAACAGTCATAACAATAGAAAACAAACTCTAATGGAGTTGTTTTAAAATATTTATCATTCGATTTATATAAATATAAGAGTTTACGAAAATGAGGTCCCAGTAGTTTCACGGTTTACAAAATACATTAAATGGGTTTTCGAATGATAATAAAATTTATAGCCTTCTTGAGTATTCGTGCTCCTCCGTGCCAGCCTCGTACAATATGGACCTGAAATACATGCTCAAAACTGTCAACACAAAGGTTGAGTGAATCCATAGGTTTATTGTTAAAAGTTGAACACAAAATGTTTGTGTGGGTTACGTTGTTATACACCCATAATATTGAAAACAGAACAGTTATTATTTCACTAAGCATCATGCAATCAAGGCGTTAACTTGCTCCAAAAATAATTGGTGAAACTATTGGTACGTGCCCTAATAGGTAAAATTGTCGTTTTACATAATGTACTCAAATATAGTGCGTTTGTTTGCCTACCCGGTCAACACAAACAGGATTCGTCAATCCTGATAGATCTATCCACAATATTCGCGCCCACTTCACTCGTGATTAATGATTCATGATTTAGGGACATAAGTTTGGCAAATGCGGTAACTTAGTGCTAATAAAACAATCAGATAAGCATACACTTGGAAAGTAATGTGTTCGGTTTAAAATAAAGCATGTATCTCCCCCAAGGGTTTGTAAAACAATTAAGTAATAGAAAGTGGGGCTATGAACTCACCGTAGTGATCAGCAGTAGTGTACAGTGATATAAGACGTATCGAGAGATCGCGAGCTTTAGTAATAACTTAAAGATATAATACGCATCTTAGGTTATTATATACGATGAGAGTTTACGAAATAAACTTATATATAAGTATTTATAAAATTTAGATATTGTACACATTTATAAAGTTAAATATGTGTCAAGAATCAAGTTTTTAAAATATTAACAAATCCCTATTTGTAGGTATCTCTAAGGTTCAAGTTTAAAATACTTTTAAAAGTCCGCTATTCCGTTATCAATTATGTCAAGTTTTTATCGTAAGGTAAAACGAGTCCAGTTCTCGGTAGTGGGTCCTACCACTCCTGTTTGCAAGTAAACGTGGTCAAGCGGTTTTAATTTATTTTTATTCGATAACGTTAAGTTTCTATTAAGTTATTTTGGTTAGGAAAATATATATGGTTTTTGGTCATAAAGGATTATGACATGGTTTATATTTTCTCAAATATGTATTTATGTCTATACAAGTATAGTCATTTCATAACATTTTTCTAATATAACCTATATGTCAAAACTTATATTTTTCGTCACGTTTCGGTTTAAGAGTTTAGTCATTCTAACTTTACGTCTACATTGTTACTAACACCTAAAAGGTCATGAATCATTTCTTATGTCTTTGAAATTTTATTTAAATGTATACATGATTTCTAGTGACTTTATAACCTTAATTACATCATAATATGATTCAAGTTACTAGTTTATACTTACGTTTCATTGCAGAAATTTGGACAGCACTCAACAGTCCCGCGGAAAAGGCCATATTTTGAGTTCTACAACACTTTAGGACGCGAGGCTTTTTCCTACATTTAATTTTATGTCTTACCTATATTTTATAAAAGCCCGACGAGTTCCAGAAATGAACAGGACTGTCCCGTTTAGTCCAATGAAATCTGTTGGTCAGTTTTCGACACCTTTTTCCGTTTTGGCTCTAATTTACTCATGCGGATGAGTTACAGGGTGAGCCAAGGGGAAAAACGACCACAAGACATAGCTATACCACCCTATTATACTCCCTAAGTATCATGGTTCACTGATATTTTTATAAAATTCGTTAAAAGGGACTGTTTGGATTTTCAGTTTCAAAAAAAGTTAACTAGGACTTGTTTTAGTTGCTTTTCATGTTTTAGAGCTTGTGTACACCATAAATACATACATACTCATACATATATCATATAAATACATCAAATATACATCTAACTATTACAACCATACTAAAATAATAGGAAGAACATAAGCATAATCTTACAAGGTTTGGTGGTGAATTTTAACGAGAACTAGGACACTAACTAAATCCTAACCACTTATACTCTTTAACCCTTGCTTCCAAGACTTATCCAACTTGCTTTTAACCCTTAGAAGACTTGTATTTAGCCTTTAGCTTCAGCTCCTAACTTCCTTGTATAGCTTCTTTATGAACCAAGAAATCACCAAAGTAAAACTAGTTTCATGTATGGATCATCATGGCCTTTAACTTTGTAGTATAAATTGAACTATGAAAATCAAAGATGGATTATGTAATTCACAAGTAATAGTTTGCTTAATTATGGCCTTTATGTTTGTTATTAGCCTTAAGCTTATGTAGAAGGCCCATGGGCTTAGGCCCAAGCCCATAAAGGAAAGGATGGGAACTAGGAGTGTTGCCCTAGCTTCCCTCCTATAAATACATTGTAATAACCCTCACTTGAGGGTTGGTTGTTCAATTTTTTCTTTCATTCACATCTTACGCGTAACCGTCCTTATCATAACGTGTGTGTGTGTTTGGTTTACTTGTTCAATCGTCTTTATCTCTTTCTTTTTAGCTTGTGTTGTAAAACTAGTGACCTAACAGTGGTATCAATCGCCTAACTAGTTGGATGAATCGTTATTTCTTGAAGTGCGTTTTGGTCCTACGAGTAGAATAACAAGATACTTTGGTTCGCTTAAAAACTTGTTTTTTACACTTTTTAATCCAAGATTCTTGTACTTTCAACGTTTTAAGGTGTTAAAATACTTGTTTTTGGCAAAAAGTTTCAAACTTTACGCGTGGATCTAAGTTTTTAAGCTTGTTTTTGTTCGTGGGTGAAGTTCTACGCGTAACCCGTTTAGCTGTTTTGGTTCATCAAGGTTCACACTTTTGTGTTATTTTGGTACTATTAACGCTATTCCATAACGAAAATCTGGTTTAGAAACAAATTTGGGCATAATCATTTTTACGAGTAAGATTACGCGTATCAAAACCCTAATCTTACGCGTAACTTTATCCGTGGTTTGATCTTCAGTTTCGTGGTTTACTCCGTGTTTTCTTGCTTGGATAAGCCTGAAAATACGTCGACTTTGGATATCTTTTGCACTGTGATAGTGTAAAAGATCATTTGGGCAAAACCCTAAACTTACGCATAAGCATAAAGCTTACGCGTAGAAATCCTACGCATAAGATTCATCTTACGCCTAAGCCAAGTCTTACGCATAAGGTAATCCTACGCATAAGTTTCTACGCCTAACTTTGTGTCTACGCCTAACTTTAGAGTCTTTTCCATACTTACGCGTAAGCTAAATTCTACGCGTAACTAGTGATTGTTACGCGTAACTTTGGTGTTTTTACGCATAAGTGCTACTTGGATTATTGTGATTTCTACGCCTAAGGACACTTCAACAACTAAGGTTCATTCGACTACAAAGATCCATTTTTATAACACAAGTTAATCAACATGTCTCAACCACCATACTCTTACTATTTCCCTTACACTTACTCTCAACGACAACAACAACTAAGTCCACAACATCAACAATGGAATCAACAACAAGCAATTTATCAACAACATACTCCACAACTTGGAGCAATTCCTCCACCACAAATGGTTCAAACACCGCCAAGCCTTCAAGTTCAACCCTACACAAACGATTTCAACCAACATCCATCAAGGAACACTATAAAGGAACCCACTTGGTTTGCAAAGATGTGTGAAGCTTTAAGCAGCCAACAATCAATTCATGAGGCTGGATCACTTGATAGACCTCCAATGCTAACTCCAGGAAACTACGATCAATGGGTGATAAGGTTCTTTAGGTTTTGTGATCTGAAGAAGCCACATGGAAAGTTCTTAAAGAAGGTTATCTTGGAAGGTCCATTTGAGATGCCTACTGTCATTGTACCCGGAGATCCAAATGCTATTCCACCAAGAGATGAACAAACGAACATCGCTACTGTTGCAGACTTGAATCCTCAAGAACTTCTACACTATGAAGCAGATGATCTTGCAATGGAATATATCCTCTTAGGATTACCAAACCCAATTCTTCGTAGTGTTGATGCTCAAAAGCTTGCACAGAAAATGTGGGATCATATTCGTCTTCTTATGGAAGGATCTGTACTCAATCAGGAGGATTTGGAATCCAAAATTTACTTGGCTTATGAACACTTCATGATTGAACCTGGAGAGACACTAGAGTCCTATCATCATCGATTTTCAGACATCATCAATGATTTGGATAAACACAACATCATCATGCCAAGAATTGCAGTGAATACTAATTTCCTGAGTAGTCTTGGTCCTGAATGGGAGAAGTATGTCATTTTTCACCGTCAAGCGAAGAATATGCATCATTCTACATATGGTTTGTTGTACGATTACTTGAAGCCTCATGAAAAGGAAGTTGATCGGGAAAGGATTCTCCGTGCTCAAATTGCTCCACCTACACATCCGGAAAATCAACAACTTGCCTTATATGCTCAACAAAGTTATCCTCCTCAACAAGCAACTCAACCAACTGCCTCAGTCACACAAAACGATCATTCACAGCAACAATCTCAACAAAATCAATTGGTTCCATACAACAACACCAATGCTCAACCAATTGTCAGTGAAGCTAATGAGGACATCGATCCGTTCGAAGCATTGCAACAAGGATTTGTTATGATTGCTAATGATTTTGGCCATTATACCAACAAATCAAACAATCGTATTCGTTCCTCATCTAACACACGAAATCAGGCTGTTGTGAACAATGGATGAGTTGAAGTTCAGAATCGTGGATATGGTCGTCAGATGGGCGGTGGTCAAGGGTTTAATGCTACGGGTAGGAACAACAACAGAGCTCAAGTGGTGGAACAGGGAAATGCTCAGAATGGGTTGAATGGTCTTCGATGCTACAACTGCAATGAGAAGGGACACCTGGCTAATGCATGCCCAAAGCCGAGGACTAGGGGTAGTGCTTATTTCAAAGAGGCTCTTCTTTTGGCTCTTAAGGATGAAGCTGGTGGATCTCTCACAGACAAAGAACAGAGTTTTATGGCAAATGCAGACTCAGATGATGATATGGAGGACTTGCAGGCTAATGCAGCAGTTATGTTGATGGCTAATATGCATAAGCTACACATGAGTGACACAGGCCCAGTGTATGACACTGATGGCTTGTCTCAGGTACCCGAACAAACCATATTTATCACTAATCTAATATCTCCGCCAATATCTGAATCCGGCAAGGCTCAGAATGTTCAAAATGAGTCATTTACATCACATTCCGACGATTTTCAACTAAACCCCGTAGTTACATTTGACGATCAAGATGACCTTATGGTTTCCATTGATAATCAAATTGACTCTGTGGTTATACTTGAGGATCTAAATAATGATCATGTTGTGACTCCCGTTGAACAAACCGAACTTTTGCCTCATCCAGATCTTGCTCTGTTACTTAAAGACCAACAATCCCAAATTGAAGAATGTTGTGCATTAAATAAGGACTTAAAAAATAAAAATGCACTGTTAACCAAGGATTTTGAATGCTTACAAATGCAACTCAACTTTTTTAAAACTCAAAAAAACCGTGAAAAAGGTTTTGAAGCCGCTTTTGCTAAATCTTATCAAAACGAAAAATATTTAGAGAGACAGATACGTGATCTAGCCGCTTCGAAGAATGCTTTGTTGTCTGAGATAGAACAACTGAAACATGAACATAAAAAGCAAATTAACGCTCTTACCTTAGAAAATCAAAAAGCTAAGGCTGAGTTGTTAACTTGTCAAAAACAGTTCTCTGCATACAAAAAGCATTCAACGAATCGAATAGATGACCTTCTTGAAGAAATTATCGGATTGCAAAACAAACTTAAAGAGTTTAAAACTATTGTTTACAAACATGGTGAATCAGTAACAGCTATTGAAAAGTTTACTTTAAAACCCAATCCAAAAGGATATGGACCAACTCTTGCTGATTACAAACCTAAGCTTTCACTAAAAACATTCAAACCAAATCCTGAAGTTTCCAGTGCAGAATATAAAATTAATGATACTGTTATGAGTGTTGTTGAATATCATCGTCAAGAGGAAATAGATGCAGAAGACGAGAGTCGATCAAAATTAAAAACTGTTGTTTACAACAAACCTTTTAATTATTCAAAACACCTGAGTCTTCTAATGTTAATCCCCAACCAAATTATGCACAAATTTATGGTCCTTTACCTTCCATTAGTGAAGTAAACTCAAAACCTGAAAATCGAAAAATTCTTAGATATTTTGACATTTTCATGGCTGACCTCAAAACTTTACAACATGAGATAGAATATGTAGGACCACTACGATATCAACCTTATCACTTTACCAAGCAAACCCAACACACGTAACCCAAGTTACGCGTATAAAACGTGAAACACAAACACAAACAAAGCTTAGAAATAAGATGAGAAAGATGGTGACTTGATGTTTAAAACCGTGTATGTGAAGAGATAAGATAAACACAATAAAGTTGTATATTCCAAAGGAAAAACACACACACACACACTTTCAAGCACACCCCTCAAATGACCATTTGAGGGGTATTTATAGTACAAGTAACTTAAAACCCTAAAAGGCTTTGCTTGGGATTTTCGTGGGTTGGACATGGATTGGGCTTGGGATGCTTAAGCTTATACACGGCTTAGCATACCTTAACATTTAACCAATTAGCTTAGCCCACTCCACGAGCCCGTTGACTATTCTATCACGATATCTAACACACGTTACAAAGTTCCTAATCGTGAATGACCATCACTTCTAATAAAAACTATTAAGGCTAACAATCTCCCCCTAAGGGGTGGTCATTCAAATGATGCTCCACTTGATTAGGTCTTTACTTTTCTCGAGCATGAACTTTGTGTGTAGATATAGAATAGTCTTGATTCTTTGTTCCTTCATGCTTTGTGATCAGATAATGTTGTTGTCTGCCGTTGTCAACTTCGTTGGTTAGGTATCTCCACGTCTTTCTCCACCATGCTCACACTTCAGTTTTTCTTTTAGTTACCAATGATGTAGTTCTCGAGTCTTTAAACTTTGTAGATTCTTTGACATTGACGAAGAATCATCTTTAACTTTGTGTAGCCTTTGATTATGATGAGAACTTTCATGTGTTGTTGGTATGAGCAGGTGGCGAATCTGCACGATCCATCCGCTCCGGAGCTTCCATAAGAAGAAAACATAAAAACATGTTAGTAATAAGCGGATTCCGGCACTTACAAGTTTGAATTTTGAGGGTGTTAACAGCATAGTGTGAAAACACGTCTCTAATTCTCACAGAGGCCATTCCTGAACTGGAGTCCCACAAGTGAGATAACACGATATACTGAAGTACATCTACAGTTCAGATGAGTCGTTGAGGTACACCGAAGCATCACCCCACGACTGTAGACCGTTTGAGACACACTAAGCGTAATCCACGGGGAGTTACCGAAGTGACCTGCTGTCAGGGCTGCTTGATGTTGACCCTGGCAGGAGTTTCCATTCAATCACTGAAGAATCACAATTGTGAAACTTCTCATAAATGTTCTGGCAGATTGCTAAGATCTGCGTAGGACTCTATAGTATATCACTTGTGTCCTTATTGATGAACAGTAAGCGATGTCATGTCAAGTGTTCCTATGAGATCTTTTGATGAATCTCGTGGCTCTAGACTCGATTATTGCATTTTGGCTCTAGACTCTAAGAGAAAGCCAATAGTTTACGTAGGGTTCCCAGTGAGAATGAGACAAATCCTTTTAAGAGGAATTGAGTGGCTAGAAGGTTTAGTGCAGTGCGTCACTGGGTCCATGACGTCTTGGTCTTCAATACCAGTGTCATCTAGTGACAACCAGTAGCAGATGAATTGAACCCGGTTTCTGCCCTAAGGTTGAATATGGAGGGCTATTTCTTTTCACCCTTTTTCATTAATTTTCTTTTTAATTCTTCAACCCCTTCTTTCTCCTTTCTCACATTACTCCTTTTTTTCAATCATTCCTAAGGACTTCTAATACTAACTATTTGTGATGTCCTTGGGTAGATCCCTCCGGCTCTGGTGGATCATAGGACGAATTTCCTATCCTTAGTCACCTTATAACTCCATGACTGTCCTATTGTTGTCATAAAACCATTTTTATTGAAAATCTCTCAGAGTGTTTATGATAGAAAACATGTTTGAAACACTCCGTGAGTTTTATATTTTCAAAAACACTCCCCCTTCACATGTGCTTATATGTTTTGACAGAAATCTGCACATAGAGGGTAGAGTTTTCACTTTTTGAATTGATCGACTTTAAATGAGCTAGACCGATTCGAGACACGTTTACATCACTAGAGAACTAGCTTGAAATTATTACCCGTCCTGGTCAAGTCCATAGAAAGTTTCTCGAGATGGTACATTTTTCCTCGTCAATTCATTTGTTACATCTGAGTCGAGCTCTTTTGAGAATCAAACAACGATCATTAAACTTTTTTGATCACATTTTAATCACGTCTCCTCCTCCTCAAAAATAGCATATTCGTGATATTTTTGATATCATCGGATTAAATAACATTTTAGAATCTTTTGGGGAGACAAACGGATTTGATTTAAGCATGAATTTGGAACATTTTGTTTTATACTCCCCCTTTAATAAAGCATAATCAATTAAAGGGTTTTAGAGGGAGTTATCTTGAGCACAAAATATTTTGAAAGATTTTGAAAATCTTTTTGAACAATCTTGAAAAAGGTGCTCAAGATGATGATGATTTCTCACCATTTTTAAATGTAGTGCACTGAAACGTACACTAGTGATTTTCATTAAAAACACGAGTTTTGATTTGAGAATAATCAAAAGTCATCATTTCGGTCCGGGTTTTGTACTGATGTATACGAAAGCCATTATTATAAAGAAATTTTGAGAAACAACATGTTTTAGAAAACAATTAAAGAACTATCGCTCAAGCATCTGTACATACCCGTATCATTGTTGAATGACATTTCTAGATACGTACAGAATATCGATTATACGAGAGACATGTCGTAGAAGAATAGTTTTATATTTTTATATTTTGTTTTTGTTGGTTTTTCAAATTTTGTATTTTGTTTTTCAAAAATATTTACAGCGAAGCTTTTTGGAAAATCATTTTCAAGAAGATTCGAGAAGACGTTCTAACTCCTCAGGGGTTAGGCTTCGCATTCCAATTTGTCGAACTAAATACTCAAACCTTTCTTTTGGAAGGGCTTTAGTTAATAGATCGGCGAGTTGGTAATCAGTCTTCACGAAAAATAATTCAACAGTACCATTTTCGACGTACTCTTTGATGAAGTGATAGCGGACACGGATATGCTTAGTCTTTGAGTGATGAACAGGATTGCATGATATGGCTATGGCACTTTTCGAGTCACAATACATAGGTATTTTATCGAAAGTAAAGCCATAATCTATGAGTTGTGTTCTCATCCGTAGAACTTGAGCACAACACGCAGATAGAGACACATACTCAGCTTCAGCGGTTGAAAGTGCAGTGCAATCTTGTTTCTTTGAAGACCAGCTGACTAACTTTTCACCCAAAAATTGTGCTCCTCCTGATGTACTTTTTGCTGTAACTTGATCACCTGCGTGGTCCGCATCTGAAAAGGCAATTAGATCAAATCCGGATTCCTTCGGATACCAAAGTCCCATGTGAATGGATGTCTTCAGGTACCGAAAGATCCGTTTAACCTCTTTGAGGTGCAGATCGGAAGGCTTTGCCTGAAACCGTGCTAATAAGCAAACAGCAAAATGAATATCTGGTCGACTAGCAGTGAGATACATGAGAGAACCAATCATGCTCCGATATTTCTCGGATCAATAGGTTTCCCAAACAAATCGGCTAAAATTTTTGGTGAAGTTACCATTGGTGTTCCGACCGAGTCACAGTTATCCATACCATGATTTTTCAAAATCTCAGTTGTGTATTTAGCTTGATTTATAAAAATTCCACGAGGGGACTGATGTATTTGTAAACCAAGAAAGAATTTTAGTTCCCCCATCATGGACATTTCAAATTTGCTTTTCATGAGATTTTCAAAATGTTTTGAAAGATTCGGATTAGTGGACCCAAAGATGATGTCGTCCACGTAAATCTGAACAATCAAAATGTCGTTTTTGCATTTTTGTGTAAACAAGGTAGGATCAATTGTTCCTTTGGTGAAATAGTTTTTGATAAGGAAAGAGGACAGTTCGTCATACCACGCTCTCGGAGCTTGTTTCAAACCATAGATTGCCTTTTTGAGTTTGTAGACGTAGTATGGATGTTCCATGTCTATGAAGCCTTCTCGCTGACTCACGTACACTTCTTCTTTCAGAGTTCCATTCAAGAACGCGGTCTTAATGTCCATCTGATAAACCGTGATGTTTTTGTGAGCTGCATAGGCTAAGAATATCCTGACTGCTTCAAGTCTCGCTACCGGCGCGAATGACTCTTCAAAGTCTATCCCTTCCTCTTGTCTATATCCTTTGGCCACAAGACGAGCTTTGTTGCGAATTAGAGTCATCTCTTCATCCCTTTTGTTCTTCCATAACCACTTAAGATCAATGACACGGACGTCAATTGGTCTTGGAACCATTTCCCAAGAGTCATGAAGACGGTATTGGAGAAGTTCCTCCTGCATCGCTTCTATCCATGTGGGATCTGCCATTGCCTCACGAATGTTCTTTGGCTCGATATTGCTAATTGAGCAAAGGTAAATGCATAAGTCGCAATCGGTGGTAATTTGGCGTCTCGTCTGAATTGGCCTTGAAGGTTCACCAATAACTTGTTCAATTGGGTAGTTTTTATTCCACTTCAGAGTAGAAGGATACCGTTGGTTAAATGTATGCGAGTTAGATGGTTCTCGTAAGCTTGAGGAAGATTCAGCTGATTTCGTAGCAAATGGGTTTTCAAATAAGTCTTCATCTAACGTTGCATCGTTTCGGTTTTGGTTTTGCTCATCAACTGCGGGTAGAACGGGTGCAATAACTGTAGTAGATGTAGATGATGTAGATGGAGTTGGTGCATTGGTTTCGACCGTTGTAGATGCATCTTCTGTTGGTGGTGGAGGATGATTTTGAGCGGGTGCAGCGGAATGATGGTTTGATGCATTTGTCGTAGTTCCACCATAGTATTCATCGAACATTAACTCGAAGAAATTCTCCCATTCTTGTTCTTTAGGATTGTCAAACAAAGTTGATTGAGCTCTTTGAGGTACGAGTCCTGAACTGATGTGTCCAGAAGTCTGTCGGTTTAGTGCGGGTTCTAGAGCGAGTCTCTCAGAAGCCATATGTGAAAGTTCATCAAATTTCACATTCATCGTCTCCATGATCCTCCTAGTTCTTCTGTTATACACCCTGAATGCCCTCGAGTTATCTGAATATCCAATGAAGATTCCAATATCACCTTTTGCTTTCAGTTTTCCAAGATCTTCTCTGTCATTCGTAGGATAGCACAAAGCGCCAAACACGTGAAAGTAAGAGATATCCGGTTTTCTGTTGTTCACAATCTCATATGGGGTTTTATTGAATCTTGGATGGATTAGGGATCGGTTCTGAGTGAAACAAGCAGTGGCAACAGCATCAGCCCATAGAAATAACGGTGCACTAGAATAGATTAGCATTGTGTGAGCAGCTTCCACAAGAGTTCTATTTCTTCTTTCAATTACCCCATTCTGCTGTGGAGTTCTAACAACTGATGTCTGATGTGTAATTCCAACATCTTCAAAATAAGTTCTTAACTCCTGATTTGTGAATTCTGTGCCGTTGTCTGTTCGTACCACTCTTACTGGAGCTTGAAGAAGTACTTGGATACGTTTCAGGAAGGTGATGATGATGCCTGGTGCTTCGTCTTTTGATCTCAGAAACTTAACCCATGTATATCTCGAATAATCATCGACGATAACAAGAATATACTTTTTCCCATTAATGCTTTCAACTCTCATTGGGCCACATAAGTCCATGTGCAACATATGCAACTTTGCTTCCGAACTAGGTACGGTTTTGGGTTTATATGATGCTCTTTTGCTTTTTCCTTGTTCGCATGATGGACATAGGTGATCCTTGGTGTATTTGAACTTTGGAAGTCCATTGACGATGTTGTCTTTGGCAAGATTGTTGATGGTGTCAAAATTGAGATGGGATAACCGTCTGTGCCACAACCAGGACTGAGTTCCAGATGCTCGTGTCATAAGACATATTGGTGATGAAGAGGCCATTTGATTGATGTCGATAGCATACAAGTTTGTATCACGATTCCCAGTTAAGAGATCAGTGCCATCCAAGTTTCTAACGAAGCAAGCATTTTTCCTAAAACCAACCTCTAAATCTGCATCACAGAACTGCCCGACTGAAAACAAATTGTGTCCCAACCCTTCGACATAGTAGACCCGAGTGATCAAATAATTTCCAAAAGGTAGATCTCCATAACCCATGATAGCTGCTACATGATCATTTCCAAAACGTACGGTTCCCATGAATTTCCAGACGAAATTGATCAGCAGCTTCAGATTCCTGGTCATGTGCTTGGAGCAACCCGAGTCGATGATCCAAACACAAATTTCGATAACCTGCCAGTAACAGAAAAAGAATATTGTGGAAACCATTTTGATTTAGGTTCCTTTGGGTTAGAGGTAAAATCCTGATCACACTCAAAGAGGTTTTCTACAGGGAGTTCTGTTTTATCACTCATTTTACCATTCTGGAGTGTGAAAGTTCTACCTGTGGGTTTCCAAATATCATCCCTAAAGTATACACTTTGGTTCCTGTCAGTAGTGTAAAGCCTAAGTTTTGCAACTAGTCTTCCTACTCGTTTAGCGTAAGATCTTTTTGGGACGTTCTTCTTTACAGGCTTATCATTCACATTCTTAGAAACACAATCATCTTGAACATTAATTAAAGATTTCTTGCAAGTTAAACAAAGAGATTCAACACATTCATTAGACTTAGCAAGTTTCACAGGTTCAGTACATTCAGATGAAATGTCTTTCTTATTCAAAAGCGGTAAATTCCTATGGTGTTCTTCTACTTTCTTCTCTTTATTCAAGCTACTACTCCTAGAGGCAGTCGAGACTCTATTGTTCCTTGTATTGCTCTTAGGCTTTAGTCTGCTGCTCCTAGAGGTGCTTTCTAGTCCTGTAGAAGGTAAGGCACACGCATTAGGATTCACATTTTTATGAAGGGAGGTGGTTTCAGCTTTCCTAGTCTCTTTAGAGTGCTTTTCTAAACTTATGTCGTTTGTTCCATATGTTTTAGATGTGGAGGCAGACGCATTAGTGGTACTCATCTTAAAAAGGCCAGGTGCAAAAACTTTTGGTTTCTCGATAACCGCTTTTCCCTTATCAACATTTTGTTTAGGCAAGGCAGGTGGAGTGACTGGTTTTGATGAAACATTTTTCTCATTGATTTTTGGAGGAGCCATAGAAACAGACATTTTTGGTTTGAAAACCGGTTTGGGAACATTTTCTTTCTCCGCAGTCAATGGTTTTTTAATCACAGTTTCCACTACCTTTCCTTTTTGACTTTCCAGCTGAGCCCTCAAAAGATCATTTTTCGCTTTCATGTCATTGTAGGCACGCTCATCCGACAGTTTATCATACTTGCATTCCTCAGTTTTGCGATCAAGTTGTTTAAAATATGAGACATTTTCTTTTTCAAGTTTCATAAGAGCTTTTTCATATTTTGAAACAATTTCGGAGGTCTCAGACTGGAGTCTTTCATGATCTTCAACAGAATATGTTTGCAAAATGATGGACATAATATCAGTAGTCAGAACATCTTCGAAGAGGGAGTCATTTAAAATTTCCAAAACTTTGATTTGTTCAACACAGTCATTAGCTTGCTTTACCAGGGATTTATGGTCCTTGACAAAGTCAGTTGTTTCTTTCAAAAACGCTTGTTCAAAATGAATTACCCTTGCACTGATGTTATTCAGCTGAGGGGCAATTTCAGTTTCAAAAAACTTTTTTTGTTCAATATCAAAACTATTAAACCAGATGTTGGTTGTAATATGAGTTTTAGTTTTAACATTCTCCTGAAGTCGCCCAATTCTTGTTTTAACATCGTCTAAAATGCTTCGTGCATCACTTGTGTTAAAAGGATTGTTTGAAGACATTTGTTCAATGTTCGAAAGAGATTTGGAGACAACAACTGGTTTTGAAACTGATTTTGAAACAGGTGTTGACACTTTGTTTGAAACACTTGGTTTGGTGGAAAACGTTGATTGAGAAACAAACGAAATACCATTAATTTTGTTCCATTTGTTATAATCAATTGGTTTGATTTCCGGATGTTTTTGTTTCATTTTTGATCTACTCTCCCCAGATAGTTCCAACGTTTCAAGAGAATCATGCACAATTATAGGTTCATGCAAAGGTTTTCCATTGTTCAACACATTCCGTTCTTTCTGAGCTTTCTTGAGGAACGAAGGAGGTGAGTTACCAAGAGCCATTTTTTGAGTAGTATGAAAAATCGGATTTACTTGATTAGAAAGCATCTTGTTTGTCTTAGCGGAATGACCCGTTGTAAGAAGTAAATTATCCAATTTTTTGATAGTTTCATTTTTATCCAGAATTTCATCAAGAAGAGAATCTTCTCGTTTTGAAAAATCAACGATCAACTGTTTCTTCTCTTTTTCAAGTTCAGAAAACAGTGTTTTTTGTTTAGAAAGTTGGTTGTTTAGGTCAGAAATTTCCTTGTTTAAAGATTTTATTTTCAAATTCAGATTCACATCAAGTGTATCGTATTTGAGTTTCAATTGTTTTTCTCTTAAAACAGAATCTCGGTAACCAATTTCTAATTCTGACATTTTGTTTGTATGAAATTCATAGGCTCTGGCGTTCTCTTTGTAACTCTCAAGCTCAGTGGTCAATTTAACATTCGCGTCCTTAACTTCGCGATTGACCTTACTCACTTTCTCAATTTCAATGCCACAGTTATTGATTAATGATTCAAAATAAGCACGTGTTTCCTCACCAGTCTCAGTATTTTGTGCCACACAACCTCCACTAGGATCTACATCTGGAGTTTCAGAGTTAGTATTACTACAACTCGGATTGTCCATGTATGTATCATAAGTAGGTGCTGGCGTCACAGAATGTTGGTCGTCATGAGTAAACACATCAAATATGACATTGTTATAGCATGGATCAATGATTGGTACCTCAGATACTGCGTTGGCGTCATAGACAGGAGGTGCTTCCGAGTCAGTGTCGTACTTAGTCTCCTGAAGATTTGCCATGAAGATGCAGTTCGCATTAATTTCCTCGAGGTCTTCCAAATCATCCACAATAGCGAAAAAATCATTTTCCTCAGCACTCAACTGCATCCCTGCTTCTTGCTTCTGTGCTAACAGCATAGCTTTCCGAAGAAACTCAGCATTCTTCTTGTGTGGCTTAGTGGGACAGTTTCGTGCCATGTGACCTATTCCTTGACAGTTATAACACTTAACCTGATTACCCTGATTCACATTTCCATAATTCCCAACGACTGGAGCTGCAACATTCCCATTCTGATTACCCACTGCTCTATTCCCAACATTTTGTCCCAACTGATTACCCTGATTCGGAACCGCCTGATTACCTATGCGAAATCCAGTAGCATATCCCTGCTGATTCCCAATAACTCCAACCATTTGACCTTGATGACCCATATTCACTCCTGGCTGTGCAACTTGCCTGTTGCGAGTGTTTGATGAAATCCGTTGGTTGTTGTTAGTTGGTGTGGAATAGTGACCTCTGAATGCTTTACCCAATAAAGAGAATACTTGAGCCAAAGCTTCTTCGGGTTCCATTTCAAGATCAGTGATTCCTTGTTCCTGGTAATGTTGTTGTTCAGGTGGATAGTTTTGTTGTTGTGGTTGTGGAATGTATTGCTGCAAATTGTTGTTGTTGGAAGATGATGAAGCTTGTTGTTGTGTATTCACTGAAGGTTGAGTCTTTGCAATAAGTGCCAATGGATCATGATTCTTTGCCAATCTTTCTTTCCTGACTTCATTCGCTTCAGCTTGGTTTTGTTTCAGAAAATCGTTTAGTTGATCAAAGTTCACCTGATGAAGGTCTTTTGTTTGGTTGACAATAGTGACATATCGTCCCCATTCTTCTGGAAGATTGTTCAGGAACTTGATGTTTTGAACGATAGTTCTGGGTGCTAGCTTGTTTCTGATTAGCTCATTCATCAAAGTGCAAAACCTTCCATAGTAGGATTCAATGGATTCTCCTGGAGTAGAAGTAAACTTTTCCCATTCAGTTAGCAGGTTGTTCTCCATGTCTTGTTGACCAATTTCTGTTCCATGACAAAGCCGTCTAACACGTTCCCACATATCAAAAGCAGTTTCACAACTGTCTACCGCAGCAAATATGTCTATTTGTAAACCCAGTTGGACAATATGAATTGCCATGTCATCTGCATCGACTTGTTTCTGATCCTCTTCAGTGTATTCTGATTCAGTTTGAGTATGATAAGATGGTGGGACGTCAGGAGTTCCAGGGTCTAGGATTTGTCGAGGCTTGAAGGGTCCATTCGTAATGGAGTTAATCATGAGTTTTCCATTAGGTTTGGTCTTGATGTAGCGAAGCATACGACTTTTCCATTGAAGATAACCACCTTTTGCCAACATAGGAGGTCGGTTTTCGGCACCGACTGCATGAATGTCTTGTTGAGTTGCCATTGATGGAGGTATGATCTTATAAAGTTGATGTAGGATCGATTCAACGATAAAGGAGTTGTGGTTGATGAAGATTAAGCTCGGTTGAGGTGTTTCTGAAAGTCGTACTCGTAACCTTGGTTCTTAAAAAATTTTCGCCCAAAATTTGAAATTCACTATAAAAATCAATTCTAAGATCGTATGAAAAATTTGAGTTATGACAATTTTGACGCCAAATTTGACCCGAAAAATTTGAATTTAGGCCCAAAAATTTGAATTTTTGACCAAAATTTTCAAAGTTAAACCAAAATTTGGATCTCGCGTAAAAATTGAACGTTTAGTCTTCTCAAAAATTTAAATTTTACTCAAGTTTTCCCACCAAAATGAAGAGCTTAGGCGTAGGATCTTATGCGTAGAAAGAGCTTAGGCGTAGAAACAGGAAGTTACGAGTAGACGAGGCTTAGGCGTAGGATCTTATGCGTAGGAAGCTTAGGCGTAGGATCTTAAGCGTAGGATCTTAGGCGTAGGATTCCTTAGACGTAGCAAATTCTTATGCGTAAACAGTATCTTACGCGTAACCTTAAGCTTATGCGTAGACAAAAAGTTACTCGTAAACCTTACGCGTAATTGTGAAGTTATGCGTAGAGTTACTCGTAAGCTTTTAGCTTATGCGTAAACTTTGGTTAAGAACCAAAAATCCTTTACACTATCACAGCGTAAGGGATATCCACAAGTCGAAGTGTTCCACACACTTATCTAAGTGAGGGAAGCACTGAGTAACCGATATAGCTCGAAGATTCTTTACCAAAAAGTTATGAGTAGAAAACTAGGGTTTTGACTTTTTGACTTCTACTCGTAAGAAATTTCCAACGATTCAAATGATTTCTTTTGCACAGATAGCCTTAAAAACACTCGAATAACCCAAAAATGTTGACCTTTTTCACCCAAAGTGCTTAGAAAAGTTACGAGTAGAAATGACCAACGAACCAAAAACGAGCTTAAAAATGAAGAAAAACACGTAAAGCTTTGAACTTTTTGCAAAAAACTGAAACTTTAGCACCAAATAAACCTTAAACCACAAGAATCTTGAAATTTTAAGTGCAAAAATTAAAGCTTTATGCTTATCAAAGATGTAAAACGTGAGCTTAACGCGTATCTTACCAAAACTTCAAAACAAACACAAACACTCCTAAACCATTGTTAGGCGATTGATACCAATTGTAGGACCACTACGATATCAACCTTATCACTTTACCAAGCAAACCCAACACACGTAACCCAAGTTACGCGTATAAAACGTGAAACACAAACACAAACAAAGCTTAGAAATAAGATGAGAAAGATGGTGACTTGATGTTTAAAACCGTGTATGTGAAGAGATAAGATAAACACAATAAAGTTGTATATTCCAAAGGAAAAACACACACACACACACTTTCAAGCACACCCCTCAAATGACCATTTGAGGGGTATTTATAGTACAAGTAACTTAAAACCCTAAAAGGCTTTGCTTGGGCTTTTCGTGGGTTGGACATGGATTGGGCTTGGGATGCTTAAGCTTATACCCGGCTTAGCATACCTTAACATTTAACCAATTAGCTTAACTCACTCCACGAGCCCGTTGACTATTCTATCATGATATCTAACACACGTTACAAAGTTCCTAATCGTGAATGACCATCACTTCTAATAAAAACTATTAAGGCTAACAGAATATCATTCTGAAATCAAAGTTCAACATTTTCAATCGCCTCTGGCGCGAGAACAAAGAGACATTTTTCAGAAAAATCTTTTACCAAATGTTAAAAATTTGAAAAATTGTGCATTGTCTGGGGAACGGGACTTTCATAAGGAACTTGGAGTGATGAAGGTCGTTTTCGAGAAAACAGAAACATTTATTTCTAACACTAAATGTAAAAAGAAAATGTTGAGAAAAGATGTTGATCGACTCTTGAAAGATGTTATCTGTGCTGATATCCATAATGTTGTGTTATTCAGTTCTTTGCCACATGCATCTGATTATATCTCTGCTGATACTGTTGATAAGAGTGTAACTGTTGAGAACACCGATAATGTGCTTCAGATCGAGTCTTTAAAAGCTGAAAATGAACGATTGCTTAACGAACTTTCCTATGCAAAACGTCGTCTTAATTGGTGTCAAAAAGATATTCACAATAAACAACTTGCTTTTCAAAACAAAATCGCTCAGTTGCATACAAAATCTTCTGATCCTAAATTTGAGAAAGTGGATGATCAAAACGTGTCTTTGAAAAGTCAAATCTCAAAATATGAACAAGAACTTGTAAAAGTTAAACAGGAATATGGTGTCATATTTGATTTACTCAATAAGACTCGTCATGAAGCATCAAACGAACTTGATCACTATCTTGCACACACTAGAGAAGTCATGAATTTTGCTGGAAATATTCGTTCTGAAAATCAAGATTTGATTCACACTATCTATAAGTTAAGAGAAATGTTAGGAAAGTATGAACTACTTCCGCCTACCGTGACTAAGAGAATAGCACCAGTCACACTTAGTAATCGTGAACCTAGATTCCCTACTGCCAAATCACAAGTTGCTAACGTGCTTCCTTCTACTGAAACATGAATAGTTGTGTCTTTTCCAACCGTCCGCACTTCACAGCCTAGGAGCACTCAATCGAAGAATAGGAAGTTGCGACCTAAGAAAAGATCAATAAGGAATGCTAAAGTAGAAGAACACCCTAGGGCAATGAATAAGACTCACGTTGCTTCCACTATAGATATTGCGTCTGACAAATGTAATAGACATAGTCATGTAACGAATGCTAAACCTTTAAGTACTTTTGATATTCAGTCTGATGCACCTTGTGTTATTTGTCGTAAAAGTATGAATTCTGATTGTCATGACAAATGTGTTGCTAAAGCTATAATCTCTCGTTTACGGAATCCTAAGAATCGGAATACCTCTAGGCCCACTAATCATTCTAAGTCTGTGCTTGGTAGATCGCCTTCTTTTGATTCTAAGGCAAGCGTTGTTGTCCCTGTAGCTCAGTTTCACCTCCTAAGAATGTAGTACCACCCAGTGCATTCACAATGACAAAAGCAAATAGTAGTTATAGATGGCAGAAATGGATATATAAAACACTAGGATTTAAATGGATGCCTAAAGTTATTAATGTTTGTATGTCTACTATCACTGCTCCGGAACCCCCTAACATTTCGGGTTCCACATCTACTTCTATTCCATCTGTGTCGTCTGTGTGTACTGCAGGTGATACAGATCATTCTCTGGATTGTTGATAGCGGATGTTCCCGACACATGACAGGCAACCTTAAACTGTTATCAAACTTTATTGCAAAGTTCATTGGCACTGTCAGATTCGGGAATGATCACTTCGCAGCTATCATGGGCTACGGAGACTATATCAATGGGAACATCGAAATCAGCAGGGTTTACTATATGGAAGGCCTCGTTCATAATCTGTTTTCAGTAGGTCAGTTTTGTGATGGAGATTTGGAGGTTGCTTTCCGGGAGAAAACTTGTTTCATTCGTGATCTACAAGGCAACATCAACAAAATCCTGGCTATGGCACAGTCGTCTCTCACATCTAAACTTTCAAACCATCACCAACCTTGCTCGACACAAACTAGTTGAAGGACTCCCACGATTCCGGTATTCAAAAGATCACCTTTGCTCAGCCTGTGAACAAGGGAAAAGCACTCGTGCTCATTTTCCTTCAAAGGTGGAACACAACTCTCAGCATGTGCTTCATCTTCTCCACATGGATTTGTGTGGCCCGATGCGTGTGCAAACGATCAATGGCAAACGCTACATCTTAGTAATTGTTGATGACTACTCACGATGGACTTGGGTCTACTTTCTTAGAAGCAAAGACCAAGCTCCACAAATGATCATCACCTTTCTCACGAAAATACAGGTTCAGCTCCGCAACACCGTCAGGCTAATCAGAACAGACAAAGGAACCGAATTTGTTAACCAAACCCTTCGTGAATTCTATGAGAAAGTGGGAATTCAGCATCAAACATCTATTGCACGTACACCTGAACAAAACGGAGTTGTTGAAAGACGAAACCGAATGTTAGTGGAAGCTGCAAGAACAATGTTAATCAATGCTAAACTTCCAGATTACTTGTGGGCAGAAGCTGTATCTACTGCATGCTATACTCAAAACCGTTCTATGATCACAAAACGCCACAACAAAACACCTTTCGAGCTTGTCCACAACCATAAACCGAATCTCAAACACTTTCATGTATTTGGATCCCTTTGCTATCCAAATAATGATCGTGATGATTTTGGAAAGCTCAAAGCCAAAGCTGACATTGGAGTCTTTATTGGATATTGTGAGAATTCTAAAGGGTACCGGATATGGAATCGTCGTACAAAACAGGTTATGGAAACGATTCATGCTCATTTTGATGAACTTACGGAAATGGCTTCTGAGTATAACAACTTAGAACCCGGTCACAACCATTTAAACTTCCCTCAACCCCCATCATCAGCTGAACAAAGCCCCCGGCTCACTCGTCAACAAATGGAAAGGTTATTTGCTCCGCTGTTCAGTGACGATATTGATGAACGTGCTCCAGGTGTATCCGCTGTTTCCGCTGCACAACCTGATAATATTCCTATACCTGATACACCTGCTACAACAACTACGGTTGAAGAAGCACCACCAGTTGACTCCAACACAACAGTTGAACAAACCGCTTCCAATAATGATGAATCGGCTAATGATATTCTGAATGAAGTACCCCCACCTGCAGATTTTGATCCAAATGTGTTCTTTAACCCGTTTGCTAATGAGACTGCTGCACAAGATGTCGTGGAATCTTCCACAAACCATTTGAATCCTCAAAATCTGCACAATGTATACCAACATCAACCCTCTACACATAAATGGACAAAAGATCATCCTCTGGAAAATATTATTGGCAACCCGAACCAACCAGTCGTTATAAGACAACGTCTTCACTCAGATGGTGAACATTGCATTTATGCACTCATCGTCTGCCAATCTGAGCCCAAAAACATAAAAGACGCAATGACAAAAGACACCTGGATTGAATCCATGCAAGAAGAACTCAACCAATTCAAATGACTTGAAGTATGGGAACTGGTTGAACGACCAACAGGGGTTTACGTCATCAGTCTAAAATGGATTTGGAAGAACAAATTGGATGCTGAAGGGAACGTAATCCGAAATAAGTCACGTCTAGTTGCTAAGGGTTATCGTCAGGAAGAGGGTATAGACTTTGAAGAATCTTTTGCTCCGGTTGCTCGTCTTGAGGCTGTTCGGATATTTCTCGCGTTCGCGGCTCATATGAATATGACGGTCTACAGATGGATGTCAAAACTGCGTTTCTCAATGGACAACTTAAAGAAACGGTTTATGTCAGCCAACCAGATGGATTCGTTGATCCTGAGTTCCCGAACCATGTCTACAAACTGAACAAAGCTCTTTATGGTCTCAAACAAGCCCCTCGGGCATGGTACGATAAGCTATCATCTTTCCTCATTGCTAATAATTTCACCAAAGGTTCGGTCGACCCTACTCTATTTATACAATATCACGGGGCACATATCTTAATTGTTTAAATTTACGTGGATGACATCATTTTTGGGTCTACACATAAAAAGTTTTCAATCGCTTTTGCAAAACTAATGAAGAAAAATTTTGAAATGTCCATGATGGGTGAACTCACGTTCTTTCTAGGACTGCAAGTTCATCAATCACCCCGTGGTATTTTCTTGAGTCAGTCCAAATATGCCCTTGAATTGTTAAACAAATTTGGAATGAAAACCTGTGACACTTATGCTACACCAATGACTCATACCAAGAAGCTAGACGCTGATTTACATGGGAAATTAGTAGACCCTACCAAATACCGAAGTATTATTGGGTCTCTCATGTATCTAACAGCTAGCAGACCTGATATTGTCTTTGCCGTTTATCTATGCTCCCGTTATCAGTCGCGACCAACTGAAACCCACCTCTCTGAGGCTAAAAGAATCCTCCGATACATCAAGGGAACCATTAACTTGGGGATCTGGTATCCGAAGGATTCTGGTTTTGAACTAATCGCTTTTTCAGACGCTGACCACGCAGGATGCTTAGACTCAAGGAAAAGTACTTCAGGAGCAGTACAATTTCTTGGTGATAAACTGGTGTCTTGGCAATCAAAGAAGCAGGATTGTACATCGCTGTCATCAACCGAAGCAGAATATGTAGCCATGTCCGCGTGTTGTGCTCAAGTCATCTGGATGAGAACACAACTCAAAGACTATGGTTACGTATTTGACAGAATCCCCGATGTACTACGACAATCGGAGTGCCATTGCGATCTCATGCAACTCAGTTCAGCATTCAAAATCAAAGCACATCGATCTTCGCTATCATTTCATCAAGGACCACGTGGAACAGGGTACAGTTGAATTATACTTCGTGGGTACAGAATACCAATTGGCAGATCTTCTCACCAAAGCCTTGCCTCCCGCTAGGTTTAATGAGTTGGTCCACCGGATTGGTATGAGGTGTTTGACTCAAGAGGAATTGGATGACCTCCTAAAACAGTCTTAAAAACCTGTCAAACACCAAACTATCTTTTGTAAATATATTTCTCAAAAACAAAATACAAAAATATAAAACCTGATAAAATAACAAAAATATTCTTCTATCTATATCTCTTCAAACATTGCAAGTACATCTCTTCCGTCAACACTCAAATCTTTCAAAATTCAGTATTTTTCCGATCAAGTGTTGAGGGGAAGAAAATTATCACTTAACTGTTTCAAAACATCTGTGTACTTGCATGTTATCATATCCCGGTTGTTTCTTTTTTCAATGGTGGAAAAGTTTCTGGTTCAATGACACTCCTCGGACTAAAATTTATAACCTTTCATCATTTTCTTAAGTCGAGGGGGAGTGTCGTCAAATTTATTTCCTAAAATCTTTGTTTGGTAACCATAATGGAAGTTAAATGGCTTTGTATGAAAAAGGAAAAGGTGGAGGGACCAAAACTGTCAAAATGTTAAAGTTATTTTAATAAAAACACTCTCCACCTAACATATTCATCACATTTATTACTCATAAACCTAACCAATCCTACGCACGAAATTCGTTCTTCAAATCTGTGTTTCTGATCATCAATTTGTAATTTGTTTCATGATCTTAACATGATTACAAACATAGGTTTTGATTTTTACACGAATCCAACGGTCAAATTTTTGTCTATGATTGTTTTTGTGTTCTACGCATAAGCGTAAGAACTCATAATCAAGAATGGGTGTTTGTTGTCACAATTCTCAATTTCCGGTCATTTCTCAAACTCAATATTCATCATTTCATATCGGTTCGTGCATGGTTTTGCATTTTACATTAAACGTTTATTTTCTTATTAAATAAACGCTATCGCGTAAAGATTATTTTGAACATTGATCCGTTGCTTCCAAAATTTATCCCGACATATTTTTATACTCATATTAAGATTATAAAAATAATATTATGAGTGTACCCGATGTTTTCAATTTATTTTGTATATAAATTATTATATTTATATAATTACGACGGTTATCGTAAATCCAACTCGATAATTATTTATTCACTCAATTCTTGTAAGAAATGTATTTTTATAATTTTTATGATCTCAATATATTTTATCTTGGCCCGTTAAATTTTATTTTTAGTTAACGCTACCCTAAATGCTTAAATAAATACGCAAGTTATTAATTATCCTTACTTAATTACACATTTACTCTACATTAATACATTTAATTATCAATTAATGTATCTACTCCTTTTTGTTTTATGTATGTCGACCACCAAGGGGTGAGTCATTTGGGTGAATCACTTGTCTTGTAAATATCTCATAAGTATATGTATTATACTAATTAACCAAACTCATTTCAATCCATTATTTTCACAAAGTAAAAAGATCAAACTATCTTTCTCTCTTCTCTCTAAAACCGGCAGCCACTAGGAGCAAGAAGATCATCACAAAAATTTTCAAGACAAAGTTATTTACACACTCTAGTATCACTTTTGTATAGGGTTTTGCAATATAAACCTTGGGTGATTAGGAAAAATCCATTGTCCATAAACCTCATCAAGTTACTAGTAAGCATTCATATTCATCATAATATTTCATATTCATTGTTATGGTCATTTCATTTTATTTGAGAAAACATGCAAGTCTCATGAGGTTTATACCACTTTTTCATTGATTTTAAGAGTTATGTATATTATAAGTCATCCTATAATTACTCCTTCTTATATATTATTTTTGGTGATGTCTAAGAACCCATGACACCCTAAGAAGGTGTATGGTAGGATTAGAATAGCTTCGGAGTTGTTTTGAATGGGTTAGAAAAGGTTTGGCGCGAGAAAAACTCATTTCGACAAGTTTGCAAAAGGGTCTGTCCTTATTTTCAAAATCTGGAAAATCCGACAGTAGGTAAAAATTTTTGGCCTAGATATTTAGAAAATATACTTTAAAACGAAAACGTGGCCGCTTGAACGGATTAAAACGGAGTTATAACGAAGAAGTTATGAATTTTTCAAGTTTGACGACGAAAGATATTTGGTACAGAAAATTCAGCATGTAATCTTGACTTTTTACGAGTCAAAAATGAGTCTTAAGCGTTATAAAATGTGTCGACTTATCAAAAATATATTAGTATATATTATCACGATTCCGAGGACATATAAAACGTAGAAAACGGACTTGTAACGATTAAATTACACGCGATTTAACAAAGTTGCCGTAACTTTATTATATAAGAAAAACTAATATATTTCTATTTAGACAAGTATTACGGCAAACAAGTGACCATGTTGAGGGTCGTTTTTAACATTGACGTAGTACTTTTTATAACGTGATGTCTTCTAGTAAAAGTAAGTTCACCTAACCTATTTTCCAAAATGTCCAACCATTCGTCAAGCGGAGTTGTAACGAATAATATACGGTCGATTAAACTTTGCCGAAAACCACACTTAAACCATATTTTGGGCACCAGTACCATACTTCACTTATACTTTTCTCCATGATCGAGACCTCTAGAATGAAAACTTAAATGCCAAAACTTTGAGATAATGATACAAGCTTCCCAAAACCGTTGAGTTCGTTTCCTAACGCTCGACGTGCACCATTTTACAACTAGCTTTTAGAGGCCGTTTTAGTCACTTTTATGAAATTGTCAAACGACATTATTTTACGACGAAAAGTTATAATTTCATAATAAATCACTAAATGATTATCGTAGGATATCATTTCAACGTAAATACTTGTAAAGTATTTTATAACATGACGAGATGTCATAAACATATATTTCGACGATAAATTCTATTTTCAAAAACGTACAAGTGGTATAGATTACATATGGATTTGCATGCACGACATTATTTCATGACTTATATTAGAGCATATCATTCATAATAGGTCGCGGTTAGAGAGTTGCGTCTCATTTATGTGCATCCACTTTGTCATCATAACTATTGCAACAGGTGAGTTCGTAGCCCCACTTTTACTCGTTTAATTGTTTTATAAACTCTTCAGGGGAGATACATGCTCAACTACTTGCTTTTACTTTACATTTATATGAACTTAAATATCTTTTGTTTCACTCTATGTGCGCGTAAGTAGATTATGCCCGAACTAAATTGATCACTATCTTTTGAACGCTATTAGTTGAAACACTTTCCTTGATTTTGAACCTTCGACATGTATATTTGAGCTTTTTAAATTGATTCGAACCCTTTAACATATAAGTGAACACTTTGGACTTGATATGAACTTTTTGACATATAGTTGATCTCTTTTAACTTGTACAAGGACCCTTTTGATATATTTTAAACTTGTTTGACGTGATTTTGAACGCTTCGACTATCTTGAACCTTTTGATATTATTCGAACTCTTTGACTGTTCTGAACTTTTGAACTAGACTTAAATCTTTGAACTTAATTACGAACTTTTGAACGGAACTCTTGAACTTAAATACAAACTTATGACTTGTTTGAACTTATTGAACCGTACGTGTTATGACCTTGACCTAAAGTCTCCCATGATCGGAGCATCACTATAAAGTCTCCCTTGTTCGGAGCATCCCTATAAAGTCTCCCATGTTTGGAGCATCACTATAAAGTCTCCTTTGTTCGGAGCAATCCTAAAGCCTCCCCGGTCCGGAGCAGAGCGTCTCACTATGTTACGGAGCGTTCTAAAAAATTCTCGCCTTATTGGTGGAGTGTGCAAAATTCCCATGTTCGGAGTGTTCTTAATTGTATATAATAGTTGTATGGTGTACTGTTCGTACATTCGCATTGTTAGTCTCCTATTAGTAGGTAGTATGGATAGCGCTATTAGAGGTCGGCCAACCTCTCGTCCACTATGTTACGGGACGCATATTATTTATTATAGGGGCTTTGCCTGGCATACATTATTATATACGTGGTACTATATTGTGAACTATTACGACCACATATACTTGACTACTTGACACTATATTTTGTGCAATGGGTTGTGAACACACAGGTTGCAAGTTTTGTATGGGCGGAACTTGGAACTGAGTGGATTTACAATGCCTTTGCTTTGTGAACTCATTTGGCAATGTGTGCATGAACATAAACTATACATATTTTGGCAGTGGATTGTGAACACACAGGTTGCAAGTTTTGTATGGGCGGAACTTGGAACTGAGTAGATTTACAATGCCTTTGCTTTGTGGACTATTCTGTATGACCAAAAACTTTGCCTTTGTTGCATGAACGCTCTTTAAAAGCTTTATTTGTTAACCAAACTCTATGAACTCACTCAACCATTGTGTTGACACTTTTAGCATGTTTTATCTCAGGTATCTAAGGCATTCACTTCATGGCATGCATGTGGACTTATCATAGAGTCGCGATGTCGACGCGTCTCACCTATATTTTATGCACTTAATTATCGTTTGATTGTAACAAACTCATTTTGGTATATTGGAAATATTTTGGGACCTATGTTTTGTAAACTCTGATTATTTTACTTTATCAAACGATATTTTCAAAACGACACGTTAGGTCGTTCGATATAACTGTAACTTTGATGCTATGACAGTCATCCCCCAGGAATTCCATTCCGCTGCAAAACAGGTAATTTGGGGGTGTGACATTTGTGGTTAAAAGGATTGTGTCAAAACATGTCTTTAACATCAATGACACTAATTTTATCCTCTAAATCCACCCAGAAACACGAATTGAAGGTTTTTCAAAATTAGGGTTCTTAAGTCGAATTGGGTGTTTTCAAATGTGAAGGTTTTTGGTCAAAAAGATTGTTGTGAATTGTTTATATCATGTTGTATTAAAGATTTCCAGGCCCTATAACAACCCAGAAACACTAATTAAGTCAGAATTAGAAATTAGGGTTTAATG
Source organism: Chrysanthemum seticuspe (assembly GCA_019973895.1). NCBI lineage: Eukaryota > Viridiplantae > Streptophyta > Magnoliopsida > Asterales > Asteraceae > Chrysanthemum > Chrysanthemum seticuspe. The sequence continues at coordinate 56,064,850 of BPTQ01000002.1, forward strand.
TTCTTGAGTTTAGGTATTTTTGATTCACCATGAATTGAGTGTTAGAATTTGGTTATTAGACTCTCATAACATCTAAGAACTACCAAAAAATGTTTGGTGCAATTCCTATGGCTAGAAATCATATGCGTAATTTTTAAACTCTAGGGTTTTGACTTACGCGTATGACTTTCTACGCTTAACATGTTTAAAAAGCTTTCATGCCATAATCTGTTTTAGAATGAATATATGTGTTAAGATTGATGATATGATGATTTTATTTCAGGCTTGCTACTCGTACAACTCAGAATCAAGGTCTTTGTTACTCTACGCATAAGGATCACCCTACGCGTAGACAGTTATGCGTAAGAGAAATCCTACGCGTAACTATTACGCGTAAGGTTCTACAATGGGACTACGCGTATCCTGTGAAGGATATGCGTAAACAGTGACCTCTACGCATAAGGTCTACTCTTACGAGTAAGCCTTACGCGTAAGGTTTATATACGCCTACGCGTAAGCTCTACGCCTAAGGTCTCCTTTTCCTACGCGTAACATTTCTTACGCGTAAGTTAGGATCCTACGCATATGCTTTAGTCTACGCGTATATCACTTCTGTTTACGCGTAACTTTGCCAAATCTACGCCTAAGCCATGACTGACCTTCATTACGAATTGTTACGTGTACAAACTTGTAAATAAATGAATCATAACGTCACGAAACCAATAATGTCACTAATAAACTTAATCGTTTAAAATGTTGTGTTAAATAAGTGATAACATAAACTTTAAAACTTAAAGTTAACTAACTCACGAAACTTATCACGACGACATTGGACTATTGAACAAACAATTGACTTTGGACTCGTAACAATCTTTGACACTGTATATTTAATAGTTAGACAATAAAAACCTTCTGTTGACTAACATTATGTCTTTCGATATGTTGGTTCTGTTGGCTAATGTTATTTCAGATCACGACATGGCTGCTCAAATGAATGTGGATGCACCAGAAGTTCTCACAATTGATGACATCTTCCCTAATGGCTATCCTAGAAAGATTGGAAAGAACAACCTTAGGGTTGACTTTGAAACCCTCACATGCTCAGAATCTTCTTGTCTCATTGCTGTGGATATTCTTAAGAATCATCCCTACCAGAACATGCTCTCACACTCTGCTACAGTACCGGATATCTACATTCAGCAATTCTGGAATTCAATGCAGAGGATCACAGGTCAAAGTGCAGTGACAGTGACGCTCAATCACAAACAAGTCACCATCACTCATGCAGACTTACGGGCTGTTCTTCTCATTCCTGAAATCGAGTCAACCGACTTCTTTGCCACACCTACTGAGGAGACAGTTCTTCAATTCCTGATTGCTATTGGCTATGATGAAGCTTCAGGAACTGTCACTAAGCACTCTCATGTGGAGCTTAAGAACATTCCTCAACCGTGGAGAACCCTCTACATCATCATCACCAAATCAGTCTCTGGTCGTGATAGTGGCTATGAGCATCCTAAGCTCATGGAACTACAAATTTTCTGGTCATTAATCAACAAAAAGGACATCGAAATTGAAGCACTGTTATGGGAAGACATGATGTCATTTCACAAGAAACTTGGCTCAAAGATTCCCTATGTCAGATACACAAAATTGTTGATCCAGAGAGCATTTGGACTTCATCCCGATATTCCACAAAGGCTCAATGACCCAGACAATCACGATATGTTGACTGAGCCTACCCTATCAGTCAGAATCAAGGAATCGTCAACAAAGAAACAGGGTGTTGTGTTACCTGATCACTTACTGACTAACGAAATCAAGAAGCTTGAAACGTACAAAAGGTATCGGGTAGCAGTAAAAGAAGGCAAAGTTGGTCATCTCGATGAAAAGCCTTCTGGAACTCCTACTCGGAGAACCAGAAGAGGAAGTGCTGGAAGTGCAGTAAGCACAGAGAGTCAAAGGAAAGTCCCAAAGAGGAAACCTGCTCCAAAGAAGAAAGTTCCCTCTCAGGAAGTTGTTCCTATTCCTACACCTGAACCACCAGGAAAGCTACTGGACGAAAGCACTGAAGACACACAATCAGATGAGGAGGTCCACTACTCTGAATCTGCAACCGAACCACCTCCCTCAGTAGCAAAACCTCCTAGTCCTCCAGCTGAACATGGAAAAGGGAAGACTCTTGTACTTGTGCCTTATGAAGAAAGCTCAGATGATGAAGAAGAGCAACTGGATAAATCCTACAGGAAGAAGTTCAAAATCGTTAGACACCTTCAAAAGGCTAAAGAATTTGAACAAGAACAAATGGGTGGCCCCGGAGGTTCAAGTGGTGTTGCCCACTCTAAACCATCTCCTGATGCGGTTAATCGACCCGATAAGGGAGCTGGTGCCACCAATCTTCTGCAACAACAACAACTTTTGGAGGATTCTATTGATTACGAGTTTGAGGAACCAGCAAAAGAAAAGACTGAGGAAATACCTGCTAATGAAACAAAGACTGATGACAAGGCCATGTCTAAGGAGGAAACTTCTGAACCCCCTAAGGACCCCAAGCCTCCTCATGTCTCCTCCTCTTCAGATTCATCATCTCATTCTTCACCACCACCATCAAAGAAATCAACCAAATCAACATCCAAATCCGTGAAGAAACCACCTCGATCTTGGATTTCTCATACTCATGAAAGAATTGTGAAAGCTTTCCAACAAGTCAGAAAGAAGGACATGCTCTACAGAAAACTGAATTGGTTTGCTGACCAAATACAGTACTTACATGATGAGAATGACAAGATGCAGAAAGAAAGGGAATTCGTTCAGGAGTTCATGAGAAGTCATCGTCAAGAGGAACTAAACGAAATGATCGAAGGTTACACTAACAAGTACCTTCTGGATATCGTTCCTAAAGTCACAAAGGAGATGTTTACCAGACAACTATATCCGAATCTTATGCAGATAGCCAAGCAAACTATAAGATCAACACCTTTAACCGTCACAATCAATCCATCTGATCTTGTAGTTTTCTCGGATAATGAATTGGTGGCCAAGCTCGTCACACAAATGTCTAAACGATCTGGGATATTTACTTCTGGTGAAGGAAAGCTGTTTCAAGCATTGTTGGACTACCAACTCAAAGAAGCATGTAGATTCGAAGCAGAAAGGTCTAAACGTCCTAGAGACGATGAAGATAAGGATCATGATAAGAATGATGAACCTAAACGTCAGAAGAAGTCTGGTGAATCATCTTCTATGTTACCTCCTCCCCAACGGACTCCTACTCAACAAAGGTCTCCTCCCCGTTCTTCTACTGATAAACCTCAGGATTCTGAGTTACCGCCCCAGACTCAGAAAACCGGTGATTATTTTGAGTATACGGGTGGTGACGATGAGGAAGTCCGTGAGCCCCTACAACCCACCTCTCCCAAACAAGTACAGAAACCAGAGTCATCATCTAGGCCTTTGAAAAAGAAGAAGAAGACGCCTCAGACTGACGTTGTATCATGGCTAGACGATGATAAAACAGAGGAATTTGAATGGTTCTCTACACTTGTTAACTCAACTCCCTACCCTGAAGAAGGTCAAGATCTGGTAGACGGTAACACATTGGAGCATGCTAAAATTCTGCAAGAAAAGTTCCATGTGAAAAAGATGACGAAATCCGAGTTGAAGCGAATCAAGAATGAAGCATTTCAACTGTTAAAAGACAGCTCCGAAAGTGCCCTCGAGGTCGAATATCACCTTGACAACATTGCTCGAGCGTTGTCTAACAACATGGATTGGCTCAACCCAGAAGCAAACATCGACTTCACCAAACGGGACAATCCTCCATATTACACCGACTGGACCAAACCTCTACCAACAATTGTCTAACCAGATAAACCTAGGATTCCATTCAGATATTTCTTCAACAAAGACCTGGAATTTCTTCTACATGGTGGTGATGGGTCAAGGAAATACACTACATCTTTGACACTTCCATTCCCAGCAGCAATATACTCAAACTGCATAGCTATCGAGGAACGAGCTAATCACTTGTTCTCCAACAAAGTGGAAGCATACGACCGAGATGCAATGTACGGGATTCATCATTGGCCGAAACGCCGAAGAATCTACTACAGAAGCTGCCAGGTTCAGAAGTCTCAACATGCAGTGTTCAGTACTAAGGATATCGTTGCCATCAAACACGTTGATCTTTCGACCAAATGGGACTACACTTTTCTCAAGAAGATTGTGGTCAAAAGGCAAGATGAACGGGATTATGCATTCTCTGAAGCTGACTTTGAGAATTTGTCTATCAACGACATTGAAGACATGTACCTTGCCAAAGTACAAGGTCGCATGAGGCAATTATCAACTGAAGTACAACGTGAATTCATCAAGTCACTGCTCATCTTCATCAGACGCATAGTCATCAAAGAACGTGTAGAAGATCTCCAACTTGCAGTTGAATCATATCAGACTCGTGTTAACTTCACTCCACCTCAGCTTGATCTTCCCGACATCAACCAGCTCTCACAATATACACTCATCAGCAAACCATTCGGCATCGTTTACCGCAGTGAACTTCAACGAAATTACTTAATGGCGTGTAGTGATCTTCACAAGTTTGGGGATCACACTTTGAAGATGGTTAGGGACGGATTGGCTTATAGGTTGAAGGATATACGTCACAAGATTTGGTCTCCTAAGCGATGGAATTCTCAGGATCGAAGGGATGTGAGGAGGATCATCAAAATGATTGATGAAAGGTTGAATAGAAGGGATCAGTTCAGAACTTTGGAAAGCTTTGTTGGTGGTCGACCCAGGATTAACATCACCGGATATCAACGCCCTGTTCGCACTCCTGGCAACATCACTGGACTTCTTGGTAACCCTTGAACTGCTTCTTTCATTATAAATTTGGATGTGTGATTATATATGTCAATGGCTTGTGCACACATTACAGTGTACAACCCGTAATTGTCAAGAAAGGACCCTGTGGTACGCTTCAGTGCCACAATCCTTATAAAAGGAGCGAAAGCTTCTTATTTTTGAGTAAAACCTATCAAACCTTTCATTTTTCAAGGTTTTGCTCAAAAAAAAAGACAAGTACTTCCCCGTATGATTTTCAAAACCTCAACCGTTTATATAACTTGTTGAGGGGGAGTATTTGAATCTAAACTTTGTTCACAAATTGTTCATAGTGGTCATCTTCCCGCAACACTCAAAATGGTCATATTTATTCTCAACTTTTCAAAAATAACATTTTATATGCCCTTTTTGAGGGGGAGAAAATTATGTGATAAGAAATATGTTGTGTAAATGCAAATGAATCTTTGTGTAATAGACTTAACCAACGAATTGACGGTACTAAACTGTTAGTAACTCGAAAAGACTTGTCCTGGACGGGTAATAATTTCAAGCTAGTTCGCTAGTAATGTAAACGTGTCTCGCAAAGGACTTGTCCAAGTAGAAAGTACCATTCGAGATACTCTTGGTAGACATGAACTCTGACGGGTATGACAATCTTTCGAGGTTTGTCTACACCTTCAAGGTAGTTATTAGAGCTAGTTGTCACCTAAAAGCTGACAATGTAACTCTTTAACTATGCAACGTAACCGTGTCTCGCGGGGGATTGTCTATCTTGAGTTGATCAATTCAAAATGTGCGCGCTCTTTCCTCACTGTGCATTTAACCGTTAAAACTTTTAAGCACATGTGGAGGGGGAGTATTTATGCAAAATCTCATCTCAACAGTGGTTCAAAAATGTTTTCATTCATAAACACTGTGTGAGATTTTTCAAGTAAATGGTTTTATGGCAACATAGGTTAGTCATGGAGTTATAAGGTGACTAAGGTTAGGAATAACCGTCCTATGATCCGCCAGAGCCGGAGGGATCTACCCGAGGACACCACAAATAGTTAGAATTTAGAAGTCCTTAGGTATGATTGTAAAAAGGAGAAAATGAGAATCGGAGAAAGAAGGAGTTGAAGAATCAAAAAGAAATGCAAAGAAAAGGGTGAAAAGAAATAGCCCTCCAGATTATTCAACTTAGGGCAGACACCGGGTTCAATTCATATGCTACTGGTTGTCACTTGATGACGCCGGTATTGAAGATTAAAAGTCGTCAAGGACCCAGTGACGCATGCACTAAACCTTCTTAGCCACTCAAGTTTCTCTCAACAGAAGCTTGTTTCATTCTCACAGGGAACCCTACATAATCTATCGGCTTTCTCTTAGAGATTGCTGATATTGAAGAAGGAGACCCTCTCCCTAGTCTCCGCTCAGGAAAACCAAAACGCACTATTGAGTCTAGAGTCACGAGATTCATCAAAAGGTCTCTTAGGAACACTTGACATTTCATCACTTGTTGATCAACAAATAAGATCATCAGTGGTTCATATCGAGTCCTTCACAGATCTTAGCAATCTGTCGAGAACATTTATGAGAGGTTCACAACTGTGATCCTCAGTGATTGAATGGAAACTCCTGCCAGGGTCAACATTAAACAGCCCTAACAGCAGGTCACTTCGGTAACTCCTCGTGGATTACGCTTAGTGTGTCTCAAACGGTCTACAGTCGTGAGGTGATGCTTCGGTGTACCTCAGCGACTCATCTGAACTGTAGATGTACTTCGGTACATCGCGTTATCTCACTTGTGGGACTCCAGTTCAGGAACGGCCTTTGTAAGAATTAGAGTTGTGTTTTCACACTATGCTGTTAACACTCTCTAAGTTCAAACTTGTAAGTGTCGGAATCCTGTTGGAATCGCTCCTAACTCGTAAATGGAACGACATTGACGGGATTACTATTTCTATCTTTGTTACCTCAAACACATGGGCTTGTTATGTCAATTACCCATAGATGTATGTGTTTGGGTATATAAACCCCTCCATACTTCCATGGAGGGGTGAGATTTCTTGTGTAAGCCTTTCACCTTTCAATAAAATATTACATAGTTCTCTCCCTTCTCTCTTGTTTCTCTCTCTAACTTGAAGATGGGTTTCTTCCATCTTCCAAGACCTCCCGATTCACCATATCACCCAAATATACGATCCTATCATTGGTATCAAGAGACAGGTCCGTGTTGTATCATTGGTTGATTTTTGGTGATTTTTTTTCTTGTCAAAATCGTGTCTTGTACAATCTGTTTAACAAAGGTGTTAACTTTTAGTTATTTCTTGTGTTCATCAGAATTTTTGTTACAAGTTTATTGGTCAAAAAGTCTCATCCTTTCACTGTCATTAACCTTTTTTAAGACTGTTTTGCATACCAATACTCGTGAATCTGTTTTGGGTCAAATGGTCAAACTGGTCATGTTCGTGGTTAAAATGGGTCAAAAGGAGTGATATTTGTTCCATCTTTTTCTGGGTTTCTTGAATCTACCTGAATATGGTCGGAAAAAGGTCGCCGAAAAAAGTCAACCAGGGTCAAAACCCTTTTTTTTACGCGTAAGGAGAATCTTCAGAGCATTTACGCATAACTGTGAAGTTATGCGTAAGAACAGTTACGCGTAAGGTCTGTTACGCATAAGCCTTGGCTTACGCCTAAGAAATGGCCTACGCATATGTTTACGCGTATGTTTACGCATAAATAATCCTGGTTACGCATAAGCAGTCTTACGCGTAAGACCAGACCATGTTTACGCATAAGGTGTCTTACGCATAAGGTGTTTCGACCAAGACTTTACGCATAACGTTTGTTTACGCATAAGACTCTATGACCATTAACTCTTTACGCCTAAGTCTAGTTGACAGAAATACTGAGATGAAGCAGATGACAGCTTGACCAACACAACCCAAATACCAACAACTCGTTTTTGACTTCAGTTTTGAACATCACAAGTCATCTTAACCAAACGTTAAGTTGTATACGTTTTATGTTTACTACGACAGCCACAAAAACAAAATCCAAACTCAACCAAATCCAATATCTAACCTAATCCCATATCCTCCAACTCCATCTTACTACTCTATCATGAATCGTAATTACAATCAAATTAATCTCAGATACTTCTTTCGTGTCTCATAATTATGTTGAGACCTTCAAGGTCTAACACACGAAAGACTTACCCATCATTGATCAATTTTTTAGAGATTGACTTCATTTCATATCCGAAAAATTAAAGAGAAACATAATAACAATTATGTTATATGTTTTCTTTGGTTCGTTCATATCAAGAAAACACAAAAACATGAACCACCTACCCGAGACCATCAATGATCTTGAAGCCTCTTCCTTACCTTCTTGATATTGATTGAGCAAAAACGTTTATGAAGGTGTGTTCGGTTGAGTTTTATTGATTCGGATTAAGGTTGATGAATCTGATATTAGATGAGATTGATGCTATTGAGATGAGATCTGATTTTTTTTAGAGTTGGTGAGAGGTGAAATGATAGAGGCGTTTTTTTATCATAAAAGTGTGATTAGGGTTAGGTTAGTTGAGTGGGATTCTATTTAACACCAGTTTTAACATTAATGGATCGGGTCTTTTAATTTGTTACCTGGGCTGAACGAATTAATCAATGGGTTTGGGCTACACATTAAAGATATGGCCTGGACTTATGTTTTATTGAATCCGAATGTTATGTTAAAACCATTGGGTTGATATGAAAATTTAACCAATGTATCTTTAATACATTGTGTTAAAATTTTGATATAATGTTTGGTAAAAAGGTGGTATTTTGGTTCACAAATTTTCACGGGGATACATTTTGACAAGATCGGGAAAACCATTATCAAAGTTCATCTTAACCGTTAACAGAGGCTAGTTTTGAGCATGTAACCGCAAGATGTGACTACGGCGTGAATTCACTATTATTTATTTGAGGTTGAAGTGGGATATCACGGGTGCGTGTACTTAGTATCTGAAGATATCGGGGTTGGTTGGATGCATGATTCTTCGAGATCCTTGTTCGAGCTTTGACTGTTACAAATGACAAAGACTTGAGTTATCTAGTTGAACCTGATGTAAGGAGTTACGTTGTTGTGCTCACAGCTTATAACTATCACTTCTAAGGAGTTACGTTATTGTGCTCAAGTGTCACACTAAGGTGTGGATAATTTGAGAAACTTTGAGTTTACCTTTTTTCGATGGAGTTAAGAAAAAGGGTTCTTCGTCTGACAATAGTGCAAGTTTAAGTCACAAGTTCGAGTTATACTACTTCAGTCTCAAGTTCGTCATATTGGGTTTTCTCCATCAGTAGTCACTACAAAAAGCCGTCAGAATGATAATGGGGTCGGTAAAGAGTTAGCTGAGAAGAGTATACACGAGTAGAGAAGTCTTATCAGCAATTGATTCTCAGGAGATATTTATGGTACTTCACACTTCTTCGATTAATTGAACATACATGGTTTCGATGTCTCCAATTTCATCATCAACATACGTGGTGTATGATTCTGATTCGTTGAAAACATCGGGGGGAAGAGAGTATAGGTGGTGTCTGCTTCCTTTGTTGTTTTTGTATTTTTTTGCGAAAACCCTCTCCTTTCATGAATTTCTTCAATCAGGGGGAAGAAATGAGACGATCTGTGGTCTAAACGTCTCACTTTGGTGTTATCGTCTCACTTTCACAGAGTTATCGTGCGTGAAGTTACCTAAATATGATGTTGTGATGCCTCACACACGGTCATTTTATCGAGTAATTGCAGATTCACTGGTAACTACTATTCCGATAGACCGCAACATTCGGGGGGAAGTCGTTTCATTTCGTCTTTCGTGGTTTGTTTGGTGTGAAGCATCTATATATGTGAGAAGATCTTGTTGATTTCTTGCATGTTACCCCCGAACGGATTTTTCGCAATAAGTCAAATTTACCTTGTGTGGTTTACTGCTCATCTACAAATTCCGCTGCGTACTGAAAAATCAAAAGTTAGAGGAAATATTCACTACATCAAATTTTCGAATCTGCTAAAGACGGTTGTCAGTTTGGGGGGAAGCTGATTCAGAAACTTCGCCAAAAAGAAGTGTACGGAGAAGCTGCTAAAGACATGCGGCATGAATTGGGGGGAAGTTAATCCAATTTATGCATTTTACATCATTTGCCTACAAGTGAAGAAAACGGTTCTCAAGTCAAGGTACCAGAAGAAGACAAAGAGCGTAACCTTTCATCATCCTCAACACTTGAAGAGCTTATGAAGACCTTTCTTTATTTGTTTTCTATATTTGTAGTAAATGTTGTAAGTAATCCCTTATGTCGTCCCATTGGGAGAAGATTGTTGGAATCGCTCCTAACTCGTAAATGGAACGACATTGACGGGATTACTATTTCTATCTTTGTTACCTCAAACACATGGGCTTGTTATGTCAATTACCCATAGATGTATGTGTTTGGGTATATAAACCCCTCCATACTTCCATGGAGGGGTGAGATTTCTTGTGTAAGCCTTTCACCTTTCAATAAAATATCACATAGTTCTCTCCCTTCTCTCTTGTTTCTCTCTCTAACTTGTTACTAACCGTTTGAAATGTTTTCTTCTTATGGAAGCTCTGGAGCGGGATGATCGTGCAGATTCTTCTCATGCTCACACCAACATCATCACTAATGGAAGTTCTATTCAAAAGCAACACAACAGTCAGAATGATTCTTCGTCAAACCAAAGAATCTTCAAAGTTAAAGACTTAAAGAACTTCATCAGTACTAAAATCCAACGTCAAAGAGCGTGTGAGCATGTTGAAGAATGACGTAGAGACACTGTAGCGGCGAAGCAGACCTGAGGCAGACTTGATGCAAACAACAACATACTATCACTTTCATCACAAAGAACAATGATCAAAGAACAAAGTTAAAGATGACGTCAAAGCATAACCGTTCAAAGAAGACAATTTCTCTACACTGGGGAGATTGTTCGTATCAAGGCAATTCTTCTCACAAGAAAGAAGAATGTCAGAAGACGTCAAAGCTTCTATTACATCAACACCTTCACCGTTTTTCATCACCAACACTTGAGGGGGAGATTGTTGGAATCACTCCTAGACCTAAATCAAGTGTTAGTAATTCACAAGTAATAGTTAGCTTAATTATGGCCTTTATGTTTGTTATTAGCCTTAAGCTTATGTAGAAGGCCCATGAGCTTAGGCCCAAGCCCATAAAGGAAAGGATGGGAACTAGGAGTGTTGCCCTAGCTTCCCTCCTATAAATACATTGTAATAACCCTCACTTGAGGGTTGGTTGTTCAAGTTTTTCTTTCATTCACATCTTACGCGTAACCGTCCTTATCATAACACGTGTGTGTGTTTGGTTTACTTGTTCAATCGCCTTTATCTCTTTCTTTTAAGCTTGTGTTGTAAAACTAGTGACCTAACAGATTATTATGATGATGATGGTGTTCGGTTATTATGAAGAGAAAAGGAAGAGATTTGTGAGTTCTTAGTATATAAAATGAAAGAAAAGTCTTTGAAGTAACTTATAAAAGATCTAGTGTACACTTGTAACCATTTTATGTAAAGTACATATCACCAAGACTTTCTTGTCTTGGTGATTCATTTAATATATCGACCAAATAAGAATGAGGTGATAAATGTGTAGGTTTTGTGACATAACTAAGTTATGGAATGTCATTTAGTCCCGGTAACTACTAATGTTAAATTCTTAAATCGCGAAACTTAAAATTAGGTATTGTAAAAATATGAAACTTGTAGAAATGATTAAACTTATCATTATACTTCATATAAAAATATAAAATGAGTGATAAGTCTCACCGGGTTGCTTAAACGCTGTTTAAAGCTGGAAACGCTGGTAAAAAACGCGTATTTTGCGTAAAACGCAGAACTGGAAAACGTAAAATTCCAAAAATTGTGGAATTGTCGTAAAATGGCAGAAATACATATTTCTAATGTTTATAGTGTTTTATGGACATATCGGGATGCCTGAATAACGTTTAAACCCTAAAGTAATTCTCGGACATGGTTTTGTGAAATCGGTTCTGAATGGATTCAACGTACGTCGTCAGGATGACTTGTCGAGTATCAAATTTCTTGACATGATGGTATAATAAAAATAAAAATTTTTACGGGATGAATAGTAAAAGTGAATAGTAACTTTTCAAAAATATGAAAAGTAACCCGAAAATTCGAGTTGTTACAGGTGGTATACTTGAACATGTTTAATCAAGTCTCCATTTAATTAATTATCATTTTCTTTTCTTTGAAGTCAAATAACACTATGGTGGTGTTTGATTTAGCTTATTTATGGGCTTATTGTTAGGATTATGCCGGTACTAACACACTGCTTTGAGGGACTAGACAAGACTACCATGTAATAATGACTAGACCATAACACTGTCGTATCCTTACACCACAAAAAATAGACAAAATAATAACCAACAAATAAACATGAAATGAAGGACTTATTGGAACAAAACACAACATAAGAACTTATAATGGTTCTCACGATTGCTCTCGGTCAATTCATTTTTGAAACTAAAAAGAATATATCAATTTGGTACATGTTACAGTTATAATGAGAAAAAAATTATTTGTAAAGATGAAAATAACGTTAACTTCTACATTGTGTTCTTTAGTTTACTTTTTGAAAGAAATGGAATGGAAAGTAAGTTGAGGAAGGGGAGGGGTTAAAAATTGAAGGGAGCTGTTCTTTATTTTGCAAATACTGGTGATTAAGAGTATTATTAGTATCCAACATTGCTAGGTGTATCTTACACTCTGTTCTCAAGTTTAAGTTTAGAGTGAAAGTGAAGGGATGGGAAGAATGCCATAAAATATTTGTGTTCTTAAGATTTTATCAAGAAAGAAAGTGAGTGGAAAGGGATGAAAGAGAGGGGGACTTGTGAGGACTTTGGGGCCAAATATTTCTGCCCAAAAATGGGATGGTGGGGAAGTAAAGATATATGAAACACTTGTGAAGACCATTTTACCCTTATTATTTTAAACCACCATTGATTTTCTTCCCTACTCAACTCCAACAATCATCACTTTGCTCTTCTATAATATACTCCATTCACTTTGCTCTTCTCCAATATAACCAAGTTTGTAACAAACAACAGAGATAAATAAATTGTGGTCTGAATTCACTTTGCTCTTCTCTAATATACTTGAACATGTTTAATTAAGTTTCCATTTAATTAATTATCATTTTCTTTTCTTTGAAGTCAAATAACACTATGGTGGTGTTTGATTTAGCTTATTTATGGGCTTATTGTTAGGACTTTGCTGATACTAACACACTGCTTTGAGGGACTAGAAAAGAATATAATGTAATAATGACTAGATCAGAACACTGTCGTATCCTCACACCACAAAAAATAGACAAAATAATAACCAACAAATAAACATGAAATGAAAGATTTTTTGGAACAAAACACAACATAAGAACTTATAATGGTTTTCACGATTGCTCTCGGTCAATTCATTTTTTAAACTAAAAAGAATATATTAATTTGGTACATGCTACACTTATAATGAGCAAAAAGTTATTTGTAAGGATGAAAATAACATTAACTTCTACATTGTGTTCTTTGGTTTACTTTTTTAAAGAAATTGAATGGAAAGTAAGTTGAGGAAGGGAGGGGTTGAAAATTGAAGGGAGCTATTTCTTTATTTTGTTTTCTCGAGTTCAGCGAGAAAAAAGAAAGTATCGTGTAGATATTTGACTTTTATTTTTTCATTTGTGGAATCTTATCATTATGCCCTTGCATTCTATTTTAAAAAGAAAGCAACAGAGGAGACTCCTCAAAATTTGTTCCAATCTACATTCAAAATTCAAAACCAAAACATCACAACACAACACAAAAAATTGGAACAAAACAACTGTTGTAATAGTGTATGTTCGATGCTCAACTTACATTTTTTTTATCTTTTTATATTACATGAACATCAAGAGAAAGAATAGAAAAAACAAGCTAGATATTAAAAAAATTACAAAGTAATTACAATCGAAGATCTAGACCACAATTTATTTATCTTTGTTGTTTGTTACAAACTTGGTTATATTGGAGAAGAGCAAAGTGAATAGAGTATATTGGAGAAGAGCAAAGTGATGATTGTTGGAGTTGAGTAGGGAAGAAAATCAATAGTGGTTTAAAATAGGGGCAAATTAATAAGGGTGTGTTTGTTCGTTGTCTTTCGGTGGGTTTAAAGAGTGTTGAATTTAAAATTCAGGGTTAATCGTGTTTGTTTGTCCTTTCTGGTGTTTTTAAAATATTGACAATCTATTATTTGGTCGGGGTTTTAAAAGTGTAGGGTGATGGCTGGTTTTAAAACACGAAACACTAGTGGACAAATGTACCCTTATACAAGTTATGTTCTTTTCATTCTCTCTCCAGTCCTCAATTCCTATGTCTTCTTATTCCTTCAATCTTCCTCGTCTAATTCTTCAATCTCCCTGGCTTAAAATAATTGTATTGTGTTATCTTTTAAAATATTTTTTTTCAACTTTAATCTTAGGTATTTTTATTTGTGATGTAAAATAGTTGATGAACATTATACTAATGAAAAATTACATTTAAAATTTGCAAATATTGTAACACAAAAGAAAGTAGTTAATGTGAAAAAGAAAAAAAAAAAAGAAAAAAAAAAAGAAAAAAAAAAGGGATTTCAAGAAGTGGACAATTATGTTGGGTTTGTTATTGAACATATTTAAATCACAGTAGAAGCCCTCCCTTCCCAAACAATCAAACAACCCAACATCAATGGCAGACGATTCACCATCACCTTCATTATTCCCAGTTTTCAACCAAAACCCTATAACTAACCAAACAACACCAAACCCAAACCCACTTCAAGTCACAAACCCCAGTTGGCTTTCCAACACCAGCTTCACAATCACACCCACCAACATCTCAACCATCAACAACGTTGCCCCATCTCATCTCGACCACCTTAGCAGCGAACCCGAAGAACCCGAAAACGAAGAACAACCAACACAACAACAAAACAGTCGGTATGAATTGGTCGAATCATCCGATTTTTCGGATGTCGAAACGAAAAGGGATAGAAGGGATAAAAGGAAAAGGAAGAAAAGGAAGAAAGGGGGTGGTGAGAATGATAATCCTAGGAGGCAGAATACGGAAAAATGGGCGAATCAAGTGGGTGCGGGTGTGAGTGCGAGTAAAGAGTATTACTTTGATTCGCGTGGTGATCGTGATAATTTGGCTTTCGGGAGTCTTTATAGGTGAAATTCTCATTCGTGATTGTTAAATATTCGAAATTTGTGTTATTGATATCTGTTTGAGTTACTTTTAGATGATTTTCGGGTGTTTGGGAGTTGGGTGTGTTTTGATAGTGATTACGGTGATTTTTGATAAGTATGTAATTAGTAAGCCACTAATTGTTTTGACACTAAAATAATTAGGAGAATGCAATCATAAGAGCTTCTACTTAGGTACTCGAATTTGAATATTTGGACATTGGTTTAGATTCACATCCAAACAATCCCATTTACGTTTATATGTATTCAAGTCATAAACCCAAGGGAAAACGGCATGCTTAGAGGCTGTTTGTTTCGGCTTATATAGCGGGCTTATGGCTTTTTTTTGGTTTTTGGCTTATGTTTCATAAGCTCACTTTTTATGGCTTATTTTGAAACTTTTCGGCTTATATAATTTTATCATGCTAGTAAGCTTATATAAGCAGTGAGCTTATGAAACATAAGCCGAAGACCACATAAGCTATAAGACCACTATATAAGCCGAAACAAACAATATTCACATGTTAAAGTTAAAACTAGTACATTTAGGAATCTATGAATGTTTTCTAGTTTGAGGTTTTTGATGACTATTAATGAAATGTGTATTTTACAAGATGCTATATATTCTTAGGAAATCTTGTTGGAGGTCATGAGATGTGTTTCAGTATTCTGTAGCTATGAGATTGTTTGAATGAATTGTAGTGCTAAATTTTTTTCAGTGACACTGATATATTGCCATTTTTCAGTTTGAGGGTTTTATTTAATGTTGGTTAAAGAAATAAGTATGACTTTTTGGAACATGTTCTTCTTAACTATCGCTGTAACTGATTCTGGAATAATTTGTATTACAATGCAGAATGGATGTTGCCCGCTACAAAATATTTCATGGAACCAAGTCTTATGGGTCGAACTACCATGCATTTCGTAACTTGAATATGAGGAATTTGGAGTTTGATGTAGATAACGATGTAAATTCATTAGACAGTAAACTTAGATCAGAAGGTCGTTATTGGTCTGCTAAGTATGCTGCATTGGAGCACCATAAGAACTTTAAGCGATTTAGAATTGTCGCTCCTAAAGATTCAGTCCCAGAAATTGCTACTGATTTTATACCCATTTCAGAAGAGACAGTTGATGATGAACCTAAAGATTCGTCGTTAGTTGAGGAATCATGGGAAGACGAGGTATTACGGAAGACGAAAGAGTTCAATAAAATGACCAGAGAGCAGCCTCATAATGAAAAAAATTGGTTGGAATTTGCTAATTTCCAAGATAAAGTTGAAAGTAGACAGGCACAAAGAGGTGCTCGTTTACAAACATTGGAGAAGAAGATCAGCATTTTGGAGAAGGCAACCGAGCTTAATCCTGATAATGAAGAATTAATTCTTGCACTTATGAATGCTTATCATAGAAGAGATAATATTGACGTTTTGATTGGTCGATGGGAGAAATTACTTACACAGAATTCAGGGAGTTATAACCTATGGAGGGAGTTTCTACGGCTTGTTCAGGGTGAATTTTCAAGATTCAAAGTTTCTGAAGTGAGGAAGATGTTTGCCAACGCGATTCAGGCTCTGTCAGCTGCGTGTAGCAAGCTGCATAGGCAGGTGCACAATTTTAGATGTTTATAAGTTCACTAAATTTATTATAAGTGTCTTGTTTGCTCTTGTATACAGTTTGACCCACAAACATTTTTTTTGTCCACTCAAAGTTTTATCTAAATAGCTGATGCTGCTAATAATGATTGCAAAAAGTTATTGTTACAATAGTACTCCATATGTTGAATAAAAATGATTTAGGAGATTGTATGCATTTTAAATAGACTTTGGGTCTTTTGTAAATATCTGATTCAGGAGATTTTATACTACCAAAGAAGCCACTGATTTTGTCAAACTCATTTGAAAACTACCCAAGCAAATGGGTGGAAATTGTCACCTCTAGTACTAAAAAAATGAACTACTATATTAAGCTACTTGTTATTTGTAAAAATTAATAGTCATTGCAGTTTCGTTGGGTAAGGATTTTGCAAAATGAAGCCTACCACTTTATGATGGCTGGACTGGTTTAAATATAGGTGTAGATGTGTAGTGAGTTGTGGCCTGACACAAACCATTTGTTTCTCTCAATAAAATTACACTGTCGTCAACTGTTGTAGTAACTGACATTTATAAGATAGTGGGTCTATAATTCTTACCTTGAGGGAACATCTATGGTGTATTCTTTAGAAAAGGCATCTGCATATGATGATCACGTGATCCGTATTTAGTACCTACCCATAACATGACTATTCTTAGGGGTTGTTTATTTGGCTTTTGATTAACCCTTGGACAGTTTTGCTAGCTATTAGTGCTGGTTATTTGTTTCATCATTTGATTGGATCTTAATGTTTAAATCTCCTCTTATATATCTTTTGTATATACATGTCTTGGAGATTAAGTGCACATCCTATGAATGAACTCTTGCATAAAATTTATTTTGGACGAGAAACAATTTTAGATGAATAATGGTTGTTACCATAGCTACTAGATTCAGCACATCTCTATCCTTCAGATAGTTCTAACGCTCATAGTTAAAGGGGTTTGCATCATTGCTTGCAAAATAGTTTAAAGCTAGATTAGATAAACTTATCTCATCCATGGAGATATAGGGCTTCTTGAAACAAAACAGAAATCCCCCATATTAAGAAACCTACTTGTTTACTCAACCTAGTTTTATACCTGTTTGGATTTTTTTTTTCTTATGTTCATATTTTCACTTTGGCGTTGCTTTCATTTAAATCTAATCAAATTTTTTCTTTCTTATACTCTAAATTGCTACTTTATTTATTCTTTCACACTTCAGCATTCTGGTTCTCATATCTGGTTTGCATTGATGCAGGCTCGACAGAATGATAAACCCTCTGCTGACCCTATGCTAGTTCAACAAGAACTTGGACTGGTTAATATATTTGTCAGTTTATGCCGGTTTGAGTGGCAGACGGGCTATCAAGAATTAGCCACAGCTTTGTTTCAAGCGGAAATAGAATACAGTTTGTTTTGCCCATCTTTACTTCTTTCTGACCAGGGTAAACACAGACTATTGGAGTATTTCTGGAATAGTAGTGGTGCACGAATTGGTGAGGAAGGTGCTCTGGGTTGGTCAAATTGGTTAGAGAAAGAGGAAGAGCAACGACAAAAGGCAATGATGAAAGAGTCTTCCACTACTGTCGATGAAGAGGGAGGTGGCTGGTCTGGTTGGCATGAGCCTAAAGGTGAAAATGTTGCTGATCAGCATCAAGATAATTTAGGAGTTGATGATGGTGATGAACCTAATGAAGATGATAAAGAAGAGGAAGACGACACTGAGGCTTTAATGAAGTTGCTTGGTATTAATGTGGAAAATGAAGCTAATGGTGAGGTCCAAGACGTTTCTACGTGGGTGAGATGGTCAGAAGAAGAGGTATCAAGAGATTCTGATCAATGGATGCCTATTCGTACACAAGGTGCGTTTTTCCCTTTTGTTCAACTCCACTTCTTAATCATAGTTTGTGATGGAGGTAGTGAGATGCGTGGTATGGGCGGGTTGGGTAATAGGCCAAAACAGGTCATCCTTTGTATGTGTCAAAATAAACCTGGGTGGGTTGGTTTGACCCAAAAACACTACTTTATATATTCATTAATTCTTTTAAATCAGGATTACAAATGATTATTATTATATAATAATCTAACTCTTCAAATAAATGATATAGGAGGTTGTATGCATTGAAATAGACATTTGGTGACATTTAAACCGTCTGACATGTTCCCCTTCTAGCTTACTATGTTGATTTAACTTATTTGAGATGAAACACAACCCAAATCAACCCATTTATAAGTATATGGCTCGAGACGGGATCGGGCATTGTTGTTGTTGCTGTTGTTGATAAGCATATGGCTCGAAATGGCCTCGTCCAGTTTGTGACATGACAATTTTTTCTTTTGTGCATCTTTTTTGAGATTATAGGACTTCTGAGTTAGTGTTTTGTTGTGGCTGCTTAATTAATACTATGTAACTGTTTACATATTGCATATAGAACAAATTTTGAAGTCAACTTTCGTTATTGATAAGTAAATAATGAGTCATGACTATAAATTGCAGGGAATTCACTTACGGATGGAGTCACGGATAAAGAAGGTGATGATCAACTTTTAAGAGCAGTACTATTTGAGGATATCAGTGAGTACTTGTTCTCAATAACTACAGAGGAAGTGCGCCTGTCACTGGTGTACCAGTTTATTGAATTCTTTGGGGGAAGAATTCCTCAGTGGTTAGTTTCGTATTTTCTTATTTCACTTTCCTATTTATGCTTGTCTCTTTTAGCACACTTATTCACCATCTGAGTATATCTTAGAACTAATTCCTTTGATATCTTCTAAGAAATTTATGTTTTTCCCCTGGTTGTCTGTGACTTTGTGTTGCTACCCTTTCTACAATTTATGATCACTGGAGTTCTATGCCAAGATTTTTAATCGAAGTGAAACAAATTCGCACAAGTGGCAATTTCGACCCATTTATTTATGAATTGGATGAATCGGGTTATGTTCTATTTTTAATGGAAGGTGGCTGAATATGTTTCTATATTGGGTAAAATCTCCTAAATATTTTTGTTTAAAGATTATATTATATATAAAATAATATACTTTTTGTAATCATATTTGACACACTTATTTTAAATTTGATTTGGACAAAGTGTTTTATTGGAGTCATTTAAACCTATATACTTGTTTTGACCTAATACCCAAACAGTCCATTCTGCTCATGCTTTCACATCCTTTTGCACCAATTCTGCATATTAGTTGTACTAACTAATTAACTTGTTATTTATTCTCTTTAGGTCTTCAACTAACAATTCAAGTTGGGCTGAGGGAACCCTAATGATGGAGTCACCACCATTTTTCATGCTGGATGACTTGAGAAAAGTTGAGGAAATGTTAAAAAAAACTGATGGCTGTCAGAGTGGCTACAGTTTAGAGCATGTTCTGAGCAGTTTTGATAACATAAATTTGAGGAGTGCGCTGATGAAATTTGTTCGAAATGTTACTCTACAATGTTTAAATGCATTTCCGCATGACTATATCTTAAAAGAAGTTGCACTTGTTGCTGAAGAGCTATCAAAAACCCGGATGAATTCTTGTAGCCTGGTGATCACTCCATGTCGGCCATTGGCAAAGAGCCTTATAAAAAGCAACCGACAGGTATGCCATATTTATTCTTACTACGAAAGAATTAGTTTAAGATACCCGTATTTTCCTGTTAGGCCTTATATTTTTATATATAATTGTCTACCATGAAATTTATATTTAAGAGCATGTCATCATGAATTAGTACAAATTTTTTTTATTCCTATTCTTATAAATAGTTGTAGTGAGCAATAACTTGGCATGCTATAAGTCTGAAACATCTTATTCTATATCACTCATATTATAAATATGTTAATGTCAGAAAGAACTGTTTCAAAACTTAAAATCGCCAAGTTAGTGAAAAAATAAGAGCATTATCCTATCGAAAACGCTGTAGCTTTTTCGCCTGTAATACATTATGGTGGAAAGATTCCAATATAGTGGCATCTTCAAATAATACGTTTGTTTTTATTTTGACTGAAACAGTTTCACCAGGTATAGATCTTGTCAGGTATACTTTCATTTTTATTATGAAATATGAGTGAAAACAATATCTATAGGAAGTTATTATATAGAGATGTTTGAGACACAAGGCTTGATCAGCTTTGTATTAAAGTGACATAACAGACATAATGTACATTCGATAATGGGTAGTTATAAAATACTTGTTGGATGTCATATCAAAACTCTGTATTCTCAAAGTTTCAATGATTTCAATTATCTCTATTGTGAATTTAGTTCATACTTCACTTTTGGTGCAGGATGTACATCTATGTGGTGTATATGCAAGAAGAGAAGCTGCATTTGGAAATATAGAATATGCTAGAAAAGCATTTGACATGGCATTGTTATCTATTGAAGGTCTCCCATGGGTAAGATAATCTATAGAACATGTTGGATATTAGACCCAACAAGCATATGTATTTTAATACTTATATTTTTCGAAAAGATTACATAGTAGAACTTTGGAAGCATGAGGAAGTTAGTCACATGTCTAAAGCTCTCTTTAATGGTAACATTTTATAATTTTTACTTATTTTTAGTGACGACGGATGTTTAATGTCGCCTTTCTATTGAGCAGGATGCTAAATCGAATGCCGCACTTTTATTTCTTTGGTATGCGGAAGTGGAGCTAGCTGATGCTTCTTCTGGGGGTTCAGAATCGTCAGCACGTGCATTGCACATTCTTTCTTGTTTAGGATGCGGGATAAAGTATAGTCCTTTTAAAAGCGGGCCATCAAGTTTGCAATTACTGAGGGCCCGCCAAGGATTTAAGGAACAAGTAAGGATCATACAAGCAACATGGAGACGTGGAACTATAGATGATAATTCTATTGCTTCCATTTGTTGTGCTGCTTTATTCGAAGAGATGACTACGGGCTGGGAAGCTGGTATTGAAGTTTTAAATGAGGCTCTTTCCACGGTGCTTCCAGGTGATGCATCTATCTATTACATGCTAAATAGAGTTGACAAATGAGAGGGGTCGGGCGGGAAGAGTAATGGGTTGAAACCGGATTTTTGTCAAACGTTTAACTTTTGCTGTGGGTAGTGATGAATGTGCTTGTGGCAACAAATTGTGTAATAAATATGATTACAACAATAGTTAGGTTGTATGCCTTAATTTGTACTTTGGGCGATTTTTGACCAACTTGACTAGCTTGACCTATTTGACCTTTTAGAAATAAGTCATAACCGAAATAGACTCCTCCATACATAAAGCGGTTGAAATTGCTACCACCTGTGTTAAACTAGGTGATACAATTTTTTTGTAGACATGGATAGTACCTTTAATAGTTTTCTTATTTTCAGAATCATTTGGTTTGCAGGAATTTAAAAATGCATCTTACCATTTGATTTGATTGTTAAACCGTACCCTCTGTAATCAAAGTGATAATTTCTCATTATTAGTATGATTTGTAGATTAAAAGTATTGGGATTTGAAATTTGTTTTCATCATTAATCAAAGTGTGTATGAACAAAGTTTGACGGATGAACAAGAAAACATGTCTCTAATGGGAATTATAAAACTAACAAAGGAACAGCCTAAATATTGGAATAAAGTTAATGTATGTTGAGAAAATAGCCAATCATTTGAGTGGAAGGTTTGTAAATTTGGATAGGCATTGTTACGACTTAGGAGAGGTTTGAGTCCGAAGTCCATTTAAGTATATAGCTAATAGTAGTCACATTGCATGTCATTAAATACTTTTGTTCCAAAATTAATTTCATATCCACTATAGTTTGATAATAATGTTTTATGAGTAGTAAAGCAATCTAAAAGTTACTAATATAGGTAATATTTAAGAGCTGTGTGCCCCAATATTTTTATCATGGCTGACATATTATTTGAAATGCAGAAAGAAGAAGTCAAAGTCATCAACTTGAACTACTATTCAACTTTTATGTGCGCTTGCTGTGGAAAAATCATTCTAAATCAGAGCTAGCAAGAGTGTGGAAATTCGTTGTGCAAGGGTTGCAGATATATCCATTCAGCCCTAAGCTTTACAATGCAATTGTTCATATTGGACATCTTCATACTTCACCTAGTAAGCTAAGATGGATCATTGACGACTACTTACACAAGTAAGTAGAAATATGCTGTGTCTTTATTTAGCAACATATTTGTTATATATGTGGCCAATCTATCATGCTTCTAATACTAGATTATTAAAGACGTTACTGTGCTCTAAGTTTGAAGTGTGCACTCAAATCCAAGTATGGTACTCTTAATATTATTGTGAGGATGCAAATTTAACTTTTCAATATATAAACGGGTCTGGTTGCGGTTTGTCTTTAATGTGTTAATTAGGTGAAAATAAAAAAGGTTAGATAAAATGGAAATGGGTCAAATTAATGTATTTTTTACTTCATGAAACCTATTAAATCTTTTTGTTATCATTAATGAAGTTTTGTTATGTATTGCATTTGGTACACTAATTATTTTGTTAGTCATCCCAACCCATATAAAAAATTACCTACTTTGACTCGTCCCTAGTCTGCCCATTTAGCTACCTCTAATATCTAAATACTAAATCTTATGCCCTTTCACCCCTTTCAGGAAGCCATCAGTGACACTTTGTCTATTTGCATTGGCATATGAGACTAGTAGAGGAAGTTCCTATCATAGAGTACGTAGGATCTTTGAAAGAGCATTGGCGGACAACATGCTGCGAAATTCAGTACTTGTGTGGCGTTTGTACATCTCTTATGAGATCGATGTAACATGTGACCTCTCTGCAGCCAGAAGAGTTTACTTTCGTGCTATCCACACATGTCCATGGTAACATCCTAATCATTGTAACCCAATCATTGTCATCCCATGAGCTAATTTTCTTTTTAGGGAGAATTGCATATATACCCACTAAAACTTGAAAACTTGCATATTTCCCCAAGATACAAGTTTTCAATGCTTGATGTACAATTCAAGTTAAGCATGTTTTGGGTATATATGCAAATATGCAAGTTTTAGTGGGTATATATGCAATTGCCCCCATTTGACTTGTAATATAAAACACCCCAAGTCTGATCACGTTACGTTTTTCAGGTCAAAAAAACTATGGCTAGATGGTTTTACCAAACTAAGCTCGGTGTTAACCGCGAAAGAGCTTTCAGATCTTTTGGAAGTTATGCGTGACAAAGAACTCAATGTGAGGACTGATGTGTATGAGATCCTTTTGCAAGATGAGATGGATGTTTCATAAAAAATTTGAGTCAGAAGGGGCATCGTATAGAATACGTTAGTATAAAAATCATCCTAAGGTAGTTTTTTTCTAACTTGTAAGCTAACGAGTAATTAGGCTGCCTCGCGTTGCGGCAAAGCCATTTTTGATCTAAGTCCGTTCGAGTATACGTTTCCTCTTTATATAGGTTCTTGCACATATTCTGTTTGTTTGATGAAAAATAGGCTTTCACATGTTGTCGAAGTGTAACTTTTGGATTTTAGTTTATGGGTATGTTTGGCGCAATGGGCTGGGGCTGGAGCCGGAGCTGGGCTAGAGCTGAGGCTGGGGTTTATATTATAAGCCGAAAGTTGAAGTTTATATATATATATATTTTTTTTAAAGCTATTTGGCGAATTAGTGGGAGCTGAAGCTTATTAATGTAAAATCAAATTAAGTTCACATATATTTTCAGTTTTTATGTAATAATTCATTATATTTTTAAAGATATTTAAGTAATTTTACTATTCGGCCCTATAAGTCTCATTTTATAGGCCTGGGCTTATGGAGACTTGTGGCTTATTTTTTAAGCCATTATCATCTTGTATGATAAACGAGACTTATTTTATAAGCGGTTTGTTTTAAAGGCCGCCCCGATAAGCCCCTATAAATCTCCTGCCAAACATACCCTATGTCTACATATATATTTACACATACGGTAATTAGTGCTTTGCATGTTATTGTCTCTCTAATAAAAAATCTCTATAAAATTTTGACAACAAAAGATAAATGGAATTTGCACGTGAAATCAAACCAAAACTAAAACACTGCTAGATGAAACAACGATTCATAACCCGGCTCTTGATACCAATTGTTGTTCCAATAATACCACGTCTACTCTAATAATTTAAGAGAGATAAAGTGGGTGTGAGCACTTCATCCTAAAGAGAAAAAACGAGAGAAAGATAGAAAGTCTCGAAAGACATATATTAGAAACAGACACCTCATAACCCATGAGGTAGGGAGTATTTATACCCATACAGCTTCCTCTCGCAACTATACAAGTGTTACGAGGGTAATAGGTGTCGCAAGGTACAACAATGTTACACAATATACCCTAGACTATAGAAAAGATAAATAGAAGTCCTTACTCTAATGATTTATACTTTTTGTGTTCCAACAACATTGTAACCAATTACCATACACATTGTAGAGTAATCGGTTAGTATTTTAGTCTTTAAAATACATAGAGTGATCGGTTAGTATTTTAGCCCTTAAAATACAAAGAGTGATAGGTTGGTTCTACCTTGAACTAGAACTCGATATTTAGCTTTGTGTCGGAAAAAGTGTAACCAACGTTGTAAGGTTTTCTCAGCCGATTAAAGGAGCTTGTTGACATAGTGAAAGGATACTCTCGAGTCAGATACTCGAGGAGTGGAGTAGAGCGAGGAAAGAGTCTTCGTAAACGAACCACTATAATACTCGTGTCGTGGTTTGATCTTTTCATACTATTACTTATTGCTTTGCACTTTACTTACTATCTTGCATATTACTTATCGTCTTATATTTTCTCTTATTATATATACTTATTATGATTGATCGATTTCACATAATATTTGAATCTACTTGTAGCGAAACTTAAGTTTAAAATGATAAACTATTCAACCACTTTCTAGTTTTCCATAATGCTATATATTTGTACCTTATTTTCTTAAATAATTATTAGTCATAAATAAAAGAAAAATAAAACGTATTTTTATTTTATCTTCAATTATACAGGTGCACAAGGGATTGCAAAAATCATCAAAGACGACACTATTCCATTAAAGATTTATTCGACTCTTTATTAATATTAAGTTTTGTATTTTTATGTGTTTTTATTTAGTTATGTTCATATTTCGTTATAATTACAAATTATTAATCACGTTTATTCTGCCAAAACCTAGCTAACGTGTGCCAAGTCTCACTGAAACGTTACAACACAAAACTTAACGAACATATAAACGCATTTCATAAAAAAATAAAAAATAAAATAAAATTGCAAAACCCCATCCAAAGTTAGTTTTATTTAAGATAAAATTCATAACATAACAACATACTTTTCAAATTTTGCCAACTTAAAACACTATATTTTTATTATTACCTTACTATACCGACACACTTTCAAAATTCATTGATACTTCACTCATATAACCGGTTTATATTAAAATAATAACACAAATGGGTATATTTCCTTGTCTTCTTTAAAATTTGTTCCGACTTCACAAACGAACTTTCACAATTTGTTTCAAATTAACCCATATATCGAGGGTAATAAAATCATTTCAATTATTGTTTTA
Source organism: Chrysanthemum seticuspe (assembly GCA_019973895.1). Classification (NCBI taxonomy): domain Eukaryota; kingdom Viridiplantae; phylum Streptophyta; class Magnoliopsida; order Asterales; family Asteraceae; genus Chrysanthemum; species Chrysanthemum seticuspe. Next base: position 56,091,084 of record BPTQ01000002.1, read on the forward strand.
ATATAAACTGGTTATATGAGGGAAGTTAGAACAAAATTTGAAAGTCAAAAAAATAACTATTTCAAATTTTTTATATGAGATTGTTATAAAAGTTTGAAAAGGCGATAGGTAAAAAAAGCGGAGATTAGGGTTTAGGGTTCTTGACGTGAGTTGTAACAAACACAATGGTTTGTCCCATGTGCGTTAGTGATGTTGGATGTAAGGGTTGGTGTACTTGGAAGATGGTATTCCCGGATAATGATGTGAAATTTGAAATGCTTGCTATGCGTTTAAACGACTTTGAATTGGGTATTTTGTTGAACGCGGCTTACCTAAGGGGTGGCGTGTTAGAGCAACGGCTTTTGCAAGATAATTTAGATTGGGTGCGACATGGAAGATATCGTGGTCCACGTTCTCCACAAGAGATTGCCCAAATTATTCACCACTTATTGGCTCCGATTGATCTAGGTATTGACGATTTAGACCTTCTTGATGATCTTGATAGTGTTGATGACTTTGACGAAATTGAAGTTGGTGGTGGTGAGGCTGCGGTCGTGTCTGTTAGTGGCGGTGAGGGTGCGGTGGTGTCTGTTAGTGGGGGTGAGGTGTCTGTTAGTGGTGGTGAGGGTGCGATGGAGTCTGTTAGCGGTGGTGAGGGTGCGATGGAGTCTGTTAGTGGTGGTGAGGGTGCGCTGGAGTCTGTTAGTGGTGGTGAGGGTGCGGTGCTTTCTGTTAGTGGTGATGAGGGTGCGGTGCTTTCTGCTAGTGGTGATGAGGGTGCGGTGCTTTCTGTTAGTGGGGGTGAGGGTGCGGTGGTGTCTGTTAGTGGTGGTGGTACCAGTGGCAGCAGTCGTAGCAGTGGCAGCAGTGGCGACGTTAATCCGCGCCACCGCAGACGCCGTGGTCGTCGGTATGTTGGGGACGTGATCATTTCTGGTAGTGGTGCTGGTGGGAGTCCATATCATATGGCAGTTGATTTTGATGATAGTGATTCTGTTCTTGATGTTACTCATGTTGGGAACTAGTCTTGTTTGGTAGTTTTTGGTGATGGCGTTGGTGTTGTGCTGGATGTGAACATACTTGAAGGTGGATATCATGTAAAAGATTTAACACGTTAGTTTTTGATTTGAGTGATCCTTGAATATTTTGTGATTTGATATTAGAAAAATGAATCTGTGATTAACTTCGGCTTATTAGTACATTCTCTATTGGATTAAATTTGTACGTTCTAGTTTCTTATTTTTGATGTTTTATTAAAATTCACTTCGAATTGGAATTCAATAATATTTTTGGAGGGTTTAACTGTTAAGATTAAACGCACCCAAAAGTACCCATTTACGCATGAACGGGTTTAGAAGAGTGTGGATGGGTTGGATAATTCATGCACCCTTTTGGAGTGGAATCAGTACAGAAAAACAAGCTAAACGTTTTTGTAATGTGTACCAACTCGGAAAGTCCCTATAGAATTTGAAGCTCATACTTCTTTTTCAGACCCAATAAGACTTTAACTTCTGCACTTTGGTGCTCAGGACAGTAATTAGTGAGAGAAAACATAGGAAAAATGGAAACGGCTTTTAACTTTTTCACTATGTTGCTCAGGACAGTAATTAGTACTGTAATAGAAAGTCATATAAAACAATATAAGTAGAAATATCAAGGACTTGAAGCTAAACTCAAACCTCCGATGTACTCTTCCTCCAACTTTTTTATTCATGTACAAAAAGCAAGAAGTGCGGCTCAGATGTTACAATTAGGAAGAGTCCCTTTTGTGAGATTCTGCTACATGGCTAGAACAGTATAACCACTCCCTAAAACAATACTAGCACTAACACCTCGAACCGTAATAAATGCTTCCAATACATGTTGGTTATTTTGTTCAGTAAGCCAATAACGACTCAGCTTGCAGTTTATTGTTTCTTCAATGGACTAAAGTAGGAATGATGCTGCAATTTGAAGTCAACTGGAATATACCGTGGATACCCGTTTAGTTTGTATTAATACACTAGATAACTTTTATGGCTGTGTATGTTAGTCCATCACACTCAAAAGTTGTTCCTAAGTTACAAGTAATTATTTTTTTCGGTTCATGTATAAAATCAAAATTCAAACCTGTATATTGTTTCAAGTTAAAACGACATGACAATTTCCAAGTGGCAAATATATGTTCGTTAGAGTATCTATTTATTGTCTCGGATACTACTAGTATCAATGCTTAATCATTCAACTTTTGTTGATCAGTTTATCTAGATCTGACAGAAAAGGTTATCTCTTTGTGGACAGCTTAAAAAACTTCAAATTCGAGTCTTGTGAAAAGTAATTGAGGGTTCTATTCTTGGGCTGATATGAGGGATTTATACATCCATTGAAAAGGGTGAGCTTGAATAATGGAAAACGTTATTTAAGGCAGCCAAAATCAACGTTCTTCCTGGAACATGCTTGTATAGAACCAGGACATGGAATAGGTTTTGTTATTCAGTTTGAATTCTTATGGAACGGATCAAGGAAGTTTTGTGAAGGTGTAAAAGTTCAGTGGAAGACAGATGAGAAAAGCAAAGCAACTTTCTGGTACATAACCTTGTGAAGCATATTCTTTTTTGGGTAAAGGGATTTTACCCGGTAGATATATTAATAAAAACGTTGAGTACACAAGAGAGTGCTAATGAGCCCCTCTAAAGGAAAAATTATGAAAAAAGAATTTCTACCCTTAAATTTTGTGGTGATTATTTTGAGTAAATTTTGTTTTCCCCTTGTTTTGTAGGGAAGAAAAGAATTCAGTTTGTGATATTTTCACTGCTTGTCATCCATTCGCCGGATTACTTGAACTTAATGTGGTTAATTACTTGTGAATCTCGGATTGGTAACATTTTTTTCTTTTTTAGGTGTAGTTAGACTTCTAAATACATATAGTTCACATTAGCTTGTATAAAGTAAAAAATACAGTAAAGCATCATTGTAAATGCAAACAATAGATCTGCATCTGGTGAACCAGTTATGCTTACGCGACACTGAATTCATAGCGTAAAGACCATTCAACCCCCCTAAAAAGAACTTCTTGCTAAAACGGGTGCCTACAAGCGTCCATATTAAGAGGCGTTTGGATATGTGTTTTGCAAATAGTATTAAAATAAGGGGTAGCTAGGTATTATGGTTTCCATGTGATATTTAGTTTTGCTATTTGACAGAACTCAAAAGCAGAATTTGTTTATCGTAAATCTGAAAATTGATTATTTGATAGATTTGAAACTCAAATCCAAACATTGTGCAAAAAAGAAGGCAGTACATCAGAAGCACTTAAGTACGTACTATAATGAGATTTGATTTTGGTTCATGTGTTGTTAATCTACAAACGTCGAGTTAAGCTCTTAATTATTTTAATCATTTCCAGTTGCCCTGTGACATCTCAATTGATAGGCAGTTACAGGATTAAATTCTCATGAGATGGAAGGACGTGTTTAATTTGCCATGTCACAAATTATTTCGACTGCTGGATTAACACCTGCAGGTGAGATGTTCAATTTTAGCCTTGCTGACTCATAATTACCTGAGTAAGTCCCACTTCTGATGTAGATCTAATCAGCATACGCTATAATAATGCTATGTACAGGTTGACAGATCAGGCATACAGCTTTTCAACTGTATGATGATTTGAAGTCGGGTTAGTTTCTAGAATTAGTTCACTATCCCATCAAACTTTGTAACAAATGCTACAAATTACAAACACGTGTGTGCTACTTTTGTGAAAAAAAAAACCCTTTTTAATTTGAATGTTGAAAGTAGCAGAGTGATAGTATTCCACTTGCATCTTGTAATGAATATGATTTGGAAATTCAGTCCGGATGGCGAACTGGTGTGGAAATTGTACCTGTCCCTTGTCATAGTTTAGGCAATTTCGACTTAAGTACAACGTCCCTTCATCAAGAATACAACTATGCGATAAAAACTTGGTCTTAGATCTGCAGGGTCATAATTCCAAACCCTTGAAATCTAGTTCGTAGTTTACTTAGACGAGAAGCCATTTTTATCTGTTAGACTTTGCTACCGAATAAAACATCCACATCATCTCTAACGAAATATTATCATGTCCCATTAGTTGCATAAATCAAGAGTTTATTAGCATAGCTTAATAAAAACTGTATCGGTTGTGATTATGAAAATACAATTCTAAATGTGTGCATGGGTTTGAACGTGTAACGTTTGAATTATTCATCTTGTAAATGCAGTGCTCCATGTACATTTTTTTTATCACGTGAATGTGTATCAAGTAGAAGACTGGAATCTTAAGTATATCCAATCACATCTGATAAAAGTAGATGCAAATTTGGATACGTTCACGTGATTGTATTTGATCTATTTATGCTTGTTTGATTTGTATATGTATCTGGTAGAATTTGCGATTACAACTGCTTTCAATGTAATGAATTGGATAAACAGATTCTGTTTATGATCATTTGATTATTTGTGTCAGTCAATATATTGTCTCTCTTTTTTACCACAAGCTTGCGTTTTTTTGGGTAATTTTATGCATTAAAGTTTTATATAACCAGCCTTTTAATGAAATTCTTATAAAGCCAGACTTTCTTTGACACTTCAACAACTGATTGACATTTACAACTTCAAATAGCAAAGGCACATTTACAAATTCAACTGATTGACATCGGGTGCTGATTAAGCTTAATGTAGGGGTGGTCATGATTTATGCTAAAAGAAGGCTGACTGAGTTGCAGAAAGACGAAGAGCAGCTAAACTATTGACAAAGTGCGTATTTTTTAAAATGTTGAAAGTACGCAGATAAACTTAAACAAAGTGCGTATTTATTTAAATTTTACTAGTATATATGTGTAAACTAAACAATTGACCATCAAATGTATTTAATAATTTCGAGAGTATTTCTATAGGATGGTGCCGCTATATTTGATGGTTTGGTGACTCTATTACAGGTTCTAGTCATTACAACAGTTATGAACTTACGTCTTTGGTGGTTGTCGACGTATATGGCCAAATGGCCTATGCCGAATTACCCTAGACAAAGGAAATGTTCCCGCCTAAATGTTCCCGCCTAAATATTTCCCGCCTAAATGTTCCCGCCTAGTTGTTTCCCGCCTAAATATTTCCCGCCTAATTGTGTCACTATCTATGTCTATATATATATACATTGCTTCATACATTAAAGAATAATATATTCTTCACATATAACGTACACACACAATACTATCTCATCTCACACATATAGCACCACTTCTACATACAGAAGATACACATTCATATATATCAACACATCATAATGCATACATACCATGCTTACACATATACATAAATCCTCTACCTACGAGGTGCTGACTTGACCGTCGGAGGGTGGTTCCCGGGGCTTCGGCCTCGGGGCTCCTTCTAACGGGTTCTCTCCTGTTTGCAGCATACTTCAAAGCTCGGGACATGGATGAATGGCACGAGGGAGCCGTCAAGACCAGCCCGACAGAAAAATGCTTCGACATTGGCGCCATCCGTGGGACCCGTCATTCATTCTACCAAGAGCTAAGAATGATAGGTCTCGCTTCAAAACTTACTGCTTCGGAGGTGGTTCGTCCACCATCCGGAGGTGGTCCGTCCACCATCCTCCCTTCGGTATGACCCCATCCGGAGGTAACCCGTTATCCAATCTACCAAGAGTTAAGAATGTCGGGTCAGATTTTCGGTCTGGTGCGGGCGTTCGGTATAAACGTTCGGTATGGATGCCGGACAGTGTGAACCGGTTAAGGGCTGTCCGGTATGGTCTCGTTCGGATGTTGTTCGGAAGTATCGTCTTGTTTGGATGTGCTGTAACAGTTTCGATCGCGAACGTGAAAAGAACAATGATGGCGGGTTTGTAAGTTTTATCCTAGCTAGTTATCTCATTTTGTGTGAGTTACTTGAAAACTTCTCTACTGCTCTGTATCCTTCATAATAAAAGTGAGCAAGTCTACGCAAAAAGAATTGTGTATAAAACTAGACAGTCATATGCATGTTAGGTTGTAAATACATAAGATATTAAACCCAACTTGACTGGAATTTGTCTTGCTAAATACCTGTGAGGGTTACCTTATAAAATGGGCGGAATCACTGAGATAAGTCAAAATGCCTTTAAGTATATTTACATATTATAAATGCATGTTGCGGGTGTATGATAGGACATTGGGGGATTACTTATCTTATTGTCATAGTACTCTATATGTTATTAAGGTTTGCAAACCGATTATGCATAGCGTACAAGAGTTTCTGAGTGCACAAATATTACTAAGGATATTGTATCTACCGCCAGTATAAGAAATTAAATGAATATGGCCTGAAGCACAATGTACATGTTATTATGCTCAAGTTGCAAGTTATCATAGCTTAATTTTATCTCTATACAAGGCTAAAAAGAGGGGAATAAAGAGCACACTATGCGGTGAAAGATAGCAAAATATGCTCCACATATATTACCTTTCTAACACAATGTTTAGAGTTAAATAAGCTTTATTTCAAGTACTAGTAGTACTTTGTTTTATGACAAGTCATATTCGCTTTGTACCATTTGAGAGAATGGCATGGTCCTGTAACAAAATTTTGTTTTCTACTCCGACTGCGCAGTGCTACAGTGCACATGCTAGCAAAGTATAAGTAAGCCTAATGTAGCTCTTTTGCTAGCCTATATGCTATATGCTTGTGGAAAAGGACAAAGGATGGCCAAGCCTAATAACTTAGACTCTCTCGCCACTAGAAAATGCTATCATTGATGTTGAAGTAACTTTAGCCTAGAGGTTAGATGATGAAAACCACTTGATGCCAAGAGAAATTACACCATTATAATAAAAAAGATACTCCAAAATAATACTTGCAAATATCATATTTAATATGAAAAATAATAAATAAAACTTGCATGCTTTTTGCGCAACTCTAAATGATCATATACTTTTATGCATGTGTTACAAGTTTTCAAATCGTGATAACTTAAAAATACAATGGTTAATCTCGTTATCTCGTGCATGTGATTTTCAAATGGTCCTACTTTAACTTTTGGGTAAAATTCACAAGAAGATAAACAAATTATAGTCTCAATAAAAAATTGTTTTCGTGTATTTACCCGGGCTACCTTGAAAAATAAAAATAAAATAAAAAATCAATGTTTCAGACCGTTATCTCTTGGTCCATGTTTATTTCTCGGCGGAACTCACCGTCAATCATCGATTCTTAGTCTTTTTTATTTCGACTTTTTTTTAAACCATTTTCGCCATCTCCGGAGGCTTATACGAAAGACATTGTGAGTTCAATCTTTTTAATCATCAAACTCCGGACGGGAGTACCGCATGGACTGAGGAAATGGTATCGGTATTAGCTCCAACATTCATCACATCGAGCTTTTTTCAATTTCTACCTCGATGAGGGTCCCGACCTTATGGGATGATATTTCAATAGCACACCCTCTTTCACCCATAGTTTCAAATGTTGGACCTTGGGTTATTACGTTAAAATATATAAAATACGCAAAGTCGCAAACTATTATCAACAAAGTCTTTATTGCAAACTCCGCAAGCTGTGTTGTATGTTCACAAGAGACCGCATTGCCCGACTCCCGATCGACAAATTTTGATCATTCGGATTTTTGTGCCCCTGGTCGGCGGTAACATCAAAGGTTTACGTCACACACCCATACAGGTTCCTATTTGGTCTTCCGGTTCTCAGTAAGCATTAGATACTAACTTGATTTAACTTTTAACTTCATCTTCTAAGCCATGATATGATTGTTGATCTTTGAGCTCCGACATCAGTACTCTGGTACTTGACTTGTCACACTTTAATGCTCCGGTGCAACTGAACCTTGGTCTCTGATGGGTGATAGATAGTAATCTTCATGAGCGCGGGTCCTTGCAAATACCGGATGTCAAATCTCTCGTTGTCAGGATCCATAGCCCAGCTCATCATCTTAATTAGAACTAGAATCGTCTCTTTCTCACCTTCAAAGATTCGAGCATGACCTTCGGAGTTCACCATAATAACTTCGGCTCAACCTTATACAAATGCCTTTGATTGATATTAGGGCCCTTCGACAATTTGGATGTTGCCGCCTTGGTCACTTGACCTCCGACGTCCTACACTTCGATCCATTCTACTTCACTTCTGTAACGTTCTCCATCCTTTTTGCTCCATCACACCATTGTTGCGGCCAGCTCATAGAATTACGGATGAATGAAAATTGCGGCATAATTATAAAGAACCAAGCTATGGTTCACCAGGTAAAAACCAACAGCCATCAAAGTACGACCTCTTAATCAATTTGGTTTTCATCTACTATATTTTTATCTTCGTATACGCGCCCTTCGTCTTCGTCTAAGCACCTTACTTCGAATAATGCTTCAAGAGAATAACTAAGTTTGTAAAGAATGATTAAATTTTGGATAATACTTTTCATTCCCAATGATCCCAAAGTTGAAGAAATTAAACGATCACCCTAACGTATCACCGACCGAATGATACCTACCGGATCACCGTGACCTTCGGTCTCTTACTTCTGGTCCAGCTTTCCGGTTTTGTTTCATGAACGACGATCATCAAAGCCTCAAAATCTGACCTTCGGATCGTGTTTGTTTGCGGAACAAATTTCCAGGCCCATGTTATATTAGGAAGGGTGGACAAGGTTTTGAGGATGAAAAAGAAGACCTTCTTGAAAAGGGGGTCAGAAAGCGTGTTAATTCATTTATTTAAGAAACCTATTTTATGCTAGTTCCTTACATATTATTAAGGTAAAACTTTGGCCGGAGCAATTCGTGAGGATCGACGAGGCCATCAATATATATATATATCGTAGTACATGAGGAAGCGTGACTACTAAAACGATAATAGTTCATATTGGTCCACTCATAATGTCAAATTAGTTTGACGAAAGAGGAGCATGAAACAATGTTGCGCATGCGGTAACTCACACCCGACCATTAAGTATGAGAAAGCATCACATGTTCGATATTTAACATCTATGAGCAACCTCGTTATTAATTATCATGTTATCTAATACTTTGCTTTTTTTTTTTTTAAGTTCAACGATCCTAATAAACATTAGCACCATTGAACTGGAGGGAGTATAATGGTATAATACGTTCATATGTTGTTACGGTCCTGCTGTGACCTAATTCTTGTTTCGATGAAAACGAAATGTTGTGTTTATCATATCTGACACGAAAAAGCGGAAGAGCTTTCATGTTTCACTTTGCAGGGATAATTGCATGAGGTTCCACATGCATAACAGTTACAAAGAATAAGACATAACATCATAATGACTCCGACGGAGATTAGCTACCTCCGGCCGATCCATGTAGTCAATGTCTAGCCAATGAGGCATAATTTACCCCCGTAAGTGCAACGACACTAGGGAAGGCCATATACCATTCGGTAGGCGACTGCATACCCCCGAGTAATGCTAAGACATTAAGGGAAGAGCCGAGGCATATATGCCCCAACGGCACGCAGATACCCCGTAGGCGTGACGACGCCAGGGATGAGCCCCCAGGTATACTTACCAACAGGCGAAACATTACCCCCAAAAGTGCTAAGTCACTAGGGAAGGCCGGGGTATATTTACTTACAGGCATAATTTACCCCCGAAAGTGCTAAGTCACTAGGGATGAGCCCCCAGGTATACTTACCAACAGGCGAAACATTACCCCCGAAAGTGCTAAGTCACTAGGGATGAGCCCCCAGGTATACTTACCAACAGGCGAAACATTACCCCCAAAAGTGCTAAGTCACTAGGGAAGGCCGGGGTATATTTACTTACAGGCATAATTTACCCCCGAAAGTGCTAAGTCACTAGGGATGAGCCCCCAGGTATACTTACCAACAGGCGAAATATTACCCCCAAAAGTGCCAAGTCACTAGGGAAGGCCGGGGTATATTTACTTACGGGCATAATTATATTCCGAAGACGCAACATGCCAAGGACGTCATTAATTAAACAACTCAAAATGAGATACATGATATCTCGCGCAAGTATAAACAAAGGGATGAGGGAAAAGACATGTATGGCTTTCAGCCCCCGGTCAAACAATACACTTTGCCGGTGGTTCATAGCCATTCGGAAAGAATTATGAAAAATGTATATATGAAGACAAGACAAAGTTTAAGTATAGCATCCTTGACCATTGGTCAATAATACTATACTGGGGAGACATGATGGCGAATGTGGTCTAATAAGACCCAACTCTCTCTAGGAAGCGTCGACCTATGGGCCACTTGATGAACCACTCTAAGATGGCCACTAAGGGCACCACCGAATGACACAGGCCGAAAGGCCATAAGGTACTCTTTAAAAAGTATTACATCATCAGTCTCTTACCAATAATGCAATACTGGGGGGACATGTCGACGTATGTGTCCGAAGGACACATGCCGAGAGGCAGTTACAGCACTTATCCGAACGACATGTGCCGAAAGGCGCAAAGACATTCTCTAAGTATTGCACCATCGGTCTTCAACCAATAGTACAATACTGGGGGGACATGTCGACGTATATGGCCAAATGGCCTATGCCGAATTACCCTAGACAAAGGAAATGTTCCCGCCTAAATGTTCCCGCCTAAATATTTCCCGCCTAAATGTTCCCGCCTAGTTGTTTCCCGCCTAAATATTTCCCGCCTAATTGTGTCACTATCTATGTCTATATATATATACATTGCTTCATACATTAAAGAATAATATATTCTTCACATATAACGTACACACACAATACTATCTCATCTCACACATATAGCACCACTTCTACATACAGAAGATACACATTCATATATATCAACACATCATAATGCATACATACCATGCTTACACATATACATAAATCCTCTACCTACGAGGTGCTGACTTGACCGTCGGAGGGTGGTTCCCGGGGCTTCGGCCTCGGGGCTCCTTCTAACGGGTTCTCTCCTGTTTGCAGCATACTTCAAAGCTCGGGACATGGATGAATGGCACGAGGGAGCCGTCAAGACCAGCCCGACAGAAAAATGCTTCGACAGTGGTAATTTAGTCATGTGCAACACCTTGTGAAACTGGAATGATAAGTATCTGTTTGTGTCTAGAAACCTGGTAGGAATAAACTGAGGCAAAATGCTGTATTAGGAAATACACAGAAAACAGCAAAGACATAAGGGGGTGTTTGGGATTGCTCTATGCCGCTTTTTGTTTGCTATGCTTAAAAGTATGTACTTGGTTTTGTTTTGTTTTTGTTTTATTTATTAGTATTATTTTTTTGTGTTAATTGCGATAATACTTGAAGAATCAATAAAGTGTTTAATCGTTTCATATTCTATCTCAGATACTCATAATGAGTTTGGATAACACAACAGAGAAGCAGAAGAAAATAGAATAAAATCCCACACACCCCCTGACACATTATAAGTATATATTAAACCACAAAGTACTGTAGCTACAGTACTTGCTGCAGTACTTTGTGTACTTTGTGTTTTGGGCCGGGCTGCTACAGTATTAAAAAAAATTATATTACTATTTATTAATGCACAGTCACCTCGGCTAAAAAATCCGCCCGCCCGAAAAAAAAATAAAAAAAAATTATATTGCTATTTATTAATGCACAATCACCTCGGCTAAAAAATTCGCCCGCCCGAAAAAAAAAATATTATATTGCTATTTATTAATGCACAATCACCTCGGCTAAAAAATTCGCCCGCCCGCAACGCGGCGGACCAGTGCCAGTCTCGTACTGTATCAAAGTTAAAACCATATTCTATATTGTTCGTTCTGTTGGTTCTAATGATCTTTTTAATTGTAGCATATGACACTTGTTGTTTGACAATTTAGGCTTGCTTCATTTGACGTCACCAAATTTAGATGATATGTTGTTATTCAGGATGGCTTCTTTCTTTTGAATTTCCTGCAAGAGATAATAAATTAAATATCTTGTATGAAGTGAGTGTGTTATGTGTCTTAGGGTATCGGCAACCATGCCTAACATTTTTTTTCATGACTAATCACCCACCAATAATATCCCTCCATCTCACCTCATACCAATCTCATACCTAACAATAGATTTTTAGTGGCAACCATGCTTAACTCATACCTCATTTTTTATTTTTTTATTTTTTATTTTTTTAAACAATTTAATAAAAACATAATATTTTATTAAAACTTTGGGTTTTCTTTTACGAAATAGTCATTCATTAGAGTTTCTAGCGCTTTTTCACGATAACGGGTAACATGTCTTCGGGTAGAGCTAGCCGTGTCTTCAATGCTATCGCACGCGGCTAAATAGGTTTCTATGGTAGAACCGGTGGAAAATATGTCGGAGGAAGAGTCGGATAAAAAATCTAAATCGTCATCGGATGAAGAAGATGAAGATGAATACATTTTGTTTGTGAAATAGAAATGATATTGTTTGACAAAAAAATGGAGATGTTATTGTGTTTAAATAAGGAGAAAAAAAAAGGATTTTTTTTTTTTTTTTAAATGCATCCCATGCCCATTCAATTCATCCAACGTCTCTTTTTGCCAATTAAATGCACCTCAACGTCTCTATTTGTTACCATGTAGAATCGGTAAACTTTGCCGAATTTGATCTCCCTCTTCTCATGCACATCATGCCGAAATTGTGGCACCACTCATGCCGATCGGCATACTCCAAACCGAATGGCAAACCGAATCCATTGCCAGTACCCTTAGTTCATGTCTGTGTAAATTAAGCTTTCAACAATTTTCTGATGTTTCTTGTTATTTGCTAGTGTTTGGTCTCTATCTTTGGTCTTTTTCTTCCTAATTCTTAATTGATTTGGCTGCTATTCTGGTTTTTGTTACTTTGTTTTGTCAGACCCTTTATAAACTACAAAACAAGTTATCCCTATTCAACAAGTGTGTCGTTACATGTAATTTCTAAAAGTATTGTTATTCGGGATACATGGGTGTTTGTGTGACGGGTTAAATTCAGTATCTTTTGTATTCATAATACTAGTTATAATACCTGTGCATGCACGAGGTTTTTTATAAAATTTTAATTTACGTATTATTATCGATTAAAAACAATTTAATGTGTGGTATTGTCTTTTTGAGTTTAACTCTTTTCTTTTTCAAAAAGATCGTTTAAATAGTGTTTAGCCATAAGTCAGATGCATTACCTAGAGCAAGAATATAAACCATTGTTAAATTTCAATTAAACCTGCACAAGGGTCTGGTCGAGTGTGGTTACTGCAACGCCTAAAATGGTTTTGGATTGTAAAATACTGATTTCGAGCCTCGACAATGAATAGATAGCCCTGTTATTATATCTTCAGCGGGACATCCGTATTTCAAACCAATTTACAATACAAAAGTACATTGCGATAATGTTAAGTTGTTGAATAATGGTGATGATTTAATTCTAAAAAATGAGATAGTAAGGGCCTAACTAAATAATATAGTTTATTTAATTATCGATTAAAATACAAACAAATTAACATGTCATGCTTTTGTTTAAAGAAAAATGTTTGTATGTATATCTATTTGTTGTTTTATGACAATGATTTTGAAGCCAGCCCCCATAAGCAGTCTCCCAAACCAAATGAGACCTCAGATGATTTTGAGGAGTCTTATAAACAATTCTTAACGTATAATATCATCGGGTCTTTCGCAACAATTATGATCCGTGGTGCATGATCTCTTTATAACCATTGTATTCCAACCCGAACCTGATTTGACCCGTTACCTACACCAACCCGTTACCCAAATCCTAGCCCATTACCTAGAGAGAGAGAGCGAGACAGAGAAAGCAACCGCCAAAAGTAAGAATCTTTGAGCAACACGGTAGAGTAGAGTTCCTAGTGAGAGTAACGAATCACTTCTCATATTAATTAGAGAATGTCTAAAGGTATAGTCATTGTCACAACTGTTGGTGACATGACCTCTTAGGAATAACAGAAAGATCAGAAAGTTAAATGTGATCCTCTCCAGCATTTTTTCTAGACCTGCACATACACGAAAAATACGGCGAAGGGGCATTGTTTCATTTCATTGATCATTGCACGGTATTAGTTGCCTACTCTAATCCAAACTGACTGAAATCGAAATTGGCCGCAAAAAATAATCTACATGACATTATAAGATATGATTGCGACAATCCTTGTTAGGTTCCCATGTTTGAAACACAAGCATCAATATAAGAAATATAGAAGAAAAGTGATCGGTTGAACAAATCACACAAAACACACGAATGAAATAGAAACCTTTAGGCGTAGGATTTTATGTAAAGTGAACAACCAACTCTCAAATGAGAGTTACAAGACTATTTATAGGGGAAGGGAGCTAGGGCAACACATCTAGTCCCTTCCTTACCTTATTGGGCTTTTGCATAGGCTCATGGGCTTTCTACATGAGCCTTGCCTTAATTACTAACATAAAAGCCTTAATTAAGCTAACTATTACATATTGATTACTAACACTTGAGAAATGTTTTAGGAGTGATTCCAACAATCTCCCCCTAAGTGTTAGTAATTGATATCTTAAGTAATCTTAAACAGTTGTTGGTGCAGATGTAATAGTAGCTTTGACGTCTTCTGACATTCTTCTTTCTTGTGAGAAGAAGTGCCTTGATTCGAACAATCTCCCCAGTGTAGGGATCTTGTTTCTTTTGAAGTATTCTGCTTTTGACGTCTTGATTTCTTTGTTCTTTAATTCTTTGTTCTTTGTGGTGGTTGTGATAGTATGTTGTTGTCAGCTACAGGTCAGCTTCGTTGCTCCAGCGTTTCCACGTCTTTCTCCAACATGCTCACACGCTTATTTGACAGTGAATTCCAGATGTGAAGTAGTTCTCGAGTCTTTATAACTTTGCAGATTCTTTGATTTGATGAAGAATCATTATGACTTTGTGTTGCCTTTGATTTAGAGAGAACTTCATTTATGATGTTGTTGGTATGAGCATGTGGAGAATCAGCACGATCTCTTCCTCCCGCGAGCATCCATCAGCAGCAGCATCTCCGGTACAGTCACGAACACCAATTCATCATTGTAATCTTTTCATAAAGAATTGATTACTACAATTGTTCTACTGATGAATGTCTTGATTCCATTCACCTTGGTCGGGTGAATCAGCCGTCCGAATCCCGTAAGGGAAGTTGGCATTACATTGAACAAGTTCAAGTAATGACCCACATATTCAGGACTCGATTCTTGAAAGGAATCTCCTTAGCGGGATTTCCAGCACTTACAAGTTCGAACTTCGAAAGTGTCAACAGCATAATGTGAAGACACATCTCTAATTTTAGCAAAGGCTGTCCCTGAAACCAAGTGCCCTCAAGAAGGCTAACACGATATACCGAAGTACATCTATGGTTCAGGTGAGTCGCGGAAGCATCACCCCACGACTGTAGACCGTTTGAGAAAACACTAAGCATAACCCACAAGGAGTTACCAAAGTGACCTGCTGTCAGGGCTGTTTGATGTTGACCCTGGCAGGAGTTTCCATTCAATCACTGAGGATCACAGTTGTGAACCCCTCATAAATGTTCTCGACAGATTGCTAAGATCTGTGAAGGACTCTACAATATATCACTTGCATCCTTATTGTTGAACGACAAGTGATGAAATGTCAAGTGTACCTAAGAGATCTTTTGGTGAATCTCGTGGCTCTAGACTCAACAGTGCGCTTTGGTTTTCCTGAGCGGAGACTAGGGAGAGGGTCTCCTTCTTCAATACCAGCAATCTCTAAAAGAAAGCCGATAGTTTACGTAGGGTTCCTTGTGAGAATGAAACAATCTTCTGTTGAGAGAAACTTGAGTGGCTAAGAAGGTTTAGTGCATGCGTCACTAGGTCCATGACGACTTTGATCTTCAATACCAGTGTCATCTAGTGACAACCAGTAGCATATGAGTTGAACCCGGTGTCTGCCCTAAGTTGAATAATCTGGAGGGCTATTTCTTTTCACCCTTTTCATTACGTTTCTTTTTAATTCTTCAACTCCTTCTTTCTCCGATTCTCATTTTCTCCTTTTTATAATCATACCTAAGGACTTCTAAATTCTAACTATTGGTGGTGTCCTTGGGTAGATCCCTCCGGCTCTGGTGGATCATATGACGGTTATTCCTAACCTTAGTCACCTTATAACTCCATGACTAACCTATGTTGCCGTGAACCATTTTTATGAAAATCTCTCAAAGTGGTTATGAATAAAAGCATTTTGTACCACTGAAAGAGTTTTATATTTAGCAGAAATACTCCCCCTCCACACATGCTTAAGTATTTTGACAGAAATCTGCACGGTGAGAGAAGAACGCACACTTTTGAATTGATCAACTCAAGATAGACAATTCCCTGCGAGACACGGTTACATCACTGACTAGGTCAACTTGAAGTTGTAAACACTCCTTGGTGAGGAGGTTTGACCCGTCAAGGTTCATGTCTACCAAGAGTTTCTCGAATGGTACATTCTACTAGGACAAGTCCTTTGCGAGACACATTTACATCACTAGCGAACTAGCTTGAAATTATTACCCATCCCGGATAAGTCTTTTCGAGTTACTAACATTTCAGAGTTCCGCAATTCATTGGTTAAGTCTTTAGCACGACGATTCAATAGCAATTCGCAACATATTTCTTATCACATAATTTTTCTCCCCCTCAAAAATGGCATACAAATGTTATTTTTGACGAAATTTTGATATCGAATATGTCCATTTCGAGTTTTGTGGGAAAATTTCCACGAAGAACAATTTGTGAACAAAGTTTTAAGCAAATACTCCCCCTCAACATGTGATATTAACTTTTGAGGTTTTGAAAATCATAAGGGGAAGTACTTGGTCTTTTTGAGCAAAACTTTGAAAAGTGAAAGTTTTGATAAGTTTTACTCAAAAGTAAGAAGCTTTCGCTCCTTTTATAAGGATTGTGGCACTGAAGCGTACACTGTTATGTGTGCATAAACCATAGTCAAATCTAGATCACACATCCAAATATTTAATAAAGGAAACAAATTAAGGAGTACCAGGAAGTCCGTCAATAACACCAGGAATTCGTTCTGGACGTTGGTAGCCTGTTAGAGATATACTTTGACGTCCACCCACGAAACTCTCCAATGTCCTCATTTGATCCCGACGAAACAACCTTTCATCAATCCTGGTAATGATCTTCTTCTCATCCCTCCTTTCCCTAGAATTCCACCTTTTCTTCGACCCAATGCCTTCATGAATCTCCTTTAACCTATAAGCCATCCCATCCCGAACCTTCTTCAAAGTATGATCACAAAATTTGTGAAGCTCCTTGCACGCCATGAAGCAATTACGGTGAAGTTCACTGCGGTAAACTACCCCGAATGTTGGTTTCTTAAGAATGGTGTACTGAGGAAGATGGTTGATATCGGGAATGTATAGATTTGGTGGTGTGAGATTAACACGTTTCTGATATGATTCCACGGCAAGTTGAAGATCTTCAACACGTTCCTGGATGACGATGCTTCTGATGAATATTAGCAATGACTTGATGTACTGGAGCTGAATGTTCGTGGAGAATTTTCGCATTCTTCCTTGTACGTTGGCAAGATACATATCTTCAATGTCATTGAGTGACAATCTCGGAAAATCTGCTTCAGTAAAGTCATATTCTTGTTCGTCTTGGCGTTTGACTACTATTTTCTTCAGGAATGAGTAGTCCCACTTAGACGACAGGGTAACATGCATTATAGCAACGATCCGTTCATCACTGTACACCTCTTTCTTCGATTTGAGTACCTGGCAACTTCTATAGTAGATTCTTCTTCGTTCTGGCCAATGATGAATCCCATACAGTGCATCGATGTCATACTTAACCACATTGTCAACAAACATGTGTGTGGCTTCTTCCTCGATGGCTATATTGTTTGAGTAGATTGCTGCCGGGAAAGGGAAGGTGAGTGAAGTAGCGTATTTCTTGCTTACATCGCTACCGTGCTGAAGAAATTCCAGGTCGTTGTTGAAGAAATATTGGTAGCGAATCTTCGGTTGATCAGGTCGGCCAATGGTGGGTAGAGGCTTTGTCCAGTCGGTGTAGTAGGGAGCCTTGTCAGGTCTGGAGAAGTCGATATTGGATTTAGGGTTGAGCCAATCAATGTTGTTGGACATAGCTAGTGCGATGATGTCGAGATGATATTCGACTTCAATTGCACTGTCGGAGCTGTCTTTTAGCAGTTGAAAAGCTTCATTCTTGATGCGTCTTAACTCTGCTTTCGTCATCTTTTTCACCTTAAACTTTTCCTGAATTAACTTGGCATGCTCCAATGTTCGACCTTTTACCGGTTCTTGGCCTTCCGGTAACTGAGGGGTTGCATCAACAAGCTTTGAAAACCATTCATACTCTTCAGATTCGTCTTCATCTAGCCATGACACAACTGAAGTAGAATTTTTCTTCTTTGGCTTTGATGATGATGCTGGTTGCTTTGTTGATGTAGAAGAAGGAGGTTGTTGTTGGGGCTCAGGAATCTCCTCATCGTCACCACCAGTGTATTCAAAGTGATCACCGGTTTTCTCCGTTGGAGGTGGAGACTCAGAGTCCTGAGGTTTGTTTGTAGCAGGAGGACTTTGTGGAGATCTTCTAGAGGTGGAGGTTCGTTGGGGTGGTGGAGGCATAGATGATGAATCGTCACTTCTCTTCTTTCGTTTCGGCTCATTATCTTTATCCGCATCATCATCGTCTCTTGGACGCTTAGCCTTTACAGCTGACTCTTTGCATGAAGTTTTGAGTTGATATTCCAGCAATGCCTCAAATAGTTTAGCTTCGTCAGAAGTAAATGTTGCGGATCGTTGAGACATTTGTAACACAAGCTTGGAAATCAACTCTGCATCGGAGACAACCGCAGGCTCAATTGGATTGATTTTCATTGCTACAGGAGTAGATTGCATTGTTTGCTTGACCAATTGCATGAGATTAGGATAGAGTTGTCTGGCGAACATCTCTCTTGTCACTCCAGGGACGGTGTCGAGAAGAAACTTATGAGTATATTCTCTGATAGTCTTGTCCATTTCCCCTTGGATATCTCTATTTAGAAACTATTGAATCTGTTCCCTTTCATCCGAAAACTCGTTTATAACCTTCTGAAGAAGATTGATTCTGTCCGCAAGTTGATTTAGTTTCTTGTTGACCACGTTTTTCTTCCTTACTTGCCTGACAGCTTTGACAATCTTTGTCTTTGCACGTGATGCCCAAGTATCGGTTGGTTTCTTTACAGATCTGGATGCGGATCTGGTGGTGGTGTCTTTGGATGGTGGTGGTGACGAATGAGAAGATGAGTCAGACGAAGATGAGTCATGAGAAGGCTCTGGGTCATTTGGTGGCTCAGAAGTTTGTTCCTGGTTACGTTCGGGACTATCTAGAAGATAATCATCGACATCTTTTTTAGCTTTAGCCTTTTCTTCAGCCTTAACCCTAGCCTCTTCTGCTGCTTTAGCTAGAGCTTACTCTTCAGCTTTTTCCTTAGCAGCTGCCTCAACATCTTCATCAGTTATCTTTTCATTCTTCTCCTTTTTTGGTTCCTCAAAGTCGAAGATAATTTCATCCTCGTGCTGCTTTTGTTCAGATTCGTGAGTGGTGGTACCAGTTCCCTTATCGGGTTGATTAACCGCATCGAGAACTGGTGTTGTTTGTGAGCCACCACTTGAACCTCCAGGGCCACGAGTCTGTTGAAGATTGAACTCCTTAGCAACATGTTGTAGCCTGAGATTCTTCAGTTTCTTATGGTATTTTTTTCTTCATCCTGTGGCTCTTCTTCTGAACTTTCTTCCTCTTCTTGCTCTTCCACTGGAGTTTTACCCTTGTCAGTTTTTGGACTATGAGGTTTTGCTACTGTTGTTGTCTCATCTGTTGCAGTTTGTGAGTGGTGAACCTCTTCATCTGTTTCAGTGTCCTCGGAGTCCTCGTCCATCAATTTAGGTTCCGATTTAGGATTAGGGATAGCAACCTTCGATGGAACTTTCCTTTTGAGAACATGAGTTCTCTTTGGATACTTACGGGTACTCCCAGTGCTTGCAGCACTTCCATCACTTCCCGATCTCCTGGTTTTCTTGACAGGTGTAGCGGAAGACTTTTCATCAATGAAGCCAACTTTTCCTGATGCTACTGCTTCTTGATATCGTTTGTATGATTGAAGATTCTTGATATCGTCAGTGAGAAGGCAGTCTGGCAATACAGCACCTTGTTTCTTTGTTGTTGAGTCTTTGAATCTGACGACATTAAGTGTGGGCTCAAACAACGTGGAGTGATGGTTGGGGTCATCAAGTCTCAAGGGAATGTCCAGATTATTCCCCGAGTATCCTTTGGATCAACAGCTTGGTGTATCTGATGTAGGGGATCTTGGTGCCATGTTTTTTGAGGTAAGACATCATGTCTTCCCAGATCAGAGTTGCGAAGTCGATGTGCATCATGTTGACCATGCCCCAAAATATTTGTAGTTCCATGAGCTTAGGATGTTCATAACCACTATCACGTCCAGAAACAGATTTGGCAATCATGATGTAAATAGTTCTCCAAGGCTGAGGGATGTTCTTTAGATCAACTGAAGAATGTTTAGTGATAATCCCAACAGCTTCGTCATATCCAATATCAACCATGAATTGGAGAGTTGCCTCTTCCGAATGAGTAGCAACATAATCAACAGGCTGGATGGCCGGAAGAAGGAGAATTGCCCTTAAATCCGCAACAGTAATGGTGACTTGTTTGTTGTTGAGTGTCACTGTAACAGCATCTTTACCATCAGCCTTCTTCATGGTGTGCCAAAACTGATGAATATAGATCTCCGGTACTGTTGCAGAGTTTGTGAGCATGTTCTTGTATGGATGAGTCTTTAGAATATCCACAGCAATATGACATGAAGACTCAGAGCACGTGAAACTATCAAAGTCCACATTGAGATTATTCTTTCCAATCTTCATCTGATAATCGGTAGGGAAAATATCTTCCACTGTGAGTACATTTGGTGCGTTAACGTTTTCCATTGTGACGTCCATATTGTGATCTGAAAGATATTGAGCCAAAAGAACCAACATATCGAAAGACATTACGTTAGTCAAAAGTTGATTTTATTGTTCAATTATTGAATATGTTATGTTGATGAATGTTACGAGTCCAACGTCACTTGTATGTCCAATTGTCCAAAATAGTCGTGATAAGTTTCATGAGTTTATTAATTTTGAATTTTAAAGTCCAAATTTTCACTCATTTACACAACATATTAACCATTAAAGCTTATTAGTGACATTTTGGTTTTGTGATTATGATTTATTTATTTACAAGTTTGTACGCGTAACAATTCATAATTATGGTTAAAATAAGGCTTAAGCGTAAAGTTAAAAGCTTATGCGTAAACATTTGTTACCATACGCGTAAGCATAAGCTTATACGTAGGAACTCTTCTTACGCGTAAGAAATATTACGCGTAGGAAAAGAGCTTGGCATAAGGCTTACGCGTAAGCGTATGTTGGAGCTTATGCGTAAGGTTTACCCGTAAGAGTGAACCTTATGCGTAAGACTCAAGTTTACACATATCCTTCACAGTATACGCGTAGTCCCCATGTAGAACCTTACGCGTAAGATTTCTCTTACGAGTAACTATCTACGCGTAAGATGATCCTTAAGCGTAGAGTTCCAGTTTAACCTTGAATCTGAATTTTTCGCGCGTAAAACCATAAATAAGTTTATCATAACACATTCATTAACATTTTTATTCAATTCCTTTCATCCACACATGTTATCACATTCAATTAATGGTTACGCGTAGGTTTTCCTTAAGCGTAAAACTAAAACCCTAAGGTTTAATTCTTACGAGTAAGAAATCCAGCCATGAAAATGGCACCAAATTAATTCTGGGATGTCTTAGAGTCTATGTGAATGTGTTGCAACAAGTTTTAACATCCAAAACATCAAGAATCAAAAGTCCCTAATTCATACGAACCCTAAACCCTAATTCTCAATTTCATACAATTCTTGTTTCTGGGTATGATTCAAGAGTGGTTTTGGTCAATTAAGCATGTAGCAAACAACTTACAATCATCTAATTACATAGAAACACTCACAATAGAAAACCCCCAATTCATACATATAAACCCTAAATTTGAAAATGATTGAATAATGTTTCTGGGTGGATTTAGTTGTTAGAAATAGTTTTAGAATGATTATAACAACGTTTTAACACACTCATGCCTAGGAAAAAATCTAGCCGTTGGTTTTCTGTATAAATCAAAACCACTGTTTAGAATATCACCTAGAATCAGTAACCACTTACAAATTTGAGGTTTAAAGCACGGATTTGAAGATTGAATTTGGATCGTGGATGTAGTGGTTGAAAATTTTAATGTAAGAATTAAATGAGTAAAAAGAGTTGGTGGAGAGGTTTTATTAGAAATTAGTTTAAACTTTTGACAATTTTAGTCCCTCCACCTCAATCATTTTCATCCATAGCCCATAGTTTCCATTTTGGTTAAATATGAAGTGTAAGTTTTGAAAGAAACTTTAACGACACTCCCCCTCGACTTTAGAAATAGAGAAATCTTACAAATTTGGGTCCGAGGAGTGTCAAGAAACAAGCAACGTGTCCACCATTATCAAAGGTACAACCGGTATAGGGTAACATGCAAGTACAAGGTTTTATGAAACATAAAATATTTACTTTCTCCCCCTCAACACTTGACCGAAAAAATATTGAAATTTTGAAAGAGTGAAGTGTTGACGGAAGATTTGTACTTGCCATGCTGAAAGAAATTAAGATAAAAGAATATTTTTGAGTTTTGTAAGTTTTGTATTTTGTTTTTGAAAATTATTTACAAAAGAGGTTTTGGTGTTTGACTGGTTTTAAGATTGTTTTAAAAGTTCGTCCAGTTCCTCTGGAGTCAAACACCTCATACCAATCCGGTGGACCAACTCAGTAAACCTAGCAGGAGCTAAGGCTTTGGTGAGAAGGTCTGCCAGTTGGTATTCAGTACCCACAAAATATAATTCAACGGTACCATTTTCCACATGCTCCTTGATGAAATGATATCGAAGATCGATGTGCTTAGACTTTGAATGTTGAACAAATTTGCACGAGATGGCAATGGCACTTCGATTGTCGCAGTACATCGGGATTCCGTCAAATATGTAACCATAGTCTTTGAGTTGTGTTCGCATCCAGATGACTTGAGCATAACACGCCGACATGACTACATATTCAGCTTCGGTTGATGACAGCGATGTACAATCCTGGTTCTTCGATTGCCATGACACCAGTTTATCACCAAGAAATTGTAGAGCTCCTGAAGTACTTTTTCGAGAATCTAAGCAACCTGCGTGATCAGCATCTGAAAAAGCTATTAATTCAAAACCAGAATCCTTCGGATACCAGATCCCCAAGTTAATGGTCCCTTGATGTATCGGTGGATTCTTTTAGCCTCTGAGAGGTGAGTTTCAGTTGGTCGCGACTGATAACGGGAGCAAAGATATACATGAAAGACAATGTTAGGCCTACTGGCTGTTAGATACATGAGAGACCCAATAATACTTTGGTATTTGGTAGGGTCAACCAATTTCCCATGCAAATCAGCGTCCAGTTTTTTGGTATGTGCCATTGGTGTGGCATAGGTGTCACAGTTTTGCATTCCATTTTTTTAAAAATTTCAAGAGCATATTTGGAATGACTCAAGAAAACACCACGGGTGATTGATGAACTTGCAGTCCTAGAAAGAACGTAAGTTCACCCATCATGGACATTTCAAAATGTTTTTTCATAAGTTTTGAAAAAGCGTTTCAGTACTTAAGATGTGTTGACCCAAAAATGATGTCATCCACATAAATTTGAATGATTAAAATGTGTGTCCCGTGATATTGTATGAATAGTGTAGGGTCGACCGATCCTTGAACGAAATTATGAGAGATAGGAAAGGATGACAACTTATCATACCACGCCCGAGGGGCTTGTTTGAGACCGTAGAGAGCCTTGTTTAGTTTGTAGACGTGATTAGGGAACTCTGGATCAACAAATCATTCTGGCTGACTAACATAGACCGTTTCTTTCAGTTTTCCATTTAGAAAAGCGGTTTTGACGTCCATCTGAAAGACCGTGATGTTCATGTGAGCCGCGAATGCCAGAAAGATCCGAACAGCCTCAAGTCTAGCAACCGGTGCGAATGATTCCTTGTAATCAATCCCTTCTTCCTGTCTATAACCCTTAGCCACCAGAGGTGACTTATTTCGGATAACCGTACCTTCAGCATCCAACTTGTTTATCCAAATCCATTTTAGACCAATAACATAGACCCCAATTGGTTTTTCAACCAATTCCCATACTTCAAGGCGTTTAAACTGGTTAAGTTCTTATTGCGTGGATTCAATCCAGTTGTCATATGTCATGGCTTCCTTAATATTTTTGGGTTCAGCTTGGCAGACGGTAAGTGCATAAATGCAATGTTCACCGTCAGTCTGAAGGCGTTGTCTAGTTACGACTGGTTGATTCGGGTTTCCAATAATGTTCACAAGAGGATGGTCTTTAGTCCAACGATGTGTGGAGGGTTGATGTTGATATACATTCTGCAGATTAGGAGGATTCAAATGGCTTGTAGATGATTCCGCAACATCCGGTGTGGCAGTTTCATTAGCAAACGGATTGAAGAACGCATTTGGATCATAATCTGCAGGTGGGGGTACTTCATTGTTCAGAAGATCATCAGCTAGTTCTGCGTCATTGGATGCGGTTTGTTCGGCTGTTGTTGTAGAATCAATTGGAGGTGCTTCCTCAACAGTTGTTGTTGTTTCAGGTGTCTCAGGTATTGGATTATTATCAGGTTGAGCAGCGGAAACAGTTGATACATCTGGAGCATGTTGATCAATATCATCAATAAACAGAGGAGCAAATAGCTGTTCCATTTATTGACGAGTAAGCTGGAGGCTTGTTTCAGCTGATGATGGGGTTTGGGGAAAGTTTAGACGGTTATGTCCAGGTTCCAAGCTGTTTTGCTCAGAAGCCATTTATGTAAGCTCATCGAAATTTGCATGAATCATTTCCATAATCTCCCTTGTACGACGATTCCAGATCCGGTAACCCTTAGAGTTTTCACAATATCCAACAAAGACTCCAATGTCAGCTTTGGCTTTGAGCTTACCAAAGTCATAACGATCATTATTCGGGTAACAAAGGGATCCAAATACATGAAAGTGTTTGAGATTCGGTTTACGGTTGTGGATAAGCTCATAAGGTGTTTTGTTGTGGCGTTTTGTAATCATTGAACGATTCTGAGTGTAGCATGCAGTTGACACGGCTTCAGCCCACAAGTAATCTGGAAGTTTAGCATTAATTAACATTGTTCTTGCTGCTTCCACTAACGTACATTTTCGTCTTTCAACAACTCCGTTTTGTTCTGGTGTTCGTGCAATGGATGTTTGATGCTCAATTCCCACTTTCTCATAATATGCACGAAGAGTTTGATTCACAAATTTAGTTCCTTTGTCCGTTCTGATTTGTCTGACTGTGTTCCGGAGTTGAACTTGAATTTTCGTGAGAAAGGTGATGATCATCTGTGGAGCTTGATCTTTACTTCGAAGAAAATAAACCCAAGTCCATCTTGAGTAGTCATCCACAATTACCAAGATGTAGCGTTTGCCGTTAATCGTCTGTACATGCATCGGACCACACAAATCCATGTGAAGAAGATGAAGCACATACTATGAGTTGTGTTCCACCTTTGAAGGAAAGTGAGCACGAGTGCTTTTCCCTTGTTCACAAGCTGAGCATAGATGATCTTTAAAGTACTGAAACCATGGCAGTCTGGCAATACAACACATTGTTTCTTTGTTGTTGAGTCTTTGAATCTGACGACATTAAGTGTGGGCTCAAACAACACGGAGTGATGGTTGGGGTCATCAAGTCTCAAGGGAATGTCCAAATTATTCCCGAGTATCCTTTGGATCAAAAGCTTGGTGTATCTGATGTAGGGGATCTTGGTGCCAGGTTTTTTGAGGTAAGACATCATGTCTTCCCAGATCAGAGTTGCGAAGTCGATGTGCATCATGTTGACCATGCCCCAAAATATTTGTAGTTCCATTAGCTTAGGATGCTCATAACCACTATCACGTCCAGAAATTGATTTGGCTATCATGATGTATAGAGTTCTCCATGGCTGAGGAATGTTCTTTAGATCCACTGAAGAATGTTTAGTGATGATCCCAGCAGCTTCATCATAGCCAATATTGACCATGAACTGGAGAGTGGCCTCTTCTGAAAGAGTAGCAACATAATTAGCAGGCTGGATGGTAGGAAGGAGGAGAATTGCCCTTAAGTCCGCAACAGTGATGGTGACTTGTTTGTTGTTGAGTGTCACCGTAACAGCGTCTTGACCATCGATCTTCTGCATGGTGTGCCAAAACTAATGAATATAGATCTCCGGTACTGTTGCAGAGTTTGTGAGCATGTTCTTGTATGGATGAGTCTTCAGAATGTCCACAACAATATGACAGGAAGACTCAGAGCACGTGAATTTATCAAAGTCGACTTTGAGATTGTTCTTTCCAATCTTCATCTTGTAACCATCAGGGAAAATGTCTTCCAACGAGAGTACATTTGGTGCATTAACGTTTTCCATCGTGACTTCCATATTATGATCTGAAAGATATTGAGCCAAAAGAACCAACATATCGAAAGACATTACGTTAGTCAAAAGTTGATTTTATTGTCCAATTATTGAATATGTTATGTTGATGAATGTTACGAGTCCAACGTCACTTGGTTGTCCAATAGTCCAAAGTAGTCGTGATAAGTTTCGTGAGTTTATTAATTTTGAATTTTAACGTCCAAATTTCGACTCATTTACTCAACATATTAATCATTATAGCTTATTAGTGACATTTTGGTTTTGTGACGTTATGATTTATTTATTTACAAGTTTGTACGCGTAACAATTCATAGTTATGGTTAAAAATAAGGCTTAAGCGTAGAAATTGCAAGCTTATGCATAAACAGTTGACCATATGCATAAGCATAAGCTTATGCGTAGGAACTCCTCTTACGCGTAGGAAAAGAGGTCTTGGCATAAGGCTTACGCGTAAGCGTATGTTGGAGCTTATGCGTAAGGTTTACTCGTAAGAGTGAAACTTATGCATAAGACTCAAGTTTACGCATATCCTTCACAGGATACGCGTAGTCCCCATGTAGAACCTTACGCGTAAGATTTCTCTTACGTGTAACCTTCTACGTATAAGATGATCCTTTATGCGTAGAGTTCCATTTTAACCTTGAATCTGATTTTGCACGCGTAATAACCTGAAATAAGTTCATCATAACATGTCCATTAACATATTATTCAATCCCTTTCAATTTCACATGTAATCACAATCATACACAGTTACGCATAGGATTTACTTATGCGTAAAACTTGAACCCTAGGGATTCAAATATTACGAGTAAGAAATCCAACCATAGAACATGCACCAAATTATTTCTGGGATGTCTTAGAGACTATATGAATGTGTTGCAATAAGTTTTAACATCCAAAACCTTAAGAATCAAAAGTCCCTAATTCGTATGAGTCTTAAACCCTAAATCTTAATTTCTTACAATTACATGTTTCTGGGTAAGAATCAAATGTGGTTTTGGTCAATTAAGCATGTTACAAACATCATATGACCATCTAATTACACAGAAACGCTCTCAATAGAAAACCCCCAAATCTCACGCATAAACCCTAATTTTGAAAAATGATTAAATGATGTTTCTGGGTTGAATTTGTTATTGGAAATAGTTTTAGAATGATGTTATGAATGTTTTAACACACATATTTCAACAATAAACACCCAAAACATGCTTGCATGTTCATACGCATATGCGTTGAACACGAAATCACGCCTAGGAACAAATCTAACCGTTGGTTTTATGTATAAATTAAAACCTATGTTTAGAATATCACTGAGAATCATAAACCACTTACAAAATTGAAGATTAAAGCACGGATTTTTTATTTGATTCTTAGGCATAGGATATGTAGTTGGAAAAGTTAATGTATGAAATTAATGAGTTTGAAAAGTTAGGTGGAGAGGTTTTGTTAAAATTAGTTTAAGCTTTTGACAACTTTGGTCCCTCCACCTCAATCATTTTCATCCAATGCCCATAACTTCCAATTTGGTTACAGAAAGTGTAAGTTTGGAAAGAAACTTGACGACACTCCCATTCGACTTTTGAAAATAGATAAATTTTACAAATTTGGGTCCGAGGAGTGTCAAGAAACAAGAAACGTGTCCACGGTTATCAAAGATACTACCAATACGGGGTAACATGCAAGTACAAGATTTTATGAAACATAAAATATTTACTTTCTCCCCCTCAACACTTAACCGAGAAAATATTGAAATTTTGAAAGAGTGAAGTTTTGAAGGAAGATTTGTACTTGCAATGTTGAAAGAAATTGAGATACAAGAATATTTTTGAGTTTTATAAGTTTTGTATTTTTGTATTTTGTTTTTGAAAAATATTTACAAAAGAGGTTTTGGTGTTTGACTGGTTTTAAGATTGTTTTAAAAGTTCGTCCAGTTCCTCTGGAGTCAAACACCTCATACCAATCCGGTGGACCAACTCAGTAAACCTAGCAGGAGCTAAGGCTTTAGTGAGAAGGTCTGCCAGTTGATATTCAGTACCCACAAAATATAATTCAATGGTACCCTTTTCCACATGCTCCTTGATGAAATGATATCGAAGATCGATGTGCTTAGACTTTGAATGTTGAACAGAGTTGGACGAGATCGCAATAACACTTCGATTGTCGCAGTACATTGGGATTCTGTCAAATACGTAACCACAGTCTTTGAGTTGTGTTCTCATCCAAATGACTTGAGCACAACAATGACTTGAGCACAACACGCCGACATGGCTACATATTCTCCTTCTATTGAGGACAACGATGTACAATCCTGCTTCTTCGATTGCCATGACATCAGTTTATCACCAAGAAATTGTAGAGCTCCTGAAGTACTTTTCTGAGAATCTAAGCAACGTGCGTGATCAGTGTCTGAAAAAGCTATTAGTTCAAAACCAGAATCCTTCAGATACCAGATCCCCAAGTTAATGGTTCCCTTTATGTATCGGAGGATTCTTTTAGCCTCAGAGAGGTGAGTTTTAGTTGGTCGCGACTGATAACGGGAGCAAAGATATACATCAAATACATATTAGGTCTACTGGATGTTAGATACATGAGAGACCCAATGATACTTCGGTATTTGGTAGGGTCAACCAATTTCCCATGCAAATCAGCGTCCAGTTTCTTGGTATGTGCCATTGGTGTGGCATAGGTGTCACAGTTTTTCATTCCATTTTTGTTTAAAATTTCAAGAGCATATTTGGACTGACTCAAGAAAATACCACGGGGTGATTGATGAACTTGCAGTCCTAGAAAGGACGTAAGTTCACCCATCATGGACATTTCAAAATGTTTTTTCATAAGTTTTGAAAAAGCGTTTGAGTACTTTGGATGTGTTGATCCAAAAATGATGTCATCCACATAAATTTGAACGATTAAAATGTGTGCCCCGTGATATTGTATGAATAGTGTTGGGTCGACCGATCCTTTGACAAAATTATGAGAGATAAGAAAGGATGACAACTTATCATACCACGCCCGAGGGGCTTGTTTGAGACCGTAGAGATCCTTGTTCAGTTTGTAGACCTGATCAGGGAGCTCTGGATCAACAAATCCTTCTGGATGACTTACATAGACCGTTTCTTTCAGTTTTCCATTCCGAAAAGCAGTTTTGACATCCATCTGAAAGACCGTGATGTTCATGTGAGCTGCGAATGCCAGAAAGATCCGAACAGCCTCAAGTCTAGCAACCGGTGCGAATGATTCCTAGTAGTCAATCCCTTCTTCTTGTCTATAACCCTTAGCCACCAGACGTGACTTATTTCTGATAACCGTTCCTTCAACATCTAGCTTGTTTTTCCAAATCCATTTGAGACCAATAACATAGACCCCAGTTGGTTTTTCAACCAATTCCCATACTTCAAGGCGTTTAAACTGGTTAAGTTCTTATTGCATGGATTCAATCCAGTTGTCATATGTCATGGCTTCCTTAATATTTTTGGGTTCAGCTTGGCAGACGGTAAGTGCATAAATGTAATGTTCACCGTCAGTCTGAAGGCGTTGTCTAGTTACGACTGGTTGATTCGGGTTTCTAATAATGTTCACAAGAGGATGGTCTTTACTCCAACGATGTGTGGATGGTTGATGTTGATATACATTCTGCAGATTAGGAGGATTCAAATGGCTTGTAGATGATTCTGCAACATCAGGTGTTGCAGTTTCATTAGCAAACGGATTGAAGAACGCATTTGGATCATAATCTGCAGGTGGGGGTACTTCATTATTCAGAAGATAATCAGCTGGTTCAGCGTTATTGGATGCAGTTTGTTCGACTGTTGTTGTAGAATCAATTGGTGGTGCTTCCTCAACAGTAGTTGTTGTTGCAGGTGTATCAGGGATTGGATTATTATCTGGTTGAGCAGCGGAAAGAGTTGATACATTTGGAGCACGGTGATCAATATCATCACTAAACAGAGGAGCAAATAGCTGTTCCATTTGTTGACGGGTAAGCTGTAAGCTTGGTTCAGCTGATGATGGGGTTTGGGGGAAGTTTAGACGGTTATGTCCGGGTTCCAAGCTGTTTTGCTCAGAAGCCATTTCTGTAAGCTCATCGAAATTTGCATGAATCGTTTCCTTAATCTCTCTTGTACGACGATTCCAGATCCGGTAACCCTTAGAGTTTTCACAATATCCAACAAAGACTCCAATTTCAGCTTTGGCTTTGAGCTTACCAAAGTCATCACGATCATTATTCGGGTAACAAAGGGATCCAAATACATGAAAGTGTTTGAGATTCGGTTTACGGTTGTGGATAAGCTCATAAGGTGTTTTGTTGTGGCGTTTGGTAATCATTGAACGATTCTGAGTGTAGCATGCAGTTGACACGGCTTCAGCCCACAAGTAATCTGGAAGTTTTGCATTCATCAACATCGTTCTTGCAGCTTCCACTAACGTACGGTTTCGTCTTTCAACAACTCCGTTTTGTTCTGGTGTTTATGCAATTGATGTTTGATGCTCAATTCCCACTTTCTCATAATATGCACGAAGAGTTTGGTTCACAAATTTAGTTCCTTTGACTGTTCTAATTTGTCTGACTGTGTTCCAGAGCTGAACTTGAATTTTCATGAGAAAGGTGATGATCATCTGTGGAGCTTGATCTTTACTTTGAAGAAAATAAACCCAAGTCCATCTTGAGTAGTCATCTACAATTACCACTCAAGATGTATCGTTTGCCATTAATCGTCTGCACACGCATCGGGCCACACAAATCCATGTGAAGAAGATGAGCACATGCTGTGAGCTGTGTTCCAACTTTGAAGGAAATTGAGCATGAGTGCTTTTCCATTGTTCACAAACGGAGCATAGGTGATCTTTAGAATACCGAAATCTTGGGAGACCTTCAACAAGTTTGTATCGTGCAAGATTGGTTATGGTTTGAAAGTTTAAGTGTGAGAGTCGACGGTGCCATAGCCAAGATTTTGTAGATGTTGCCTTTGAAAGTAGACAGATGAGAGATGAAGCAATCATGTCGTGCATTGAGATTGTATAAAGACTTGATGTGCGGGTACCAGACATAAGATCGCTTCCTTGTAGATCACGAATGAAACAAGTTTTCTCCCAAAAAGCAACTTCTAAATCTCCATCACAAAATTGACCAACTGAGAAGAGATTGTGACCGAGACCTTCCACATAATAAAACCTTCTAATTTCGATGTTACCATTGATGTAATCTCCGTAGCCCATGATAGCTGCGAAGTGATCAGTCCCGAACCTGACAGTGCCAATGAACTTTGAAACAAAGTTGGATAACAGTTTGAGATTGCCTGTCATGTTTCGGGAACATCCGCTATCAACAATCCAGAGGATGATATGTATCACCTGCATTACACACAGACGACACAGATGGAATAGAAGTAGATGTGGAACCCGAAGAGTTAGAGGGTTCTGATGCAGTTATAGTTGAAACACACATGTTTATGATTTTAGGTATCCATTTAAATCCAAGTGTATTATGTAACCATTTCTGCCATCTCCAACTAGTCTTAGCTTTTGTCTTAGTAAATGCACTAGGTGATAGGTTTTTCCTAGGAGGTGAAGGGGGTTCTATGGGTACATCAATGATCGTAGCCGGAACACTAGAGGGTGGTTTACCTAGCACAGATTTAGAAGCATTAGTGGGCCTAGAGGTATTCTGTTTTCTATTGTTCCGCTTACGAGATAAAATAACATTAGCAACACATTTATCATGACAACCAGAAAACATGCTTTTACGTCAACCAACACAAGAAGCTTCAAACATAACATTTAAAGTACTTAAAGATTCAGCATTCGTTACATCACTTTTTCCATTACATTTGTCAGACGCAATATCTAAAGTGGGTGCAACTTGAGTCTTATTCAAATTCCTAATGTGTTATTCTACTTCAGAGGTCTTTATTGTTCTTTTCTTACGTCGCAACTCCCTATTCTTCCTTGTGGTGCTCTTAAGCTGTGAAGTGCTAGCGTTGGGAAAAGAGGCAACTATTCCTGTTTTAGTAGATGGAAGCACATTAGTGTCTTGTGATGTGTTATTAGGCAGTCTAAGAATTCCTGGTGCAACTATGTTTGTGTTACTATTCCTATCTTGATTAATTTTCACCAACTCTGCTTTTAGATCATGGATAATGTGTAACAAATCTTGATTTTTAGAACGAGTGAGTCCATTTCGTCGTAAAACATCTTTGGTATATGCAAGATGATCATCAAAATCTTTTGACACTTGAGCACGAGTCTTTTCGAGTAAATCAAATATGACACCATATTCCTTTTTAACTTTTGAAATTTCTTGTTCATATTTTGAAATTGGACACTTTAAAGACACGTTTTCATCATCCAGTTGCTCAAGTTTAGGATTAAGAGTTTTGTATGTAACTGATTGATTTTGTTTTGCAAAGCGAGTTCTCGATTTTGACAATCTTTTTGACACCATTGAAGACGACGTTTTGCATTTGAAATCTCGTTTAAAAATCGCTCATTTTCAACTTTTAAAGACTTGATTTGTGACACAGTATCAGTATTCTCAACATTTACAATAGAATCAACAGAATCAGCAGAGATATAATCAAATGCATATGAACAGAATGTAATAATACAACATTTATGGTATCAGCACAGATAACATCTTCCAAGAGTCGATCAACATCTTTTCTTAACATTTTATTTTTACGTTTTGTATTTGAAATCGATGTTTCTGTTTGCTCGAAAACTCTTTTCATAAGTCCAAGCTCCTTGTGAAAATCCCTTTATTGCACACATTTTCAAATTTCGGACATGAGGTAAAGTTCTTTTCTGAAAAATATCTCTTTGTTCTCTCGCATGAGGCGATTGAAAATGTTCAACTTTTATTTCAGAATTGATTTCAATTTCACGTTCCAAAAGTTTGATGTCCGATATGAATGTTTCAAAATATTTAAGAATTTGACATTTTTCGGGTAATGTTTTGACTTCATTGAGTGAAGGTAAAGGACCATTAATTTGTGCAGTATTGGGTTGAGGACCAACATTAGAAGACTCAGAAATAGGCGTGATAACCCAAGGTGTGTTAGAATTATCCTGTTGTGCTACGAAAGTTATGGCTTTTGAATAGTTAAATGGTTTATTATAAACAACATTTTCTAATTTTGACCGACTCTCGTCTTCTGCATCTAATTCCTCCATACGATTATATTCAACAACACTCATAATGGAATCATCCATTCTATGTTCTGCACTGTAAACTTGAGGATTTGGTTTGAATGCTCTATTTGAAAACTCTGGTTTGTAATCAGCAAGATTCGGTCCATATCCATTTGGATTTGGTTTAAAAGTAAACTTTTGAATAGTTGTGATTGACTCACCATGTTTATAAACAACATTTCGAAACTCTTTGATTTTGTTTTGTAAGTCGACAATTTCTTCAAGATAGTCATCTATTCATTTCTTTGAATGCTTTTTGTACTCACAGAACTGTTTTTGACAAGTTAGAAACTCAGACTTGGCTTTTTGAGTTTCCGAAGTGAGAGCGTTAAGTTGTTGTCTATGATCATATTTCAGTTGTTCTATTTGAGACAACAAAGCATTCTTAGATGTAACTAGATCGCATATCTGTTTTTCCAAAGATTTTTCGTTTTGGCAAGATTTAGCAAAAGCGACTTCAAAACCTTTTTCGCGTTTTTCTTGTGTTTGAAAAATGTTGAGTTGAAATTTTAAGCATTCATTATCTTTAGTTAGCAGTGCATTTTTATCCTTTAATTGCTGATTGATGTCACGGAATTTTTCCATTCGAGATTTTTGGTCCGTAAGTAAGGTCATGAGCTCAATATCTGGATTAGACAAAAGTTCAGCTTGTTCAACATGAGTCTCAACATGATCATTATTTAGATCCTCAAATATAACCACGGAGTCAAATTGATTATCAGTATTAACCATAAGGTCATCTTGATCGTCAAATATAACTACGGGATCCATTTGATTATCATCGGAATGAGATGTAGACGGCTCATGTTGAACACTCTGATCCTCGTCAGATGCAGATGTTGGCAGAGATATCAGATCAGTAATGAATATAGTTTTGATCCGGTACCTGAGACAAGCCGTCAATGTCATACACTGGGCCTGTGTCACTCATGTGGAGTTCTTGCATGTTTGCCATTAACATCACTGCTGCATTAGCCTGCAAGTCCTCCATGTCATCATCAGAATCTGCATTTCCCATGAAGCTCTGTTCCTTGTTGGTTAGAGTGCCACCAGATTCATCCTTGAGAGCCAAGAGTAAAGCCTCTTTGTGATAAGCGCTGCCTCTTGTCCTCGGCTTTGGGCATGCATTAGCCAGATGACCCTTCTCATTACAGTTATAACAACGAAGACCATTAATCCAAGTCTGAGCATTTCCCTGATCAACCACTTGAGCTCGTTGTTGTGGAGCACCAATGTGATTCCTTCCATTAGCATTAAACCCTTGACCACTACCCATCTGACGAACATTACCACGATTCTGAACTTCAACACGTCCATTGTTAACAACAGCCTGATTCCTTGTGTTTGATGAGGTACGAATGCGATTGTTGGATTTGTTGGAATATCATCCGAAGGCTCTAGCAATCATGACAAACCCTTGTTGCAATGCGTCGAAAGCTTCTGCATCCTCATTAGATTCACTGTAAGTGCTTGATCACTGTTTTTGTTGTATGGAACCAATTGAGTTTCTTGAGATTGTTGTTGTAGCGGATCATATGGTGTAATTGTAGCAGTTGGTTGTGGAGGATTTGTGAAGACAGTTTGCAAAGTAGGGAATTGAGGATAACATGTATGAGCCCATAAAGCTAGAGCTTGATTATCCGGAAGTGAAGGCGAAGCAGGGACTCCACGGATAATCTGTTCTTTGTCAACTTCCTTTTGGTGGGGCTTCAAATAGTCCTACAACAATCCGTATGTAGCATGATGAAGATTCTTTGCTTGACGGATGAAAATGACATACTTTTCCCAATCAGGACCAATACTACTAAGGAACTTAGTGTAAGATATAGGATTTCATACAAACATGTATACTTAAATCATAGAAGCATATGGAGTGTTTAGAGAGAGAAGATGAGATGTTCTAGTGAGAGAAACACATATAAGGTTAGATTCCAAATGAACATCCAACCCTCTCCCTTGTGGGGAGAGGGCTATTTATACATAGTAATACGCCCTCCTACAGGCTGTGGATCAGGTATACAATGGGTAAAGACCCTTCCTTCCTCCACGGTGTTGCACTAGACTAAACTACGCTAATAACTAACTAACAAATAACGTAATAAACGATATGTCTATGAGCTAACTTAAGCTAGATTATATTTGGGGTGACCGATGCTTCACAATAGAATTTCCAATTCCTAACAATCTCCCCCTAAGGGAGGTCACCCCATGATTTACATTTTGTATCCTAGCACTCTATTTAATCTTTAGTCTTGAGCTCGTAGACTTCAATACATCAAAATATTCAAACTTTGTGCATTTTGATGATTTCTTCATTGTCCAACTACTTTGTACATTAAGTGGAGGTTATAGAGCTGATCCACATTTTGATGACCTTCGAGCTTAATTTGAGATCATCAGCCACAGTTGATATCAACATCACCCTTTGTTGTGTTGTGCTCATATGATGTTGTGACTTTTGAACCGACATGCTCACATTCTGGATCATGATTTCTTCTTATCAGAGTAGCGGAAGCTTTAGTTGATTCATGATATTTGTAGCAGCGTAGCAGAAGAATGGAGTGACAATATCAGAGTCGTTGATGCACTTATCATGATTTCTAAGTGAATGTGTTGTGTGAGCATGCGGCAATGGATTGACCTCTCATTTCTGATCAACTTCAAACGTCGGGTGTACCTGCATACAATAGTTAGCAATAAAGTACACGAAAGTGTCTTTGATCACTTTCATTGAATTTAGGTACACGGCCCACGGTTCCCCATTGATCAGTACAAGTACTGCCTGTGATCAGGTATAATTCCGAGGAATCTCCTTGAAAGGGTTTCGCAGCTGCTCTAGCCGTTCTCAAACCAGAACGTCTCAAAGAAGACAACACGGAGTGAGTGAACCAGCGAATTGAGATTCACTGATTGATGA
Organism: Chrysanthemum seticuspe; assembly: GCA_019973895.1. Lineage (NCBI taxonomy): Eukaryota > Viridiplantae > Streptophyta > Magnoliopsida > Asterales > Asteraceae > Chrysanthemum > Chrysanthemum seticuspe. The sequence continues at coordinate 56,127,717 of BPTQ01000002.1, forward strand.
AAAGTGATTTGAAAAGCAATCGTGTAGTGCTGAATATAAAGTGTTTTTGCAATACAACGAAGGTTTTAAGGAAAATCAATTATCAATCATAAACACCTTCTATTTTTGAAATATTAATACACAGTCGATGTGCTAGAGAAAAGAATTTTTAGGCACAACGACTGGTTTTTGAAAGGTATCCGTCAATCCATTACCTGAACCAGGATTGATTCATAATTTTGAATCGCCCCATTTTTTCTGTTCAGTTGTCACATGGTTGATCTATTGGATAGATCTCACATGCCACCTACCAAGAGCTTGTTTGATGTTGGCTCTAGAAGGCTTTCCATCTTCATCGTGAGTATGTTGGCATATCACTCAGATGTTCTGGCAATACCACAAGGATAATGCGTAGGACTCATAAGATATATTCTCACTTTCCATATTGTGTGAAACAGTGAGTCTTCATAGATTGTGTCCTAATGAGATTTATTGATGATCTCATGGCTCTAGACTCAATAGTGCACACTTGGTTCCTATGCCGAAGACTAGAGAGAGGGTCTCCTCCTTCAATATCAACAATCTCTAAGAGAAATTCGATAGATAATGTAGGTTCCCCGTGAGAATGAACCAAGTCCCTTTAAGAGGAACTTGAGTAGCTTGGGAGGTTGTAGTGCAGTGCGTCACTGGGTCCATGACGTCTTGTCTTCAATACCGGTGTTACCTTAGTAACCACCAGTAGCATATGTATTGAACCCTGTTTCTGCCCTACGGTTGAATTAATGGAGGGCTATTTATTTTCACCCTTTTCATATTTATTTCTTTTTCATTCTTCAACCCCTTCAGTTCTTACCGAGACTTTATAAATCGAACCTTGTTGGGTTTATTCCAGTTCTAGCTCTATCTCAGTCCGCACTCTTCCGATATTCTCATTTTTCTCCTTTTTTCATCATACCTAAGGACTCTACACTATCTAGTAGATTGTCCCTGGGTAGATCCCTCCGGCTCTGGTGGGATCGTGGGAACGAATACCTAACCTAACCATCCTTATATCTCCATACATAAAGTAAATGAGGTCAGTCTTTTGGTATTATTCTTCTTCCTTTGGAACCAATTGAAAACCATTTAAAAATCAATCCAAGTACTTGTGATTCATGATCAAAACATTTTGTACCTGAATTGTTTTTGATATTTTTTTAGAAAAAGCTCCCCCTCAACATGTGCATCATATATTTGAAATAGTTTTGGAACATGGAGGCAAGAGGACTTGAAAATCTCAGATTTAAGAATGAAATATTCGATTCTTTGATCAACAATTTCTAAAAGATATCAACATCACTTTCCCGATCAAAATTAGTATTTTTCATACTTTGTTAAAGATATTTTTGGGAGAGGATGTGGTTTTCAAAAGAGTTGCTCCCCCTCAACTTGTGGATATAATTTTTGAAATTGTTTTCACAAAGAGGAAAGAGTTCTTAGAATCACTTTCACGATCATATAGCTATGCGGAAACCATTAGAAAATCAATCAAGGTACTTTATGTTAAAACATAGAAATTTTTGTACCTGGAAAGTTTATTTTCTTTTTGAAATGCTCCCCCTCAATATATGCTTCGAGATTCGAAAAGAGTTTAGCACATATTAGAGAGCAGTATGCACTTTGAGACAAAATTGGTCACCTTTTATCAGATTTCATATTTATATCACATTTTCTCCCCCGATCAAAAATTTCAAATCCTTTGAGATTTTGGATCTCAAGTGATTTAAATATGTAAGAAACAAAACTTGTTGGAGAAAAATGTGTCAGGTTTTATTTGATCTGAAGTGGACTACTCCAAAGTTCCCTTTTAGACTAAAAGGGAAACAACAATACATAACCTATCACTACTACATACATTATAGTTATAGTTGTTCATAGCATAGTCACCACATTACACAAATTATAAGTACATAACAGAACTACTCCAGGAAGATGTCTTCATTCAGTTCTTTGAAGTAGCTTGTAATGACCTTCACGAAGTCTACCACCCACAAAACTTTCAAGGCTGCGGAAGATCTTTCTAGTCTTAAGTCTTCTCCCGATCACAGCAATGAACTCTTCACACCTCTTCAAATCCTGTTCAGACTAAAATTTTGTTTTGTTCCATGGCTTCAGATACAGTTTGATTTCCTTCACTCTCGATTTCAATTCTTCTTCAACCATCTTGAGTGTACCATCACTGAACTTGTATAGCTCGCACAACCTCATTAGCATTCGAGACCCGTATCTGTCGGTAAAGAGGACTACTCTAGGGGTGTCAATCACTGTATAGTCATGACGAAATTCATGTCCTGTGGCTTCCCATTGCGGTCTCGTTAGGTTGACCTGAGTCTGGTAGCTTTCCACGCCAAGTTGAAAATCCCCAACTCTTTGTCAGATGACTAAGCCCCTGATCCAAAGATTGACAGCAGCAGAGAGAGCCTTCTTCTCATGAACAAGTAGATGGTCAAGGTGTCCTTGGAGGTTCAGAAATTAGAGATCTTCAAAGTCATTTGGCAGCAGATGTTTGAAGTCGTTTTCTTCTATAACATGATCTTTTAAGTCAGCTCTTCTAAGAACAATCTTCTTCAGATAATCATAGCCGTAGATTGAGAAGATCTCCACACTGATCACACTTAGAATACACAGCTTGGATCGAACAGCTTTGCATCTTTTTTCAGCACCATGTCTATCAATGTAGAATTTCTTCTTCTTGAACCACCAATGAGAAATGCCATACGAGGCAACAATGTCATACACTTATTCTTTGTCTGTCCAGAATTGATCCGGTACCATCTGTTCAAGACCCTGATCTATGTAGGTTGCAGCTTTCATCTTAGAAATCGATAAAGCTAGTCTTCTTTCTGTAGTTCGAGCACATAGATAATCCAGGTCATGGTTGAAGAAGAACTCTGATTGAATAGTCACTTGTCCAGGTTCACCACCGAGAGGAAGAGGGTTGTTCACATCAAACCGATTGATCTGCTCACTGACTTGATCATTCAGCATTTTATGGCATTCTTCCATATGATATTGGAGCTGATTAGCATCAGAGTGGTAGACTTTGACAATTTCAAATGCTGGGCCTTCAAGATCTTTAGGAGTGATTGACGAAATCCCCTTCTTGTCACAAAACCACTTCATAAAGCTTCCCATATCCCCTGCGAAGTGAAGAAGAGAGTCTTCTGCTGGAGCTTCATAGTTGGAGATAATGGTTGTAGCCCAATTTTTGTCAGGGATTATCGAATCAGACTCGGGAATGGACCATGAAGGTTCAGGAGTTTGAGGTTTATCTTTGGTGAGCCAGCTTTGAGTCATGTCTTTTGAAGGTGCAGCTCTATATGTTTTGATGCGTTTACCCTCAATATACGCGTCCAACAAATCTTCTTCTTCTTCTGTAACTTTGGGGATGTGCTTGGTAGAAGCATCATCGTCTTCTGATTCTGACTCTTGAGCAACGTAAGACTCTTCATTAAGCATTTGCTCTTCAGGAATAGAGGAGATGGTTGGTGTAAACCTGGAGTCAACAGTGGTCCATGATGTAGAAGTCTTTTGAGATCCTTGACCACTTGAAGTTCCGGTTTGATTCTGAGAATTTGGTGGAGGTGATGGTGGGTTTGCCTTGTGAGTAGTGGCTGTACCGGAAGATCCAACAGATCCAGATGTTCCTGCTCCACCAGTTGGAGGTGGAGGAGGCGGTGGAGACTTGGGGCCTCCAGACATTTCCTTTGTATCCATCAGTACAGTCCTTCTTTTCTTCTTACCCTCCCTTTCACGTACATCCTCTAGAAACTGCTGATAATCATCATGCCTTATCGATTCTTCGAGTGCCTCGTATAATTTCTTATGAGTTTTGTCCAAAAGCTCTCCTGCATCATACATTCTTTCTGAGAGACCTGATCTCATGTCAGAGATTGGCAAGTCTTTAAATCGCTGAAGTAATGGAGCCTTCATTGCCCATTCAACCACATCTTTTACTTCTGATCCTATTGCATCTGTTACAACTTCATCAAAGTTAAGATTCTCTAGCTTTTTGACACGACGATCAAGGACGTTGATGGATTTAGGCCGGTGCTTCTCAAGAGCATCAATTCTGAAAAGCACTTATGTGAGTAGTTGCTCTGAGGACTTAGCAGCAGGTGGTGAGGCCGGTGGTGTGACAGCGTTACTGATTGTGACAACTGGTAATGGATCTTTCGGGTGGTGGAAGTGCGGTTGTTTGAGCAGGTTCGGGTGGAGGTGTGATTGATGGAGTTGTAGCAGATGTGGTGACAATTGGTGCATACATCGGAGGAATGGTTGATGTGTCTTGCTGAATAGTGACTGAGAACATGGACTGAACTTCTTCCTTTTCATTAGTTTGCTGGTCCGACTCGATGTCTGAGGGTCCGTCCCTTAGGAATTGATCACCAAAAGTAATGTCAGGATCAATGTTCTTCAGTGATGACAATGACCCTGTGGACATGTTCGTTTCTTCCAGATGGAGGTGATCCTCATATCTTGGCTCAGGGATCTCCTGTGAGCCTTCCAGCAGTTTATTACCCTCAACGTCTGTAGTATGTCTGATAGTGTCCGTATGAGCAATCTCTGTTTCAAGCACTGGAACGTCTTTAGTAAATGGTGCAGTCTCCTGACTTTCAGACTGAGTATCATTAGAGGCAGGGGTTTCATCAGGTGTATTAGGCACATCATTTTCCATTCCTGATTGTACTTGTGCTGAGGATGATTCAACATCTCTTTTCCTAAGTACAAATTGGGTAGTTATTTTTGGAGGTGGAGAAGAGATAGTCAGTAGCATTTGAGCGGCTTGTTCTGCTTCTACTCCTGCTACCCCTTTACCTTTGTCATGTGTTGCAGGTGTTGTTTGTCGTGGTGTATGCACTGGTTCTCGTATCACAACTCCTCCCACTGGTGGTCTCTGAGGCAAGTTTAGACTATCCAGGCTTTGTTGAATCCCTTGTTGTAGTGCAACCTCGTCTTCATCTATCAAACCCATCTCACTCTCTAGAACCTTGGTTCCTTCATCATTACCCTTACCAGTGTCTCTCATTCTCCTCTTTTGCTTTTGAGACGGAGAGTCATTAGATACTGAACTATCGGGTCTCTTTTTTTTCTTAGGTAGGCTTGAGTAGGTAGATTCTGATTGTTTTGATTTTGATTGTGTGGGAGTGGACTTAGGTGTGTCATCAGCGGTTGTGGCGGAGGCTTTCTTTACATATCTCTTGAAATAATCAGCTTTCTTGATTCTTTCTGTAAGCAAGGCTTCAGGAACAGGCATTCCAAAGATCTCCTTGTCATGTCCTTTGGCAATATATTTTATGTCGCCTAGGACGAATTCATCACTGGCTTCATGCAGGGCTGACTCGCTTCGTGAGTTGAACTTGTAAGTCTGTTGCAGATGCTGGATAATGAGTTTAGAAAACCTGATGCTGGGAATCACTCGTTTGCCAAGGCCTTTTCTTCCTTTGACTTTATTCTAGGAGTTTAATCTATCAGTGATGAATGTGTCTAAAGACAAGGTGAATTCTTCCCAAATAAGTTCAGCGAAGTCAATATTTTTCCCTTTGACCATCCCCCACAGAATTTGCATTATAGGAGCTCTTACTCTGTCCATCCCTGATGTTTTACCGGTTAGGCATAAGTTGAGAATCATTACAATTGATCTCCGTGGTTGTATTTCGGCATTGATGAGTGATGACATCTTGGTTAGCCTTTCCGGGTACCCCAATTCATTGACAAACTCTAATATATCTTGAGTGGAGGGTGGAGTGACGAATTTGTTGGAAGGGTCTCTTGGCGTGATCTGAAGAGCATCCCTGAGAGTCTCAATGGAGATGTCATACCATTTGTCTTCTAGCTTACATGAGTATGTAGCAGACATCTTATCCCATGTAACGGTATTCCAGAACTGTTGAAGATAAATGGAGGGAATTGTGCAATGCTTGGTTAAGGCACCAAAGAAGTCGGTGTCTTTCAAGATGTCGATAGCCAGTCGGTAAGTTGGATTTTGTTGGCCTCTATCAACATCTACATAGCAATTGGTCTTCGCAATTGAAACCCATTCCGTACGTGGAAGTATTTCGTCATCAGTTAAAGTGACAGCTGGTGTAGTGGCAGCAAGTATATCAGAGGATGTTGTGTCAGCCATTGAAATCTGATAATTACACATACAACAACAACAATATCCGGAAAATTTGTTATCCATTATGACCAATTTGTAACCCCATATCATAGGCACTTGGACAGAAACATATAGTCTACAAAGAAAGTCGGATATGACAAATATGGAGACATAGGATGCACATCACATAAAAAAATGTAATCAGTATGCAGAGACTTATATGCGTGAGGACATCAATAAGTTAATACCACAAGTAAAAATTGACAACTCACATTATTTAACTCGCATAAGACAAGTATGTCAACTCGCATGATGCAACTCGCTATGGAACAACAATTAGAGCAACTCGCATACCTTAACACGCAAAGGTAACAATCAGTTATTAACTCGCATACTTCAAAAAGTACGAGATAAGTCGCATAGGGCAACTCGCATCCATCAACTCGCTTTGATAAAACAATGAACAACACGCATAAGACAAAGTATGTTTTGACACGTACACATCAATATGTATGTGACAAGTCGCATATAGCAACTCGCATAAATTGTCAAACAAGAGACAACACGCATACATCAACAACTAAAGCAGCTCGCATATAACCCACCAGGAATAACTCGCTTTCAAGAATATCATACAGCAACTCGCATATAAGCCACCATGGGGAACACGCTTTTAAGAAAAATGCAAGGCAACTCGCATATAAGCAACCAAGGGCAACTCGCTCATAAGAACACTCAATGATAGACCCAATTATCAAACACATATCCAAAGCACATGATAAGTACCACACGGATGAATCACAAAACTAAAAAAACATCATTCAAAGAACCAAAAACAGCAATATAACACAAATCCTATAACCACCTCATACGAATCAATTTTAAGACGCAACACGCATCAATCAAATCACCAATATTAATCACACAAACAACCCAAATCAGATCATAATACTGACTAACCTAAGCAATATCATCTAAAACCAATATCAATTTCATTAATCAAAGAGAATCAAACCTAGTGTCAGTATTTATTTTTGATCGAGGCGATTTGGATATGACGAATTCTGCACGATGGGTTAAGATTAGAGATGGTTCAAGTACAAATCATGATAGAAGTATGTTAAGCGAGATCAGAAAAAAATCTACCACACAATCACAAGTTTGTTAACTCGCTTGGATGAGAGTTGAGAGAGAATGCAGTGAAAAATGCTTTGACCAAGTGAGTATGTGTTTTGACCAAGAGACAACACGCAGACTTAAGTACACAGGTTTATCGAGTTGACACTTTAAGTCCCTATACATTGCAACTCACATAATTAAGCTAGAGAGTCAACACGCATACATCAAGTTGAAACCTTATACTAGCAACTCGCATAATTAAACTGAAAGGACAACTCACATGCATCAAGTAGTTTATCAACTCGCATATTATGAAGAAAAAAAACTTAACAAAATGCTTAACTTAGGAGACAAGCATATCAGTTCAGAATACATAAAGTTTAGCAGCTTAAGTCACACCAAGTATCATTAAATAACTCCACATAGCATGCAACAACCAGGCCACACAATCAAGAACGCAGACACAGGCAACATAAAAGGACATAATTATTCTACCCCAATTACTAGTCATATGAAGAAGCAAAATTCTCCCCCTCAATCAATGATACGGGTGAGAAAGTAATCATTGATTGATTCAGTTACTTTGCAGTGGGTCTTAGTCAACTTAAGTTTGTGATTATTAAGACGAGTAACAATAAAAATTTTAAAGACTCTGTTCGAACTTCATCTAAAGCCCCGTGCCATTGTTGAATGACATTTCTAGGACCGTAGATGTTATCGATGACATAAATTTTGAAAACGAGTGTAATAATAAATTAATCAATTAGAAGATTTTTTCTTTTTTTTTTTTTTTTTTTTTTTTTTTTTTTGAGAATGTAGAAAAATTTGTACAAGAATTAATGAGAACGAGTCCTGAATAGAGGAGATCAGGAGTCAGAGTATGAGGTACATCAATTCTGACAAGCTACAATTCCTGAGTGAGCAGTCTTCATTTATGTTGGAAACCCGGTCATGATGTTCAGGATTGAATTGAGCATTGTACCTGAAAAAGACTGAGGACACTTTGCACTAATAGCACATGTAGTAATGCAAATAGGTGGGTTAGTGACAGGTGTATCCTCATTTTTGGATGTTGTACAGTCAGGTCTAGGAGTATGATTAATAGAAATCCCTTTAAGTCCAACATTCCTGAAGATCTTACATGTGGGCATCCACATAAGACAAGATCTAGGTGAGTAAGTTCGTTTGGATCCTGTGAACTTAAATAATCTACCAGTAGGAATCCACTTAAAACAACTGCTAGCAAAGTTAGGTGAAGCCATTTCCCTGTTCTGAACATTTGTCCTTTTGCAATTAATTTGTTTCTTAGGGGATTGGTCAGCCATTTGATGCTTCTTATATGGACTAGATGATCTCCTTATATTCCTGATCTTAGAGCTTTGAACATTAAGCTGGGGATTGTTATTCATCGTATCGGAATGATTTAGTGAAGTGACTGGTTTTGACAAAACTATATCCTCATCTACTTGGGAGGTAAGCTTAGATTTCGATGATTTAAATCTTTTTGTTCTAAATGCATTGGGCTGCCTAACTACAGCTCGTTCTGTATTATTAAGTATAATTGGCTTACCCAAGATCGATGGTTTTGTAAACTTAGTGTTCACTCCATTTCCAATAGTTTTCCTAAGCTCATTTTTTAAGGCAACAATGGTGAAGCTCTTATCCTGAATTTGGGCTTTTAGGGCATCAATGTCTGCCAACAAGGAGTTAGTTTGATCTAACAGCTTGGAATTGTTCTTTAATAAGTTCTTTCTCAAGGACTCATTTTCCCTTAATAGTTTGGTCACACATAAAGCTAATTCATCATTCCTAGATTTAATCGGATCACTCACCTCATAGTTAAGATTGTTCATCCCTTTATTACATTTCTTATGCGAATCTGAGAGTTGTATTTTCAGATTACATATGGTTGGGTCTTTGTCCTGAATCTGGGTTTTTAACTGATTAATTTCAAAAAATTCTCGAAATTCTGGGAATTCCGGATTTATGCAAGGTTTTGTAGCAAGAAAACTTTCTTCTTTTTGTTGTATTGCAATTTCTAAGGAAATGCAGTGTTTTTCGAGAATTAAGTATTTGTTAGAAAGTTCATCAAAAACCCTTTTTTCAACCACTTCATTTGTTTTAAAAATTCTAGACTCAGTCTCAACCAGGGAACATTCATCCGAATCATGTTCAACCTTAAGATCAGTTTGTTTAGGTAGAATAGCGGATGCATTATGTTGAACAGTTAAGGGTACCTCATCAGATGACACTAGTTCATCCACTGGTCTGACATGTGTGTCCACATCAGGAGTTACCGAACTGCTGGTTACTTTATTCTTTGTTGTATCTGATATTCTGCATTCAGCAACACCCGTCCTTTCAACTGAAATATTACCCGACATTTCGCCACTATCTCTTAATTGCACTTGACACTCATTCACGAAATCATCCTTTTGAGCAGTGATCGGTGCAAAACCGTCAAGCTTTCTCACGCAGGCTAGCCACTTGTGAATGGTTAACTGTAAGGAACTTAAAACGGCTCAAACACGAATGCAATGAAGATCAGGAGAGTATAGTGTTTCCCCAGGTCGTTAAGTCCCAACGAGCCGTGCGAGAATAGTCAAACGTTTAGTGATCGAGAAGATTTGAATGGATACAGAGATTTGATTGATTATAACTACAGAAATAGCCAACAAATTACAACGGCTTAAATGCAAATTAAAGAAAATTAAAAAGATAAAATCTATTAAATAAATGCTATCACTATTATTAAAATGATGTTTTTGTTCTTTTTTGTTTTAATAAAACTTAATTAAAAACTACGTGACGTGCAAACAAAAACGTGAAACTTACACAATATTAACCCTAAAAATATGAAAATTACATTTTTACAAACCTAATGATATAAGAAAATATTTAGAAAAAGAAAATTATTTTTATAACTATTTAATTAATTATTATTAATTAAAAACTATTTTTAACTATTTAATAATTACCTAAAATACAAGAAATTAGGAAATAAAGCTAGAAAAATAAAATTATGAATTGGAAAAGTCTAAAATATCAAATTAGAGTTTTCAAAACTATTTTTGTATTTTTCTGATTATTTTTCTATTTTCTATGAATTTTAAACTATTAAAAACTAATTAAAATATTTAAAAATACAAATTTAACTAAGAAAAATATGGAAAAATATGTTTTTTGCTTTTTTATATTTATCTTAACTTAATAAAAATGAAAAATTATTTTTTTGATACTTTTCTGAATTTTTTGTATTAAAGACTAATTAAAAAGTGCTAAAAACTAATTAAAATTAAGAAAAATAGCAAAACAGCTAGGAAAAATCTGAAAATTTCAGGAAAACTCTAAAATAATGTTAAGAACCTAGGAAAAATGGAAAAACAATGTGCTATGTGGAAGAAAATGAAACTGATGTGTAATTTGATAAGGAATAAGCACTTAGGAATAAGCTAATAAGCAAGACAAGGTACCAACTGAATATATGAGCTAAACTATACTACAACTACTCTAAAGCAGCTAATAGCACCTACTCCTAACACCTAATAAGTAAATTACCAAGGATTTAGCTAAATGACTACTTAAGCTAATAAGCAAATTGACCCCTACTGTTAAAGCCCTTCTAACTGCTTATCCAATAAGCTATCATGAAAACCAAAAGCATGGATCTCAAGCTAACCTAGCAGAAAGCATATGTTCAAATTTACAGCTTAAATGGATTAGTAATGAAGAAGATATAGAGCAAGATAAAATGGCGAAAACTGAGACAGATTGCTGTTGTGCAGAATCAGATAACAGGTACTATGTTGGAGCTTATCCATGAGCTTATCAGCAAAGCTAAAGCTAAAACCAGAAATGTGGTCTTAAAGACCACCTAGAATACTGCAAGTAGACCAAATTATAGACCCTAACTAGTTGAAATGAAGAGTGTGCATCAACTGCAAGATCTGCAAAATTCAAGTAATAACATGACTTTTGACTTTCTAAAACAGTTATAAGTTTGACCAAAATGAAATTTAAGATCAAATGTAAAGCTGATATGGATGAAATAAGATGTGAATGATCTTTAGCAAACTACTTCTACTGATTCTAGACCTATGTGAATGAATACAGTAAATGATGCCAACAGCAGATACATACAAGACAGTGGTGATTTAATTTTGACTTAGAGTGCAGTGTGATGCAAAATAAAGACAGAGATGAACTAAACAAAGCATAACAAACCTTAAACAACTTATCTAATCATTTATTCTAGCCTCTAAAACAGTTTTGATCCTTAAACCAAACACTACTTTACCAATCCCAAATTGCATTAAAACTTAAAACAATGATGAATAATAACATATGCTGAAATAATTCACTCAAACAAACATGGAACTCAACCATATAACATCTTTAAACCAAAAATGAACCTCAAACTGTTTTGACTTTCAAATTCTACCCGTTTGACTTTTCTTGACCCTGAGCCAAAATTGCTTGAAACTGAAATGAGAGCTTATGAAAAGCTTTAACAAGCTTAAACAAGCTTATTGAAACATAAGAATAAGCTGTCAAAGGCCTGGAGATGAGATTTTGAAAATGGATTTTGCAACAGTACATTTGAAATTATGAAACTGAAGTGAAACTTTGAATTGATACTCAAAATTGAATTACAATCATTAAGTAGCTAAGGTTTAATACATAAAAGCTTGAAATTACATTTTAAAAACTAATTAGAACAGTTTAAGGAAAAACGACATACATTGAAAATTTTAAAAACTAACTACCCCTGTTTTCTTCTTCTCTCTTCCTTTTTATACTTCAAGCAACTTCCACGTGTCCTTTAGATCAAATCCCACCTCTTTTTGTAGCCAATGGTAGAGTTTTGAGTGCATTGCCTGTTTTATCAATTTTGGCGGGAAACCTTGGTTTGACTTGTAGCCTGTGATATAGCCAGTAGGAGGGGGGTGGCATTAATTGTGGGGGTCAGTGATGATGAGGGGGTGGTGGAAAAGGTGATGGGATGGAAGGAGGTGGAGTGTTGCAGGGGATGGTGGAGAAGAAGCAGGAGGTGGAGGTGAACAGTGCAAGGTGGGAAAGGTGTTGTTTGACCAAGTGATTGACCAGGTATTAATATAAAAGGGGGTCCAAAATTGTATTGACAGGGGGTCCAATAGTTATGACCAGGTCAAAAAGGATGTAAAGGCTTATAATTATCAAGGGCCATAAGTGTAAATTCTGAAATTCAAGGGACTTGTTCTGCCAAATCTGCAAAGTTAATCCAAGGGCTGAAATTGACAAGTATCAATAGTTCAAGGACCAAAGCTGACATTTTCACATTTTCCAGGGACCAATTTTGCCAATTTTCAAAGTTCAGGGACCTAAGTTGTAAATTTGTAATTTTAAGTTTCAAGGACCAATTTTGACAACTTAGGAATCCCTAGGGGCTCAAAAAGATATTTTTCTTTATTTGGATTTACCAGGGACTGTTTTTGACAACTTTTGAAACTTGGGGGACTAAAACTGCCAATTATGCAAATTTGATACGTTTTTCACCAGATTTTGACATTTTTGCATTTAAAACACATAAAACACTTATTTGTGATATTTTTATCATTTTGATGCATTTCTGAGTGTTTTCAGATGTTTTTGCAGTTTAATTGATACAAAAATGATGAGTATTTAGACACTCATCAAGCAGCTTCCTCAATGTACTTTTCCACATTATCCATTAGTCGGATAAATGTATCGATGAACTCCTGAATTTCCATTCCAGTATGTTTCTTGAAAGAAATTCCTGTTGAGTGTAGATCAAAGTCTGCGGAATATTACCCATTGATAAATGGCTAGAATTGGTTGTGGATTACCTGAAGTGCAGCATTGGAATCATCTTTTAGTACCTTCTTTTTGGTAAGTTGAAGCTTCAATAATTCTAAGTTCGTCAGCAAGGTTCTCGTCAATGTAGGTAAGTCCTGACGGAAAAGAGCACTACATGTTCGATCCACAGTTGTGGATAAGAACTGTAAGAGATGAGAGTGAAGTATTTGATAGGGCTCAAGGCTGCATTCCATTAGCAAGGCATTTTGCAGCATAAGCTGGTGTAGTTTCTTGGGATTTGACTCCAAGTACGAAGTATTTTGATCATCATTGATTGAATCGGTTAAGGTTAAGCTTTCTGAGTAGTACGTACTTTGTCTGCTGTCCACTGAGTCATATAGTTTGAGCACATTGAAAATTAATGGATCAGTGGTATAAGCCATGAATGTCAGAATTTACGGGATTTTATTATTCTTTGATTAAACCGGGAAATTGATTCTTTCACGGGATTTACTAAATCAACAGTTAGGGTTTGTAAATCCTAGTTCTAGTGTTCCTGATGGGTCGTGTTTGCTGCTACGACTTGGTTGGAACTTCAGGTTGGGATTGGGTATTGATACGCATGGTGTACATGGTATTGTACCTATCTTCCCATTGGTAAGTTGTTCCGTTCATGATCTGGTCTTGCTTTGGTGGTATTTTTTGTTTCGAATTATGGGGTTGTTTTATGATGGAATATTGGAAGTTGTGTTTGTGGTGGTTTGATATTACTACAAGACATTATTGGTTGATGATGCACATATCATATGTTCAAAGTTCTGGTGCCTATTGACCTGTAAATTCTTGGTTTTGATCATCACTCTTGGAAGTTAGGGTTGTTCAATCCTAATTCATACTTGGTATTTCGGGTTTGTGCTGGAATTTGGGTTTGTGCTGGAAGTTGTGATGTTCGATTGAAGTTGCCATTGTGGAAGTGTGTAGGCTCTCTATGTATTCTTTGGTTATTCTTATTGATGTTGGTTTTGCATCTAAACATACACCTTTGGAGCGAGTTTATGCTTGCTGCTCTATCCGTGGTTTTAGAGTCTTTCACCAACCGTTGTGTGTAATTTGTGAACTGAATTCAATTTTGATGATCCATGAGTGTGGGATGGTCGTTTGCACTTCTATAATATGGATGCTTTTCTGGATCGCATGGAAGTTGTTTGGAAGTTCTATGATGACTATGTTTTTGGTGTTACCTTAGTGAATCAAGTTTTAATTCCATATTTATATTCACTTGTATAGTCATTATAGGTGTAAGTTTTATTTTGGAAGTTATAAGAATGGCGTGTCATTCTTATATGGGAGTCTGTAAGTGTCCTGAGGGACTGAGATGAGGGATGTCACTCTCATCCTTTGTACTTCAATGTTTTTGGTGTAATGAATTTTACCGGGGTGAATTAACCCTTTTACCCAATATATATATATATATATATATATATATATATATATATATATATATATATATATATATATATATATATATATATATATATATATATATATATATATATAGGTTTGGGTTATTATGAAAAGTTTCTTAGAATGAAAAGAATGAGAAGGCATGTGGAGGTGACATGTGTCACCTTTGCCACATCACCATACCCCACCCCCCCCCCCCACCCAGCCAAAAAAAAATTCCCGCCAAAAAAAAAAATTTTTTTTTGGCAAAATTTTTTTTTTCCCGCCAAATTTTTTTACTGCATCACAATCATGATTTTAGTGCATTAAGGTTATAAATTACTGCATCACAGTTATAAAGTTACTGCATCACAATCATGATTTTAGTGCATTAAGGTTATAACCTTGATTTTAGTGCATCTTACTTGATGCACTTAACTATTAACTATGATGCAGTAACTTATAATAAAGATGCACCAAAACTTATTAGTGCATTAAGGTTATAAGTTACTGCGTCACAATTATGATTTTAGTGCATTAAGGTTATAAATTACTGCATCACAGTTATAAAGTTACTGCATCACAATCATGATTTTAGTGCATTAAGGTTATAACCTTGATTTTAGTGCATCATAATTGATGCACTTAACTATTAACTATGATGCAGTAATTTATAATAAAGTGCACCAAAACTTATTAGTGCATTAAGGTTATAAGTTTCTGCATTACGGTTATAAAGTTACTGCATCATAATCATGATTTTACTGCATTAAGATTATAAGTTACTGCATCACAATTATGATTGTGATGCAGTATTTTTATAACTGTGATGCAATAATAATTTTTGGCGGGAAAAAAAAAATTTGCCCAAAAAAAAATTTTTTTGGCGGGAAATTTTTTTTTTCGGGGGGGGGGGGGGTGGGTGGGTGGGGGTGGGGTGACACATGTCACATGACATGGCATGATGATGTGGCAAAGGTGGCACATGTCACCTCCACATGCCTTCTCATTCTTTTCATTATAAGAAACTTTTCATTTTAACCCTACCATATATATATATATATATATATATATATATATATATATATATATATATATATATATATATATATATATATATATATATATATAGTTAACCCATAGTCGTATTACAAGTATACCCGTTGACTTATACCATTTACCATTTCCTTAATATTCGATAATCCATATTAACAAACCTTTTACCGAGACAAATTCAAGTACTACCGACCCAACTCCACTGAGTCGACCCGACTCAGTTTTCCGAGTCAATCCGTCGCCACAGCGAACATCAAGTTACCATACGAGCACTTTATTACCACTAATCAAACTAACAACCCTAGTGTACCCCATCCGAGACCAACAAGCTCCCCACGAACACAACCGCCCTTGTGGTTGTCTCGTTAAGCTGAAAGACAAACCACTCACCCATACTAGTTGCAGAGTTGAGACACGCACGAGAAATCCATGACCACACCTTGTGGTCTTCTCGTCTAGACTGGACAACCAGCACACCAACGAGTACTCTTTGGGTGTCTCGTTAACCATATCAAGCACAACCGTAAAAATGCAGCATGAAGAAATGACAAGTCTCAAAAGACAAGTAGTGAATCTTGACAAGTCGCACCCTTACCAACTCGCTTTAATATCAACTTGCTTAATATACAACTCGCTTAAAAGACAAGTCGCTTAAAACACAAGTCGCAGAAAGAAACAACTCGCTTAATAGACAAGTCGCTTAAAACCCAAGTCGCATAAAGAAACAACTCGCTTAATAGCCAAGTCGCATAAACCAACTCGCTTCCAAGACAACTCGCTTAAACGACAACTCGCTTAAGTATCAACTCGCTTCAGAGACAACTCGCTTCAAATAACAAAGCAACTCGCTTCCAAGAAACGTTATACCGTGACTCAACTCGCTTTGTACAATTATCAAGAACAACCACTTTAACAATCAAAAACAGCCCAACCACGATGATTCAAGCCTTCCAATTCAAAACCTAAACACATATGATGATCCTAAACACAAAAGTACAATCAAAATTCAAACTTTAACACTAGAAATTAGCCAAATGATTCAAACTCTTCTAAACACTTATAACCCCAAAAACCTTATGAAATCCACCAAAACAAAGAGCATGAAAGATGAGTGATCAAACCATGGCTCTGATACCGATTGTAAGATATAAGATTTCATACAAACATGTATACTTTAATCATAGAAGCATATGGAGTGTTTAGATAGAGAAGATGAGATGTTCTAGTGAGAGAAACACATATAAGGTTAGATTCCAAATGAACATCCAACCCTCTCCCTTGTGGGGAGAGGGCTATTTATACATAGTAATACGCCCTCTTTCGGGTTGTGGATCATGCATACAATGGGTAAATACCCGTCCTTCCTCCACGGTGTTGCACTAGACTGAACTACGCTAATAACTAACTAACAAATAACGTAATAAACGATATGTCTACGAGCTAACTTAAGCTAGATTACATTTGGGGTGACCGATGCTTCACAATAGAATTTCCAATTCCTAACACTTAGTGTTGACTGCAATTCTTGGCATAATGATGTTATGTTTTTCCAAGTCATTGATGATGTCTGAGAATCGATGATGATATGACTCTAATGTCTCCCCTGGTTCAATCATGAAGTGTTCATATGCTAATTAGATTTTGGATTCCATGTCTTCTTGATTGAGTTATGTGCCTTCCATGAGAAGATGAATATGCTCCCACATTGCTTTAGCAGTCTTCTGAGCATCAACACTATGAAGTATCGGATTGGGTAACCCTAAAAGGATATATTGCATTGCAATTTGATCGGCTTCCATGTGTAGAAGTTGGTCAGTAGTGAGTTCATTAAGACCGACAACGTTGGTGATATCATCTCTTGGTGAATTAGCATTCGGATATCCGGGTACAGTGATAGTAGGCATCTGAAATGGACCTTCAAGGATGACCTTCTTTAAGAAGTTTCCATGTGGCTTCTTTAGATCACAAAACCTAAAGAACCTTATCACCCATTGATCGTAGTTACCGGGAGTGAGCATTGGAGGTCTATCAAGTGATCCAGCCTCATGAATGGATTGTTGGCTACTTAAAGCTTCACATATCTTTGCAAACCAAGACGGTTCCTTCATAGCATACTTGGATGGATGCTGATTTTGAAAGTTTGTGTAAGGTTGTACTTGTAGACTAGGTGGTGGTTGAATCATTTGTGGTGGAATTGCTCCTTGAGGAATTTGTTGTTGAATTTGTTGATAGTATTGTTGTTGTTGTTGTTGAGGATACATATGAGGAAAGTAGCTAGAGTATGGTGGTTGAGACATCTTGAAACTTGTGTTGATGATGGATGATGCAGGTTTTACTGACCAGGTCTTAAATTTATAGTGTCTCGCAATACCTATGGTCTACCATAGTGTACTAACGGGCAGTGTACCCGGTCGTGTGTAGTGTAGTAAACGGTAAAGCCGAGGTCGTCCCAAGAGCTATGTGTGTTGGATTATTACTAAGTCTAATGTCACAGAATAATGATGGTTTCGATAGGGATTTAATTAATTAAATTACTAATGTAGAAGAAAGTAAATAAAAGCAGATAAGTGGTAAAGAGAAATCAATAGAGTGAAGTGGTGATAACCTAGTTAATCATCCTAGCTAGTTATGTCTACGTCTACTTACTTCCAATTACTTCAGGTGGGGTCAAATTCGAGAGGACAACATTTGGTCAATTTGCCCTAACCTATCAGCAAAGATGCCACCACAGGAGAAATCAGGCGCACCGTCATAAGTCATGTTGTTCCTGGTCCCCTAAGCCAAGTCATTAAGTACCGCTACATGCTAGATTCAAAATAGTGAGTGCCCGACCGTTAGGAACTTAGACACTACACCCCCCAGTTCTTAAGTTCATCCAAACGATAGGTGATCAGTTGGTCAAATCGCACAAGTCGAAAGGTTCGTCAGTTGGTCATATCTTACCCTTCCCGTCTCAGTCCGCTCACCTAGGGTCAGTTGGTCATATCTCCTAGGCAATTGGCCTCTACCACCATTAAAAACTACCGAACCAAGGGTGACTACCAATGAACTATGCATGCATACACTTAGAAATAATTGTACGGAAGTAAATGTAAACGTAAACAAAACAATTAAGGAATCATAACTAGGCTAGCACCAAAAGGTGCTTAGCCGCTCATATAAATCATGCAAATCAATTCAATATTCAAAGGTACGAAATACATGAATTGAAAGTAAAAGAAATATAAAACGCTAATGCTTATCGTAATGGAGTGACTTCTCCCTTTGAAACAGCTTCGTATGCTCCTCAAGACCTGCCTTGAGTTTTTTTCTACTTTCTCAGAGTGTTGTGTGTGGAATGGGATGATTAGAAATGCTGGAATTCGTGGGGTATTATAGTCCAGATCTGGGTTACGGCGTAACCAATATAGGAGTTACGCCTTAACCTTCTATTCCTTCGTAAAATACACTAGATCTGCTGGTTACGGCGTAACCTAATGAGTGGTTATGCCGTAGTCTTCAATAAACTCGGTTACGTCGTAAGTGATGCAATAGTTACGGCATAAGTATCAGCGGCGTGGAACCTCTTTTGACCTAATGTAGTTACGTCGTAACCTCTAGAAGGAGTTACGACGTAATCTTCTGATAAGTTGGCATACTGAGTCACGCAATAGTTACGGCGTAATGTGAGAGATGAGTTACGCCGTAACTTCTTCAAAATAGCATACTGTGATAAATATTTAGATATGTTTCCATTTCCGCGTCTCTTTAGCTCCAATGCTCGTAATTTACCTGAAAGTGGAAAACAATGGAAAATAAGCGTAAATCCATATAAATGATATAAATAACGAGTATTATTGGGGGAAATTGACACTTAAAATTCAGGACTATTTGATGTTATCAATGGATATTTGTAGTCGAATGAAACTTTGTTGGTGAAGTATCCTTATGCGTAGAAAACCAGCTTATGCAAAGAAAATACCTTATGCGTAAAAACACCAACTTACGCGTAAGAATAGAGCTTACGCGTAGACTTGAGAATCACTTAGCTTAGGCGTAAACCAAAGGCTTAGTAGTAGAATGCTTATGCGTAATGTAGAAAACTAGAAGGGGGGTTGAATAGTTTACCGATTAAAAACTTTGTTTTGAAACTTATTGAAAGATCAATTGATATTGATCTTGAGTATGTTAATGAAATATGCAAGCAATATGTAATGAGTAAATAAGGAAAGAAATGATCAAACCACAACAAGTTGTTTATAGTGGTTCGGCCTACAAGGACTCTTTTTCCTTGCCCTACTCCACTCCCCGAGTCTCACACTCGAGAGTTTAACTTCACTAGTCAACAAGCTCCTTTCACCGGCGGAGAAAACCTTTACACTTCGCTTACACTATTTCCGACACTAAGCTAGATGTCGAGTTCTTTCCAAGGGTACAACTACTCCCACACACAATGTATTTTGAGGACTAAAATACTAACCACTCACACTCACAAGATTATGATGGTTTGATACAACAATGAAGTATGAATCAACACTAGATCATACAACACTTAAACAAACAAGACTTCCAACTTCTCGTTGAAGCTTGAATATGACTTGATCTTCTTTGCTACAAAAGAGATCACTAATATGATATGAAACTGAGTTAGAAAGGTTAGAGAGAAGATATGTATGAGAGTATGTTAGAAAGGGATGATCAACTACTTGGCTTGGCATTGCTATTTATAGCCAATTTGGACAGGAGCGTCCACGGACCGCGGACCCCTTAAAAGGGTTCCGCCCGTGTACCAAATTGGTGCCGCCAGACTGACAGCAAAGATATCAAATCTTGCTTAAAGTCAACTCAATCTAAGAGAGATTGTGCAAGATATGGAGAGTATAAATCTTCACAAAATATCTAATGGAATCTACAAATGATTCCTATGATGTAATACATGATGTCAAATGTTGTATTACTATTAATAGAAATATGCAAATGCTTAAGTAGTGTTTGGTTTTAAGAACCTAACACATTCTATAAACTACTATCATACATAATGATTAGAGTCACATCAAGATGTTGCTAATCATAAATGTAAATGCTTGAATGATGAATATATTGTTTGAGAAAGCTTGTTTTAATATCTAATAAACTTGACAAGCTTTAAGCTTTTATAAATTAAATTTACTTTTGTCGTTAACAAAATTTAGGCAAAGATCAAAAATATAAATAACGTTTAATGACGATATTTGTATTAACAATCTCCCCCTTTTTGTTGAGGACAAAATATAAATTTTATTTTTATAAAAGAAACAAAGTTTGTACAAGAGTTATAAAAATATTAGTTTTAGAACTTGAAAAGGAAATGATAATGTAATTGTATGAAATTTGACTTTTTATGAAAGTCAAAGAATTCACTAGTTGATGCATGATGTTGACTTTTTCAGAAAGTCAAAGTATGCAGTTTGACCTTTTTAAGAAAAGTCAAGTATTACCAATGAGGGTTCCTGTTTGACTTTTAGAAAGTCAATTGTATGCAGTTTGACTTTTTCAGAAAAGTCAAATATAAATAATTTCAAAGTTCTATATTTTCTCCCCCTTTTTGTCTCAACAAAAAGAAGAGGTTATGCGGAATGTAATGAGCCCGAGCTTATTATCTCCCCCTTGTTCAAAGCTCCCCCTAAATTGGGTGCTTTAATGGGAAGATACATGGATTGTGAAAATAAGGCTACAAAAAAAATGTTAGTAATAATGATCATTCACAAGCATTTCCAAACATTATGTAATGACACCAACAATGTGATAAACAACATTCATTAGTTAAAATTTTTCATGAATCAAGATCATGAAAAGAGAACACAATGATGTGTTTTTAGTACAAGAAAAAGAAATAAAAATTATCCTAAGAAAGCAAAATAAAAGAAAGATTATTCTAAAACCATCCTAAAGTGATGGTGGATGGGAAAGAGCGTTTAGACGCTCAAGAATGTGGTTGAGGATGAACCTCATTTCCTCGTGGAAGTCATGGACCATAATCCGGGTCCGTTCCACGGTTTGACCCGTTTGCTCACAAGTTGAGCAACCGTGCCTTGGAGGGTAGAAAGTTTGCGGAGGTTGTGGTGGTGGAATGGTTGATGTGTTGGTGGTGTTGGGGATGTTTGGAGTGGTCATGATGGATGCAAGTAAAGCACTTTGCATTTGCATTGTCTCACTTAAGTGAGAATCCACCATGCCTTTGAATTGGTGGAGGTTGTGGAGTTCGGCTTGAATCTCCTCTCTAGTGGGATTGTCATCCCACATGCTCTCCGGAATGTCCTCAATGTGAGGGGACATTGATGATGGAAGTGGATGATCCCCGTATAAAGGACCATGAATGTCCTTGTGAATGGGGTGGAAAAGGAGAGGTCTTGGCCCTAATGGGGCGTTTGGGTCAATGGATGACCTAGGTGATTCATGAGCGATTCGCTCAATGGTGCCAAAGGATGGCAATGGTGGTGGATGACTTGGCCTAGGTGGCAAGTCTTCCAAGTCCTCTAGGAAAGGATTTGGTGATGTTGGTGGAGTAGAAAATAACTCCATGGGAGTGAGAGTGGGAGACCTTGGTGAAGGTGGTGAGGGTGTTTTGGATGTTTGGATGGGTGCCGGTGGAGGTGAAGTAGGTGCTTTTGATGGTGGTGGAGTGGTGATCTCAATGTGTGATGAAGTGGGTGTTGCTAAGGTAAGGTGTGTATCATCTCTAATGGGAGATGAGATTGTAAGTGGTGAGGAGTCGGATGATGAGCTAAGATGAGTAAGACAACAAGGCCTTACGCTAATTCTAGCGGTTTTCTTGCAAGGTTTTGGTGATGATTTAGTCATTTTTAACTTGGTTTTGATTTGCTAGATAGTAATGAGAATGAGAAAGGTGTGAGGATGATCATGGTAAAGCCTTTCAATTTATAGAGGTTTAAAAATGTTGAGAGATGTGTTTGATTTGATGTTGAACCATTGAAGAGATGAGGTTTCTCATGATTTGGAAGTGGGTTGAATGCTAGTCATATCACCCAAGTCAATCCATTCAAAGAAGATGGAGTGAAGAAGAAAAGATATGCAATAAATGTGTTCTAGTGAGTGGAATTTCCTAATAATCAGATCACCCACGGATTTGAAGGTACCAAAAATTTGGTTCCTTCCTTTATGCCAAAGGGCTCCTTGGGTGGATTTTTCAAATTTTTGAATTTTGGTGGGAAATGGATTTCTTATAAACCTTAGTAAGTAATATTAGTTCTAATAACATTATAAACTAGTTAAGATTGATTTATAAGAGATGGAGGGTAATTTGGAATCACGAAAGAGTCGAAATTCAGAAAATTACCTGGAGGATCCACGGCACCAAAATCATACACAGACGGAACCCAAAAAAGGGTGCCGTCTGGTCCGCCTGTACAGATATGGCGGTACCAAAATTCATAAAGGACGGTACCAAATTAAAGGTGCCGTCTGATCCGTGGAGTGCTGAAATTTGGACAGAATGTTTCTTAAAACCTGAAATTTCCGAAATCTGAAAATTTTTCTCAAAACCTGTTATACTAAACATTTCTAGGTAGGAAAAGTAAATAACACATATGTAAACACAGTGGAGCATAGATTAAGAGCAAGGCTTATTGATTTTCACAATATAGTGAAAATGGGTAAAATTTGATAGCATACTTGTGCTATCCCCCTGCATGAGATTGTTAGCATACACCATTGTTTCAAGTTATATTACCATCCTACATAATAAAAACAACTAAATAGTATCAAACATTAACGATAATGCATTGTTCCAAACACTCCTTAAAGTACCCTTATTTGTCCAACTTCTTATAAATCTTGTTCATCATCCTACCAAGGCACTTGAACATTCCCTTAGTTTGCTTGAATTCTGCTGATTCATTCTCAATTTCGGGAAGAGATGCGTAATACTCTTGAGGTGGAAGATGAGAACTTGGAAGACCATCCTCGGAGCTATTTGATGATGATGATGAAGGAGTTGGAGGTTTAGCTCTCTTGCCTTTGGTCTTAGCAACTCGAGCATCACTCAAAGGTACAAAGATGTGAGGGATGAGTTCATAGTGAAGATGCATCCCTTTTGGGGTTGGTGGAATTGGAGCGAAGTTTCTATAGAGACGGGTGAGAAGCATCCCGTATGGAAGAGCAACGGTTCCTTGAGTTGGAATATCAATCATTCTCCTAGCTATGTAGTAGGCTAAGTTGAATGGTTGTCGGGTGGACAAGTTGTAAAGCATATGACAAAGACAAGCGTTTATGTGATCCCTATTCCCTATGGTGCTAATGACGTTTGCTCTAAGTAACTCCTCCCATTTCTTAAATTCGTGCTTAAGTTCATTGAGCTCCATTCCATATGGATCTCGGTCGACCTCTTTTCCCTTTCGGGTTACTCGGGTTGTATCCGTTTTTGGATTAAAAAGGTGTTCACGGATGACATCCTTATCGGCTAAAAGGGTTATGTAGGGAAGAGAGCGGTCATTGATTGCATCAAGGGCGGTGAGTGACCACTTGTCCGTGTAGACACAAGTTCCTCGGTTGGGAATTCCTAGAACTCTAGCAAATTCACTTAAAGTGATAGTGTAGTCATTTTGGTTGATTCTAAAGCTAAGACAAAACTCATCATCATCTTCATCACTAAAACCGGTCACACTAGCATAGAATTCTAACACGAACCTAGGACAAATTGGTTCATCAATGTCAAGAAGACAATCGAATTGAATGGCGGCTAGTTCTTCACGAAGATTGGTATGCTCAAGGAAGGATGGGTGAATGGTTCTACCCTCGTGGAAATACCTTGATTCTAGACCCTTAAATATTTCTACTTGTTCCTTGGTGAGTCCTTTGGTTTTGTGGTGTTTGGGAATGTAGTTAAGAGTGTCTTTGTGATCATAGAATCTTGCGGCCACCATGGTTGTTCCTAAGAACAAGAATTAACATGTTAAAAATGAAAACATTTTTGAGTCTAGTGTGTGCCTATATGAAAACAATTTGGAGTTGCGGTTATCTCGACTCATTTTATGCACAAAATGGTTTTAGTGGAGTGTTTGGCAAATACCATGAGATAACCCAAATGCTCCTAATTCAATGTGGCTACATTTGAATATACCCGGGAGTGCATATTAGTTATGCAATACCTTTAGTATTCAAGAGCATGCAAGTGATGAAAATTCTAACGTTTCTATTTGTATTAGCAATGAAAAATGTTTTCCTATCAGTGAGAAGCTTTTCAAAACTTTTGACATGGGGTGTTTGGTTGTTTGAATAAGGCCTTATATTTATTATCTATCAATTAGTGGGAAACATGATTTTGTTTATGCAATATGATAATGTAGTACCTAATTTGAATGACTAGTTATGCAATTTGCCAATTGAATTCATATTTGGTATAAAAGCATACATAAAAACCCATGTAATGATTTGTGATAGTTTTGTGCATAAATAAGAATCCTAGACTCAGAATTAAGAGATGAAATGTAGTTAAGATACTTACAATGATGTTATCTTCAGTGATTAGTGAGTGGGAAGATGACAACAATGAGCTTGGTTTAAGTTTTACACGTTTTGGTAAAGTGGGTTGTGAGGAAGAAGATGTTAAGTATAAAGCTGTTTTGCTTCTGTAGACACCACGGACCAGACGGCACCAAATTTTTGGTACCGTCCGTGTTGTCGTTTGGTGCCGTGGCTACAGTAGCAGAAACAAGACAAAATTGTTTTGGTTTGATTATTCTAATGTTTTAGGCTATGTTTATCCTACATGCTTGGTTCCATTAATCCTAAACCAAGTCTAACAAGATTAAAAGGTTCTCGTTTAAGAGGTTTAGTAAGTATGTCGGCAATGTTATCTTCGGAGGATACTTTCTCGATTGAGATATTTCCTTTTTGAACATTGTCGCGAAGAAAGTGATGACGAATTTCAATGTGCTTAGTACGAGCATGTTGAACGGGATTCTTGCTGAGGTCGATGGCTCCTTTGTTGTCACAAAGTATCACAATGTCGTTGAGATGAATTCCGTAGTCTACGAGAGCTTGCTTCATCCAAAGAGCTTGTTGACATGCTTTTCCGGCTGAGACGTATTCGGCTTCAGTAGTAGAGATGGCTAAAGCCGTTTGCTTCTTAGCAAACCATGAGGTGAGGCAATGTCCAACAAAAGTGCAAATACCACTTGTACTTTTTCTATCGACATAATCACCGGCATGATCTGAGTCGGCATACACTATGGTTTCAATACCCGTTCCTTTGGGATACCATAATCCTAAACACGTTGTTCCCTTAATATATCTAAAAATCCTTTTTAATGCTTCTAAGTGTGATGCCTTTGGGTTTTCTTGAAAGCGAGCACATAGACAGACACTAAACATAATGTCGGGTCTACTAGCCGTAAGATAGAGTAGGCTACCAATCATTCCTCTATATTTAGTGTTATCTACGGATTCACCTTCTTCGTCCTTGGTGAGTTTAGTGTCCGAAGACATGGGTGTTTTAGTAGGTTTGGAATCTTCAAGACCAAATTTCTTAAGCATGTCTTTTATATATTTAGATTGGTTAAAGAAAATACCATCTTCTAGTTGTTTAATTTGAAGTCCTAGAAAGAAGTTTAACTCACCCATCATACTCATTTCAAACTCGTCATGCATGATTTTAGAGAAATCATTACATAGTTCTTGACAGGTTGATCCGAATATAATGTCATCAACGTATATTTGAACAATAATAATTTGTGATTCCTTTTTCTTAGTAAAAAGAGTATTATCTACTAATCCCATAGTATATTTGTTATCAATAAGAAAAGTCTTAAGACGGTCGTACCAAGCTTTAGGTGCTTGTTTAAGGCCGTATAATGCTTTCTTGAGTTTGAAGACATGATGTGGTTTCTCAAAGTCGGTAAAACCGGGAGGTTGAGCAACATACACTTCTTCGTTAATAAACCCATTAAGAAAAGCACTTTTAACATCCATTTGAAATAATTTAAAATCATAAGCACATGCATAAGCAAGTAATATTCTAATAGATTCAAGTCTAGCCACCGGTGCATAAGTTTCATCATAGTCAATTCCTTCTTGTTGATTATAACCTTGTGCAACAAGCCTAGCTTTGTTTCTAGATACTATACCATTTTCGTCCATTTTGTTTCGAAAGACCCATTTTGTTCCAATTATAGTTTGATCTTTGGGTTTTGGAACTAGTTTCCAAACATCATTTCTAACGAATTGGTTTAATTCTTCTTGCATGGCCATTACCCATGATTCATCTTTTATTGCTTCATTTATGGTTTTTGGTTCAATGGTGGATACAAAACAAAAATGATTACTTTGATTTTGAGCTTGTGATCTTAAGGTTCTTTGATTAAGTTTTCCTATAACCTTTTCTAATGGATGACTTTTAGATTCTTTTATGTTGACAATTTCCTTATTTAATGGGTCATCTTCCTTGTTATTATTAATTTGACTTTCAATTATTTGACTTTCAACTAAGTCATCATCTACCAAAGGTGATGTCTTAGAGGGAGGTGGACTTTCGTCAAATGTTATGTTCAACGATTCCTCGACTATCATTGTTTCTTTATTTAGGACAATGTAAGCTTTACTAGTTTGAGAGTACCCAAGAAATACACCTTCATAAGACTTTGGGTCAAACTTGGTGAGATAATCCTTAGTGTTAAGAATAAAACATTTACAACCAAAGACTTTAAAATATCCTAATGTTGGCTTTTTACCTTTATAAAGTTCATATGGTGTTTTGTTTAGGAAAGGACGTATTAAGACTCTATTTAAAATATATGTAGAAGTGTCAACGGCGTTACACCAAAACTTTTGAGGAATGTTTTGTTCATTAAGCATTGTTCTACTCATTTCTTGAATTGTTCTATTTTTACGTTCTACTACTCCATTTGATTGAGGTGTACGTGGAGCGGAGAAGTTATGAGTTATACCATTAGTATCACAAAAGTTTCCAAATTGAGTTTCGTTATCAAATTCACGACCATGATCCGTTCGGATCGACACAATTTTGACACCTAGAAGATTTTGAATTTTCTTGCTAAGTATTTCAAATTTATCAAAAGCTTCATTTTTGGTTTTCAAAAATAACGTCCAAGTAAACCTTGAGTAATCATCTACTATAACCAAAGTGTATAAGTTGCCTCCATAGCTTCTTATAGCGGATGGTCCAAACAAGTCCATATGTAATAATTCTAGACACTTAGATGTAGATATCATATTTTTAGATTTGTGACTACTATGTGTTTGTTTACCAATTTTGCAAGCGTCGCAAAAGTGTTGGTCATATTTTAGTTTTGGCAAATTCCTAACTAACTCTTTTGAAGATAGGTTTTGTATAAGTCTCATATTAGCGTGACCTAAGCGTCTATGCCAAAGAGATGAGCTATCGTCTAATGTTGTTAGGCAAAGTTTGTCATTATATGTTTTATCTATTTTCATGACGTATATGTTATTTTTCCTAACTCCTTTAGCTATGGTGATACCATCTTTTAGTATTTTACTACCATTTTCATCAAATAGTACTTTATACTTTTTATCGCATAGTTGGCTAATACTAAGTAGATTAAATCCTAACCTATCCACATGAGCAACATTTTCAATAGTTAGAGAGTTATGAGCAATCGTACCTTTGCCAATGATTTTACTTTTGAGATTGCTACCGAAGGTGACATTACCTCCGTCATACTCTTGGTATGATGAGAAGAGACTTTTGTTTCCCGTCATGTGTCGTGAGCATCCACTATCTTTTATCCATTCATCGGGTTCCAATCCAACTTTCAAACATACCTAAGAAGAAAATAACTCAAACATTTGGTCCCCAATATCTCATGGGTCCGTTTGGGTTAAACATACCATTTATTTGATTCATGTATGGAAATGATGGATAGGGGTTCCATGGCATGTAATCTGGAGTTTGATATGGTCTAGGAAAGTTTTGATTCCAACCGTTGTGTTGGTAGTTAGGTTGAACGTTGTGGTTGCTCTTAGGAAAGGGGCGTTTGGCAAAAGGAGTTTTATGTCGTTGTTGAGTAGTTTTTGATCTAAATTCATTTTTAATAAGTCCTACTCCTGATATAATGGCTGGTTTTAGTTTAACATTATCATTGGTTTTCTTCGTTACTTTAACAAATTCAGTACGGTCCGTATTGCGAACATTCTGTTCTGCTGAAGTACCCGCGGTACCATTTTGCATAACGGACGGAACCCTTATTTTGGTTCCGTCTGGTCCGTGCTGTACTGCAGCAGTTTTGACAGAATGTTCATCTTTTTCGGCCGTTTTGTTTTGACTCTTTGGAATTAATACTTCATTAAAACCTAGCCCATTCATGTCTCCTGGTGTTTTATGAATTTTAACTATTTCATCGGCAAGAGCGATGTTTTTGTTAAACCTTTTAAACTTAGAATTATTTTCTATTAAAACTTCTTGTGTGAGCTTTAGTTTTTCTATTTCAAGATTAAGCTCTTGACATGATTTACAATCATCGTCATTTGCTTTTCCTTTTTCAAGACGTTTTGCTTTTTCTTTTAACTCATATACCTCATTTTCCAAAAACTCCTTTTTGGTTTTTAGAAATTTATTTTTAGTTATGATTTTTAGACTTAGCTCACACAATTGATTATATTGTTTTTGCAAGGTGTCATCATCTATAGAGGAATAAGAAGAGTCGGAAAGTACCTCATTTGACTCATGTGCCATTAGAGCGATCTCTTCCTTGCTTGATTCCTCATCGTCTTCACTATCACTCCAAGCACCACTTACAAAAGCTCGTTGAGTTTTGTTTTTAGGTGGCTTGGGACATTCTCCTATGAGATGACTTGCATCACCACATCTAAAACACTTTCTTTCACCTTTGATCTTCTTATCATCCCGATCTTTTCGGAATGGCTTCTTTTCTTCTCTAGGTTGTCTTACAAACTTTCCTCTTCTTCTAAAGAACTTCTTGAAATCTCTAACGGCCATAGCATACTCCTCATCTTCACTATCGGAACAAGATTCACCATCATCGCTTGATTCCGCCTTTGCCTTAAGAGCAACGGATTTGATCTTCTCTTTTCTTCCTTTGATGATCTCTGAATCTTTCTCCATTACCATTTCGTGAACTTTGAGGTTGCCAATTAGCTCGTCTAGTGACATTATTGAGAGATCTTTTGATTCTTCAATAGCGGTCACTTTAGCTCTCCATTTGGGATGGAGTGCTCTAAGAAATTTCCTGACAAAGTTCTTACTACGAAAAGATTCATCAAGTGCTTTAAGTGATGTAATGATAGTGTTAAAACGAGCAAAGCCACAATCAATGGTTTCATCTTCAGGGATAACAAATTGTTCATATTGTTGAACAAGAAGATCAATTTTGTTATCCTTGACTTGTGAATTACCTTGATGTGTAACAATTAAAGATTCCCAAATATCTTTAGCGGTTTCACACATAAAAATTCTTTCATATTCTTTTCTAGGTAAAGCATTATAAAGCATCATTTTAGCTTCATTATTTTTAGCAACTAATTTCTTTTGTTCATCAACGGAAATATCCTTTGTTGTAGAACTAAAATCTCCTTTAACAATAATAAACCAAAGATCTATATCTTTTGATTTTACATATGTTTCAAAACGGTTTTTCCAATAGATAAATCCATTGGTTTCAAAGAGTGGTGGTCTTTGCATAGATTGCCCTTCTTTAAAGTTTTCAGAATCCATGGATCGTTTCAAGTTTATAAAATACAAGTTATTTTAGAAATTCTTGAGCAACGAGGCTCTGGTACCAATTGTAGAAAACTAGAAGGGGGGTTGAATAGTTTACCGATTAAAAACTTTGTTTTGAAACTTATTGAAAGATCAATTGATATTGATCTTGAGTATGTTAATGAAATATGCAAGCAATATGTAATGAGTAAATAAGGAAAGAAATGATCAAACCACAACAAGTTGTTTATAGTGGTTCGGCCTACAAGGACTCTTTTTCCTTGCCCTACTCCACTCCCCGAGTCTCACACTCGAGAGTTTAACTTCACTAGTCAACAAGCTCCTTTCACCGGCGGAGAAAACCTTTACACTTCGCTTACACTATTTCCGACACTAAGCTAGATGTCGAGTTCTTTCCAAGGGTACAACTACTCCCACACACAATGTATTTTGAGGACTAAAATACTAACCACTCACACTCACAAGATTATGATGGTTTGATACAACAATGAAGTATGAATCAACACTAGATCATACAACACTTAAACAAACAAGACTTCCAACTTCTCGTTGAAGCTTGAATATGACTTGATCTTCTTTGCTACAAAAGAGATCACTAATATGATATGAAACTGAGTTAGAAAGGTTAGAGAGAAGATATGTATGAGAGTATGTTAGAAAGGGATGATCAACTACTTGGCTTGGCATTGCTATTTATAGCCAATTTGGACAGGAGCGTCCACGGACCGCGGACCCCTTAAAAGGGTTCCGCCCGTGTACCAAATTGGTGCCGCCAGACTGACAGCAAAGATATCAAATCTTGCTTAAAGTCAACTCAATCTAAGAGAGATTGTGCAAGATATGGAGAGTATAAATCTTCACAAAATATCTAATGGAATCTACAAATGATTCCTATGATGTAATACATGATGTCAAATGTTGTATTACTATTAATAGAAATATGCAAATGCTTAAGTAGTGTTTGGTTTTAAGAACCTAACACATTCTATAAACTACTATCATACATAATGATTAGAGTCACATCAAGATGTTGCTAATCATAAATGTAAATGCTTGAATGATGAATATATTGTTTGAGAAAGCTTGTTTTAATATCTAATAAACTTGACAAGCTTTAAGCTTTTATAAATTAAATTTACTTTTGTCGTTAACAAAATTTAGGCAAAGATCAAAAATATAAATAACGTTTAATGACGATATTTGTATTAACACGTAAGATTAGCTTATGCGTAAGACTAGGCTTAGGCGTAAGACAATGCTTAGGCGTAAAGAATTCTACGTTTAAGTGATTAGCTTAGGCGTAAAACTAGGGTTTTACCCAAAAATCCTTTACACTTATTCCAGTGTAAAAGATATCCAAAGTCGAAGTGTTTTTAGGCTTATCCAAGCAAGAAAACACTGAGTAAACCAATAGCACTAAAGATCAAACGTTGAGAAGCTTATGCGTAGACTTTAAATTCTTACGAGTAAAACTAGGGTTTTACTATGCATAGGATCAACCAAACTTTGCCAAAACTGATTTTTCTGCCCAAAAGTGTTTATAAACCAGATTTTTATGATGAAAAAGCTTCAAAATCACCAAAATAAAACAAAAGTGTGAAACTTGATGATCCAAAACACTTATTCACCTTACGCGTAGAAATGACTACACGAATAAAACCAAGCTCAAAACTAACGAAATACACTTAAAGTTTCAAACTTTTTGCCAAAAAACATAAACTTTATCACCAAATAACCTTTAAAGTACAAGAATCTTGAGTTTTAAAGTGTAAAAATTTGAGTTTTGAAGCGTATGAAATGTTTAATACCGAAACTCACGCGTATGCCAAAAAATTTCAAAAAACAAAATTTGTTTCACCCAACTAGATGGCGAATGATACCACTATTAGGTTCCCATGTTTATAACACAAGTATCAATATGAAGAAATGAGATAGAAAGTGATCGGTTGAACAAATCACACAAAACACACGAATGAAAATGAAAACCTTTAGGCGTAGGATTATAGTGAAATGAACAACCAACCCTCAAATGAGAGTTACAAGACTATTTATAGGGGAAGGGAGCTAGGGTAACACATCTAGTCACTTCACCTATAAATAGTCTTGTAACTCTCATTTGAGGGTTGGTTGTTCATTTCACTATAATCACTTAGGGGAGATTGTTGGAAGCACTCTTATGAGTAGACCTTACGAGTAACATTCAGCTTAATCCTACAGGTAAGCTTAAAGCTTTTTAACTTATTTTACGCGTAAGAAATTCTTACGCCTAAGATTTGGTCTTACGCTTTAGCTCACGCTTACACTTAAGCACCTTCTTTACGCATAAGGCCTCATGATTACGCATAACCTACCGTTCTCTTTGTCTTTGGACTATTACGCCTAAGCATGCGTGTTAATTGTTACGAATATGTCACCTGTTATGCATAAGCTTACAAATGTTAATATGTTGTGTGTTTAAGTGAAAATTGGACTTTAAATCTTCAATATTAACATGTTCTCATAGCTTATCACATCAACTTCAAACAATTGGACTAAAGTAACTAAAGACTTGTAACAATCATAAACATGATAACGTCAAACAAGGAATTGGACAATAAATCAAACTAAGTCTAACACAAAGTGTTTCCATATGTTTGTTCTTTTGTTGAATAACTTTCAGATCACAAAATGGTTGTCAATCAAGAAAGTATCAATGCCCCTAATGAGCTCACAGTGGCTGACACCTTTCCAGCCGGTTATGACAAAACTATTAGGAAGAACAGTGGCTCACACAGCCGATGTTCAACATAATGAACTAAGAAGTCTTATCCGCTGTTGATTCTCACGAAACATTTATGGTACTTCACACTGGTTAGACTCATTGGACATACATGGTTTCGCTGTCTCCTTATACATGGTTTCCCTGTCTTCAATTCATCATCAACATACGTGATGTATGATTCTAATTCATTGAAAACATCGAGGGGGAGAGAGTGTATTTGTTCATCGCTTCCCTGATTTCCTTTCAATCAAGGGAAGAAATGAGACGATCTGTGGCTCAAACGTCTCACTTTGGTGTTATCGTCTCACTTTCACAGGGTTATCATGTGTGAAGCTAGCTAATTATGATGTTATGATGCCTCACACTCGGTCATTTTATCGAGTAATTGCTCATTCACAGTTGATTATTGTTCCGATAGACCTCAACAATCAGGGGGATGTAGTTCCACTTCATATTTCGTGGTTTGTTTGGTATGAAGCATCTACATACGTGGGAAGATCTTTCTTGTTCCCTCGAACAGATTTTCTGCATTGTGTACAACTGTGATTACGTAACAAAACAGATTCTCTTGGTGTGGTTTACTGCTCATCTACAAATTCCGCTACGTACTAAAAATTTCAAAAGTTAGAGGAAATGTTCACTACATCAAAGTTTCAAATCTGCTGAAAACGGTTGTCAGTTTGGAGGGAAGCTGATTTAGAAACATCTTCAATTGGGGAGAGGTTAATTTGTTTCATACCTATTACATCATTTCCCTAAATGGCTTGTGCATACATAACAGTGTAGAACCCGTACTTGTAATGAAAGGACCCTGTGGTACGCATCAGTGCCACAATCCTTATAAAAGGAGCGAAAGCTTCTTACTTTTGAGTAAAACTAATCAAAACTTTCACTTTCAAAGTTTTGCTCAAAAGAACAAGTACTTCCCCTTATGATTTTCAAAACCTCAAAAGTTAATATCACTTGTTGAGGGGGAGTATTTGATTAACACTTTGTTCACAAATGATTCTTTGTGGAAATCTTCCCACAAAACTCGAAATGGACATATTCGATATCAAAATTTCGTCAAAAATACCATTTATATGCCATTTTTGAGGGGGAGAAAAATTAGGTGATACAAATATGTTGTGAAGTTTGTGATTGAATCTTCATGCTAAAGACTTAACCAATGAATGGACGTGCTCTTAAATGTTAGTAACTCAAAAAGACTTGTCCGGGACGGGTAATAATTTCAAGCTAGTTCGTTAGTGATGTAAACGTGTCTCGCAAAGGACTTGTCCTAGTAGAATGTACCATTCGAGAAACTCTTGATATACATGAACTTTGACGGGTTTGACAACCTTTTGAGGTTTGTCCACACCTTCAAAGTAGTTATTATAGCTAGTTGTCACCTAAAAGCTGAAAATGTAACTCTTTAACTATGCAACGTAACTATGTCTCGCGAGGAATTGTCTATCTTGAGTCGATCAATTCAAAAGTGCGCGCTCTTCTCTCACCGTGCAGATTTCTGTCAAAACACTTAAGCATGTGTGGAGGGGAAGTATTTCTGCAAAATACTAAACTCTCGCAGTGGTACAAAATGTTTTTACTCATAACCACTTTGAGAGATTTTCAAGAAAATGGTTTTATGGCAACATAGGTTAGTCATGGAGTTATAAGGTGACTAAGGTTAGGAATAACCGTCCTATGATCCGCCAGAGCCGGAGGGATCTACCCAAGGACACCACCAATAGTTAGAATTTAGAAGTCCTTAGGTATGATTATAAAAAGGAGAAAATGAGAATCGGAAAAAAAAGGAGTTGAAGAATTAAAAAGAAAAGTAAAGAAAAGGGTGAAAAGAAATAGCCCTCCAAATTATTCAACTTAGGGCAGACATCGAGTTCAATTCATATGCTACTGGTTGTCACTAGATAACACCGGTATTGAAGATTAAAGTCGTCATAAACCCAGTGACGCATGCACTAAACCTTCTTAGCCACTCAAGTTTCTCTCAACAGAAGCTTGTTTCATTCTTACAGGGAACCCTACGTAAACTATCGGCTTTCTCTTAGAGATTGCTGGCATTGAAGAAGGAGACCCTCTCCCTAGTATCCACTCAGGAAAGCCAAAGCGCACTATTGAGTCTAGAGCCACGGGATTCATCAAAAGATCTCTTAGGAACACTCGACATTTCATCACTTGTCGTTCAACAATAAGGACGCACGTGATACTATTCTAGAGTCCTACACAGATCTTAGCAATCTGTCGAGAACATTTATGAGGGGTTCACAACTGTGATCCTCAGTGATTGAATGGAAACTCCTGCCAGGGTCAACATCAAACAGCCCTGACAGCAGGTCACTTCGGTAACTCCTTGTGGGTTACGCTTAGTATTGTCTCAAACGGTCTACAGTCGTGGGGTGATGCTTTGGTGTACCTCTGCGACTCACCTGAACTATAGGTGTACTTCGGTACATCGTGTTATCCTACTTGAGGGACTCCAACTCAGGAACAGCCTTTGCTAGAATTAGAGATGTGTTTTCACACTATTCTGTTAACACGCTTGAAGTTCGAACTTGTAAGTGCTGGAAATCCTGCTAAGGAGATTCCTTTCAAGAATCGAGTCCTGAAGATGTGGGTCATTACTTGAACTTGTTCAATGTAATGCCAATTGTCCCTTATGGGATTCGGACGGCTGATTCGCCCGACCAAGGTGAATGGAATCAAGACATTCATCAGTAGAACAATTGTAGTAATCAATTATAACAACCCGTAAAATTTCAAACTATGGTAATTATATAACTAAGTTTCACTCCTGGATTTTTTTGAGTTTATTTGAATCAATGACGATAGATTTTCTCGTAAAACATAAAAACCGACACTCGACACTATTTTTATATCAGATTTACGAAAATGTGTCCAGAAATATAATTAATATATTTTTACCAAGTCATTAGTCTCATGTAAAAATGAAGTAATCATTTATCTCGATTAAATTAAACAATTTTATGCGTTTTCACGCTTTTACTTTTTATTTGAAATATGCACCATGGGTGACGTTGATAATCGAAGGATACAAATTAATTATTTCCTGACATTTACTGACACTAAATTAATTCTGGTTACAGTCCAATAATTAACTTTCGGAGTCAATAATATTGGTCTTATTATTTTTATAAAAACATTCACAAAGATGTATTTTCGCATTTTGCTAAAAACACTAAACCGAAGTATCACGGATATATTTAATCTCAAATGGTACCCGAAATACACTGAATAAAGATATATTAGACTTGGTCAAATCTTTTTTTTTTCTTTCGCTGAGCACATGGAAAGCTACCACCTTTATCACATGCATACCTTAAGAATATGTATAAGAAAGTGACTTTGCTTAAATGGGAACTTGAAGAGACAAGGCATGCGCATCTTCTTCTTTTTCTATGGTTCGGCAGCCATAAACCCACGACACAAGCTAGGTCTTTTCATTGTCTCCCATGCTCCATCTAGCTATCTATTATAATATTGCATAGTACAAGGACTCATTGTCATGTCCCTTTCTTACTTCTCTTAGCTTTCTCTCCTCCCCAAGAATGCATCACGAGAAGTGATAGGAAAATGCAATTGATGGTGATTTGTGCTTATATCATACCTATCACAAGAATCACACCAAGAAAGCTTGGTCAAAACAACCTTCTTCTTCTCATTTATATATGGCAGCCGACTCACTCACACAAACCCACTAAAAACCTAGCCTTAATCTTATAGTACTTTCCTCCTCTCCACCCATTTTCAGCAGCCATAGCAAGGGTTAAGTTTTGAAGTTCATATCTTTGAGTTTCCTTAAGCTTCTTTGCGTTCTTGATCCGTGCCATTCGCCATCATCAAGTAAACATCTTCAAACTCTTTTCACATACTTTATCAACACCTATTTATCATGCATACACAAATTTATATCACCGATATGTGTTTGTTGTTTAAAAACCGTGTTTTCGAATAAAA
This sequence comes from Chrysanthemum seticuspe, assembly GCA_019973895.1. Taxonomy (NCBI): domain Eukaryota; kingdom Viridiplantae; phylum Streptophyta; class Magnoliopsida; order Asterales; family Asteraceae; genus Chrysanthemum; species Chrysanthemum seticuspe. Next base: position 56,164,680 of record BPTQ01000002.1, read on the forward strand.
AGTGTAAACTACCTGATGTAATGCGCACTTTTCATAATTTTTTTAACACTTGAAACAAACTCGCGTTAAAAACCATCATTACCACACCAAAGCATTATGATAGCGTAGTAACATATTCGAAATATAGAGTTGCAGAAGTGAACCATGTTTAAAACCTTTGTTATTTCGAAAAATGGCCAATTATCTGATACAAAACCTATTTTTTTCTTATTACTTCACTTAGAATTAATCTTTTGTTAAAAACCTTGTTAGTACACATAAATATAATTTTAGTAATACATAATATTCGAAACCTAGGTTTATTAGAAGTAATCTTGTATTTTATTTCTCAAAAAGAAAAAGTTGTAAAAGTTATGATTTCATGTGAAAACTTAACTAAGTGACTTCCTTTAGGCCTAATAATGAACCCTCTAGAATTAGGTGGCGGGCCATTAGAGTTTTGAAATAGGTAGACCACGAAACAAGCTAAATATAGCCCTTTGAATCAAACAAAACCGAGCCTTAACGAAGAATATACGTTGATTTAAAGTAGCAACGAAACTAACTTTCCAGCTCAAAACAGTCAAAAATAAACAGTCAAAAATATTCTAAGTGTCAAAACCGTTTTTCTCACATGGACATGTTTGAGCCCGTCTTTCTCATAGAAGGAGGCCGTTTTGGAAATTTTATAGCGTTAAGTAAAATGAAGTAGACATGGTCTAGTTTCCAAAACGTCCAACCATTTGTCAAACGGATCTATAACGAATAAACTACAACCTTGTAAACTTGCCCGAAAACTGCCCAAAAACCCCGAAATCAGCCTGAGTACCCAATTTTGAGTCCATTTTGATGTGGGATCGGGTTCAATTGAGCTGAAGTTCAGTTCTAGACTTTTGTAAACCTTGTTCCATACTCCCTAAATCCATTAAGTCGTGTTCCAAACACTGAATAACCAATGTTCTACGACTAGTTTTCCAAGGTCACTTAGCCATTTTGGAGACATAATAAAATATAAAATTTTCAATATAAAACTTCATTTTTCTCGTAAATAACTTAAATAACAACTAGAAAAATATCACAAAACACGTCGGTGATTTTCTAAAATACTTCTAAACAAAACGGCCATACTTTAATTTCGAGATGAACCAATAACGCATTATACAATAATGAGCTTAACTTTCAAACGAGCACGATAATGTAACTACATTTTCACAACTAAACTTCGACGCAAGCATATAAGGTGATATAAACTTTATAAAACTCATTTGCATAGCATTCATACAAGAAACTACTGCACGACCTAAAACATATTATTAATTTAGGTTGCGGTTAGAGTCATCGAACCTCGAATTCCGTGCACATCATTTCAAATGGTATTACTAATTGCTCAAGGTGAGTTCATAGCCCCACTTTTACTCTTTTAACTGTTTTATAAACTCCTTGGGGGAGAATACATGCTACTACTGCTTTTATGATCACAATTGCTTGAAAATTGTTTACTGTTCTCTTGATATTATGACTCTGCCTAAGTTGTTTGCCAAAAGACCCCTTCATCATGAACCATTAATCACTTGCGAGTGAACGCAAATATCGTGGATAGTACTATGGGAATTGACGACCCCGACTCGGTTATCGGAAATAACCGAGGCGCATTATATATGGTATCTCTATGTAATTGGCTATTACATCTTGGGGGCAATTTTATTTACTTACACCAGTAATTAGGTGTATGCAGTTAGTATTGGTTTCATGAGCTTAGTGCAATAATATCAACTTTCTTTTATGGGCGTATAACAACGTAGCCCATGGCTTCTCTTAAACTTGAAAATCTTGTGATCAACTGCTTTATTACTAAACCTATGAATTCACTCAACCATTGTGTTGACTTTTTAGCATGTATTTTCAAGATGAAAAGGCGATAGCTAACTCTGGAGGCGCTTGGGCATTGGCATGGCATGGTCATAGATGACTCTGATATACGAATTGGGACCACATTTTATTAATGGGCCATTTTTCCGCAACAAATCAACTTTTGTAAACTCTATTTTACTTTAATAAATGAAATCTTTTAAGAAAAATCTTTATTTTTCACTTTGTGTTATGATCCAATTGAGTAGCATCCCAAAAACCTTTTCTTCCGCTGCAAACCATTTTTGGGGGTGTTACAGATTGGCATCAGAGCCTTGGTTATAGAGAACTAGGAAATTTTCAAAACCTAGACTATAACCACTTTTACAAAACTTAATCCTATGACCGCCACATGCCTGCCTGCCAAGCTGATTGCCTCACTTATGACTCGTTGAAGTCATCTTTGATAAGATATGTGTTTTATTACCGACAACTTAGTCTCACTATTAGCTATGATTGCCTTACTTATATGTATGTTTACGTACCATCGCGCTACGCCTTCTCCCCCACATAAATGAAATAATTGTTCAGTCTTTCATACCAAACTTTAAAGACATAAGGACATGTTACTGGTATAACTAAGCTAAGCATTGCAAGATTCATTGAACCTCGGGTGAATATAGTTGAGTCCATCTTACTTACCATCATCATCCTATCGTCCCACTCCATCACATCCTCAAGTTAAGGCTGGAAGTATATTGGAGGATGTTCTTCACTCATTTGTTGCTGATTATGATACTCAGCAGCATCTGGTATATGAAGATTTTGACCAAGTGGACCCACTTGAGATGGAGGAGATGAAGCTGAAATGGCAGGTGGCCATGCTTTCAGTAGATATCAAGAGGTTTGAAGAGAAGGCGGGAAGGAAGTTTGGGTTCAAGGGAAAGGATCCAGCTCGTTTTGACAAGAGAAAGGTCAAATGTTTCTCTTGCCACCAGATGGGTCATTTCTCAAGGGAATGCAAAGACAGGAAGAGTGGAGAGGGAGCTAGCTACAATTCCTATCAGCAGAATCAGAAATGAGCTAGCACTTCAGCAGCTCTAGTCACCATGGATGAACAGGTCAACTGGGCTACACATGAACCTGTGAATGAGGAAGTTGCTGATACAGAGAAGCTTGGATTGCTGGCTAGATGTACTTCAGAAGATAGGCATGATCAATTTGCCTTCATGGGACTTTCTCAGGTACACAATTGTATATTTGGTTGTAGTGAAAGATACAATGAACTGAAAGAAGCTTATGATACTATGAAACCTAAATACAATGAATGCTATGTTGATAATGAAGCTTATAAACTTTCGTTAAAAACATTAGAAAGACAAAAGGTATGGTTTCAAAAGAATCAGATAGCTTATGAAGAAAAGATTAAGGTGCTTCAATTTGATCTAGATATTGCAAACATTAACTTTAAACGCACTGAAAAAGAAAAAGCTGATACTATTACTGAGAATCTAGAGCTTAAAGAGAAACTTGCAGAGGAAATAGCTAGACATAAACAATGGTTGATATCTGGTGACAATCTAGCTAGAGAACTCTATAATAGTCAGTCTGTGAACTCAGGAATAGGTTTAGGTTTTCAAAAGTATGTAGGATTGGAAGCTAGGCAAGATGGGCATAAATCTACACCTGCAGGCTTAGAACATTTTAAAAAGGAAGGTGATTTACATGTTGTCCCTGGACCTATTAGAGGTGAATTCATGCCCACTGACTTGTCTGTTGCTGTTGACTTTGATGGATCACACCATCTATATGGCAAAAAGTCAAAAGACTTGCCAGACAACGATGCTTCATCTTATGATAATGTCTCTTTCTCTGACAGTGACAATTCATCGGATCAAGGATCTACTTACAGCTGTGATTCAAGTGATAAGTCAGACCTTCCCAAGCCCTCACCCGAGCCTACTCCCAAGCCTGCACCCAAGTCTATCTACAAGCCTTCTAGGATAGCTGCTGAGGAATTGTCTTCCAAGCCTGTTTCCCCTGAAGACTTGTCTTTTAAATCTTTGAATAATATGTCTGTTAAAAACAATTCCTTTAATGTTTCTGGTTTAAGTACTTCTACATGTAATCGAACATCTTCTTTGTTGAATACATCTTCCAAAAGGAAGACATGTTTTGTTTGTGGAAGTAAATTTCATTTAATTAAGGATTGTGATTTTCATGAGCAAAAATTAGGTGCATGTGCTACTCAGCAGAAACCTAGACCGGTGTGGACCAATGTTAAGAATAGTCCACCTTATGTCCCACAAGCTACTGACTCTCCTTGGAAGAGATCAGCTGATAGACCTTATGTGCAACCTATTAGCCCATATTTTAAACATGGTTATTGGCCTGCATATGTTGACTCTATGAAAAATGGGAAAGGATGTTGGGGCACTGCTGTCAAGTCCTCAGCAGGTTGTTCTTGGAATAATAAGAGACCTAAATATCAATGGAAACCCAAGAACAATGGTGGATCTTACTCTTTTGCTAAACCTAAATCTAATGATCCACAAGGCAGGTTCAAGTCAGCAATGACTTGAGCCTCCTCGGTATACTAACATTCTTTTGTATATATGTTTGTTTCTGTAGGATCATCCCCTTAAGCATAAAGATATTGGTATTGTTGATAGTGGCTGTTCAAGAAGTATGTCTGGCAATAGAGATATGATGCACTATTTTGTTCCTATTGAAGAAGGAGGGAATGTGACCTTTGGTGGAAGTGATGGTAGAATTACTGGGAAAGGCACCATCAAGACACCTCTACTAAACTTTGAGAATGTGTACTATGTTAGGGAACTTCAGAACTTCAACTTGTTCTCAGTCTCACAAATTTGTGACACCAAGAACAAGGTACTCTTCTCTGAAGATGAATGTCTTGTGCTTTCTAAAGAGTTCAAGCTTCCAGAAGATACTTCAATTCTGCTGAGAGTCCCTCGAACTCACAATCTATACACATTCAACCTCAATGAAGTTCACCCTGAAGGTGACCTCACTTGTCTGCTGGCTAAAGCATCATTGGATGAGTCTAACAAATGGCATAGGAGAATGGCTCATGTGAATTTCAAAACAATAAACACTCTCTCCAAAAGGGGACTTGTCGAAGGTCTTCCCACCAAAGTTTTCTCCAATGATCATAATTGTGTTGCATGCAACAAAGGGAAGCAACACAGAGCATCCTACAAAGCTGTCACTGCAGTGAGCATTATCTCTGAGCCTCTTCAACTGTTACATATGGATCTATTTGGTCCAACTCAAGTCAGAAGCATTGATCACAAGTACTATTGTTTGGTTATCACTGATGGATATAGCAGATTTTGTTGGGTGTTCTTTCTAAGGACTAAAGATGAAACAACTCCAGTGCTGAAAGACTTCATCACCCTCGTTGAAAATCAGTTGAACAAGAAGGTTAAGGGAATTCGGTGTGATAATGGGACAGAGTTCAAGAATGCTATTATTATAGAACTCTGTCGGTCTAAAGGGATAAAGAGGGACTATAGTAATCCCAGAACCCCGCAACAAAATGGGGTAGCTGAAAGAAAGAATCGGACCTTGATAGAGGCTGCGAGATCAATGCTTGCAGACTCTAAATTGCCCACTATGTTCTGGACTGAAGTTGTTGGCACAGCTTGCTATGTGCTTAACAGAGTCTCCATTACTAGACCTCACCTCAAAACACCATATGAACTTCTCTTTGGGAAGGTTCCAGTCATTCATTACCTCAAACCTTTTGGTTGTCAAGTGACCATTCTGAACACCAGTGATCCTTTGGGGAAGTTTGATGAGAAGGCTGATGATGGTTATATTGTGGGTTATTCAGCTAATAGCAAGGCTTATAGAGTGTACAACTTATCTGCCAAGAAGATAGAGGAGACCTTGAACCTGAGATACCTGGAGGATAAGCCCAACGTTCAAGGACAGGGTCATGTGTGGTCTTTTGACCTCGACTACCTAACTGATTATCTGGGTTATTCTAGACATATGGCTAACCAAAGTGCAGGCTCTCAAGAAACTCCCACTAACAATGCAGGTACCTTGGATGCTGACTCTGGAAGTGAATTTGAAGATGATGAACATCCCATTCTTGTGCCTTCTTTCTCCCCTAACAATGTTGCAGGTAACTTGTCTAGAGATACTTCAGCTGAGAGTGAAGATGAATCACACTATGCTGAGGACCTTGCTAGGCTTCAGACTCAAGAGTTTGCAGCTAAGCTTGAAGCTGAGAAGGTGGATGGGGAGCTTGCAAATGAGGCTGTCAGTGGAAACCATGTTTCTGCTGACACTGATGCAGTCTCTCCCATCGTCATCAAATCTGCTGAAAGCTCGTCTGTTACTACTCCTATTCCTACTAGAGTGTCCACAGACTTTGGTGACCCGTATACTCGTTTTCCAAGTCCTTCAGATCTTGGAAATCATCAACCCAAATCTGGCATTTTCACCTCACCTTCCTATTACACAACTTTTGTACCAACTGTGTCTAATCTTGAACCCACCATTGATGTCAACCCCACTGCTACTAAAATAATCAACATCACTCACCCTCAATCCAATATTATTGGTGACATTCTAGCTCCTGTTAGAACTCGAAGGACTATCTCTAGTCCTAAATTTGGACAGGTTGCTTTTCTCTCTTATGTCTCAAATAAGCAAAGAGACAATCACACAGACTTCAAGCATTGTCTGTTTGCGTGTTTTCTTTCTCAAGTAGAGCCAACCAGTGTCACTCAAGCTCTTGAAGACTCAAGTTGGATTGAGGCAATGCAAGACGAAATGCAACAGTTTCAGAACCAACAAGTTTGGATCTTGGTACCATTACCAGATGGCAAATATGATATTGGAACTAAATGGATTCTGAAGAACAAAAGAGATGCAAGGGGTGTGGTTATTAAAAACAAAGCAAGATTAGTAGCTCAAGGTTACAGGCAAGAAGAAGGGATTGATTATGATGAAGTGTTTGCACCTATTGCTAGAGTAGAGGCCATTCTAATTTTCTTGGCCTATGCATCATACATGGGCTTCATGCTGTATCAGATGGATGTTAAAGGTGCTTTTCTGTATGGTGAGATTGAAGAGGAAGTTTATGTCACACAACCCAAAGGATTTGAAGACCCAGATCATCCTAATCATGTTTACAAAGTCGTTAAAGCTCTCTATGGACTTCATCAGGCACCAAGGGCATGGTATGCTAGGCTTTCATCATTTCTGCTGAAGCATGGCTACAGAAGAGGTGCCATTGATAAGACTCTTTTTCTGAAGAAGAACTCGACAGACATCATACTTGTGCAAGTGTATGTGGATGACATCATTTTCGGATCCACTAAAGAAGCTTGGTGTAGGGAATTCGAGGATCTGATGAAGGGATAATTTCAGATGAGTGCTATGGGCGAGCTTAATTTCTTTTTGGGTCTCCAAGTTCAGCAGAAACAAGATGGGATATTTATCAGTCAGGATAAATATGTGAGGGACATGTTGAAGAAATTCGGTATGGAAGGTGTCAGGACTACCACAACACCTTATGAAGCTCCAAAAACAAAAGCCAACAATGATCCAGATCTACCTGTGAATGTTCATTTATACAGATCAATGATTGGTTCATTAATGTATTTAACAGCTTCAAGGCCTGATATTACCTTTGCTGTGAGTGTGTGCTCTCGACATCAAGTCACTCCTCTTTCTTCCCATCTCATTGCAGTCAAGAAGATCTTTAAGTACCTCAAAGGTCAACCTCATTTAGGCCTTTGGTACCCAAAAGATTCTCCTTTTAAGTTGGAAGCATATAGTGACAGTGATTATGCTGGTGCAAATCTGGATAGGAGATCCACAACTGGAGGCTGTCAATTCCTTGGAAAGAGATTGATTTCGTGGCAGTGCAAGAAACAAACCATTGTGGCTACCTCAACTACTGAAGCAGAGTATGTTGCTGCTGCAAACTGCTGTGGACAGGTGCTTTGGATCCAAAACCAATTGCTGGACTATGGGTATAACTTCATGAACACAACTCTTTTTACTAATAATCAGAGTACCATATGCATTGTCAAAAATCCAGTTTTTCACAGTAGAACCAAACATATTGAAATCAGACACCACTTTATAAGAGATGCATATGAAAAACATTTGATAAATGTGGCTAAAATTCATATAGATGATAATGTGGCAGATCTGTTAACAAAAGCTTTTGATGGACCAAGGTTTCAACACCTTGTGGTCAATATTGGAATGCTTAACCCTTAACTGCAAAGTTTAAGGGGAGGCATAGGCCTCAGGGGAGGCATATGCCTCAGGGGAGGATTTTATTTGTTTTGTTTTGGTTTCTTTATTTGTTTGTTAGTTTTTTAGTTAAAAAAAAAAAAAAAAAAAAAAAAAAAAAAAAAAAAAAAAAAAAAAAAAAAAAAAAAACTTTCATTTGCAGGTTTGTTGCACTTTTGGATGGTTTTTAACTCACCAGATATACATTGTGTATATCAAAGAGTTGACTAGTCCAAAGGGTACAAGCTTTGGTAAAGACATGTCAAATCTGTTGATAGCTGTAATGATTTGCTCAAAATCATAGGGTCTGCATCCACCCATGCTTAATTGCTAAGAGTTGTATGGTCATCAATTCACCATGGTCTATTCCTTTTTGGAATCCAAGAATTAGCTAGCCCACAAGTATATGGCCTGTGGTAAAGGCAACTGCATCCATATTTGGTTATCAATTCACCAATTCTAAGAATTGACTAGTCCTGAGCAAACGGCTACAGGTAAAGACAAGTCAAATCCGTTTATATAGTTGCTGATTTGCTACTAAATCAGATGGTTATCAATGTACCATAGTTTTCGGACTTAAACATCTGGCTACTCCAGTAGTGATGGCTATTGGTAAAGAGACATCAAATCCATTATTTTCAATGATTCACCTATCGCAGGAGATAACACACCTGGATGTGATGAGAATAGTTTGCAACTGATAAGTATTGATGTACATTATGTCATTTGTTGCTGCAAAGACCTGGCATTTCAAAGCTTGATCATCATAGAGATGAGTTTATTATTGGTTCTTTGCTACTGATATGTGAAAACAATCCTCTAGTACTGAAGTCTCAAAGATCTTTCAAGGTCAGGAAACTGGAACTTAACCAAGTCAAACTCCAGTTTAGGGGAGGATTGTTGGGAATTATGTGAAGTAGGATTTCTGCTGTCATTACTGCCGAAGGATTCTGCTGAAGTAGAAGCAGAATCTGCTGAAGAAGACATTCTACTGAAGAGTAAAAGCCGTGCTGTGTTTCTGCTGAAGGGTGGAAGCTGACTAGGATTAGCATGCGCTGTATTATTTAAATGCTAACCCATCATTATCTTTGAACGGCCCGAGGTTAGCATGGGTATTATTGTACTGCTCAATGTTTGTTTAATATATTAGTCATTAAATGCATGCTTGCATGTTTAGTCGATTGGGTAGTAATAGATTAGGGTTCCTTGTCTATAAAAGGAACCTCATAGTTTGTAATAATTATCTGATCTGAAACATAGAGTTTCAGTTAATAAAAAGATCCATAGAGGATCTAAGTGTTCTTAGTTATAACAACTTGTATTTACTTTCTGCTATAGAATACGAGTTTTAGAGACTGTTTATTAGTTTGCTTATGATTACATAGGTAACACTAACGATCCACGAGTGCTAAAGATCTGTCAAGGTCTGAGAGCTTTCAACAATCACCTATATTCAGCCAGGGACAGTGAGACATAGCTTGATCACCTATGTCTGACTCAGAGGTGAATGTTGCAATACTGAAAGTAGTTATAATAGTGGTATGTCCGGTTGACCTCCTGATTGACTTCTAAAAAGAGTAAAATTTTCATGTGTTTTCATCATAAGAGTTATAAAGGTTTTACTCCTACACATCATACACTGACGTCACAACATTTTCTCACTACGGTACTTTTTCTCCTAAGTGGAAAGCCTTTCTCACTACTACACTCTCTAAACTGACTATTTTACACCACTACCTTACGCCTCCGCGTCTACATCTTACTAGCAACGTGCATGGAGATTTGCATGGCAGATGATGCACACTACCACATCGCGCAAGGACACCACAATGATCCATGTTGAAATGGACCACTTTACGCCATCACTTTGTGCCCTCCGTGCCTATGTTATGTATGTGATTTGCTGAGCAAATAATACATAACCAATAAGATGATGCATGATGCGAGTTAATAATTATAATTTATATGTATCATTTAGATCTGCTTAGTGGATTATGCGCGACTAACTAAAATTTTATTTACCACACGCCATTACTCTATGTTTAGATTATATTTTTGGGTCGCTACAATACCATGTCTTCTGTTTCCCATCCCATCGACTTATCGTCTTCATTACGGAATCATTAAACCTCTATTACTGAATCATCGCAACCCATGTCTCCATCATCCCATCCAATTATCATTCTCTTAGACGTTGAGATCGGAGTCATCTCGTCATCCATTGTAGTAACAATGTCACCCCTACCCCTAAAACTCGTACCCAATCGATGAACCAGATTTCTTCCCTAGCCGTTCTAGGAACAACACACCTCGACATCTACAAGGGGAACCCCTCGCTAAACATAAATAATAAATGAATGACTAACAGATATAAAAACATACCAAGGGTCAACTTGCAACTCAAGTCACTTTTTCTGGGAACGGATTCCTAACTTTTCACTCATTCCTTTGAAATACCAACTGTCTGTCCTACCTTCACTCTTATGAAATAATAAACTTCGTCGTTATGTAACGTAAACTACTTTCAAATATTTTACCAATCACTTCACGGTCATTTTCCCAAAAAGTCTTACTGCCGTGCCATCAAACCGAAAATTTATGATTTTACTAACACCTTAAAAACAATGACCTTACTGATACTTTGCAAACTATTTTCTGATAGTCTGATAAATTGATTAATTTACTACTATTTTATGAAACAACAAACAATTGCAATAGCAAGTTATAAACTATATTACAAATTTTCCCTGCAAGTTATATTACGATCTTATAAACTATTTTACCCTTTTAGTGAGCTGCTTTAGCCACTGTCTAATTTAAAACTATAAAACTTGGTACTCTTACCTTACAAACTATTTTACTCTTACCGTACTAAGTACGAAATCTTCTACCATTTGACAAACAATAAATTGTTTCCTTATAAGCTATTTTACAAATCATTTCACGAGTTATTTTAAAATCTGAATCGTTGTCTTACCAAAATATCACAAAGTTAACTTCGATTTCACTACTATTCGATAAATAATAAATCGTTTTCTATTGCTTTATAAGCTGTTTTAAAAATCACCTTACCAATTTGTTACTTTAATACCGAACCACAAACTACGATTTATCATAATCAAAGTATTTTCTTCTTACTCAATAAAGTAGTTTTACAAACATTTTCATGAACTTCACTACAATTTCCTTACAAACTATTTACTCCTCTTGAAAAACTTTAAAGGATAACCGATATTTTCTTTTGAAAATAAACCAAATTTTTGGAGTAAAAATAAGCACTTTGTTTTGAAAACAATAGATACACATTTTAATGGGAAATGCTTGGAAATAAAACTGACTCGTCATCTGCAAAAGCTAAGGTTTGATATTATTTGAATTTGAGAAACAACTTTTGAATTCACATAAAAACCTCCAACTTGGAACCGAATCCATGTTGTCGCCTAAAACCTTATTTAACAAGTTTTCATCACAAAAGCTGAAATTTAGCAATTTATCAAGCTCTCTCTTAAAATTTTAAAGGCTCTATATTTTTATATATACCCCCACATTCGAGAAGCATAACCTTAAAAAATGAATCCTGCCCATAAATTTATAAAACTTATCGAAACGTACATACCCAACCACATCTTCTTCTATGACGTTTTCACCTTCAATGACTTTTCTTTAAATAACAATTGTGTCAACAATGAAACGCATGGTGACATTTTTCTAAAAATATTTATGCTAATGAGTCAAAAAAAAAATTGTCTGGTTAAACCTTATCAAAAACTTCTTATGCTAAGAAATATCAAACATCAACCCTTGCAAAATTGTTTTATTTGCATCACGTGTAAAAACCGGTTTTATAGGATCTTTTCGAGAATGTAAATCTCTTACCCATTTTTTTTAATCCAAAGAAATTGTGCCTCTTGAAGGATTCTTTTTATTCGAATAAATTTATTCACGTCACGTTTGCGAACAAAACTAGAAAAATTCAAAAAATAAATGAATAAATAAATAAATAAATAAATAAATAAAATAAATTCCCTTTGTCACCTAAGCGACTAACACAAACCTAACCTCGAAGACGAGGTTCCCATAAAGGGTAGGTACTATAACAACCCGTAAAATTTCAAACTATGGTAATTATATAACTAAGTTTCACTCCTGGATTTTTTCGAGTTTATTTGAATCAATGACGATAGATTTTCTCGTAAAACATAAAAACCGACACTCGACACTATTTTTATATCAGATTTACGAAAATGTGTCCAGAAATATAATTAATATATTTTTACCAAGTCATTAGTCTCATGTAAAAATGAAGTAATCATTTATCTCGATTAAATTAAACAATTTTATGCGTTTTCACGCTTTTACTTTTTTTTTGAAATATGCACCATGGGTGACGTTGATAATCGAAGGATACAAATTAATTATTTCCTGACATTTACTGACACTAAATTAATTCTGGTTACAGTCCAATAATTAACTTTCGGAGTCAATAATATTGGTCTTATTATTTTTATAAAAACATTCACAAAGATGTATTTTCTCATTTTGCTAAAAACACTAAACCGAAGTATCACGGATATATTTAATCTCAAATGGTACCCGAAATACACTGAATAAAGATATATTAGACTTGGTCAAATCTTTTTTTTTTTCTTTCGCTGAGCACATGGAAAGCTACCACCTTTATCACATGCATACCTTAAGAATATGTATAAGAAAGTGACTTTGCTTAAATGGGAACTTAAAGAGACAAGGCATGCGCATCTTCTTCTTTTTCTATGGTTCGGCAGCCATAAACCCACGACACAAGCTAGGTCTTTTCATTGTCTCCCATGCTCCATCTAGCTATCTATTATAATATTGCATAGTACAAGGACTCATTGTCATGTCCCTTTCTTACTTCTCTTAGCTTTCTCTCCTCCCCAAGAATGCATCACGAGAAGTGATAGGAAAATGCAATTGATGGTGATTTGTGCTTATATCATACCTATCACAAGAATCACACCAAGAAAGCTTGGTCAAAACAACCTTCTTCTTCTCATTTATATATGGCAGCCGACTCACTCACACAAACCCACTAAAAACCTAGCCTTAATCTTATAGTACTCTCCTCCTCTCCACCCATTTTCAGCAACCATAGCAAGGGTTAAGTTTTGAAGTTCATATCTTTGAGTTTCCTTAAGCTTCTTTGCGTTCTTGATCCGTGCCATTCGCCATCATCAAGTAAACATCTTCAAACTCTTTTCACATACTTTATCAACACCTATTTATCATGCATACACAAATTTATATCACCGATATGTGTTTGTTGTTTAAAAACCGTGTTTTCGAATAAAAAGTGTAAACTACCTGATGTAATGCGCACTTTTCATAATTTTTTTAACCCTTGAAACAAACTCGCGTTAAAAACCATCATTACCACACCAAAGCATTATGATAGCGTAGTAACATATTCGAAATATAGAGTTGCAGAAGTGAACCATGTTTAAAACCTTTGTTATTTCGAAAAATGGCCAATTATCTGATACAAAACCTATTTTTTTCTTATTACTTCACTTAGAATTAATCTTTTGTTAAAAACCTTGTTAGTACACATAAATATAATTTTAGTAATACATAATATTCGAAACCTAGGTTTATTAGAAGTAATCTTGTATTTTATTTCTCAAAAAGAAAAAGTTGTAAAAGTTATGATTTCATGTGAAAACTTAACTAAGTGACTTCCTTTAGGCCTAATAATGAACCCTCTAGAATTAGGTGGTGTTGGAAAATTTAGTGCACTTGTGGGATTAGTTCACACCTTGTAATGGGTTAGGAGGTACGGAGTGTACACCCATAAGGTCCATGAACACCCTGACTCTTATGGTGGTTTGTATTAGTAGTTCTTGAGGAAAGTACTGCTTGTGGAAAGTACTGCTTGTGGTTTCCACTGATAAGCAGTGTTTCCACTGATAGGCAGTGTTTCCACTGAAGTAGTGTATCCACTGCTAGTACTATGAAAGTACTGATAAGCAGTGCTTCCACTGATAGGTTGTATTTCCACTTCAAGTGGAAAGTACTGCTAGTGGAAAGTACTGTTTATTGAAAGTACTGCTAAATGGCAGTTACAACTGCATTATGACCACATTTAATTGGTCATGTAACCACTAACAGCTATAATGGGGATAGTTATGAGGTGATTAATTGGCCGATTAATCCTCATAATTCCATTTGAACGGTTGAGAGTAACCTCCTATAAATAGGAGATCTGTTTATGCATGAAAAGATACAGAAAACGATAAACACTTATAAGCGAAAGGGTTATTGAATTGTGCCTAATTCTATAACTGCATTTGGTCTTATCCCAAGTAGATATTCGTGTAACCCAGGCATTAGGGTCGAATAGTTTACTTTGGAAAGTGATCACACGATTCCAAGTGATATCCTGTAACCACCTAGTGGTATTTGTTACTGCTGACCTTGTTGTTTGTTTCTGCTGAACAGTTGTTGATTATCTTTACCCTGCTTTGGGACGAATATACACCAACAATCAAAGTAAACTATTTTGTGATAATCAATGGCAACTGCTGCAATGAAACACATGGCTTCAAACTTTGCTAAGCTGGATAAGTTTGAAGGGGTGGACTTTAGGAGGTGGCAGAAGAAGATGCACATCTTGCTGTCAAGCATGAGTGTGGTTTGTGTGCTGACTACTCCAATTCCTGATGATGGGGATGATGCTACTGTAGAGCAGATCAGGAGGAGGAGCAAGTGGGAGAATGATGACTACATATGCAGAGGTCTTATTCTGAATGGTATGTCTGATTCTTTGTTTGATATTTATCAGAACTTTGAATCTTCCAAAGAACTGTTGGATTCCTTGGATGCCAAATATATGGCTGAGGATGCATCAAGTAAGAAGTTCCTTGTTAGTAATTTCACAAATTACAAAATGACTGATTCAAGACCAGTTATGGAACAATACAATGAACTTCTTG
This sequence comes from Chrysanthemum seticuspe, assembly GCA_019973895.1. Taxonomy (NCBI): domain Eukaryota; kingdom Viridiplantae; phylum Streptophyta; class Magnoliopsida; order Asterales; family Asteraceae; genus Chrysanthemum; species Chrysanthemum seticuspe. The sequence continues at coordinate 56,179,763 of BPTQ01000002.1, forward strand.
GAATACTTGGAAGGTTTACACAACACCAAATGAACACGGATGAGGCTATCAAAGTCTCTTGTGTCATTGACAAACTCCCTCCTTCATGGAAAGATTTCAAGCATACCTTGAAACATATGAAGGAGGAGTTAACTCTTGTTGAGTTGGGCAGTCATCTGCACATTGAGGAATCTCTCAAGGTGCAGGATAATGACAAACCAAAGAGTAGCAATGCTGCTGGACCATCTGTTGTCAATATGGTAGAGCATAACAACTCTACCAGGTACAATGACAACAAAGGAAAACGCAAATATCATGACAACACAAGGGCAGATCCTAACAAGAAGGCTACACCTACTTGTTGGAAATGTGGCAAGACTGGTCACATTAAAAGGGACTGTAAGGGTGTTAAAGTTGGTGGTAAATCCAATGGATCAGGCACTAATGGTTCAGGGAGTGGTGGTTCAGCCAACTCACTGAAAGGTCAGAATATGTTTAATAAGTCTTTTCAGATTTATTATGTTACATATGTATCTGAATCTTTTTATGTGCAGGATGATGATGTTGTGTGGTGGGTTGACTCTGGTGCAACAGTTCATGTGTGTAAAGATAGAAGCTGGTTCAAGACTTATGAGTCACTGAATGATGGTTCTATTCTTCACATGGGAAATGAGTCAACAGCCTTGGTGCATGGTCGTGGTTGTGTAGATCTTAGGTTTAGTTCTGGAAAGATTGTAACTTTGTTTAATGTTATTCATGTTCCTGATATCAGGAAGAACTTGGTTTCAAGTAGTGTTTTGAATAATCATGGATATAAACAAGTTATTGAATCTGATAAATTTGTTCTTTCTAAATGTGGTGTTTTTATTGGTTTTGGTTATTTATGTAATCAAATGTTCAGGCTTAATATTACCACTGACAGTGTTATTTCAGCTTTTGTGACCATATACGATCAGACTGATTATACCCTGTGGCATGCTAGACTTGGTCATGTTCACTATAAAAGAATGCAAGATATGTCTAGGGATGGTTTAATCCCTGCTTTTGACATGGACACTGAAAAGTGTAAAACTTGCATGTTGACCAAGATAACCAAGAAACCCTTTCAGGGTGTTAGTCGTGAGACTAAGATCTTGGAGCTTATTCACAGTGACCTGTGTGATTTGCATGCCACTCCTTCTTTGGGGAATAAGAAGTACTTTGTGACATTTATTTATGATGCTTCTAGATTTTGTTATGTCTATTTATTACATACCAAGGATGAAGCATTAGATAAATTCAAAGTGTTTAAAACTGAAGTTGAATTACAACTTGGGTCTTTAATCAAAAGATTAAGGACTGATAGGGGAGGTGAGTACATGGATACTCAGTACTTTCAGTCTGTTGGAATAATCCATGAAACGACTGCCCCTTATACTCCTCAGCAAAATGGTATTTCTGAAAGGAAAAACAGGGTGCTGAAGGAGATGGTTAATTCCATGTTGTCCTATTCAGGACTGAGTCAAGGGTTCTGGGGTGAAGCTATGTTAACAGCTTGCTATTTGCTAAATAGAGTTCTCAACAAAAGGAACAAGGTTACCCCTTATGAACTCTGGACTAAAAAGAAACCCAACCTGAATTATCTCAAGGTTTGGGGTTGTAGGGCTGTTGTAAGACTCCCTGATCCAAAGCAAAAGACTTTGGGTAAAAGAGGCATTGACTGCATCTTTGTTGGATATGCTGAGCATTCCAAGGCTTTTAGGTTCTATGTTATTGAACCTAATGAACATGTTTCAGCTAACACAATAATTGAATCAAGGGATGCAGATTTTGATGAGAATAGATTCTCATCAGTCCCTAGACCAAGTCAGAGGATTCCTAATGGAACTCATGACACTGGTGTATCAGAGGTCCCTGATGATGAACCATCAGTGGTCCCTGATGAGGTTGTGGTTCAGCAACCTGAACCTGTGCTCAGGAAAAGCAAAAGGGTCAGGACTCCAAAGTCATTTGGACCTGAGTTTCAACTATACTTAGTTGAAGGTACCAGGGATGAGGTCTCAGACCAATACTCCTATTGCTTCATTGTTGAGGATGACCCCCAAAACATTTGAAGAAGCAATGAAGTCCCAGGATATTGCTTTCTGGAAAGAAGCAATCAATGATGAGATGGATTCCATCATGGGCAACAACACTTGGGTGTTGGTTGATCTACCTCCTGGTTGCAAACCTTTGGGTTGCAAATGGATTTTCAAAAGAAAAATGAAGGTAGATGGAACTATTGAAAAGTTCAAGGCTAGACTAGTCATTCAGGGCTTTAAACAAAATTCAGGAATAGACTATTTTGATACTTATGCCCCTGTGGCTCGTATCAGTACCATAAGACTGCTGATTGCTATGGCATCTATTCACAATCTGGTTATTCATCAGATGGATGTGAAAACAGCTTTCTTGAATGGTGAATTGGAAGAGGAGGTTTATATGAACCAACCTCAGGGCTTCATCATGCCTGGCAATGAAAATAAGGTGTGTAAACTGATTAAGTCTCTTTATGGACTTAAGCAGGCACCTAAGCAATGGCATCAAAAGTTTGATGAAGTGGTTTTGTCTAGTGGTTATGTTCTTAACCAAGCTGACAAATGTGTATATAGCAAATTTGATGAATCTGGTAAAGGAGTCATCATTTGTCTATATGTTGATGAAATGTTGATCTTTGGCACTGACCAAAATCAGGTTGACCTGACAAAGGAATTTTTGTCATCAAGGTTCTCCATGAAAGACATGGGGGAGGCTGATGTTATCCTTGGTATAAGGATTAAACATGAAAGTAATAGAATTTCTATCTCTCAGTCTCATTATATTGAGAAGGTACTGAGGAAATTCAATTACTTTGATTGTACTCCAGTGAGTACACTTATGGATACTTGTGAGAAGCTGATGCCTAATCATGGCAAGGCTGTATCTCAACTTGAGTATTCTAGGGTAATTGGCTGCCTGATGTATGCCATGACTTGTACAAGACCTGATATTGGTTTTGCAGTGGGAAAATTGAGCAGGTATACTAGTAATCCTAGTGCTCATCACTGGCAAGCAGTTCAGAGGGTACTGAAGTATTTGAAGAGAACTATGGATTATAGTCTCTCATATACTGGTTACCCATCAGTGTTGGAAGGTTACACTGATGCAAGTTGGATCAGTAACACTGAAGACAATTCGTCTACCAGTGGCTGGGTATTCCTACTTGGTGGAGGTGCAATTTCTTGGGCATCCAAGAAACAAACTTGCATCACCAGTTCAACAATGGAATCTGAATTTGTGGCTCTAGCAGCTGCTGGTAAAGAAGCTGAATGGTTGAAAAACTTGCTTCTTGAGATTCCATTGTGGCCTAAACCTATAGCACCTATTTCTATCCGGTGTGATAGTGCAGCTACATTGGCTAAGGCTTATAGCCAGATGTACAATGGTAAGTCTAGACACTTAGGTGTCAGACATAGCATGATTCGTGAGCTTATCATGAATGGGGTGGTATCTATAGAGTTTTTGAGATCTCAACAGAACTTAGCTGATCACTTGACGAAGGGTCTGGCTAGAGACTTGGTTATAAAGTCTGCTAAAGGGATGGGTTTAAGTCCAACTTAGTCACTGAATGCTAGGACACCCAACTCCCTCCTGAGGAAACTTGGGAGCTGAGTTCAATGTGGAAAGCTGAACATTCAGTGGACTGGAGCACATGTTTTATTTACATCCCAAGGTTGTGCTCAGAACCTGCTGAAAGGAGGATGAAGTCTTTACTTCTTAATGGTTAATTTTCTTTGAAAAAGTGCTTGGCAGGAGCATGATTAAAGAGGAACCACCTATGTAAATGTTGGAGTTTTGCCGCTTCAGGAAGCTTTGGACTTTTAGCTTTTACAACATTTATGAATTTGGATATGGACACATGGCTTGTATAGTGTCAGGAGTTGTTAAGTGTTTGAAAACTTGTGTGTATTTTATCTTCAAGTATTCAAATGAGTTGAAGGGTTCAATTCTTAGAACACCCTGATTCTCGAATATTTGAACGTGTAATTTACTAAGATGGAAATTCAATCCTCAGGACATTTTCGTTTATGCACATGTTTTGCTTGATGTTTATTTTTCATGCAAAGGAAGTGAACTAAATTTGGGGAGGATTGTTGGAAAATTTAGTGCACTTGTGGGATTAGTTCACACCTTGTAATGGGTTAGGAGGTACGGAGTGTACACCCATAAGGTCCATGAACACCCTGACTCTTATAGTGGTTTGTATTAGTAGTTCTTGAGGAAAGTATTGCTTGTGGAAAGTACTGCTTGTGGTTTCCACTGATAAGCAGTGTTTCCACTGATAGGCAGTGTTTCCACTGATAGGCAGTGTTTCCACTGAAGTAGTGTATCCACTGCTAGTACTATGAAAGTACTGATAAGCAGTGCTTCCACTGATAGGTTGTATTTCCACTTCAAGTGGAAAGTACTGCTAGTGGAAAGTACTGTTTATTGAAAGTACTGCTAAATGCCAGTTACAACTGCATTATGACCACGTTTAATTGGTCATGTAACCACTAACGGCTATAATGGGGATAGTTATGAGGTGATTAATGGGCCGATTAATCCTCATAATTCCATTTGAACGGTTGAGAGTAACCTCCTATAAATAGGAGATCTGTTTATGCATGAAAAGATACAGAAAACGATAAACACTTATAAGCGAAAGGGTTATTGAATTGTGCCTAATTCTATAACTGCATTTGGTCTTATCCCAAGTAGATATTCGTGTAACCCAGGCATTAGGGTCGAATAGTTTACTTTGGAAAGTGATCACACGATTCCAAGTGATATCCTGTAACCACCTAGTGGTATTTGTTACTGCTGACCTTGTTGTTTGTTTCTGCTGAACAGTTGTTGATTATCTTTACCCTGCTTTGGGACGAATATACACCAACAGGTGGCGGGCCATTAGAGTTTTGAAATAGGTAGACCACGAAACAAGCTAAATATAGCCCTTTGAATCAAACAAAACCGAGCCTTAACAAAGAAGATACGTTGATTTAAAGTAGCGACGAAACTAACTTTCCAGCTCAAAACAGTCAAAAATATTCCAAGTGTCAAAACCGTTTTTCTCACATGGCCATGTTTGAGCCCGTCTTTCTCATAGAAGGAGGCCGTTTTGGAAAATTTATAGCGTTAAGTAAAATGAAGTAGACATGGTCTAGTTTCCAAAAAGTCCAACCATTTGTCAAACGGATCTATAACGAATAAACTACAACCTTGTAAACTTGCCCGAAAACTGCCCAAAAACCCCGAAATCAGCCTGAGTACCCAATTTTGAGTCCATTTTGATGTGGGATCGGGTTCAATTGAGCTGAAGTTCAGTTCTAGACTTTTGTAAACCTTGTTCCATACTCCCTAAATCCATTAAGTCGTGTTCCAAACACTGAATAACCAATGTTCTACGACTAGTTTTCCAAGGTCACTTAGCCATTTTGGAGACATAATAAAATATAAAATTTTCAATATAAAACTTCATTTTTCTCGTAAATAACTTAAATAACAACTAGAAAAATATCACAAAACATGTCGGTGATTTTCTAAAATACTTCTAAACAAAACGGCCATACTTTAATTTCGAGATGAACCAATAACGCATTATACAATAATGAGCTTAACTTTCAAACGAGCACGATAATGTAACTACATTTTCACAACTAAACTTCGACGCAAGCATATAAGGTGATATAAACTTTATAAAACTCATTTTCATAGCATTCATACAAGAAACTACTGCACGACCTAAAACATATTATTAATTTAGGTTGCGGTTAGAGTTATCGAACCTCGAATTCCGTGCACATCATTTCAAATGGTATTACTAATTGCTCAAGGTGAGTTCATAGCCCCACTTTTACTCTTTTAACTGTTTTATAAACTCCTTGGGGGAGAATACATGCTACTACTGCTTTTATGATCACAATTGCTTGAAAACTGTTTACTGTTCTCTTGATATTATGACTCTGCCTAAGTTGTTTGCCAAAAGACCCCTTCATCATGAACCATTAATCACTTGCGAGTGAACACAAATATCGTGGATAGTACTATGGGAATTGACGACCCCGACTCGGTTATCGGAAATAACCGGGGCGCACTATATTTGGTATCTCTATGTAATTGGCTATTACATCTTGGGGGCAATTTTATTTACTTACACCAGTAATTAGGTGTATGCAGTTAGTATTGGTTTCATGAGCTTAGTGCAATAATATCAACTTTCTTTTATGGGTGTATAACAACGTAGCCCATGGCTTCTCTTAAACTTGAAAATCTTGTGATCAACTGCTTTATTACTAAACCTATGAATTCACTCAATCATTGTGTTGACTTTTTAGCATGTATTTTCAGGATGAAAAGGCGATAGCTAACTCTGGAGGCGCTTGGGCATTGGCATGGCATGGTCATAGATGACTCTGATATACAAATTGGTACCACATTTTATTAATGGGCCATTTTTCCGCAACAAATCAACTTTTGTAAACTCTATTTTACTTCAATAAATGAAATCTTTTAAGAAAAATCTTTATTTTTCACTTTGTGTTATGATCCAATTGAGTAGCATCCCAAAAACCTTTTCTTCCGCTGCAAACCATTTTTGGGGGTGTTACATCAATTCTTTATGAAAAGATTACAATTATCAATTGGTGTTCGTGACTGTACCGGTGATGTTGCTGCTAATGGATGCTCGTGGGAGGAAGAGATCGTGTTGATTCTCCACATGCTCATACCAACAACATCACAAAAGAAGTTCTCTGAAAATCAAAGGCAACACAAAGTTATAATGATTCCTCATCAAATCAAATAATCTACAAAGTTATAAAGACTAGAGAACTACTTCACATCTGGAATTCATTGTCAAATGAGCGTGTGAGCATCTTGGAGAAAGACGTGGAGATGCTGGAGCAACGAAGCTGACCTGTAGCTGACAACAACACACTATCACAACCACCACAAAGAACAAAGAATTAAAGAACAAAGAAATCAAGACGTCAAAAGCAGAATACTTCAAAAGAAACAAGATCCCTACACTGGGGAGATTGTTCGAATCAAGGCACTTCTTCTCACAAGAAAGAAGAATGTCAGAAGACGTCAAAGCTACTATTACATCTGCACCAACAACTGTTTAAGATTACTTAAGATATCAATTACTAACACTTGGGGGAGATTGTTGGAATCACTCCTAAACCATTTCTCAAGTGTTAGTAATCAATATGTAATAGTTAGCTTCCCCGAACGCGCTATGTATGCATATCAAGTTTTTGGCGCCGCTGCCGGGGAATAAAATAGCTATTTAGATTTCCACCTCGTTTAGGTTCCTTTGCTTGATTCCTATCAAGTGAGATTTTTTCACAATTTTAGCTTCCTCGTAGTCTATCCCCCTTCTTCATGACCTTTGTTAGTAACCCCATCACTTTTCATCATGGAAGGTGATAATCAACCACCACTCATCAATCCACCACCAAATGACCCGCCAAGAGGCCGCACTCTTGGTGAATACTCTAGATCAAACAACCTAGGCTATAGGAACACCATTGAGCTCCCCGATCAAGCTCAAACTACGGCTCTGCGATCCGACACCATCCGGTTGGTGCAAAACGGATGTGCATTCCATGGACTTCGTTCCGAAGATCCTAATCAGCATCTTAAGGATTTCCTTAAAATCGTCGATTCCATCAACCTCGATGCTACTACTCAGGAGACCACGCGCTAGCGTCTCTTCCAATTATCTCTACGGGACCAAGCTAGTAATTGGCTTGAGCGACTTCTCGCCGGCTCCATCTCAAGTTGGGATGATCTCACTTCTCGTTTCCTTGCCCAATTTTTCCCATCGTGGAGAACTACTAAGCTTAGAAGGGACATCTTGAAGTTCCAACAACTTCAAGGCGAGTCCCTCTATGAGGCATGTACCTGATTCAAAGACTTGCTCCATAGAGTCCCTCATCATGGCATTGATCTTTGGCTTCAGGTCCAAATCTTCTATGACCATACCAACTTAATCACCAGGCGATCCATTGATTGAGCCGCCGGTGGAAGGCTTAGCAACTTCAACGCAGAAGAATCATAGGATATTATAGAAGAGCTTGCCGATCAAAGCTACGGAAATTGGAGTGAATCCCATGAAACCCCCATTAAAGTGGTTAATGCCATATCAACTCCTCATGAGCCTTCCAACATCACTGAAGAGCAAATGAGTGCTCTTGAGAGAAGGATCGATTATCTAATTGAGAGGCAAAAGAGAGGTCATGAACCAATCCCTTGAGCAACGGTTAATTCCGCTAACTCCGCCAACCACCCAACACCTCTCTCTGAATCACCAAGCCGTGAGCAAAATCTCAATTCCAAACGACGCTTCCGTTCTACTTCTCCAATACCACTCTCACCAAGATTTAAGGAACAAATGAGAGAGTACATGGCAGCCCATACGGAAAGATCAGCAAAATTTGAAGAAGAGGTTTATAGGCAAAGGGAGGAAATGCAGGCAAAAATGACGGAGATGATGAACTTGGTGAATGAGTATACTAAGATGAAGGTTCCCGAGAAGGTGCTAGTGAGAAGCGATGATCACCCTCCCCCCACTTTGTTTGTTAACGCCATTTACATTGTATCCGATGAAGGTGGAGTAGTTGAGAAGAAGGAGAATAAGGAAAGCAAGGATAGTAAGAAAAAGGAGAAGGCTGAAACCAATGATGAACCCGAGACCATTGAATACTACCTTAAGCACGAGATTAATAAGAAAACAATTGTTAACCAAGTGAACAACTTTAGGTACAATGAGGTTCTTCAGAAAGCCCTCGAAGGAGAAATAACAGAAGAAGAATATGACACCATGCCTATGGGACCTATGTACGAATTGATTCTAAAAAAACCAGTGACTAAAAAACGAGAAACCACGAGGAATTTCTTAATACCATGTAGCATAGGCGACATCGATAATATAAATGCCTTAGCCGATCCGGGATCTGACGTAAACATAATGCCGCTATCAGTCTATAGTAAGTTGACTAAGGAGGAGCCAACTAAGACCAATCTTAGACTTTCCTTAGCAAATCACACATATGTCTATCCCGTAGGAATAGCGGAGGATGTCCTAAGTAAGGTGGCCAATATTGTCTATCCAGTGGACTTCGTGATCATAGACATTAAGGAAGATAGAAATATGCCACTCATTCTTAGAACACCTTTTCTGGCCACTGCCAAGGCAACCATCAAATGCGGTGAGTATATCATGATACTCAAAAGGGGCAAGGGATACGCTAGGATACCTATTGTTCCAAGATATCCTATGAAGATAATGGAGAAGATAACTGATGAGAATCCGCAGGTCCCTAACAATATGGTTAAAAAGAAAATTAACGAATGGGAAAGAGCGCTTAGAGAATTCATGGTTCAAGGGCTACATGCGACATTGTGGAAACGTGATAAAAAAGTTAGGAAATAATCCTACCTCAATACCACAAACTCAAAATAACCCTAAGGAATTTTTGAATGGAGAAAAGGTGATTTTGTATAAATCGAGAATAAAAGCATTAAGAGGAAGAAATAAGCCAAGATGGTTTTGACCTTATACGGTGAAGGAAACTAATCTAAAAAATAAAATCATGAGAAATATCGGTTAGGGTAATTTTGGCACCAAATTAAAAAATTTTCATGACATGTAGGAGTGGGCCATTAGTCTTAATAAAGCGTCTCATGGATAGGAATTTATACGACTAGCACAAAACCCTTTACCACTCAAATTCCACCCCAAAAATGTGAGGTTCGCCCCTAGATTTGTAGGAATTAAAGCATTCATCTTTAATGCTTTGAGAGTGTACCGGTAGTATAATAGATTCTATAACTTGTTTTGTGATGCATCCCGATATCGCTAGTGATACTACACTTGTGTAGTTAGGAATAACTAAATGATAAGAGGCATTAGGATAACCCTTGTTTGATACCCGTATTATAATTGCTTCTTCCACATCGGTTGAGTAATTCTACCATACCCTTGCATTATACTCATCTTTAGTACACGATACCCCTAGTTAACCCCTCAGAGCCTATCCTTTTGGTGGTTCTCGTGATGTTTTGGTTTTCCGGAATATCAATGAAGAGCATTGTTTACAATCCACCCCCAAATATACACCCAAATTGCCTTAGCCTACCTTGTATGCACTCACTTTTAGTGCATTATGTTATCATACTAAACCCTTAGTTCAATTATCTAGTTACTTGCATGTTTGCTAAGGCGAGTCATATCCTTTGTATACAGTTTTGGGACAATTGGGTCTCATGGGAAAAGTTAAATTTTATGGAATGACGGAAAAGAACGTTAAATTCAATTCCCTTTATTTACGTAATAATGTACTCCAAGTGTTATGATCTTCTCAATTCGGGTCAAATTAGTATTAGAAATAATAAAAACTCAAGTGTAGGGATGTGCCTCTAAATCCCTTATATTTTGATGTTATCGTAGAGGATGGTAGAGTAAAAGTGTATGAAAAAAAAGAGTGTTGAAAAAAAAAACAAAAAAAATGAAAAAAAAAAACATACGGGCTACCATCCTACATCTATCTTTATATTTATGTTTGTATGTTTCAAGTTATCTAGAGTTTAGAGTGTCGAGTCTTGGCTTAGCAACGCCATTCTTCTCATGCTTGTAACATAAAGATTTTTGACTTGCCACCACTAAATCGCCTATCCAACCAAACCATTTGTTTCCTTACCGTAAGCCTAACATTACAACCCTTTAAAAGACATCTTAGATAGTTTTTCCTAGGTGCTTACGCCAAAGCGGTGGAGGTTTGATCTAGTCTCAAGCCAATGGTAATCTATGTACTAGGACCGGTTAATGAGTCTTTATCTTCCATTTCCAATCTGATATATTTCATATACACCCGAGACATGAGAGTATCCAAACACCACTTGTGAGGTGCTAGTATATAATTTTCATGCTTGTTATGACTTTTTCGGGGCTTATACTTGTTGTGAATTGTTCTAAACCAATGCTTCATGCCCCCTAACTTTTAAATTGATTGGCCAAAAGCACATTTGCTTGAAGACAAGCAAATACTAAGTGTAGGGATATTTGATAAGGATTTAAAAGGTACACTTTTGAGGGGTCATTTAAGCCCTTAATCGACCACTTTTATATCCGTTACTGCTTAATTTCGTTCCTTTTCACTTTTTAGGTCTCTTGAAGGCAAAATGCTTGAATGATGCTTATTTGGACGAAAAGGCGTGAATATGTGAAGAAAATGGCTAAAGTCAAGATCAAGACACTCAAGCTGCTGAAAGTGCACCTGACGGCGTCACAAACAAAGAGCGACACCGTCCCTATAGTTGTGATGACTCAGGAGTGAAATTGCTATTTTGCACCTGACGGCGTCAGGCTTTGAAGAGTAGGGCGTCACGAATACCTTTTTGACAGCCTAGATCCAGATTCAGACATCATCAGAAGTTGAAGCTGACGGCGTCACAACCTCCCAAAGTTGACTTGGTCAAGACGAAACCCTAATGGCGGCGATCCGACAGCGTCACAATTAAAAGGTGACACCATCGCAGTTGTAACTCTATATATAGAATTCGATTTTCAGACTTTTAAAGAGGTAGATTTGTGGAGTAAGAACCTAAAACAATTTTGTTTTGTCTTGGGCAGTATCTTAGGGTTCTCATACCCTATTTTACATCAAGATAAGTTATTTACTTCATTGATTTCATTATGTCTTCGATTGTATGTGTGTATGCTTGCATGTTTACCATGTCCGGCTAAATTACGTGTGTGTTTGCCTAGATCCATGAAACCTAGTTATTAATTATTGATTGGTTGTCTCTTATCTTAATTGTAATTGGCTTAGGATTGCAATAGGCCATCTTTGTGTTTTTAATGCTTGAGTAATCTTTGGGAACCTTAGTTTATGATCACCTAGAGTAATTGTGGGCTAAAAATCCAAAGATAACCTTAGAGTTAGTTTATGAATCCTAGAGATTTTGTAGGCAATAACCTTAAGGTATTCTCAAAGAGTTAGGGAGAAAAGCATACCCTACGACCTTAGAAGACACAACGCGTTAAGAATAAGGACGTGACAATTCAACCATTAATAAAAGATAACTAGGGAGTAATAGTATCTAGGTAGACACATTTTTAATCATCATACGAGCACACATCAATAGACATAGACTACCCCTTAGCTTAGATTAGATAATTAGAATAGTAGAGTAATCGGTAGAAGTACCACCCCCAAATCCAATACCCCAAAATCAGCCAATACTTAAGAAATATTTTTACAACTACATTTTATGTACGTCGATAAAGACCACATAAGTTACGTAACGCAAACACATGAGAAAGTATTTGAAAACATTTATTGATGAACTACAAGCATTTCAGAAACTGAAACATGTGAAAACCTTTTGTGTTTAAACTTTAAGTATTACCACATAAGTTAAAACGATACGAGTGTCTCATAGCAAATCATTTTTCAAACATTACCATTTAGGGTCATAAACGGAATATATTATCTAAGACTTGCCATATTATATATAGGTTTTGTGTTGAAGCCGTTGTCATATCATACTTGCTATTGTTGTGCATTTCCTACCGTATCACTAAGGTAAGTTCATAGCCCCACTTTTACTCTTTTAACTGTTTTATAAACTCTTTGGGGGAGAATACATGCTACTACTACTTTTATGATCACAATTGCTTGAAAACGGTTTACTGTTCTCTTGATATTATTATTATTATGCCTAAGTTGTTAGCCAAAAGGCCCCTTCATCATGAACCATTAGTCACTTGCGAGTGAACGCAAATATTTTATATAGTACTATGGGGATTAACGACCCCGTCTCGGTTATCGGAAATAAATGGGGCGCACCATATTTGAATCTCTTAGGTAATTGACAATTACCTCCTGGGGGGAAAATTATTACGTACACCAGTAGTTAGGTGTATGCAGTTGAGTCTTGGTGTCATGAGCTTAGGGCAATAATATCAACTTTCCATTTTGGACGTATAACATCTTAGCCCAGGTTAACTAAGACTTTGTATGCGTACATTGTCAATTTTACAAACTGATATATCTTGTGATCAACTGCTTTATTACTAAACCTATGAATCCACTCAACCGTTGTGTTGACCTTTTAGCATGTATTTTCAGGATGAAAAGGCGATAGCCAACTCTGGAGGCGCTTGGGCATTGGCATGGCATGGTTATAAATGACTCTGATTTACGTATGGGGACCATATTTTATTAATGGGCCATTTTTCGCAACAATTCAACTTTGTAAACTTTGTTTTACTACAATAAATGAAATCTTTTAAGAAAAATTTATATTTTTCACCTTGTGTTATGATCCAAATTGAGTAGCACCCCAGAAACCTTTTCCTCCGCTGCAAACCATTTTTGGGGGTGTTACACGTCCAGTGTAAACTGAGGGATCCGTAGGACGCTCCCACTAAACGGGTTATGGGTCATGGATCATAGACTGTTAGGATTTAAGAACTAAGTTAACCATTAACCTCTACGTACGCAGCGGAATTAGGATTTAGTTTATGCAATTAGGTTAACACGTAATAATAAACAATAATTAATATAACAATTAATTAATAAAAAGGGATATAGAAAACCTAACCTTGCTTGGCAATTGATCTTTAGTAACGGAACAAGAAACCAAAACAAAACTAAACATCTAAAATAGATGCCTCTATGAGTATCACACACAAACACTTAAACCAAGTACGTTCGATAAGAAGCTAGTCGGGAACGTCAAAATCAATCAACCTCTTGATAACTTGAATATCACGAACAAGAAACTCCAAGAAACCTTCTTGCTTCTGCCCGAGAACCTGTTGTCCAAGAACAGCTTTCATAACACCACCCGATATCGGACATAACTGTCCGATATTCTTCTTGCACAATCGAATCCCACAAGGTATGTATTGTTGTTTGTCGAACAAGGAGAAAAGCAATACTTTGCATGCATATATAATTGCATGTAAAGTATATGTGTGATTGCATGTATATTACATGTACATGAATATTGTATGTACATAATATAGTATATCCGATTGGTTGTGATAAGCAAAACCAAACAGATTTTGGGTGTAGATTAGTATGTGTCTTTTTTTTTTTTTTTTTTTTTTTTGATGCAAGGGTATATATTTGTTTATATATAGGGTATTGAACCAACCCTATAACTTGGGCTTTAGACTTGATCGAAAAGCAATCAAACCTAAATACTCCCTATACCCGATTAGTTATTGGACAAGGCCCAAGGCACCAAATCGACCCACTTTGAACTTGAACAAGTCCATGGGTCATGAATAGGATCGGATATACATGCATGCAAAAAACGGGTTCAATATATTCAAGTATTAAACGTTCACCACGTACTCTCGTGTTTAACGCGTGTGCCCCATAGGCTCACACACTTCTAGTCGTTTCAAGTGTTTTAACTCCTACAAATCAACAGCTCCCACTTGGGAGTTGGAGTGTCGAATGGCACACAAAACTAACGACAGAAACGCCTAGCTAACGCTCTCACTCGCTTTTTAACTAAAAGTGTCTGAGAGAATAGTTTCGTAAAAGTTTCTCAGTAGCATGTCATTCAATGTCTTGCTCTAATCATCCTTTGTTATAGATACCGTTAAACCATGGATTATGGATCTCAAATCATTCCATATAGCTTAACCATTTAGAATCTCGTTATAGAATTTAATTAGATATACCAAATGTAATCAAGTATCATCTTGCATTACCCTTTGGGTTCGGCCGAACAATTATCTTTATTAAATCTGGAGAGGCGACATGGTATCTTTCTGCACATATCAAGTGAAGTAACAAATCCTTTATTGACTACAAGTATTGTGGATGCTGCTTCACATCACTCCGAAATATAGTTTTTATAACTACCTTGTTCAGATAGCGTTTTGCGTATACTTACAAAAAATGATATCCACACATAACAGAACTTGCTTGTATCTCAAGTCTAAGGATGAAGATAACAAACCATTTTTAATATTTTACTTATGACAAGGATCCAAAAGTAAATGTTTGAAAGTTGGGGAATCCAATATGCATCTCTAGTGAATACATATGAGTTTGGCAGGAACAATCCAAATTCTCGTTAGAATATAACCAACATTCACATTTGCCTTACATAACAATATTCCCATATTATTAACTGATAATGGACATATTTAGAATAATAAAATTATTCAAGGATTAAACATGCAAATATAGGATAACAATTATTATATGAATGAATAACAAATACCAAGTATCTTTATTAATCATAACGCTAAAATTGTCTTTCAATCCCAATTATCCAAATACTAAAACAGATATGCATGAAACTCATTTAGTAAGCTGAAGCCTAATGTTTCCAACATTATCAACCTTTCTTTTACAAGAAAAACTAAATAGTTATCTGAGTAAACTTTTAGAATACTTGTTACAAATTTCACATATAGTGAGTGATTTGAAATATAATATGAGTGTCTTATCTCATATGCTCATACTATTGCAAGAGTTATAATATGGAGATGTCGTCTTACCTTGCATGAGGTATTAGAAATCAACGACATACTGACATTCATATTTACAGTTTCTAAAAGTGTAAAGTATTCTCATTCCTTAATGTGTAATGCAACAATACTCTATGTTGAGCATAACTAGTTAGCAGATTTATCGTAAAAGATGAAATCCTACTACAACTAGTATTAATAATCCTCTAGCATCATTTGTACTTATACAACATTATGCTTTATAATTCGTAAACATCTATATTAACAATAATCTAAAAACCTCTCAATTAGATATTGTTGTTGTCAGCTCATTTTGTTCTTGTACAAAAGCAACAACTAGTCTTATACACAATATAATATATACATGATAAACCCTTAGTTTAAAAACACAAGGTTTCCATTCATGTAAATTATTCCAAGTGAAATATATCACTTTAAGACTTGCTCAAATGATATATTGCATTTGTGTCAGACTTATTTTCCGCATTTGTTTATTCCATATAAACATCTATTCAAAGGTTGTTTGTTTTATTCCTTAATTTCCAAGTGAAGTTTCATTCCAAGCTTAAGGATCAATATCTAGCTTAAATAGAATGATATCTTTAACATCTAAATTTTAAGGTTAAACACAATGCTCCCACTCAATGTCAGATGTACTCAAGAGTTTTTTTAATTCAATTAGAATCATATTGTAATTAAATTTAAGATCTCAGCTCTTAGATGTATGATTTAATCCAAAACTTGGATTGCATAAATCTTGTATACTACATAAAGATTATATAGATTCATAACCCTTTTGATTACACATCGTCCTGGCAAAAGGTAATCATAAAGAAAGAGTTATAAAATCTAATTGTCATATTCAACATACAAATCACATGTATGACAATTAAATATCTTTATATAATTAATGCATGTATTATATAAGAAAATTTTAATCACAGTCAATTGCTTAAGTATGATTAAAAACTTCTTATAAAATGCCAAACATTAATATGTATACAATTTTTTCCTTGTGAGTCTTTCTACAAAAGAAACTAATTCCAACCTCATAGGTTAACTGTTAGGCGAAATAACTATTAAGCTCAAAACTCGATTTGCCTTTTAAGGACTGCATCTTATCATTCATAGTTCTAAAACATTTATCAGATTCAAGATGTGATAATATATTTTAGTAGTTAGCTAATTTACAATAATCTTCTAACTTATATCCCTCAGCATTGATATAAAATATCACTCAAATAATGAGGCATCCTTTCGGATTTATGAATGAGAGTAATCATTATACTTCGGTCGACATTTTCATGTTTAACCTTAGTATGACATTAATAAGTGTATTTTAGAAGGTTAAGTATTTTGTTCTCAAAAACTTTGAGATATGTATATACTCCCACTTACTTTTGTAAGTAGAGACAATTCTCTAAATACTAAGTATTTAAGCAACAATAAATTGTCCTTTATGGAGAATCACAAAATACATTTTATGTTCTCATCTCAAGATTTGTTAATAAAATGCTTCATAAGATTTTAACAAATTCAGAACTTAAATCAAGACATAATGGAATTCCTTCCATCAACTCAAATTAGGGTTTATAGAAAAACTCTAATTTAGTATCACTCTATAACTAAAAGTTCTAGCAACAGTTTTTGTGTTTCGTCAAGCTAGGAAGAACATCAAAACTACAATCTTCAAGCTAGGAAGTGTAGAAAAATCAAAAATCCAAAAGGGTTTATGATTCAATTGGTTTGAGTGGTAAAACCTCAAATCCCTAATGAATTAGGGTTTTCAGTTATGGGTTGTCTTGAATACCTTCTAGGTTTGAACTATATTGAATTCATCCATGACACACGCAATTTCAAACCTTGATATGTTTTGGAGGTAGAGCAATTAAAGCTATCATGAACCAAACAATATGAATAAGGTTTGATCCAACACATTAGACATACCATAATCAAGTGGTATTCTATGAGTTATTAGAATTGTGAAACTATATTAGAATTCTATAGATAACTTAATTCTCTTTGGATCAAATACTTGTCAATTGGGTCAAGCCAAATTGAATATAAAGTATTTACGAACCAAGTGCATGCAATAATGTATATTCATTGAACAATACAAGAACCTTATGTTCACGTGTTCACAAGAAGACAGAACTGTTCAAGGATTATATGTTCATGTGTTAACAAGAAAACAGAACATTTCAATAATACATTATAAGTCTTTGAATAATTCAAATGCCTTATGTATATGTGTTAACTAGAAGACATAACAATTTTACTATATATACTTTATGTTATAAGTCATTGATTAATTCAAGGACTTTATAATTATGTCTTAACATGTAAGCATAATGATACTAACAAAAGTAATCATGAACGCAAACTATTGAGTTTTATAGTAATTTCAAGTTAATTTTATACTTCAGAATTATGATCATTATCATATAACCATAATTATGTTGACTAAAACATTGTAGTCTAATATTGAAGTATCTATACACAATATTATGACATTTAAATGTAGTAGGGCAACAAACATCTAGCGTGTTCAAGTCCTAGTAGAATCATTATTAGAATGTAGTTGGGCAATAAACATCTCATGTGTTTAAGTCCTAGTAGAATTCTTATTTACATGTAGTAGGGCAATAAACATCTAACGTGTTTAATTCCTAGTAGATTTATTAGTTTTCTTACCTTGCGGTCAAGAGATACCAATAATATTGTTGTTCCTTGCACACATTTTGAGATTTCTCCCACTTGTGTAAGGTACAACATCATATTATTAAAACAAACAACACGTGATTGATTGTTCAAACGATATGATAATGTCATAGATATCATAAGTAGTTTTAGAACCATAACCTTTAATAAGGAATTGTGGATTATTATTCTATAGATAACACTTCAGGAAGCGACAGCAGGAAGGCAACGTGTTATCTTATAAAATAAAATGCAATTTTTCTTTAAGCAATGGTTGTTCATATTCGGAAAGTAATGGATTATTTCAAAGCTAGTTTGAAATGATATGGGTGACTAACAGGAAATAAATCCCGTAGCTCCCACTGAAATTGAAAACATTACATGAATGATATTTCAGTAATAAAATGCAATTGCTCCCACTGGATTTGTCAACGTTACAAGTGTTACATTTCCAGTAGAAAGCATATAGCAGTTTTATATACTTTCCGATTATCTTCAATTGCCTACTAGTAGCATGTACTTAGGTATTGAGCAGAGTATATGAAGTTTTACTTATGTAGACAATGGACTAGCCATTCTTTTATTCAATTAACTTGAATCTTTAGCATGCAATTCCTCCTTTATCGTCTACAAAGCCCCAAGGGTATTTAGCACTTTAGGAATAATAAGAGTCCAAGAAGATTACCTAGCAAATATGCTAGTAATTCCTTTACTCTTTGCGGTTTAAACTCATACATCGTGACATGTGCAGGATGTTATTTATTTTGGTAGCTCTAAACACAATGTTACCAGTTACACAAAATATTATATCTTTCAATTAACTCTAGACCACGAAAGGGTAATGAAAGATCATAAACGATTTTATCAATTTTGGAATCCTATCTTTGTTAGTCAACTAAGGAGAAAAGATAGGAATAAGTCTCACTCTTTTTACTAGAAAAAGAGACTAAGTTTGTCTTTCGAAGAAAAACAACTTTGTTTACGAATTATGTTGCAATAACACAATTAATCAGAACATAAAAAGTTCAAATCTAGTATTTTCGATAATTACATTCTTAAAAGAATTAACTACCCAATTAATTACTAATTAAGACTAAGATCCATCTTGCAACCCCACTTAATTACCATAGGTCTGACCATTGTATAAAAAAATAGGACAAGAGGTAAGCGACGAGCGTTAATTGCATAATGCAACTATTAGATTTATGAGACTGTTTAAGGCATTAGTATCAAGTAATAATGTCAAAAGCATGTTTAGTTCTCATCTTATGCCTCGGGTTCAAGGTCTGACCAAGTTAACTCGAAATAAGTCGACCAAGTATGAACGTGTAAAAATAACCAGAGGTCTGACCAGTGAGAAATAATTACCATGGATTGGAAAGGCCCTTAGGTCTGACCAGAGAAGTCAATCCAAGTGCACGTGTTCATAGTTGGATGGCATAGACTTAAAATTAACAAATAAGTATGCACATATAAATGTGATAAAAGTCGTGTACAAAGAAGCATGCAAAACAACTTTGTAACACTAATTTTAAAAACTTTGGTAATGACACTGTAGTGATCATCATGGTTCACGATAGTGACTGTGCGCACCTCTTTGAACCCCCTTTTGAGTTTGTTCTAGTGGGTGAGCCGTACATCCCAAGTGTCCATAGCGTCTAGTTTGTAAATTCTTGAAAACATGTTTCATATATTAGGTCACTTTATTTTACAAAAACAATTTTCCACGAATCGAATAGCAGGTCACAATGAGCATGGTATTTAGGCGTGTAAATAAAGACCAATATTGATGTTGTGGTTTCGATATGTATTATTCCATATTGCATACAATTAGGTGTCAAAGCAAGTAACAATAATGCACATAATGGAATCACAAACATATAAACATAAACATCAATATATAACCACATATTGTTCCGAGTTCTCTTGCGAGTCTTCTCCAAAAGGAGAACCATAAGACCGTCACTAGGATACAATACCTATATCGCCCCATACATCGCAAAAGCAATTGAGTAGGTCTTGTGGCCGGAAAACACATAAAACGCATGGCAATCTCAATTAACAAGTAATTACGCAATTTTATGTATTTAATAACCAATATGTAATTCTAATTAACAATTAATAAATTCAAATAAACTTTTAATTCTAATTAGCAAGTAATTTTAATTAACATGTAATTCTTAATTAACTAGTTAATTTCAATTAACAAAGTAATTTATAATTAACATGTAAATTAAATTCTAATTAACAAATTATTTCCATTTAAAAAATTAATCCTAATTATCAATATAATTTCAATTTGTGTGTGATTAGTTATTATTTATTAAAAATTGACAAGTATAGCATGTAATTGTCAAAATAAAATAAAAACAAATAACTAAATTAGGTTTCATGCAGCCTTTTAAAACATATTTATTAATTAAGAAACGTGTAACCCATAATCGCAAAAACGAGTTGGCTCTAATACCACTGTTGGGATTTTAGAACTAAGTTAACCATTAACCTCTACGAGTACGCAGCGGAATTAGGATCTAGTTTATGCAATTAGGTTAACACGTAATAATAAACAATAATTAATATTACAATTAATTAATAAAAAGGGATATATAAAACCTAACCTTGCTTGGCAATTGATCTTTAGTAACGGAACAAGAAACAAAACGAAACTAAACATCTAAAATAGATGTCTCTATGAGTATCACACACAAACTCTTAAACCAAGTACGTTCGATAAGAAGCTAGTCGAGAACTTCAAAATCAATCAACCTCTTGATAACTTGAATATCACGAACAAGAAACTCCAAGAAACCTTCTTGCTTCTGCCCGAGAACCTGCTGTCCAAGAACAGCTTTCATAACACCATCCGATATTGGACATAACTGTCCGAAATTCTTCTTGCACAATCGAATCCCACAAGGTATGTATTGCTGTTTGTCGAACAAGGAGAAAAGCAATACTTTGCATGCATATATAATTGCATGTAAAGTATATGTGTGATTACATGTATATTACATGTACATGAATATTGCATGTACATAATATAGTATATCCGATTGGCTGTGATAAGCAAAACCAAACAGATTTTGGGTGTAGATTAGTATGTCTCGTTCTTTTTTTTTTTTTTTTTTTTTTTTTTTGATGCAAGGGTATATATTTTTTTTTATATATAGGGTATTGAACCAACCCTATAACTTGGGCTTTAGACTTGATCGAAAAACAACCACACCCAAATACTCCCTATACCCGATCAGTTATTGGACAAGGCTCAATGCACCAAATCAACCCACTTTGAACTTGAACAAATCCATGGGTCATGAATAGGATCGGGTATACATGCATGCACAAAAACGGGTTCAATATATTCAAGTATTAAACGTTCACCACGTACTCTCGTGTTTAACGCGTGTGCCCCCATAGGCTCACACACTTCTAGTCGTTTCGAGTGTTTTAACTCCCACAAAACAACATAGACTTTGGACCATGGGTATCCAAGTAGATACAATGTATCTAAAAGATGCAATGCATCTAGTCAATGGGTCATGGGTTAGCTCCATGGGTTATGGATATGCTCCATGGGTATGGGTCATGGGTTATGGTTTTTACCCATCCTAATAAACTATTACAATAAGTGAATCATTACAACAATTAATGTTAAATGATTATATATATAAATGCTTTACAAAAATAACATGTATCCTTATAATTTTACTTATGATAACTTTATATTTGTTATCAACAAAACACAAAGAGATCGCTAAATATAAATAAACGGTTTTACGATTTATTTGTATTAACAATCTCCCCATTTTTGTTGATGACAAAATATAATGTTATGATGAGTAAAAATTAAGATTAGATGTATGTTTTGAAAGCATAAGTTTTACTTCTTCTCCCTCTTTTTGTCGAAACAAAAAGTGGCCCTAACGAAGAAATAAGGTGTGAAAAAATAGTATAATCCACGAATCACTAACTCCCCCTTGATGGTACCTCCCCTTAGAAAAGGGCGTCAAGTGAGAAAATATAATACCTACAAAGAAAAAGTTAGTAGTAACATGCAATATAATCTTGTGATTGACGAGAAACAAGATGGAGAGCCAAGGTATGTAAACAAAGCCTTGCAATAAAGAGACAAAGTGTAGTGGTATATAGGCCACATACAAATATGTAAAAATAAGAACAAGGTTTGTTCTTTAAAATGACTCAAAAGAAAAAATAAAGAATAATAATATCATTCCTTCCATGCTTGCATAAGGTTAATTATGGAAGTTTTGGTGAGTGATGACGTTGATGCGATCAAGGATGTGGTTAAGTATGAATCGCATCTCGTCCCTAATTTCCATTGCAAGTTCCCTAGTGGATTGGCAATGTTCACAATGTAAATGATGTGGGTAATGTGTGTGGATGGTTTCCGGGTTAGTTTGATTTGTGGGATGCGGAAGATGTGGTGGAGAAGTTGAAAAATGTGGATCAAAGTCCGGAATGTTTGGAAGTGGTGGTGGAAAAGAACCTAGATGTTCTTGTAAGAGAATGGGAGCTAAAGGTGGTGAAGTTACAAGGTCTTTGTAAATTGTGTTTGGAGATGTGGGTGGTGTTAAAAAGACTAATTCTTCTGGGTTGATTTGTTGGAGTGTTTTCGGAGTCTTAAGGAGTTCCGATAGAGTGATCTTAGGTGGAGACTTGATAGGTGATGATGGTGGTGTGCTTGTTGGAGATGCGGGAGGTGCTACTATGGAATCATTTGGTGGTGAATGAGTAGTTGGTGATGAACTTTTTGACAATGGTTTGGCTAAACAACAAGGCCGGATGCTAATCCGTGCGGTTTTTCTAGATTTGGGTGGTGGTACTATGGAAGGTGGTAGGATAAAGTTTTGGATTTCTTGAAGAGGATTGTTTGTACTAGGTGATTCATCAATGTTGAAAGATCTTTTGGATAACATGATGATCATTATTTGTGAGGTTGAGAGTGATTGATATGCAAGCATTTTAGGAACCTTATTTATAGAGGAAATAGTGCATTATAATGAATGCTTGACCCAAAATATAAACTAAAATCTAATGATTATATATGAATTTAAGGCATGTGATCATGAGAACACAAGCATTAAGTAACATACTCATTAGTGAAAGAGGTAAAATGATGAAAATATAAAAGTTTGGAACCAAAGTGAGAAAAATAGAAGAGAATTTCAGCTTCTGTCTCACGGTTCCCACAGATCCTTCCCTTGAGGGAACCGTCCAGCGTTAATGTTGGGATCCGTGGTACTGGTGACTCAAGCAGCTCAAAATTTTCCTTTTGAAAACATTTGTGCCTAGTGTGTGCCTATATGCAAACCATTTGGAGTTGCGGTTATCTCGACTCCTAAAAAGAAAAAGAAAAATAAACTAGAAGTGAAAAAGCATACTATTATGTGAGATAACCCGAGTGCTCCTAAATTCATTGTTGCTTGAATGAATGTACTCGAAAACATATATTAGTTATATGTTCCCTTTAGCATTCAAAAGACATGAGATGCAATGAAAACGGGTTTTTACTTTGTATTAATAATGAAAAGGGTTCGTCCTAAACGTGAGAAATAGCTTTTAGGAAAATGATACGGGAAGAGGTATCTTTTAGAAAGAATTTCAAAAAAATAGAAAAATTTATCTTTTGGTTAAGAATAATAGATATGAAATTACATGTTGTAAAATAAAATTTACATTGGGTTTTGAAAATTACCGTATTGTTAGTGAGTTGTGTGTGAAATAGAGATCCTAGACTCAGAAACTAAGAAGGCTAATGTTTACATACCTTGTAGAGTTGAGAGGTAAATTACGACGATTGTTCCATGAGACCAAGACCAAGACGAAGCAAGTTGAATTGTTCCCGCTTCAATGGTTTGGTGAGGACGTCGGCTATGTTGTCTTCGGATGTTACCTTCTCAATAGAGATGTCCCCCTTTTGAACATTGTCTCTTAAGAAGTGATGACGGATCTTTATATGCTTGGTGCGAGAGTGCAACACCGGATTCTTGCTTAAGTCGATGGCACCTTTGTTGTCGCATAGAATGGCTATGTCACTTAGATGAATGTCGTAGTCAACTAACGCTTGTTTCATCCAACTACATAATATCGTTGCTTTTTGTAATGCTTGAATCTATTATTACTAAAATCTTAATAACTTAAAAAAATCCTATTGGAAAATATACTCCCACACTTAGATCGACTCCGCATAATTTTCTTGAAAACTGTATATTTCTGCTGCTATGCAACCACGCATCAGAATTATAGTTATTCGAAAATGATTCTCTAACGCTACAAATAAATTTGTTGAAATAAACTTATGAGTTATCGGAATTTTGCAGAAAACTAAACACCGCTGCCGCTAATCACGGATACTCGTCTAGTATTTATAAATGCATTGATATTGTACCACTATAACCCTTTTTATAAAAACATCTGACCCTAAATTAGGCCCATTAAATCAGACGGCCCATCGCATAACTTGGGTATTCCGCTATATGCCTAATACTAGTACTTTTTATAACCTTACCGAGATTAATTATTCAATCGAAAAGAAGGAAAAAGATAAAGGAAGAAAGATGGGGTGTGTTATGTGTCCTGCTGGTAATTGTTCACAAGATTGTATATATTTGCGAGTTCTTCCTGCTGATCCATCTGTTTTGGAGGAGAGTAGGAAAAAGGCTATAAAAATAGAATTTTTAAGTAATTCTGAGTATTTTGACAAGTGTTATGGTGATGCATATTCTAAGGGAGGTGTTGATGCAGCAAAGGCTCTTGTGGATAGTTGGGTATTGGAATATGATGCAAGGGATAAAAACCCAACTCTTGGGCTGGTTGGGATACTCGCAGAGAATGAAAGCAAGATAAAATCTCTCAAAAAACAACTCGAGATGTATGAGAATCGTTATGGTCCGCTCCAAGATGTTGCTCCTGCTGGTGCTGCTGTTATGCGTTTAAGCAAGTGTACAACTAGTTTGGCTGGAACATCTCGTGTTGATTGATTAGGTTAGTTTTTAATAACTAGTTTGTATTTTAGGATCGTTAAGTTATAATTATTATTATTAACAGTTTTTTGTTTTTTGTTTTTTGGGGCTGGATTTGGTAGAATGTATTTGTAGTTAATACATTATTGATGGTTTACACTCTTTGGTATATGCTGCATATTTTTGTTCACATATATCCATACACACACGTTTGCGGGAGGTCTCTTACTACATCCGAACCTCCCCCATAAACCTTTCTGGCAGGCTTTTGGGTGTTGTTGTTGCGGTTTACACTCTTTTGAGTTGAATGAGCTTTGTATGTCTTTGCATATAACTATATAAGTAGTGATATAAGTTTTGGAAATTGATGAAACATTGCCCTTAGCCGGGAGTTAGGACATGCATAAATTGTTTACCTTGATAATTGACCACCCACGCCTGAATATTACCAATCCCAACCAACTTCTACATCTGCATACTTTAACTACCTGTTAAACATGGCCCTTAGAGGCTTAGATCTATGTTTAACAGCATGATGGAACAATGACTAAAAGTGAGTAGATGGACAAAATGTTTGTACTGTGCTAATAAACTAATTGTATGTACCACTACTTTTACATGCTTCAAATTCTTAGACATAGCCCTTAGAACTATGTTTAAGATTTAGCGAAGCTCAAAAGTTCTACAAAACACTAGTTTTAAGCCATTCATGATAGAAGTCGACTAGTTATATGGTTTGTTGGTTACTTTAATACATAAAAGGGTGTTTGGAAATTTTTTGTTATAATCAAATCTTAAAAGTTCTAGGTAAAAACAATAATTAAGTGGTTATGCCGTTTAGGAATAGGTCAGTTTACTTTTGGAATCCTTTTGTGTTACATTGAATATCATTAAAATGCTTTTTTACACTTCTGGGACAAATTTTTGTTTAGAAACAGTTTTTTTGCACCGCTCTAGTTACTAATTTATGGTGAATGCTTTTTTTTAAAAACTTTTCTTAAGCCATCCTTCATACTACTTATAAGCCATCCTTCATACTACCTGTATTGCTATTCTAATAACTACCATTCTAACTAGTGTCACTTGAATAAATCTACAAAATAAATGTATAGTTATTATTAGAGCTTAAAGCATGTATCATGCTTATGATTTAACAGTCTCAGCATGAATAAAATTGACACAAAATTATATAAATCAAGATGCATCAAAAGTTAGGTACAATCACCTTATAATAATAAAAAAAAAAAAACTCAAATCTATTGTGGTGATATTCGTTTGTAGTTCGTCTTCACTGCATCTATGTAAAACCATAATGGAGTTTTTTGTTTCATTATATTTGGTCGATTGCTTCTGTTTTTGCTAATTAGGTGGAATTTTAGCTTCTGTTTGTGCTTTAAATATGCAAATTGTGACCCTATTATTTGTTGAATCTCTTGAAATTTTGATAATCCTTTAATTTGGCAAACTGAGATTGGTTTACTATTGTAGCATTTGACACTTGCTGTACAACGAAATAAAGCTTGCATCATTTTATGTTAGCAAATTTAGATGAGTGTTTTTCAGAATAATCCTCCGGCGGGATTGGGTTTGTTGTGTTGTTGTTATTCGGAATAATGCACTTTTGCTCACTTTTACACCGGCCTGAGGTCCTCCTGGCAGTCTCTTTACTGTCGGGTTTATCCTGGCATGCTCATGTCTGTTTGTGTGAAAAGTGGTCTCTGTGAATTAGGTTTTTGGCAATAAGTGTTAGAAGCAATATCAAGTATTTTTGTGGTCTTTCTTGCTAGTTGCTGGTGTTTGGGTACTTATTTGGTCTTTTCATTTATGCTTTTGGATGATTGGGCTGCTGCTTCTTGATTCTGGTTTTTCTTACTTTGTTTTGCCAGCACCATATAGAATTTATAAAACAAGTTATTCGTATTCAACAAGTTCCTTATTACATGTTATTCGTAAAAGTATCGTTTATCATGTTTGGTTCAGGTTGAGTGGGTTAAAATGGGCCGTTTTGTAACGGGTTAGATTGATGTCTTATGTTCTTTTTTTTCGCCTAGTTTTTATATATCCTTTGAATAATGCGAGCCTGCTTTACCCCGTATAATGCCTTATTTGGACGATACACATTTTCTTCCTCACCCTTTCTAACAAACCCTATATAGGTTGATCAATATAAACAGCTTCATTTAATTCCCCATATAAAAAACGCACTCTTTGCATTGAATTGATACGCTTTTCACCCTTTCTGTGTAATAACGTATATACTACAAATACGTGTTCGAATATTGATAGTGTAACCATAATGTCCAAAATATAATATACATGCAAAATATATTTTACAATGAACAAGGATGATATTACGTAGTGGTCATGCATGTGAACCTGCCAGTATGCTAAATGAAATGATTTCTAGAAGAAGCATTAAATGCCCCCAATTGAGCTAGTTGCACAAGTTGGAAATATTCGGATAATGTCAGAGAATATGGCAGCAGATCGAATATATTCGAATGTGAGATATATTGTTCTTATCCGATCCCAAAATGTGATTCGTTACTCGCCTATAAAAGGGAGGCAGGTAAGTTGTTAAAACACACAACAAAAAAAATATATAATTGCTTAACTCTCTTTCAATAATAAATGCTTTTTATTATGATATCATTATCTGACTTGAGCGTCGGAGCTTAATCCCGAGGCAAAACCTCGGGATAAGTTCTAACGTGGCTTTTCTTTCTTGAGTGATACAGATAGCGAGGTTCGCCGATTCAGCATCACGGACCCCACTTACGGACCTGCTAATTTTGGTATCATCATTTGGCGCCATCCGTGGGACCGAAATAATTCTCACCGACTCTTGAAGCTAGTTCCATGTGGAGGAAGAAACCCCGTTTATCGTACCGGAAGGAACTTTGGAGGAAGAGCCCAATGGGCCCGACCCTAAGGAACTACCGGTAAGGACGAACACTTTCCACGCCACCACCGAAAATCACACACCTGATCGTACTCCCGAAAACACGTCTGAAAACGCATCCGGAGACCCAGTCATGCAGTTCGTGGTCCAGAATTTTGAACAAATCAATGCCATGTACTCAGCATTTTCCTCCAAAAGGAAAGAAATTAACCACACATCAATACCCGTCAACGATGATCATCCCGTCATAGAACCATGGCAGTCCGATCTTGAAGGTTTGACTGAAGGAGCGGCTCAGGAGACGCCAGAAGATGCCACGCTGACCGAAAAACCAATAAAGAAATGTAGGGTGACAACCGATAACCCAGAGGGGTTCCCAAAGCAAAAACATACATCCAACGCTGCTTTTTACAGCGAGCCATTTATGTTCAAAGAGACGGAATGGAGCATACGCAATTTGGTAGCTTCGCCTTTTACGGCACGAATCAGAGACTATGATATGCCAGATGGGCTGAAGGTGCCAACAAACCTAAAGACATACGATGGTACGACAGACCCTGATGATCATCTGACAATTTTCATGGGAACTATGGACGTGCATAAACTTCCAGAACCTGCGTGGTGTCGTTTCTTTCACATCACCCTAAGCGGGGCAGCAAGGTTCTGGTACGATAACCTAACACCAGGATGCATAAATAGCTTTCATGAGCTAAGAGACAAATTTCGAGCAAACTTTTTGCAGCAAAGACGGTTCCAGAAAACCCAAGCGGAAATTCTGGGTATTCGGCAACGTTCCGACGAGTCACTTAGGGACTACTTGCAAAGATTTGGAAAAGAAACGCTGCATATGACCGACCGTTCAGATGGGATGATGACCGGGGCATTCATCAGTGGACTATGACCAGGGAGGCTCTTCAAAGACCTCAGAGCACGGCCGCCGGCGTCCATGGAGGATTTGTTCACACAAGCTCACAACTTCATAAGAGTCGATGAAGCGAATACGGAAAATCGGCTATGGGACTCGAGGTGGGCGACTAACGACAATAAGTCCAGCCAAAGCTACAAAGACACCTCAAAGAGACATAAAGAAAAATACATCCCTCGCCCCAACGCAAGAGCTAATGAACGTTCCCACATTCACAAACCATCTTTCACACCTCTAATTAAGTCTCCAGCAGAGATATACGCCACGTCCGAAGGAAAGGCGGTTCTCCGACCTCCACCACGAATGTTCGCCCCCGCTAATCGGAGAGACCGCACAAGGTATTGTGAGTTCCACAATGACCACGGGCATGACACCAATGATTGTATTGACTTGTGGAAAGAAATTGAGGCGTGCATAAAGAGTGGTCGTTTAAGCCATCTTGCCAAAGGTGCAAAGACCCAAAGTAACAATCAAGATCAAAGCTCATCAAGAGCCCTTGAAAGAGCGAAGAATCAAATTGATTGGAAGCAAAAGATAGCCGAGTCTAAAGAAACAAATGAAATACTGATGACAAGCACACATCGGCCCTCACAAAATCGCCAACCAGAGGAATTGCCATCAGACATCGATATCACATTCTCATATGAGGATCCGATTCCTGAGCATTGTAATGGCGAGGACCCACTCATCATCAAAGCCTACGTCGGAGGAAGCGTCATACACCGCGTCTATGTGGACGGTGGGAGATCGACAGAAATAATGTATGAACATTGTTTCCAACAACTAACCCGCGAGGCAAGAACATCAATCCGACCGCCAACATCATCTCTAACAGTATTTGCAGGACAGTACTATTGCCGCTTGGAGTTTTAACTATCCCCTTAACCCTTTTTGATTGCAATGGAAAAGGTAGCAAGACAATCACCACGGATTTCATGATCGTTCGGGCCCCGTCGCTTTACAACATAATATTGGGATGACCAGGAATGAGGCGACTAGGTGCAATTGCCTCTACAATACACTTTCTCCTTAAATTCCCTATTCCATCAGGAACCGCCATTGTCCGAGGAGACATACCCCGTAAAAACGAATGTCTCCAAGTTTCACGAAAAAGAGAACGGGAGCCGGAGGAAGTAACCACACCCACACCATAGGGGAACGAAAGCGAGAAAGAAGAAGTGGAGATAAACTCCCTTTACCCAAATCAGAAAGTCATGGTCGGCACAAACCTGCCACCAAAACTGTAAGAAGAATTACAAAAGTTGTTGCGCGCTAACCACGACATATTTGCATGGTCGCTATCAGACATGACTGGAATACCAAGAGAACTCGCAAAGCACAAATTAAACATGCACCCACGAACCTTTCTAGTTAGGCAAAAGAAGCGCGTGTTAGCTAAGGAACGCAACGACGCAATCAACCAAAAAGTCATCAAGCTTGTGGAAGCACGAATCCTCAAGGAAGTATACTTCCCCTGCTGGGTCTCCAACCCAGTGATGGTAAGAAAAAATGATGGAACTTGGCGCATGTGCATCGACTTCACTAACCTAAACAAAGCTTGTCCAAAAGACAGCTACCCTTTGCCCGAGATAGACCAAAAGATTGAGTCCTTGGAAGGATTTAGATTCAAGTGTTTTCTCGACGCATACAAAGGGTATCATCAGATACGAATGGCAGAGGAGGATGAGGAGAAGACAGCTTTCCACACGGAGCATGGGACTTTCTGCTATGAGAAAATGCCTTTTGGGCTTAGAAACGCAGGAGCAACATATCAACGATTGGTGGACAAAGCATTTTCCAACCAACTCGACCGAAACATCGAAATCTATGTCGATGATATGGTGATCAAAAGCAGAAACGCGGGAAGCTTAATTGAAGACATTGAAGAGACCTTTCATACTCTGCGACGCATCAACATGAAGCTAAATCCGAAAAAATGTGTGTTTGGTGTCGAAACAAGTCAATTCTTGGGGCATATGATCACCAGAGAAGGAATTGAAGCTAACCCAGAAAAAGTCAAGGCCGTTATCGATATGGCCTCCCCTCACACAGTCAGGGAAGTCCAAAGCCTCAACGGAAAGCTAGCAGCCCTTAGGTCGTTTCCTATCTAAGTTAGCAGAAAGAGCATTGCCCTTTTTCAAAACGCTGAAGGGATGTATGAACAAAAGTAACTTTCGATGGACACACGAAGCCGAGCTAGCATTTCAAGAACTCAAGCAACACCTAAAATACCTCCCTGCCTTAACCGTACCAACACCGGGGGAAACGCTAATACTTTATTTAGCAGTGTCTCATGAGACAGTGAGCTCGGTACTTATGGCGGAAAGGGAGAATGTCCATAAGCCGATCTACTTCGTTAGTAAAGCCTTGCTGGGGGCCGAAGTGAATTACCCTCCTCTCGAGAAGTTAGCACTTGCGCTTGTGCACACTGCGCGTCGTCTACGTTGATACTTTCAAGCACATACAATATACGTGCTAACAAACCAACCGATCCGATCCGATCCGACAAGTGTTGCTAAAGCCGGAAAACTCTGGCCGATTAGCTAAATGGGCCATCGAGTTAGGAGAGCATGATATAAAATACAAACCGCGCACGTCAATCAAAGGGCAAATAATTGCAGACTTCATAGCCGAATCCCCAAAGAACGGCGAATATGAAATGTTGGGAGGAACGAAGACATTGAAGCCAAAAACTCAAGAAGAAAAACCTATATGGACACTGTACATTGACAGGGCATCAAGCGAAGAAGGCTCAGGAGCAGGTCTTATTCTGACAGACCCGGACGGAAAAGAAGTTACGTACACTTTACGCTTTGAGTTTCCGGCATCCAATAATGAAGCTGAGTATGAAGCCCTTATAGCGGGACTAGAACTGGCTATTAAAATGGGAGTTCATCGCCTACAAGTTTTCAGTGACTCGATGCTCGTGACAAACCAAATAAAAGGGACGTACGAAGCACGGGAGGAGTCAATGAAGCGATACTTGGCTAAAGTTCAGCATCTGCAAAAAAGTTTCGAAATTTTCTCGATCACACAAATTCCACGATCCAAAAATAAACGCGCAGATGCTCTGAGCAAGCTTGCTTCGTCCTCATTTTTGCATCTCACTAAAAAAGTATTAGTTGAAGTCATCCCATGTCGGAGCACTGAAGCCACAATAATAAACACAGTAGCTGAGCCAGGAGAAACCTGGATGGATCCCATTATTGATTACCTGAAGGACGGGAAGCTCCCGAACGACCCAAACCTTGCAAGAAAGATTCGAATCAAGGCGCCACAATACTCTCTAGAGCAAGGTATTCTATATAGAAAAGGTTACTTAATGCCCTGGTTAAGATGCATTGGCCCGAACCAAGCACAATATATTCTCCAAGAAACGCATTTTGGATCTTGTAGAGCACATGCGGGAGCCAGGACCATTTCTCAAAAAGCGGCATGCCTAGGGTATTATTGGCCAACCATGTACCGGGATGCAATACAAGTCGTTAACACATGCCAAAATTGTCAAGAACACGCCCCCATATTGCGAAAACCGCAATATGATATGACAAGTATCTACAGTCCATGGCCATTTTATCAATGGGGAATCGACATAGTCGGCCCATTTCCTGAGGTATCGGGTAGAGTAAAATTCTTAGTCGTAGCGATTGATTACTTCACAAAATGGGTAGAAGCTGCACCGCTGGCGACAATTACCGGTAATAACATTCTTAAATTTGTTTGGTCCAACATCGTGTGCCGTTTTGGAATTCCATGTGTAGCGACAACGGGAAGCAGTTTTCAGAAAACCCCTTTCGTGATTGGTGTAGCGAGCTCAATATCAAGCATCTATTTACCTCAGTGGCACACCCCCAAGCGAACGGACAAACAGAGGTGACTAACAAAACCCTCGTACAAGGAATCAAAACGAGGTTAGGGAAGTCAAAAGGTCAGTGGGTTGAAGAATTGTCGAATGTGCTATGGGCATACCGCACGACAGCAAAAGCAGGTAACCACTGTACCCCATTCAGTTTGGTTTACGGATCTGAAGTTGTGCTTCCACCAGAAATAGGAATCCCTACCTACCGCATATCCTCGTATGACGAAAGTAAAAACAATGAAGAACTCCGATTAAATCTAGAGTTTCTAGAGGGGAGAAGGGAACTGGCAGCACTACGCGAAGCCAAATATAAACGCCAAACTGAGCAATACTATAACCAAAAGGTCCGCCATCGACATCTCAAAGTTGGAGACTAGTACTCCGAAAAAATGAAGCAAGCTGACAACAGGGATAAAAGAAACTCGACCCCAACTGGGAAGGGCCATACCAAATCATTGAGGCTAAACGTCCATGAACGTATGTACTTGCAGACATGCACGGGAAAACAATACCAAGAACGTGGCACGCTAGCAACTTACGCAAGTTCTATTTCTAGCCAATGAATCGCCATATCTTGTACCAAGCGTACCATGTAAAGCAATGTGTATATAAATAACATGTGCGATCACATTGTTAAATAAATTTCTTATCGGATAAAAAAAAGGGAGGTACTTTAGTACCTTTTGTGCGTTATAAAGCATGACTAATAAATGATTTTGTGTCTCGTAGCACGCAACGTCCAAGTATCCTGGAAAATAAAGGATAAATATGTAGCAAAAGCTACTTAAATCAAGCTCAAAAGAGCAACATGATTAAATCCGGATAATATCCCGCCATTAAAAGGGATGAAACAAAGTTGGGCCCAACGAATTAAAAAAAAATCACTCAATGACAACTCGTTGACAAAATAAGTAAGCGCAAAACGATAAATTATCATACGCCACTTATATCGATCGAGCATACACACAACCGCAGCTCGCACGAAATGCCTATTATTGCGTTAGTCTACATTCACAATACTCTAGATGATGTATTCATAACGTTTAATAAGTAGAAAACAAAATGAGCGAATCAATATGTACAGACTTGAATGGAATATTATGTATGATCAAATCAATTTGCATCAACTTGCATGAGCATAATAGTTTGGAGATCTTGTCACTTAATGATAAAAATCTTCTATCTTTACTTATAAGTTGATATATGATATGCATTAAAATAGTATAAGTATGAGTACTTCTTTATTAGCTTCGTAGTATAAGTACTTCTTTATTAAAATAGCTACGTAGTATAAGTACTTCTTTATTAAAATATATAAATTGATATATGATCTGCATTTAGTTATCAAGCAAACTTGACCAAACAAAAACTAACATATATCACAAGGGGGAAGTACATGTCCGACGTAGCCTAATATATTACAAACTTCAAAACTTGGCTACGGTATCCGCTTATAGCGATACTAACTATAAGCTTTAGCCGATATATCACAGATAATGAAACTTGGCTAAAACACATCCGAAGCGAAACGACACAAACATAAACTAAATCCTTGAAAGGATATCTCAACCACCGCGAACTTAAGCAACATGACTCGGACCCTCACCACCGCCACCATGTCGAAGTACATAGTGAAGCAAGGTGTATGACAACTCGGGAGCCTTGATTATGTCGTCCATGATCACCCAACTCTCTTTTTTCAGCCCTGAAATGGCTTTCGCAATCCTTTCCATCATATTGGGATCAAGGTCGATATGCCCTCCATCGCTAGCCATAGACAAAGAAAGATCTTGGGCTTCCCTTCTTCCCAACTGACGACCCTGCTCGATCATGACCTCTTGGACCTTGAGCATCTCTATATCGAACTCCTCGCTCTGAAGAACCCTAACAACCATCCGGGGAATTGCCTCACGCATAACCCATACTAACTCATTCTACAAACGCTCCTTTTCGCTTTGAAAGATGTGTAACGTATTGATCATACCCGCCTCCTGTTGCCTCAGCATCTCAAGTTCTTCCGTTACATGGTTGTAACTCGAACATGCTCTGGAATACTTAACCTTTCAGCTCATTAATTTCGTAACGAAGAACGTTGTCTTCATCGGCTAACTCTTGAATCCTTTTTTGGTATGCTTCGGCCGAAAGGGTTGAGAGAGGCCCCATGGTGGCATACTCGGATATCGGGTTATATGCCCAGTTAGGATCACTAGACATGTTATTAGTATTGGAAGAGAATATGTCGTATGAAAATATGCAGGGAAGGATTGATAAACGATGTACAAGTATACTATATATATAGGAGGGAAGTCTTTATTTGGAAGCAAGTGACAAGTAGAAAGATGACTCACACAAGCTACTACGAGTGACTAATAAAACCTACACTCTATTAAGGAAACTTAGGGTATATACGGACTGAGAATAAGATAATTGGGGAGCATGCAAGTGTTACTTAGGCATCTCACTTACATGCTCGGGAACATAATAACGTATATACTACAAATACGTGTTCGAATATTGATAGTGTAACCATAATGTCCAAAATATAATATACATGCAAAATATATTTTACAATGAACAAGGATGATATTACGTAGTGGTCATGC
Organism: Chrysanthemum seticuspe; assembly: GCA_019973895.1. Classification (NCBI taxonomy): domain Eukaryota; kingdom Viridiplantae; phylum Streptophyta; class Magnoliopsida; order Asterales; family Asteraceae; genus Chrysanthemum; species Chrysanthemum seticuspe. Next base: position 56,215,261 of record BPTQ01000002.1, read on the forward strand.
ATGTGAACCTGCGAGTATGCTAAATGAAATTATTTCTAGAAGAAGCATTAAATGCCCCCAATTGAGCTAGTTGCACAAGTTGGAAATATTCGGATAATGTCAGAGAATATGGCAGTAGATCGAATATATTCGAATGTGAGATATATTGTTCTTATCCGATCCCAAAATGTGATTCGTTACTCGCCTATAAAAGGGAGGCAGGTAAGTTGTTAAAACACACAACAACAAAAATATAATTGCTTACTCTCTTTCAATAATAAATGCTTTTTATTATGATATCATTATCTGACTTGAGCGTCGGAGCTTAATCCCGAGGCAAAACCCCGGGATAAGTTCTAACGTGGCTTTTCTTTCTTGAGTGATACAGATAGCGAGGTTCGCCAGTTCAGCATCACGGACCCCACTTACGGACCTGCTAATTTTGGTATCATCACTGTGCGGCTAGCTACGGGTGCGAATACTTCATCATAATCCACCCCCTTCCTTATGAGTGTATCCCTTCACAACTAGCTGTTTCTTGTAATTGTCAACCTCTCCTTTCTCGTTCAATTTTGTCTTAAAAACCCCATTTTACTCCAATTTTTTTCACCTGTCGGATGATTCACCAATTCCCATGTTTGATTTCTTTCAGTAGCCAGCAATTCTTCTATCATAGCTTCCACCCATTTTTGATATTTTACAGCCTCTTCATATGTGACTGGATTATCATTTGCACTAAACATTATCCTACCAGCCTTCTGATCAGAAAATTCACATCCACTTGTGTCCAGGTGGACTCACGTCTATTTCTTCCTGTTCTTAACGGTTCTGTGTTAGAATGGCTCGCGTCTTTTCTTCCTGTTCTTAATGATTCATCTGTTTCAGAATCTTCTGAATTTTCCGTTTATATTATTTCGTTGGTTGAAGGCCTGCATTATCTTCATCATGTTGTGTGGCAGCTTGAACGAGAACTTGTTCTTCTTCTGATCTTGTTTCATAGTCAACAAGCTCAACACTAGAGCCTGATTCACTTTTATTCCAATCCCACTTTGCATCTTCATCAAATATAACATATCTGCTAACGACTATCTTTTTCTGAACTGGATCATAGATAACTAGGGAGTAAGAATATTATAAGTAAACATATCTTCTCATCATACGATTTCACCAATTTACTTTTTCGCATTGTAGTTTAATTTAGTTTAATTATTAGTTAACAAACCAAATCTCTCAAACCCCAGAATTTGACTTGCTTTCTAAAAAATATAAAAACAAAAAATAATCTCCTTACAACCTCTAGACTTAATCGACATACACTTCGGCCTTCACAACACTATTCCTCTAGAGAACGATCAATCCCTCGAGTCTTACTCATAATACACTACAACGGTCAGGTACACTGTCTAGGAGGATTGTAAAATTTAGTGTGTTTACAATATCCGCATCAAGTTTTTGGCACTGCTGCCGAAGAATAGTTTAGGTTTCGATTTCTATCTCGTTTAGGTCTACTTACTAGATTCCTATCAAGTGAGATTTTTCTTTTTGTTTTTATTAGCTTTCTCGTAGTCTATGTCTTTTCTTCGTGTTTTTGTTCGTAAAAAATTTACATTTCTATTTCGTCTCCTATTATAGAGGACGCGAATCCACCCAACCTTTCACCCGATCATCACTTTGGTAATAACTTTGAGATTAATGAGGTAAATCATAATAATAGATACGAAAATAGCCCTTTTTATTTTTCGGATTCCGATGAGAATTTTGGTAATGGGAAAGTGATTGATGAAGTTAGGAATGAGATGGAGATAGATCCTTCTCAAAGTTTTGACCTGAGAAATAAAATCGAAAAGGATAGTCCGTTCAACATGCAATTCCCTTGCAAGATAGGATTTAGGAGTTTTGATGCTTACCTTAATTCGGCTTTACCAATGAATATAATCTCACGTGCTTTATATAACACAATTAAGGTAGAAGAATTAGATTATCAAGGGAACAATCTTGTGGCTACTAGTCATTTTAATGTTTTTGTTGGAAGTTTTGTTTATGTGGTTGATTTTATGGTATTTGAGGATTTAAGAGAATTTGTCATGAGATCAACCATGACACCCGAGTTACCATAAGATACCCGAAGCCTCACGGTTTGACCAAGATTGTATTCAGCCTTTCAGGTCCAAGAAAAGTCAAAATGAATTGCAAAAGTAACGAAAAGTACATTGCCAACCACAAACTACATCCAAGTCCTAAGTCCAAACCCATCTCCCTCTACACAACATCAAAGATTCGAAGATATGAAAAGAAGCTAACCACAATAAACCATAACCTCACGTCACTCGCCAAACGACTCGAAAAACTTGAAAGAAGTCAAGATCTCAATTTTGTGTTTTATAGTGATTATCACAAATCTTTTAAAGATATAAACACAAATTCATCATAGATCTTACACAAAACACAAAACCTACCTTAGATCTTTATAAGACCTTGAAGCCATGTAACAAGTCATTGTTGTAGCCTCGGTTGTGAAGTTGTTTACTGAAGACAAAAAGATCTAAAGCTCATTCAATGGGTTCGTATGCAGGAGAAAGGGAACAACGGGTATTTGTGTTTGATTCGAGTTGTGTTAAGATGTTTGGCAGAGATGTTAATTGTGTATTCTTCGGGTGATATAAAGAAACAAGAAGGGTTACTGATTTACGTTCATCTTATGTTTGTGTGGATCAAAAGAAACAAGAAGGGAAATAGACATATTTGTTGGGAGAGATAAGGTGGGATGGAAAGGTGACTGCTTTTTTTTTATGATAGGTAAGACTAGGGTAATTAGCGAAGGAGTTGGTTTGTATACTTGGGCTTACAATTGTTATTATAAAAAACATAGGGGTTTGGTTTGTCTATTGGACTTGTGTTGGATTGTTGTAATGGCCAACAAAAATGTTGGACGATTTTCGATTGGAAAAAGGACAAAATTTTTTCTTAATTTGTCTATTTTTTAGTGGTATAAGTTGTGACATTAGACTAATTTCTACGTCTCTATCTTTATCTCTACTGATATAAAGCATTTGGGATTTTATGTTTGCATTGTTATTGCTTAAAGTAATTTTAATTTAAATTATTATTCAGTTATTGTTAGAAAAACTTGTAACCGAATAACATTTACACGCTACAAAATATAGTCACAGGGTACCCGCCGCCGCATTGCGCGGGTACCCTGCTAGTATATCATACATACATGTTAGTGAGTATTGACAAGTATTATACATGAAGTATATTTGTATGTATATGCGACATTTAATGGATCAAAATCATCAAATATTTTAAAATGTTAAGCACTAACTACTTATTATCCGACCAATATTTTGTCCGAATACATTCATTCGATGCACTATATTTTTATATTATATGTGATGTTTTAATATATACGATTCTTTAAAGTTGAATGACATTTTAATTAATCAAACTATGTATAATGTACGCTTTTTAAAACATTTTATAGGTCAATTCTTTATATTTCGATTAGTTGTGTAATTTTTATGCTTAATTCGTAAGGGCCGAAAATCTCCGAATCCCCATGGGGATCCCCGATCCCCGTTGGGGATGGGGTGCAAAACGATTCCTCGATGGGGATTGTAAATATGATCCTCGATATTCCCCGTCCCGTTGACATCCCTGTCAACTCAAATGTTACTATAATTACTTTCAATAACCATTTATCTAACAAAGTTTAAGCAAAAACTTGATCTAATAAAAATTAAACCTAAAGTCATGTGCGTGCAAGGGGATCTAAAACTAGCTTAACAATTAACATGATAACTTTTAGTTAATTGATTATTTACATGCGTTATATCAGGACAAACATACAGGTCACTGACATAAACACCAAATGTCATGCAAGGTAACAATACAAGTAGTTGCTTAACCACAAAATAAGTCCAAACATGCAGTTAAGAATCGACAAGGCTTGAGCTTGACTTGAAACAAAAACAATAGGCTTGAGCTTGGCTTGATAGCTTGTCAAGCCTTAATTATCCAGGCTTGAGCTTGGCTTGAGTAGGTTTCGAGTAAAGCTTGAACTTGGCTTGGAAAGCTTGAATGTATACATAAATATAGTATTTGATAAACAAACTCATCAATATAAATATTTTTAAAGTAATACAAACTAAAACCACATTTGATAACCAAATTAAATTAATTTAACAGTAATAAAACCAACAATAACATTCTCGTACTAAGTCTAACATTAGAATGAAACATAAGCCAAAGTACTAATTAATGTTGTAATCAATAAACTAAGTATAAACAAAGCTAAAATTATCTAATAGTAGTATATATTTTGGTCTATTAATATTCACGATTCATAACTAGAGACTTGTATTCGCTTCCAGCTATAAAGCAAGTAAGCAACACACTAGTCTAAGATATCACGATTACAAATAAATACAACTTTATTTATCATATAAAAGTCCTTCAAGAGTATATTTAATAAATCTTTATGAAGTAAATCCTTATAATTAGAATAATATTCAAATTATCCCTTAGTTACTTATAAAAATTTAATATAAAAAGATATATATACTAAGGCTTGATAAAAGCTCGAGCCAAGCTATTAAAAGTTTGAGCTTGGCTTGTTATATGTTTCGAGCCAATTTATTGGGATTGAGCTTGAGCTTGAGCTTGATAAAAGCTTGACTCGATCAAGTCAAGGTCGAGCTCGAGCTCGAGTTGCTTGATAAAAGTTTGACTTGATTGCAGCCCTATGCATGACCACATTTGTTGAAGATATAAGAAGATAACATCATAGATGAACCAAGAAGCTCCGCATATATTAAATTCTTGATGATCTGCAAATAAGTTAAATATGAACATCATAAATCAAATTGATATAAGAATAAAAAGAAGATACCAAGTTTAACCCGTTACACAACAATTTAACCAGTCAAAGAAACCGCTCAATAAAAACGTTATCCAACATTTTTTTTTAAAAAAAAGTGTGTTGCAAGATGATGCACTAGGTTCCCAGAAGCCAATGTGCGATGCGAATTGCGAATGCATGCGCATCACGAACACGTTGAGTTCGGCATTAAAGGAATCATACAATAGATATCTAATCTATTCCGCCCAGTAAATCATTAAACATCAAATAAGTCGTCTAGTTAATTGAAAGTAGACGTATCATGAAACTAACAAATATAACACAACAAGGTCAAAAGCTAATAAGCAATACCAAAAGTCCATGCGAGATTAGAAGCTAGGATTAGTCACTACGCGATATCTGGGTTTCTGCAATATTACCGTTGACTGAAAATCTTAATGGCCTAGACTCAATAATTAGATAACAGGAAGGGTTATTGGGGTTTAGGAAAGATGGGTTTCTGTGGCCTTTATAGAAGTTTAATTTTTTTATTTAAAAAAAAAAAAAAAAAAAAAGGCCAAGTAACATGAAACATCATAAAAAGACCCAATATTGCTTCAAATATCTGTTGCCAAATCCAAACACACCCCTTTTCGCACAAAGATGTGAATAAGATTCACATAACAGACCACTTCATACTTGATTTAGACTTCTAATCTTTGTGCGAAATACAGAAGAAAGAAAATTGCACCTCAGAAAAAACAACATATATATTCATCCAACGTGTTGTTATCCCTGAATAACAACATATAATCTAAATTTGTTAACGTCAAATGAAGAATATTGTCAAATTCTACAGAAAAATACCAAGTCTCAATTTTCCAAGCGACAAGGATCAAATTCTTAAGGTTCAACAAATAACAAGTCACAATTTGCATCTTTAGAGCACGAATGGAAGCTAAAATTGTACCTCAACAGAAAAAACAGAGGCGGTAACTTAAAATGATATTGATGTAATTATGATTAAAACTACCAACAGTATCACAAAGAGGAAGACCACCGAGCTAAGATTGTTTTACGGTTTGCTCATCACTAGAACTAATAGAGAGCTGTGTTTGTCAATCAACAATGGTGAAGCAATATATTCAATCATGGAAAGACTAACAAACTGATTGGGGCATTTACTAATGTGATAGAGACAACAAGATCGGTGAGAAACAAACGCAAATCATCACAATAGAGTTAACTTATTATCATTATAAAAGAAATGGTAACACCACTTTGTTTGTATGATATGTTATTTCGCATCAGTCACAATATTTATGTTAACAAAATTAAAACAGTTAAATCAAAAGCATGATGCACAAGGTCTAACAATATACATTTATTTGTTCTGATTAGAAACTAGATCATTCAAAACAAAATCAAACATCAAAAGAGTAGAAAACAATAAACATTAATCAACTACCTAATCCAAAACAGCATGAAACATCTTTAATCGTTTGGCATCAACGGCATCGTGAGAAGAAGCATCTTCCAGCAGACCATGACGCTTCTTATACCAATGGAGAAGAGCCGGATCAACATCTTTCATTATACTAAAATCCTTGGGTGGACCATAATGTTTCGTACACTTGTCGATTCTTTTCCTAAGTAATTTAAAAATCTTTCTGTTCACCTCGTGTGTCACCGATATCGCATATTCTCGGTCTATCTCCCTGTAATCATATTCCAACACCCAACCTCTTATACATTCTTTCATTAATTTAACTCCTCCTGATTGTTTACATGACCACAAATGTTTCTTCATGTAATCCATCTTAAACCTTGTAATGATTTTTTGAGCATTTAAAACACTTTCATCGGTGAACGGTTCTTCTGCCGGAAACACTTCAGCAAAGATACAATCCGGTGTGCATTTACCGAAGGGACAAATTACACACGGCATCGTTTTCGTTTTCCTTTTCTTATTCTTTTCAGGTTCTCTATATTTATAGCACAACAACCCTAGGATTTGGGGGTGGGCCGACCGTGTCATGGGCCTCAATTATAACAGTATTGATGTGCTTTAATTTTAATTTATAAGGGGGATTGAAATTAGATTTAGATTTGATTTAAGAAATATTTAAAAAAAAATAAAAAAAAAGAGAGAAAATGTATAGCGTATATAATTTATAAATTAATATTAGACGAGTATCCGTGCATAGCAACGGGATTTTATAGCGACAGACGGTTTATTGATAATAAAAAAGTTTATAGGCTATAAACGAAAAACAATAAAAGTTTGAAGATTTAGGGATTAAACATAATATTTTGAAACCCGTTTCAACCGGGTGGTTCAACCGGTTGAACCGTTCCGGTCAAAAAACGGGTCGATTTAAACCGGGTCAACTTGTCGGGTTGGTCGAAAATGGGTCAAATTAAATCGGGTCAACCCGCCGGGTTTGAAGCGTCCCGGGTCAACCCAGTTTTCGATTTGTATTAATATTTTCTTCTGAAGTATATTTTTGAACATTTCCTTTTCTAGTTTCAACTTATCACTTTTTAGTTTTTCCTTCGGGTACCCTGTGACGATTAACCGGAGAAATAGATCTCGATGAGGCATGATTCACCGGTTGTATCGGTTTCAACGGGTCCTCTCTGGTTCATTTTCGGATGGCTTTTATTGGTTAGCCGAACAGGTGGCGACACCAGTTCCCGGTTGAACCCATTGGTCCGTTCCGGTCCGGTTTTCAAAACTATATGTACCATCAACTTGTTAGGTTGTATTAAGTTTTGCGTGTTTTATTAGTTTGTATAATGCGTATAATAACGGGTCTTCTCTGGTTCGTTTTCGGATGGCTTTTATTGGTTAGCCGAACCGGTGGCGACACCGGTTCCCGGTTGAACCCTTGGTCCCGTCCGGTTTTCAAAACTATATGTACCATCAACTTGTTAGGTTGTATGAAGCTTTGTGTGTTTTATTAATTTGTATAATATGTATAATAACATATATTTTTCATTTTAGGGTCTTTTAAAAAGAACATTAATTAGTGTATTTAATTATTTTATATGGATTTTGTTGTAGCTTGTTTAAATTGTAAATTATGAAAATTTTACTGTAATTTTTAGTAAGTGGTGTTTTAATTGGTTTTGTTTAATTTGGTAGATTGGTTGTACAATGTGAATAAATAATTGTACTTTTAAGTAATGGGGTGTTTTAATAAGAGTATTAATTACACTATACATTTCTCTCGCCTATGACCATTTTCAACTTTCAACATTCCACTTTGACTATACACATTTATATGTAGTATAGATTATATTTAAAACTATTATTTATTAAATACAAAAGAAAGAAAAAAAATATTAGAAAGAACAAACATTGAAACTTGTGGCTCATATTGTTGCAGACGTGAGATCATTTTGTCTTCATTCACCCATTCCTACCACTTAGGCCTACTATGAGATCTATCATTTAATATCTTTACGAGAAAAAAGAAAATGTACTAAACAAATGTTATATATTTTCTTTCATTCTAAACCTTTTGATACCCTCATACCAAACGGCCCTTAATACTATTTCATAGCTCAACTTCATGCGGTATTTTTATGTTATTTTCAATGAGTTTGCGATTAAAAAAATAAAATAAAATAAAATTGCCAAATTTTTGTGGGAAATTTGCATTTATGTGACCTGAGATGACATTTATTTTCGATGCGACTCAAGTTTGTTATATACGAGTCATTCAGACTCGTATGATGCATACATGTTGTATCTAATTGTTCATCACGTAATGTGCGATGCACCGTTCTTATTATTCGATAATTTTAACATTTTGCTTATGTCTCGAAGAAAATTTGAAATAATTTTGTTTGAGTCTAATACTCGGCCTTTTTGGCGATGCACGGATTTTATTCTTCAATAAATTACTAAATTGTCACGTTGTTCACACAACTTTTGGCACCACGGCATGCACACTAGCGGTGCTAGTTTTTCGCCACCTATGACTAGCACGACGAAAATGCAATGATGCCCAGTACTCTTAGAATTAGAAGGTCGAGTACAAATGCCAATATCATGTCATACACACAACATGTTAAATCCACAAATGTTAAAGTTATGCAGTATTATAGCACAGGTCCATTTGTGTTTTTAATCCCAATTGTTATTCTCCCCGTTCTATGTTCAAGCATGTCATTTTTTTTCTATAATCTTGACCAAGTCTCAAGCAAGCCTGCGCATATCTCGAATCATTTTATTTTATCGCACCAGCCAGTTTATTGGTTATTGCAGGCAATGAAGTATTCTCATTGCTTATTTGCCATGCGCATTTATAAGTTTGATGATTTTTACATTCTGCAAATGAGTCAATTTTTCCCAAACTTTACACATTCTTGTTTTAAGGTTTCATAATTATTTCAACTAAGGTTTTACTTATACCCAAGTCGAGTCACATGGTCCGTGAATCTGCGGATTCTCAATGTGCGATGCATAAGATATTTGATAGCATGTTTAAGCTGACTTAAGTAGTCTAATATCTTTATTCCACCACACATAGAAATAAAACTTAGTGTCGGAAAACGTATCCCCATGGCAAAGGAACGCATCTAAGTGCAAGTACGGTTCAAGAATTCAAGTCAAGTAAATTAGCAACGAATGGCTAACCACCCATTGAATATAGGAGTATTGCTATTAATTTAATAAAACCAAACATGAGTTGTGTAATGCTTAAGGCATAAAAATAAAGGTTCACAGCAACAATTGGGATTGTCCTCCCTACATTAGTGACGTAACCGAATACATCTACAAGGTATTCATTTACATCTGAGTATAACCATACTGTGGAACGTGGTAAAAAAATGCTACATACATAAAAGCAATAAGAGCTTACCAATTAAGTACTTATTATCCGTAGGTTCAATGTTGTCAAAATATACCAGCTAGAAAATATACATGAGAAAACTGTCAGGCTTGACCAAAGCTTTTCTTATGGTTGTTGCCTCGTCAAATTCAAGCATAAAGGTATCATTTTTTATAATGTCATACTCGTCCTTATTAGGCAACACAACAAAGTTTTTTATTGAGTATATACCCCCTTCTTTAAACCTAAGAAAATTGTGCCTTATGTTTCCCCTCGCAATGTAGTGCATGACATTACCCTGCAAGAAGTTTGTGTTAAGATCAGACACAACGTAAATGAATCTAATATTTAAAGCTTACCTTCGCATCAGACACAACGAAATCAATGCTCAAATAACGCCCAGTTACAACGTTCACAACCCCACATCCTACAAATTATGACCATAATGGTTCCGGTGACATCCGCCTGGAGTTCGTCCAAGAATAAATTAGAGTCCGAGTGGGCAGCCTCGGTGGACATGTCGTGTTTTCTTTCAGTTTTGCACGGTTGTATTAAAATCGGTTAGGATGTATGGGGAGCTTAAGGAGTTCACACCTCATTTATAAATGTCATTTTTTGGGTTTTGTAACTCCAGGATCCTCTCTGTTCTTTGGGGTTGTAATTGCGAAAGTCTTTTATGTTTCGTAACCCCATGATCATTTGTATTTAATGGAGTTGTGCATATTAAATTTAGAGCTCGTTTTTATTATATGGATTTGTGGGTCGTGTGTATCATAGAGGGTTTTGGAAACTTGATAACTTCTGTTGGGTTTTAAGGATACTACTGCTTTTGGGAGAATCAACTGCTCATGGAATTCCTGAAGAAATGTTCTAAGTGTTAACTGCTGTTGGTATAATTGAAATTTTTGCTGGTGTATTCTACCTACTGCTAGGTGTTGCTGGAAAGAATCAAAGGAATACGCTAAGTAGTAATTGCTGCTAGACTTGAAAAAACTACTGCTAGTGTAAAGTTTCTACTGCTGAAGTCTAAGTATTGCCAGAGTAAACGTATCTACTGCTAGTCATGTCAAGCTACTGCTGGAGTCTTAGAGTCTGTTTTGTATTTATGGAATGACGTGTTCCTATTATGTAGTATTAGATAAGTAAAGAAAATATTTGACTGTGATATACATTGTATAGGAAGTCATTGTAACCTACTAGGACTCTTTAGCACATAAAAGGGGATCCTAGGTCATTTGTTTTAGATATATGTTTAAGGCGGCTTCAAGGTTGTAAACCCTAGTGATATTAAGATCACTCGTATTATTATTCTAATAATATTGAAGCGTTTGATTATTATTCATTGTTATTCATAAAGCATTATATTCCGCGTGGTACTTTGTGATTCAAACAGTTTCTTAACAGAAGCTTAACAAGATCTATATTTACAAGGTAAATTGGGATCAACAAGTGGTATCAGAGCTTGTGTGATCAAGAAGCTGTTACAACAAGAAGAATACTACTAAAAATTGTGAAAGAGGGACTCTACACACGCTTTGACACATAACAGGGTTCCCATGCTCAAGCCAGATGAGTATAAAATGTGGAAAATGAGAATAGAACAACATATCCAGATGATTGATATTGGTCTCTGGGAGATCATTGAATCTGGTAACACTGTTTTAAAAGCTGGAACAGATGGAAAGGTGATGGATCTGGACACTCTCATTTTGTCAATGATATTTTGTATGATATTATCAAGCAAGCGGAATTTACTTAAGTAATACTTAGAAGACGAATTATATGATGTAAGAGAATGAACACAAGTTAACACAAAACTCAAGCTCCAATATTATTAATGAATAATACGAGTGATCTTAACTTATCACTAGGGTTACACCTTGAAGCTTTCGTAGGTAATCTTGTAATGTTATACGTACCTAAGACAATGACCTATGATCTCCTTTTATACAACAAGGAGTCCTTTACAAGATAAGTATAAAGCTAACATAATAGAATATACACAAGATCTATTCTATACTTATCTAGACGCGTTTAACCTTATCATAAACTGATAGCAGTGGTAATGAAGAACTTGCAGTGGGAATATGTTTCCACTGCTAGTATTAATCCATGCAGTGTAAACCACAACTATCCGTGGTAACGGATTATTCCCAACAATCCTCCCCTAAACTTATGATTTCTTTGCAAATCAATGAGTTTCTTCAATATGCATTATCTTCAAGGATTTGGGGAATTCAATCAAATAAAATCCTTCAACTGAGTTGTTCTTTGTTCCTCAGTTAAGGATGCATCAGCAACAAGGTCAATTGCCTTTTTCTTGATTTCTGGATTATTAGTCACCAGAAACTGAATATCTTCTTCAGTAGGAACATAACTAAACTCTGGAGCTTTCTCTTTCATAATTGTAGGTTGAACAGTGGAAATTGAATCAGTATTTTCCATTCTATCCAATCTTTTAGCTTTTAAAAAGCTTGCAACTTCTATTTCTTTCAATCTTTTCTTTTCAGCAACTTTCTCAGTAATTTGATCTTCTGCTATCTTCTTAGCAATTTCTCTATCAAGATCAATCTAAACTTGTCTTTTCTTTGAAATCTTACTTTCAGGTTGATGTATATCTTCCATAACTGTTTTACCCTTGTCTGTATTCAATTGATCAAATTCTTCACTTGCAGTGGCAATATTTGGCTCTGCAGTGGAAATAAAATCAGTAGTAAAATCAGTTGCAGTTTGGAAAATGTCTTGATCTTCAAGTTGCTCTCCATGAGTTTCAGCTTCCTTTGCTCCTTTACTTGTATCTCCTTCATCTTCCAAATAAATTGTCCTCCCCTTAGTGTCAGAACCTGTTTTCCTCCCCTGTTTGGAAGAATTTCCCAAATCATGATCAGCGGAATCACCATCAGAAGGTGAGGATCAAGATGAAATCACCATCTTTGCAGACTGCTTGTACTTTTTCAACCTCTGCATCTCTCCTTTTAAAGTCTGAATCTCTGTCGTTAAGAATTGAACATCCTTGGCATGTTGCTTCTTGACAGTAGTCAAATCCTTTTGTAGAGACTCAACCTGCTTTGCTAATTTGGTACACAATTCCATCAATTCCAATTGGTTACCACTGCCCTCAGCACTTCCAACTGTGTTACCTGTTGGGAGAGGTGAATCATGGGGCAAAGGTCCAGATTCCTCCATAGTAGGACTAGGTGGAAGTCTAGAACCACCACTGCTTGTTTCTATACCATAAGGTTTAGAAACTTGATGTGTTGTCATGAGAGGAGTTGTCTGATTAGACCTTCTCTCATAGGTTCTTGTAACTGGTGGGGTATAATCAATGTTAGGAACATTAATTATGGGTGTGTGTTGTTCAGATGAAATTTTAGCAAGCATTTGGGGTAGGAGAGGTGTAAAAATCATATTGCCATCTTTATTCAAATTTTGAAAAACTTTAGGCATTAGGCAACTGATTTGATAAACAGTAGTATGAGGTTGCAGTTGTAATTCATTAAGCATAGCTTGCACAAACCTTGGATACATTAAAATTTTGGTTTTACTCTGTACATTGCCTTTCATACTTGTAAAAATATAGTTGGACCAGTTGAAAATCTTATCAGTGACAAGACAAACCAAAGGGTAAGCCATGGTTGAACTAAATTGCTCATAAGATGTTTTCTTAGGACTAAGGCAATGTAACAAAGTATGAATCAAAAATCTCCATTGGGGACAAAAACCACTCTTTTTGAAAGTAGCCTTTTTGTCAGTGGTATCATACCCTATGGATGATAAAGTATCATGAATATCAGACATAGGTAATGTGATGAGACCATTGAGATCATTCAAGTGAAGTACTCTCCTCAGGGATGCCTCAGTAACATCAATATTTACCCCATCTACAGTGGCTCTTAGAGCATCCACTGTTTCATGTGTATCTCCAATCTCAAGTGTTATGGACTTGCCAGTAGTCCAAAACTGTTTGATTTGAGAGATATAGATTGTGGGTTTTAAAAGCAATGCATACCTTATATGAGTGGTATGAAGAAAGTCCACAATCTGATGAAAAACAGGGCCACTCTTCTCGTTAGACTTTTGTAGGTAGGCCACTAGGTTGTGCTCATCTTTAGAAAGTAGTTATAATATAGAAAGAAGATAATTTACTTAAAAATTTAACCCTATATATATAACTTTCAGTGGTTACTTTCAACGACTAGTAAAAAATAAACTACTGACACAATCAGTTGCAACGGCTAGAACAATAGTGGTAAAATAACACTGTCAGTGGAAACTGTGAACTAGCAGTGATAATTTTTCACAAAAATTTCAAAGAGCAGTGAAAATTAAAAGCATTAGAAAACAAGACTGCTCCCATTATAGTTTTTAGCAAACTATCAGCTATCAACGGATTTGATATGTCTTTACCATGAGCCGTTTGCTATGGACTAGCCAACTCTTAATCATAAAGAATATGGTGAGTTGATAACCATATAGTTTTTGGTAAACTATCAACCATAAACGGATTTGTCAAGTCTTTACCAGTAGCCGTTTGCTCTGGACTAGTTGATTCTTATGTGTATTAGACATGGTGAATCAATAACCATTTGTTGTGTATCTCAGACATACACCTTTTAACTCCAACTCCTCATCAAAACTTGAAATACAAACTCAGTAAAAGATGAGAATAACCAACTTGATATTAACCAAAGTTACCTTTAACCAAACTATTACCCAAGCAAAATATCTTCCAAAGTCAACACAATAATATCTATATTTACTCCTTTACCTACCAAAATAAGAAAACGGTAAATATCTTCATTAAATAACCCTTCAACCGACTTTGTCTATATAAGGAGGCTTGGCTTAAGATAAACTTCATCAATTTTCATTCAAACACAATATCCCCAAAACCATAAGCATGAGCAATCCCTCCAACACTATCAACATCTCTTCTGACTCAGAAGAAGAGTATGTAATCGAATCAGAATCATCTTCAGAAGCGTCAGGATGGTTTGGATACTTCCCACCAGGGGCTGGCTCTTCATCCAAAAGATATACCAAAGAAACTGCTAAGCGAAAGCGTGCAGCTAAGCCTGCAAAATCTTTTGAGTTCTACTCTGATTCATCAGATGATGATGATGCAAATGATGAAACCTATTCAATGGCTAAGGAGTTGCCAAAAGCTCTTTCAATAGCACTGAAAACAGCTATCTCCAATATGAAACAGATATCCATTCCCACAAGGCCTGCAATGCTACCAAGACCTCCTCCACAAATTCTTGGTCTTCCATGTCCAAGAATGCAATCCACCTTTGAGAAAAAAAGGAAGAGAGCCCAGAAGAATAAACATGATTATGTGGGCAAGGGCAAGAGACCAATGGAATAGCTGAAGATAGGTGTAGGATGTGCTAGGTTTCAGTCTTTTGTGTTAAGTTAACTAGGAGTACTCTTGATTGTAATGAATTATGTGATAGTAATGAAGTTCCTCTGTTTTTCCATTTTCCACTGAAAGCATGTTACCACTGGTTGCAATAGAATTCCCACTGTAACCTAATGTCAGCAGAATCATCAGTGGATAATCTTAGATAGGATCTAAACAACCTAGAGCAACGATTCATCAAAGAGTAACTATTTAATTGTAAACAAAGAATCCTTCAAACTGTAATTCACTAACATAAACCAAATACTGGAATCACAATCGCATTGGCAATGGTTAATATATTGAAAGAATTAAGCATAGCAGTGGCTATACTCAATAAAGTCAACACATAAGCATTGATACACTTTCCAAGAGCACAATACTTCAATTTACTCCTCAACTACTTGCACCTTCCCCTCATTAACTTCTTGAATCCAACTTAACATATAATAAACAAACCATTCAACACAAATCACTCAAATCACATACTCCATAACTTTCACTCTCAAAGCAACATCATGAGTCAATCAAGTCCAATCAATCTTTCTTCGAGCAGTTCATCTGATAGTTCCTGGGATGATTTTGTTTTGAAAAACCCTGGGAGAGTTGAGAAAGAGGAGTATGAGAAGGTTGTATCCAAGAAGAAAAAGCAGTCACTTGCTCTTTCAAATCCTTTTTCTGCTGGACCTTCATCACTACAACCAGAGCCTCAGGATGCATTAATCAAAGAAGATAGCTCAGAGATCAGCTCCTATGTGTCTCCATATGTTATAGATGATGAGACCTCTGGAAGAGTCCTGAGTGTTCCTCCTCTTGCAGCAATAGCTCCTTCTGAAGAACTGCAATCATCACCTTCTCTACCATTTCTACCAGCACCACCATCAGCAGTTCCTTCATTATCCTCACCACCAACTGGAATAGTGGTGATGGGTTTAGCAAGCCCTAGGGTGTATGACTGGATTAACATGCGTGGTGCTCCTAAGGTGATGCCAAGTTGGGCTTTACCCAAGAAGCCATGAAGAATTGATGATGGGTAGGAAGGGGATGGGTTAGGAAATGTGTTTGGAGTAGGATGTTGGTGATTTTTTTCAGTTAATGTAGTAATGTTTGTACTCTGTACTTCATGGATGTAGTTTTACTGCACTCACAGTGCAGTTTTGTAATATTAATAATAATCCATATTTTCCTTTATCTTTAGTGTTCCTGCATCACACATCACAATCCACTAACTTCATTATCAAAACTGACATACTGTCCATCATAATGCTCAAAATCAGAAAGATAGGACTTGTTGCCAGTCATGTGCCTTGAACACCCACTATCTGTATATCCTTGATCTGACCTTTTTGTCCTTGGATGTTCCTGCACATATGAGTAAAGAGTTAGTTTCTTTTGGGGACCCAAGCCATGATTGACTTGGATCTGCCTCGTGTATCAATATAGTTAAATCTATCAAAGGTCATTGATACACCATTGGGATTGGTTGTAGAGGTATTTCCTTTAGGTTTCCATTCCCAACGTGCTGAGGCCTTCACAGCATTGCCCATGTCCCCCCTTTTCATATTTATAACCCTTGCAGTGGTAACTTTTGAATGAGCAGTGGTAACAGCTGGTTTCTTTTTAGGTACCCACTGTTGATTATTATTAACCTTTTTATCTTGAAAGGTTCTTTTTCCTGTTTGTGCAGATTTTGTTAAACTTGTTTTGAAGTTTGCACTTTTAACAGGTGACTTAAGGTGAGCAGTTTTAACAGTTTGTGCAGTGGCAAACATTTTGAGGCCACTTCTAAGTTGAACTGCTCTTGGGACCATTTTGCAATGAGAATTAGGGTGTACATTATGTTGATACCTGTTAGACTCCACCCTTTTATACCCATAGACTTCCCTTTTCCCAACATGATAGTCACAATAAGCATGTAAATGATCAAAACTACCACAGATATAGCATGCCTTATTGTTCATAACAAAATCACTACCTAGTTGTTGAGATTTAACATGATTCCAACTCCTCTGGTTACCCCTAGGAGTTGTAGGCTTGTTCCTATACATCTCAACATACCTTACAGTTGGTCTAGGTTTATCAACAGGTTTCCTAGGTTCCTCTGTAACAGTATTAACAACTTTTGGGATAGAAGTCTCTACATTCTTTTTAACACTCTCATCTACAACAGATGAGTCACTAGCACTCTCAAAAACATCATTATCAAGCTTATTTTCTTTCTCACTCTTCACAACTGTGTCTTTTAAAGGACCATATTCTCTTTCAAGATCCTTAAAATCCTCTATGCCTGTATGAGCTAAATCTATACCTGGAGGTGAATGAACACCCCTTAGTGGTAGAGGCGCAGTATTATAACCCATACCAGACTTAGCTTTATTATATATTTGAGCATTCCAAATTTTATCAATTGACTCAGACTGATGATAACATGTGTCTACAGTTAAATTGACATTTTCAATTTTCTTTTGAAGTTTTTCAAGCTCCTTTTGGTATGCTTCATTCACAGCAGTTGTATGTTCTACCTCTCTCCTAAGAAGAATCATATCATCATTATAATTTGACTCATTTGCCTGATAGTGCTCTATTTGTTTTTCTAAAACTGCCATGGCTCTCCTAAGATTAGCCACAGTATAATTAGCAGTGTATAACTCTTGTCTTTCATTAGAATATAAATCATTGAGTCTTTCAACTTCTCTAGCAGCCCTACATGTTTTAGAGCAACATTCAGAGTTTTGTACCTCAGAGTCAGAGAAAGCCATAAGAGCAACTTCAGCAGAAACAAGAGCAGCATCTGTGTGTTCTTCTTCAAGATCATCAGCCATGAAACTCCAATCATAGCTCACACCATCAATAGCTAACATTGCCTTTGGTTCTTCCACAGTTGGTCCCTTCTTTTGCTTGTACCATGTAGATCTGTTGTCCTTGGTCTTTGGTCTTCTACATTCTCTAGCAAAATGTCCAAACTTGTGGCAGTTAAAGCACTCCACTTTCTTCTTATCAAAGCCTGCAGCATCATCACCATTAATGTGGATAGGCTTGCCAGTCTTCTTGTAGAATTTCTTAGCCCTCATGCTAAGAAAAGCTATCTACCATTTTATATCCATCTCCTCCAAGTCATCTTCATCGATTTGCTCTATGTCTTCATGAGTTAAGAGAGAGCCATCAACTTGTGTGGAGATAAAATCATAAAAGGTAGGATTTCCAATACTAGCAACCTTCTTCTTTTATCCTGCAGTGGCAATATTCACATTGCCATTGGAAACTATAGAACCTACAGTGGCAATATCATCATCACTTTCATCTTCAGAATCGTCACTGTCAACAGATTTGACAACAATGCCAAGCTACTAGAGCTTGTACCAAGTTTCCCTGCCTTCTTCAACCTTTGTTCAATAAATTTGAAGTTGTTGTAAAGATCATTGAGCTTCATTTTTTCTATGTCTATTTTGTTTTCCCAGACAGTAACATTGGTTTGAAACTCTGAAGGCAAACTTTTCAGAAACTTCAAATTGAGGTCTTCCTTTTCTACCTCAATGCCAAACACAGTCAGTTGTGTAACAATCTTCTGAAGTTTGGTGAAACTACTATCAAGAGAGTCATTGCTTGAAGCAGATAAGTTTTCATAACTTTGCTTTAACAATGCCTTTTGAGTCTTCTTTGTAGCATCATTACCACTAAACACTGAGCAAATCTCTTCAAACAGTTCTTTAGCAGTCTTGAACTTGCTGAATGCAATAATCTGGTCTCTAGGAAGAGTCATCAGCTACAGACTTCTAGCTTTAAGATCATTCTTCTTTTGAGCTTTTTCAGCATTTGATTCAGGCACAAAAACTTTCACAACATCTGTGTCACCAACTTTTGAAGTAGTGGTCACAGATTTGAAAGAATCACCAAGTTGAATGATCTCCCATAGAGCATAGTCCTGTATGAGGAAGTATTGCTCAATTAGTATCCTCCACATCTCAAACTCATTAAGCTTAAGCTTAGGGAGTCTGGGTGTAGAAGAAGAGTTTGATTTATTGTTTTCCATCTCCATTGAATTGAGTGAGTGAGTCAAGCTAATTCCTTGGATCTTCTAAAACAAAATATCAGAACCTTCGCTCTGATACCACTTGTTGGATCTGTACACTCTCCTTTTGTCAATGATATTTTGTATGATATTATCAAGCAAGCGGAATTTACTTAAGTAATACTTAGAAGACGAATTATATGATGTAAGAGAATGAACACAAGTTAACACAAAACTCAAGCTCCAATATTATTAATGAATAATACGAGTGATCTTAACTTATCACTAGGGTTACACCTTGAAGCTTTCGTAGGTAATCTTGTAATGTTATACGTACCTAAGACAATGACCTAGGATCTCCTTTTATACAACAAGGAGTCATTTACAAGATAAGTATAAAGCTAACATAATAGAATATACACAAGATCTATTCTATACTTATCTAGACGCGTTTAACCTTATCATAAACTGATAGCAGTGGTAATGAAGAACTTGCAGTGGGAATATGTTTCCACTGCTAGTATTAATCCATGCAGTGTAAACCACAACTATCCGTGGTAACGGATTATTCCCAACAAAAGGTTATACCTCTCACTGCTGCAGAGGACATAACCAAAAGAAGATTAGAGATGAAGGCCAAAACTATTCTCATGGTGGCCATTCTAGATGAATATCAACTGTCTTTCAACTCCATTAAAGATGCTAAGCTTTTGATGGATGCTTTAGAGAAGAAGTTTGGAGGAAATGAAGCTACAAAGAAAAGCAAGAAGAATCTTCTGAAGCAGGTATATGCAAACTTTTATGCATCAAGTACTGAATCTCTTGATGAGATCTGCAATAGGCTGTAAAAGCTTGTTAGCCAATTAGAGCTTGTGGGAGTAGTGACTGAACAAGAAGACTTAAACCAAAAGTTGCTGGCAAGTATTCCATCTGAATAGGACACACATGCTATTGTGTGGAGGAACAAGCTAGAATTGGAGAAATCAAGATTGGATGATCTTCGCAATAATCTGAAGGTCTATAAGGCTGAAATGAAACAAAAGTCAAGTTCAAGCTCAGGTTCATCTAACTTGGCATTTGTTTCATCCAATAGCATTAGCAGCACAATGGTCGAAGTTCCTACTGCTAAGGAACAAAGTGCTTCTAGTTCAATAGGAAGTGCTGCTAGAAGTGAGAACTTAAATGATGGTGCAGTGTGCTTTTTCTTTGCCAGTCAAAGTTTTGTTACTCAACTGTCAAATAAGGACATTCAACAGATCCATCCTGATGATGTGGAAGAGATGGATCTTAGGTGGCAAATTGCTATGCTCACTATGAGGGCAAAAAGGTTTCTTTAGAGGACTGGAAGGAGCTTGCATATGACTGGTACTGATAAAGTGGGCCTTGACAAGTCCAAAGTGGAGTGCTATAACTGCAAAAAGAAAGGTCATTTTGCAAGGGTGATAGAAACTAAGAACGTGATGAAGATAGTTTCTTGATCGTTTATGAGCCTTAGGGTTTGACAATAATAATGACAATACGCAGCGGATAAATCAAAACATAATTGTTATTGACACAAGGTTTTCATTCACTAACACTAACTAACCTTAGACGTTTATAGGAACACGTCTACTAACTAAACTAATAACCTAGGCGTTTACATGAACATATGCCTAGGACACACACACACCTTTACTAGACGTCTACATTATGGAAGACTTATATTAAAACCTACACCCCATGTCCTCTTTATATACTAGAGGATTAGGGTTTACAAATCTCTACGAAGGACTAATAAATAAAACTTCTTTTGCAAGCAAGTAAGCAAGTCCTTCCATCTTTTTGTAGGTTTCCTTCTTGTCGTATTAAGTCCCTCTTGTTTCATTCTTTTTGTCTTATCAACTCAAACGTATAATCCCAACAATCTTCCCCTAGTTGATAATGACAAAACCATTCTTGAACGAACTTCCCTAGACGAAGTAGAGAAATTGAGATCATGGATGTATATAAAGAGGACATGGGGTGTAGGTTTTAGTATAAGTCTTCCATAATGTAGACGTCTAGTAAAGACAAATCTCTACGAAGGACTAATAAATAAAACTTCTTTTGCAAGCAAGTAAGCAAGTCCTTCCATCTTTTTGTAGGTTTCCTTCTTGTCGTATTAAGTCCCTCTTGTTTCATTCTTTTTGTCTTATCAACTCAAACGTATAATTCCCAACAATCTTCCCCTATTTGATGATGACAAAACAAATACGATTCTTGTACGAACTTCCCTAGACGAAGTAGCAGAAGTTGAGATAATTAAATCTCACCATGAATGAAACAAGTATGTCTTCCTTTGTCTTACCCTTAATCCATGCCATGCCACTCAAACATCTCTTCCCCTTTTTGTTATTATCCAAATAGGGAACGTATGAAAATAATGATCTTGACCACCACGAACCAATATCATACTTCCAATCTAAGACTTCCAATGCTTCAAATCACCCACCATTACGCACCATAAGAAAAATGGATTCAAAACAGTAGAAACTCCAACTAGCAATAGGAATAATGATCAACAGTAGTAAAAATCAAACACTTCCCCTTGAGTGATGCATGTAGATGGTTAAACATTTAACAATAAGCTTCCCATGAAACCCATATGTTAACCATCTTCTTGATTCTTCAAATCTGTAGGCTCCATGTAATGATTACTTGTGAAGAAAACCGAGTATAACGATAAATGGGAAGAAATATATTCTAGTAGTTGTTGATGACTACTCTCGATTTACTTGGGTAAAGTTTTTGAGGACAAAGGATGAAACTCCAGATGTCATCATCAAACTTATCAAACAGCTTCAGGTTCGACTCAACAATATTGTTAGAATTGTTCGAACAGACAATGGCACAGAGTTTGTTAACAAAGACTTAATTCAGTTTTATGAAAGTGTTGGAATCAGTCATCAAAGAAGTGTTCCACGAACTCCTCAACAGAACGGTGTAGTTGAAAGACAAAATCGAACTCTTGTGGAAGCCGCAAGAACAATGCTAATTTATTCAAAGGTTCCAATGTTTCTATGGGCTGAAGCCATTGCCACTGCTTGCTACACCCAAAATCGTTCCCTTATTCACACCTCTCATGGAAAAACTCCATATGAACGGGTCCATAAACGAAAACCTGATCTATCCTACCTTCGTGTGTTTGGTGCTTTATGTTACCCAACTAATGACGGTCAAGATTTAGGTAAACTAAAAGCTAAAGCGGACATTGGAGTATTTGTAGGTTATGCACCAAACAGAAAAGGATACCGAATCTACAACAAGAGAACCCAAAATATCATGGAAACAATTCACGTTATGTTCGATGAGCTGACCGGTCAAATGGCTCCAGGACAATCCAGTTCTGGACCCGCATTTCAACCTTTATCAAGTAGTCCTATCAGTTCTACTCTTGTTTCTAATCCCTCACCAGCAACTCCTTATGTACCTCCTTCAGAAGATGACTTGAAAAAATTATTTGATCCAATGTTTGATGAACACTATGAACCAAGTGCTAATGATATGTCAGTTCCATCAACAGAGGCTGCTTCTATCCCTGTCAATGAAGTTAACCCTTCAGTTTCAATGTCATTAAGTCAAGAAGCGCCTGCTGCTGATCACTCTGTCTCATCAACAAATCATCAATCATCGAGTGTACACAATGGAAATGTTGTTGCTGTTACAGATGATGAAAACCCTTTTGCTCCTCCAGAAGATGAACCCTTTGAAAACATATTTGCTCTTGAATCATCATCAGAACCATCGTCATCAGAAGATATAGACTCTGCTATTTCAGTTCCTTAACAACAACCACATGAACATCTTAGGAAATGGACACATGATTATCCATTGGACAACATCATTGGAAACCTCTCTCGTCCAGTATCCACACGGAAACAACTTGCAACCGATGCCTTATGGTGCTTCTTCAACTCCGTACTCTCTAAGATCGAACCAAAAGACGTGAAAACTGCCATGAATGAAGACAGCTGGTTCAATGCCATGCAAGAAGAAATTCATGAGTTTGATCGACTAGATGTATGGGAATTAGTACCTGCTCCAGATTGTGCAATGATCATTGCTCTAAAGTGGATCTTCAAAGTAAAACTTGATGAGCATGGTGATGTTTTAAAGAACAAGGCTCGATTGGTTGCAAAAGGATACCGTCAAGAGGAGGGTATTGACTTTGAAGAATCATTTGCTCCAGTTGCTCGGATCGAGGCAATCAGAATCTTCTTGGCTAATGTGCAAGTAAGAACATGGTAGTATATCAGATGGATGTAAAGACGGCTTTTCTTAACGGAGATCTTAAAGAAGTCGTATACGTCAGCCAACCTGAAGGCTTTGTGAATCCAGAGTATCCTACTCACGTCTATCGTTTGAAGAAGGCTCTTTACGGCTTGAAGCAAGCTCCAAGGGCTTGGTATGATACGCTATCAAAGTTTCTTCTATCCACTGGATTCAGCAAAGGAGCAGTTGATCCGACATTGTTCACCAGAAAGTCAGGCAAATATTTAATTCACGTTCAAATATATGTTGATGATATTATTTTTGCCTCGACTCACCCCAATGAATGTGATCGTTTTTCAAATGGAATGGGACAAATGTCATTTTTCTTGGGATTACAAATCTCACAAAGTCCCGGAGGCATTTTTATAAATCAATCTAAATATGCAAATGAGATTTTGAAGAAATTTGGATTTGATTCAAGTGACCCTGTTGACACTCCCATGATAGAGCGTACTAAACTGGATGAGGACCACTCAGGGATCATGGTGGACCAAACAAAATATCGTAGTATGATTGGATCCCTGATGTACCTCATAGCCAGTAGACCAGACATTCTGTTCGTTGTTTGCATGTGTGCTAGATATCATGCTAAGCCTACCAAAAAGCACCTTGAAGCGGTTAAACGGGTCTTTCGGTATCTCCAAGGAACCATCAATATGGGACTTTGGTGCCCGAAGGATACCGGTATGTCACTAACAGCCTATGCAGATGCTGATCATGCAGGATGTCAAGATACGCGTCGAAGCACGTCTAGAGGTGCTCAGTTTTTGGGTGATAAGCTTGTGAGCTGGTCTTCAAAGAAGCAAATGAGTACTTCTATTTCCTCTACAGAGGCTGAATACATAGCCATGTCATCTTGTTGTGCTCAAATCCTATGGATGAGATCTCAATTATCTGACTATGGCTTTGAATTCAACAAAATCCCTCTGTACTGTGATAATAAAAGTGCTATTGCTCTCTCATGCAACAACGTACAACACTCAAGAGCAAAGCACATCGACATTCGACATCATTTCATCAGGGAGCAAGTAGAAAACGGTGTGGTGGAACTCTATTTTGTGAGGTCTGAATATCAGTTAGCAGACATCTTCACCAGGCTCTTCCTAGAGAACGCTTTGAGTTTATCCTCCCACGACTTGGTCTAAGAGTCTACAACCGGAAACACTCAAACGTCTTCAAGAGGAAGACGAGGAGTAAAGGTCTTTCTTCATCCATCTCTTGTAAATATCTTTTCGAAAAGCAAAATACAAAATTACAAAACCTTCAAAAAGCGAATAGAAAAATATAAAACTTTAAAAAATCCATAAAAATTTGAAAAATCTTGAAAAATTCCAAAAATATATTGTCGTTTTGTCATGATTTTCTCGATTCGATAAATATCTATGATCTTTGTGCTGTCATTCAAAGAATGACATGGGACTTTAGATGTTGTTCGAATATTAAAAAAAATAATAATAAAAAATAAAAAAATGGTTTATTGTCATTTCAGACAATAACCCGTTTTTCAAATAAAGAACAGAGCCATGCTTTATCTTGTTTTTCAAAACTCATGCTCTGATTCTATAAACAATTACTTACTATCTAATGAAAACTAATTGCTTTGAAAAATAACTCGGACTCTATTGTTGAAAATCATCTGGACTTAACGTTTGTCAAATATATCTATCTCTCAATCAACAACTTATGTCACTGATTGAGGGGGAGAATGATTTCAATTAAATCAAAAGGTTATTTGTCATACAATTGTTTTCAAAAGATAATCATGCATGCTTAATCAATGGAGTTTAAAGTCTCAAAATCCGATCCTTATCAGTTAAAACGTTTTCATAATCAAGTCACAATTCTCCTTAAAAGCTTTCAAAATCAATTTAAATCTACAGAGATCACAAATCTCAAATGATTTGATAATTGTGATCGGGGGAGAATTTGTGATTTAAATTGGATTTAAACTGATAATTCGGTAAATGGTTTTATAAGGATGTACAAGCTCTCCTCCTCACATGTGCCAAACGATTTCAAAATTTTCATGCACATGTTGAGGGGGAGCATCTATCTTAATCCACAAAGATTTGAAACGTGATCAATTTATTTTAATGTGCAGTCTTTTCCTAATATGTGCAAAACATTTTCAAATATCTATGCACATATTGAGGGGGAGCAACTATTTTGAAAACCACATTCTTTATATAACTACTCTTAGATGCAAGCCAACCCCTAAAAGATGAAAATTATTTCTATTACAAAATGATGCTTGATGCACATGTTGAGGGGGAGCTCTTGTTCTAAAAATATCAAAAACAATCCAGGTACAAAATGCTTTGATAATATATCACAAGTATCTGAATTAATTTTCAAATGGTTTTCAATTGGTTCCAATGGCAGATGAACAATACCAAATAGACCAACCAACTTTACTTTATGTATGGTGATATAAGGACGATAAGGTTAGGTATTTGTTCCCACAATCCAGCCAGAACCGGAGGGATCTACCCAGGGACAATCCACTAGATAGTGTAGAAGTCCTTAGGTATGATGAAAAAAAGGAGAAAAATGAGAATATGGGAAGAGTGCGGACTGACACAGAGCTAGTACTGGAATAAACCCAACAAGGTTCTAGTTATGAAGTCTCGGTAAGCACTGAAGGGGTTGAAGAATGAAAAAAAATTGAATGAGAAAAGGGTGAAAAGAAATAGCCCTCCAATTATTCAACCTTAGGGCAGAAACCGGGTTCAATACATATGCTACTGGTGGTAACCAAGGTAATATCGGTATTGAAGACAAGACGTCATGGACCTAGTGATGCACTGCACTTCAACTTCCCAAACCACTCAAGTTCCTCTTAAAAGGTCTTGTTTCATTCTCACGGGGAACCGACATAATCTATCGACTTTCTCTTAGAGATTGTTGATATTGAAGAAGGAGACCCTCTCCCTAGTCTCCGAAATAGGATCCAAATATGCACAATTGAGTCTAGAGCCACGAGATCATCTATAAATCTCATTAGGACACTTTCAATGAAGACTCTCTGTTTCACACAATGTGGAAAGAGAGATTATATCTTATGAGTCCTACGCATTATCCTTGTGGTATTGCCAGAATATCTGAGTGATATGCAAACATATTCACAATGAAGATGGAAAGCCTTTTGGAGCCAACATCAAACAAGCTCCTGGTGGGTGGCATGTGAGATCTATTCTAAAGATCAACCATGTGACAACTGAACAGAAACAATGGGGCGATTCAATCTTTTGAATCAATCCTGGTTCAGGTTATGGATTGACGGATACCTTTGAAAAACCGGTCGTTGTGCTTAAAAACCCTTTTCCTTAGCACATCGACTGTGTACTAATATTTCAAAATAAAAGGTGTTTATGATTGATAATTGATTTTCTTTAAAACCTTCGTTGTACTGCAAAAACAATTTCTATTGAGCGGTACACGATTGTTTATCAAATCTCTTTTCATCAATCAGTGAATTTCAATTCGCTGATTCACTCACTCCGTGTTGTCTTCTTTGAGACGTTCCGGTTTGAGAACAGCTAGACCAGCTGCGAAACCCTGTCAAGGAAATTCTTCGGAATTATACCTAATCACATGCAGTACTTGTACTGATCAACGGGGAACCGTGGGCCGTGTACCTCAATTCAACGAAAGTGATCAAAGACACTTTCGTGTGCTTTATTGCTAACTGTTGTATGCAGGTACGCCCGACGTTTGCAGCTGATCAGAATGAAGCGGTCAATCCATAGCCGCATGCTCACACAACACATTCATTTCTAAAGAAATCATGATTAGTGCATCAATGACTCTGATATTTTCACTCCATGCTTCTGCTACGTTGCTGCCAATATCATGAATCAACGAAAGCTTCCGCTACTCTGATGAGAATATATCATGATCCAGAATGTGAGCATGTCGGTCCATAAGTCACAACATCACATAATACCAACACCACAATGGAAGAGTCAGAGATTTATGATAGCTGATGATCTCAAAGATGGCTCAAAACTCCTTATCACGTGGATCAGTTAAAGACCTCCACATTAATTATCCAAACATGCAATAATGAAGAATCAATGACTACGAGCTTCAGAGCAAAGAACTACATCAAGAATGCAAGAACAATTTAAAATGTAATATTTGTTTGTATTCAATGTAATTTTGAGGTGATTTTGAGGTGACCTCCCTTAGGGGGAGATTGTTAGGATTAAGTAAATTCAGTTATCAAAGAGTCGGTCACCTCAAGTATATGTAATCGTTAGAAAGCTCGTAGTCGTAGATTATTTAATGTTTAATAGTATTTAGTTAAGTAACACTGTGGAGGACGGACGGGTCTTTACCCACTGTATGCCTGATCCACAGCCCGTAGGTGGCGACTTATGTAAGAACTATAAATACTCTCTACCTCCCAAGGTAGAGAGTTGGAGCTCATAATAAGATTTTTCTTTCTCTCACTAAAGTTCCCAACCTCTAACTTTCTCTCTCTAAAACCTCTTGCATACGCCTAATATTATTATGTTATGATTGTTTGTGAAATCCAATATATTACATTTTATTTAGTGAAAAATATGGGTTTATTTAGGGGGACCCAAAATAATAAGTACATGTAAGAATAAAGATGGATTTTGAGTTGTTAATCATTAACTTGCTCCTAAATAAACACATTTATTCAACTAAGTAAACACTCGTTATTATATCAATCATTACATGGATTTTGGGTTCTTATAGTAGGACCCTAAAAATATGTAAGAATAAAGATAGTTTTTTGTACTACTAATATGTCTCCATTTTCAATGAGTCCTCATTCAATGTATTGACTATTTATCTATTTTTTTCTTTTTTCATATTTATTTTTATAGTTATTTTTTACTTTTGTCATATACATGTACTTATATATAAATGAACAAATAATACATTTTTTTAATTGAAAATAATAATTAGAAATACAATATAAAAAACATTACATAATTATTTTGTTAGGTCAAAATTTTTCGGAATATCGTTCACATGAGTAATCACAACTCTTTTATATGTTGAGGCAATAACCAAACCCGTGTTTGGCATTTCCATCCATTTTCCAGCTTTTTTTTTACGGACTCATAAATTTTTTTATAGCCTCTTGTACCAAATATGTACTTGTATTTTTGTTGGTTAAAATCTAACTCCTGCACTAAATCAGACCGAATACAAGGCCACCGATCTTAAGGGAGACCGAGAGCAACAATGACAGATCAAAATTCGCACTAAATCATAACTAGTATTAGTTTTTATTTTTCTTGTATTAGTAATCTAATGTATCCCGTTCTTTATGATTTTTTTAACTATTGTTCGGTTACATTATACCTGAAATGTTTAAAAAAAATAATAAGGTGATGTAGAAAAAAATTAATAAAGAAATATTTAAAATATAAAATAATATAATATTGACTTGGAGCATTTAAGTTGCATGGCATGTTTTGAAGACGGGAATGCACTAAAACACCATTCGATATTATTTTTGAAAAATATTTACGTAATCTTATACTTTGGGACCTCCTGTTATAACTCCGATATTATTTGTCGAATAGTAACTTTTCAAAACGTCTCATTTAGAGTTCGTTTTCTATAACTTATACTTTGTGGTATGAAATAATACCCTTGTGACACTATCTTTTGCTGCAATATTTTGGAGGTGTTACAACGTATAACTTTACAAATTGGAAGGTGATTTGCACACTCTATGAATTGATTGGAACACTCAAAAGTATTACATCTTGGCATTTATACCCTTGCAAGGGTGAATATGAGTAAAGTGATCTAAGGGTATATATATGTCAGTATATAATATTTTGGAATGTCTCAATCAATTAATGGAGTGTGCAAATCATCTCCCTTACAAACTACATAACCCAGATGAGCAAAATAAAAGTTCATTGTTTTATGTGATTTTTTTGAAATTTTTTAGTAGAGTAACCCGAAATAAAAATCATCCTTTTATAAAAGATAATTAATAGGTCTCTTAGTATTTAGTTACTTGTTTAAAGTTTCACAACTATTTGTTTTATATAAAACATCTACTCACGAGTTAAACAAAGAAAAACTGTGACAAATCGTAATTTCAGGTCATTTATCAAACTTTGAAAATTTCACTATTCATCGGGAAATTACTATTCACCGATTACTATTCATCATTTTTTAAGTCGGTTTGAGACTTTGAGATGTTATTTCAAAATTTTACTATTTACGAAACACTATTCATTGCCGGAGAAAATTTGTTAATCATGATTCATTATTCATCATTTTTCGTAAACTAGTTTTACGAGTATCAAATTCGCGTAACCGTGAGGGTTAAGCCGCGTATTCATGGAACATCATTGAGAACACATCATATAGACTAGAGTTAGTATACATATCATCAGCATCATCATCTCCATGAAGGTCTTATCAATATTTGCATTGTTATTTGTTTATATTTATTAAATCAATATAAACGCTATTACATGATTTCTATACATGAACAATGTACCCGATACCCCTAATTAAGCATTTAACCAAAATATCTAGTTAATTATCCAAAATATCTAAGATATTTTCATTAATCCATTGAAATTACCTGTAACACCCTAGGAAAATCCCACATCGGCTGTGGCCTGGAGAGATGCTGGGCTCATAAGATAACATTCGCCTTACAATGACACAACGCGTTTTGTGGTCTACTGCTGGTGGAGTTCTTAGGAACTGGCAGTTAAGCGTGCTAATTTGAGAGTAGTACTGGTATGGGTGACCTTCCGGAAAGTCTTCACATGAGGCCACAAAAATAAATCCGTGAGCCTGTGGGCAAAGCGGACAATATTGTGGTCAAAAAAGGCGGGGTGTTACTAGTGGTATCAGAGCCACTCCTGAGCCGTTCGGGATGGTGGGGCAAACCTCATCGAGGACGATGAGTCCCTAAGGGGGGGGGGTGATTGTAACACCCTAGGCAAATCCCACATCGGCTGTGGCCTGGAGAGATGCTGGGCTCATAAGATAACATTCGCCTTACAATGACACAACGCTTTTTGTGGTCTACTGCGGGTGGAGTTCTTAGGAACTGGCAGTTAAGCGTGCTCATTTGAGAGTAGTACTGGTATGGGTGACCTGCCGGGAAGTCTTCACATGAGGCCACAAAAACAAATCCGTGAGCCTGTGGGCAAAGCGGACAATATTGTGGTCAAAAAAGGCGGGGTGTTACATTACCATTTTACCCTTTTCCTTTATTTACCAAAATGCCATTGTGTTGAAATTACAAGATTACCCTTTTATACACTATATAAGATAATCAACTAGCTCCTTTTTCTTTCTTTCATCCTTGTGGAGCTCGACATTTTCAAGAACAAGAAGAAGTTCATCATATTTTTTTTTCAAGATCAAGTATTACTAAGATCCTATTAGTGTTCTAGTAAGGTTTAGGATTAAACCTTGAAGTTTAACTAAAGTTTTCTATCACCATCAATCTTCATAATCATCACAAGTAAGCTACTAACTATTTTCATAAATTTACTTGCTTATTATTGAGTTATTTGATGTATTATTTTGAGATATGCAAGTATTCATATGTATTTACACCACTTTTTACATGTTTTTCAAAGTTTTATGGATTCGAAAGTTATAACTAGTATCTGTATGTAATCTATCATTTTTGGTGAAGTTTAGGAACCCATGACACCCTAAGAAGGTGTATGGTAGGTTTAGAATATCTTTGGTGTTGATTGGAAGAGATTAGAACAAGTTACAAACTAGAAAAGTCATTTTCGAAGAAATATATTTATAGGCTGTCACGTTTTCAAAATTCTGGAAATCTCAGTAGGTTGTGAGATATTTTGGGTTATATTTTCCGAAAATAGACTTAAAAACGAAACCGTGGTCGCTTGAACGGGTTAAAACGGGTTTATAACGAAGAAGATACGCTATGTTCAAGTTTAACGACGAAAACTAATTTTCTGGAATAGTACTTGCTGTCAAGGGTTTTTCAAAGGTCAAAAACGAGTATTTAACGTAAACTAGAAGAGTCAACTTATCAAAAATATATTAGTACATACTAACACGAATCCGAGGATATATAGAACGTAGAAAACGGAGCTATAACGACTAAGTTACACGCGTTTGAAATATGGCTATCGTATTTATTTTCACAAGTATTAACTCATATATTTTCTAATAAGCCAAAATGGTTATTGCGAAGGACCATGTTTGGAGCCGTTTTTCCTATCGATAGAGTACTTTTGAGAAAACGATGTCTACAAGTAAAAGTGAGTTCGTCTATTGTAGTTTCCAAAATGTTCAACCGTTCGTCAAACGAAGTTGTAACGAGCAATATACGATCTCACAAACTTTTCCGAAAACTACTCATAAACTATATTTTTAGCTCAACTACCTTACTTCGTCTATATTTTTCTCTATGATCGAGACTTCTATAATCAAAAGTTAAAGTCTAAGATTTTTAGATATCGCTACAAGCATTCCAAAACCATTGAGTTTGTTTTCTAACACTCAATATTCATCGAGTTACAACTAGCTTTACGAGTCTACTTAGCCATTTTCATAACTTGCCAAAGTATATTGTTTTGCGACGAAAAACTATAATTTCTTGATAAATTACTAAACGAACATCGTTGGATGTTGTTTCAACGTAAATGCTTGTAAAGTATTTTGTAACTTGACAAGATGTCATAAACATATATTTCGACGATAAACTCTATTTTCAAAAATGCACAAGTGGTATAGATTACACGTGAACTTGCATGTACGTTATATATTCATGATTTATAATAGATCATATCATTCATATTAGGTTGCAGATAGAGATTGCACCTCATTTCAGTATTGCCACTATATCATCATAATCATTGTATCAGGTGAGTTTTCAAAGCCCCGTTTTTCAAGTTAATATTTCATTTCAAACCTACGGGGGAGAATACATTGCACATCATTTTATTACGAGCCCAAGTATATCAAATTCATTTACATTGCTTAAGTTACCGCATTGCCATATTAATGTCCCCATTTCTTTATCATGAACCGTTAATTACGGAGTAAGCGAGGGTGAGTGAATAGATCAATTGAGGGTGACTCCTCCATCCGGGTTGGTAGTTCCAACTGGTCAAACGGATGCATTTCATTTAATATCAGAATGAGAGTTGTTTGGCAAACACTCTGTTGGGGCGAACATCATAATCAGTCTAGCTTCGGTGTCATGAGCTTATAGCAATTGTATCATTTTTCATGTGGCATATTTGTCATACATAACTTATACTTGTGGTAGTCGTACAAAACATTTACATAAACCTACGATTCTCACCAACATTATTGTTGACCGTTTTAGCAATGTTTTTTCAGGTATCTAAGGCATATACTTCATGGCATGCATAAGGACTTATCATAGAGTCGCGGTGACGACGCGTCTCGCTTGTATATTATTGCACTTTAAAACATCGTTTGGTTTGTAACAAACTTATTTCCGAAAATGTTGACTACCTTTTGGGACCTATCTTTTGTAAACTCTGAATGTTTTAATATATCAAACGATGTGCTTTTAAAACGACACTTTAGGTCGTTCAATATAACTGTAACTGTGATGCTATGGCAGTCATCCCCCAGGAATTCCATTCCGCTGTAAAACATGTATTTTGGGGGTGTGACAAAAACTAGAAATGAAAGTTGAGTATAAGAGAAAAAAGGTAAACATAAGCACAGAAAAAAAATTGTGACTTAAGTAAATTAAGTAAATAAATTAAAGGAGCTATAAGAGGGTCTCATTGATTTAATGCTCTGTTCCATTGTTAAATACGAGAAGTGAAAATTCCTATTACTTTGACCAAAAAAAATTGTGACTTAAGTAAATTAAGTAAATAAATTAAAAGAACTATAAGGGGGTCTCATTGATTTAATGCTCTGTTGCGTTGTTAAATACGAGAAGTGAATATTCCTATTACTTTGACCAAAAAGATATCCCGGTGTCTTTAGTATCACCCTTAAAAAAACAAGTCAATGATTTTATTTTGGTGTAACAAATCAATAATTATAAATATAATTAAAGTACGATCCATATGACGTCGTTTTCGTCAAATAAAATATTGTTTATTGATTGAAATAATCACTGGGCCACTTTCAGCTTCCTTGGGCTCCTATTTCTTTTTGTTCCAGCCCGTCCCCTATTGGTAAACGTTTGATAATCTTTGCTAGGGTTTGGTAGAACTTTGGGTCAGTTGATGGGTGAAAGTTGTTAGGTGGTAATCGCCTCCCGCATCTTGGCAGGGTAACCACCGCCAGTATGTGGTTGCAGCCATGGCGGGGTCGCCGCATCTACCACTTTTGGTTTACGATGCTTTTAGGGTTCCGAACCCATTACATGTAGCCATTTTTTTTTGCGGATGTTAGTGTTTTACATAAAAGGTTCAAAACCCTAATTTTTAGGGTTCGGATCCTATTTGTGGTTTGTTTCTAAATATCATTGCTTTTGTTGAATACTCATGCTAATCAAACGTCGGTATATATTTTTGGATCCTATTTGGTTGGATTTGTATATTTGTGTTTCACATCCAATAAACGACGTATTGTTGGATCCTATTCAATGCTCATGATAATTAAACGGATGTTAGTGTTTTGCAAAGAAATGTTGAAAGCCCTAATTTTTAGTGTTTGGAACCTATTTGTGGTTGTAAGCCCTAATTTTTTGGGTTCAGACCCTATTTGGTTGGATTTCTATTTTGTGTGCTAGAAAGCACCTTGGATGTTTGTTGAGGCTAATGGAATGTTAAATCACCTAGGATGTCTCTTGCTAAATGAACAATTCTGTAAGTTGTGTTACTTAGATTGTTGGAATTGTGTGAAAGGTTGCATGTATAAGCAGTTCAAAGTGGCACAAGGATTATTTTAATCAAGAAAGAATATTTTATTCAGGCAAAATGACGTAGTATGGAACGTGTTTTAATAATATTTAGTCATGATTTGTTGCTGTTTTATGAGTCGTATGAAGTAATTCGACGCAAATTTTACCTGTACTTTCGTGTTGCAAGTACTGGAGCTTGACCAGGAAGCAAATCATTGTGTTTGCTTCCATGTCGGGTCTCATAGCCTCTTATCTGGGCACACACTCGCAAATCTGATGCATAACGTTTTTACATTATGATAATGTATCACCTTATTTTGTGCCTTATAAGTTATTTGAAATTTACTGTCAGAAATGAAGATACTACTGCTTTATTCTTTTTCAACTGCAATAAGTTGTTGGATCGTCAACATGGAAAGCAGCCATATGCTCAAAAGCAATAGTATCTTCATTTGGATATGCAGCTGCAATAAGTTGTTGGATCCAACAAGTTGTTTAATAGTATTGTTTTTGTGCATTTATTCTTTTCCAAGTACCATAAGTTGTTGTGAGAAACGAACATATGGCTTAAAAAACTATTGAAAAAAAATACATTTGGATCCACAATATAGAGTCAAATTGTGCGTCATAAGTTTCCTCTGTTAATTTGAAAGTTTTGTTTTTGGAATTGCTAAACCAATTCCGTATTTTGTTGCAGGATGCCTTTAGGAAAAGAACTACGGTGACCAGTATTCGGCCAAGGGGAAAAAGCTCTTGGGCCTGGTATACTGGGGTCAGTTTCCTTGGTCAATCACCACTTACAATTTCTGCCCATCTTTTAAGTCTCATTGTAAACGAAAAACCAAACCACGATTGACCAGGCTGCAAAGTAGAAAAAGATGGTTACGAAGGTTATTTATTCTTATACTCTTATTTAGATTGACCATATCAACTTATCAGTCGATAACTATAATATTCACTGGCATCTTTGCTGATTTGGGTGAGGGTAAAAGAAAGTTCTGTGAACATCGACCTTTGGAATTGTCGTTTGATTCTTCTTCTAAGAGGCAACACAGCACTTACATTCAAACCGTTTAGTTCCTAAGGAAATTACTAATGTTACAGGCTCATACAATGATTGCCTAAGCCTTTTTTTAAACATCTATCCTGCATATTGCAATATATGTAGTGGAACAGAAAGAAAGAGAAGGCCAAAGAAAGTCAAAGTGGCCCAGTGATTATTTTAATGAAGAAACAATACTTTATTCAACGAAAACGACGTCGTATGGATCGTGCTTTAATTATATTTATAATTTTTTCTTCTTATGTATATATATCGTGGTGGGCTATGATGATTGTTATTATTTGACCAAAATTAAATGGGGTGCCTAATATCTGTCTGTAGCTTGGCAAGGCAATGACCGGATGGTGTAGCATTTACAATAGCTATGCAACTGAGTCTGTTTGCAGCCATGTCAAAATTCAGATGCTTTTGTGACCCGGTTCTTACTCATGAATCTGAGCCCAATCGTTACTATATATATACATTATCCATACGATGTCATTTTGCCTGATAAAATATTTTTTCCTTTGGAATGCGTTTTGCCTAATGTATGGTGCCATTATTCAGCCGGCGTTTGGTTTTCAAAGGGCTACAGAAGTTACCCGGTTTCCTTCCTTTTCAACATGTGAGGAATTTACCGGATACCTTTGACTATATACAATGTATCATCTCAAGATTGTTACACGTATCTGATGCAGGTTTTACTGATCATGTTTTAATATCTATAAGTGTCTCGTTTACCTATGGTCCACCCTATGCACTAACGGGCAGTGTACCCGGTCATGTGTAGTGTAGTAATCGGTAAAACCGAGGTCTTCCCAAGAGCTATGTGAGCGGATTCTAATTAAGTCTAATTGTCACTGGTTTTAATTTGCGAAATGATTAATTAACTAATAAAATAAAAATGAAAGAAAGCAAATAAAAGGTAGAGTTGTGATCAATAGGGGAAAAATGTGCTAACCTAGTTACTCATCCTATCATGTTATGCTCACGTCTAAATACTTCCAATTGATTCAAGTGGGGGTTTAGGTCGCTAGGACATCATTTGGTCAGCTCGTCCTAACCTATCAGCAAAGGTTTCCACCGGAGATCAAGCTACTACCCTTGAAAGTCCAGTTGTTTTTAGTCCCCTAAGCCAAGTCATTAAGTTCCGCTACATGCAAGATTCATAACAATGAGTGCCCGGGCGCTAGCATCTTAGACACTCATCCCTAACTTTTTAAGTTCATCCAAACGGCAAGTGATTATTTGGTCAGTTCGCACAAGCGAAGAAGGGTCATCAGTTGGTCAATTCTTACTCTTCCCACTCAGTCTACCTACTTAGGGTCAGTTGGTCAATTCTCCTAAGCAACTAGACACTACCGCCATTCAAAACTACCGAAACAAGGGTAGCTACCAATGAACTATGCATACATATACTAGAAACAATTATATGGAAGCAATGTAAACGAAAACATAACAATTAAGGAATCATAACTAGGCTAGCACCAAAGGTGCTTAGCCGATCATATTAATGAAACAATCATTTCAATGTTTGACATAATGAAATACATGAATCGAAAGTACAAAGGAAGATAATCGCTAATGCTTATCGTTAGGGAGTGATTTCTCCCTTGGAGATGGCTCCGTATGCTCTTCAAGATCTGCCTTTAGTCCCCTACTTGCGTTCTCTGCTTTTTGGTGTGGAGTGAATGATGTGAAATGCAAAATTTAGGGTTGGTATTTATAGGCGAGATCTAGTTACGGCGTAACTTAAGTTGAGAGTTACGCCGTAACATATATAAATCCATAATAATGCTCTCGTTATAGCTGGTTACGGCGTAACACATGGGATGAGTTACGCCGTATATTCAATACAGGTTACAAGTGACATGATTACGCCGTAATCGTTGGAAGGAATTACGGCGTAGCTTATAGCGGCGTGGAACTTCTTTTGACCTAATGGGTTACGGCGTAATCCTTAGTGGGAGTTACGCCGTAATATTCTGCTGAGTTGGCCTTCTGAGTCACGCACTAGTTATGGCGTAATGTGAGAGAGGAGTTACGCCGTAGCTCTATCACAGTGGGTGTACTATCATTATTCTCTTATAAAATCTTCAAATCTGCGTCTCTTTAGCTCCAATGCTCTTAATTTTACCTGAAAGTGAAATATAGAGGAAAACAAGCGTAAATCTATATAAATGATATAAAATACGAGCATTATCGGGGGAAATTGACAGTTGATATTCAGGACTATTTGATGTTATCAGTATCCTCATTCTAGAATCATTCTTTCTACGGAAAAAACATGAACTGATCTACTACCGTTTCAATCTGGAATTTGTAATCTACATTTTTTTATGTTGTTGTTCTTGCTTTTTTTAATGCATGTAACTTTTGTAGTTTGTTAGGAAAAATGCATTGCATGAAATCGATGTTATTTGCTGCCGTTTGGTGATTTTGCATGTAGATGCTGCATGTTTCGTGTTCCATGTGTTTCATATTCTTTGATCTTAATATAGTTAACTGACTTGAGATGGATCTGATGATTTCCTTTATATGTTGCTGATGCCCAACAATTGTTGCCATATTTTACATGTGCATATCATTATCATAGTAACTAAGATTTGCTTTCTGTGATACTTGAAAAAAAAAATGAAAACCAAGCCGTAATTAGCTCCATCAATTGCCAATGGTTCTGTGTTGACTAACCATGTACATTCAGCGAGTTACCATTGGTGAAATTGTTTTTGATGCTGGCACAGAAACACAAACAGTATGTGAGTCTCAGTTATATATGATGATGGGTTGTGATGATTGTTATTATTTGACCATAATGAAACGGGTCATTGAACATCTGGCTGTATCTTGGCAAGGCAATGACTGGATGGTGTAACATTTACAATACATCCGCAACTGAGTATGTTTGCAGCCATGGCAGAATTCATATGCTTTTCTGGCCCAGTTTATTGGTTACAGATCTGAGCCCAATCGTTACTCCTTGTACTCCTCTATGTAAAAGCCATATGTTCAAGAGGATGTAAGTTTTCAATTTTTTTCAGTAGTTTTTGCCAGCTTTATGAAATTTTATTAAAGTTGAGGCTAACGTACATGATCAATACTTTTAAGGTGACGAAACAACTATGAAGAGTGGGTGACTATTGGATGGATTTGCAGTTTAATTTTGATTGCAGGTAGAATGGATTATGATGATAAGGTTTTTGATAATGATGATCGCTTCAAAGTAACCAATGGCAGCGGTAAGTTTTTTTTTAGTCCCCCCCCAAAAAAAAAAACGTATCTAAAAATAAATTGTGTATACTCGGTTGGTTCCATAATTTTATAGCGTCTTAATAAAGTTTAGAACTTGATGTATAGAAATTGATTGAATTAATGTTGTTGTGTGTTTTCATAGAATGAAGGTTGTTGCAGCTTATTAGTTGTCGTTGTTGGTAGGTGCCACTTCTGCAATTGCTGCGGATTTGAAGGCCATTCTTGGTTCAAGTATGCCAAGTTCCTGGTATGAATTTTCTTTAGTTAGATTTTAACTTGGCATGTTGTTTTACGGTTATGCCAAGATCTTGGTATGAATTTTCTTTAGTTACAATTGACTTGGCCAGATTGTTTTTCGTTTAACTTGGACAATGACTGATGCTACTGATTCCGTTATATTACCATGGGAAGAATTTTTTCCATTGCCTTTTCTAAATGTGTCTCTATGTGTTTTGAATGGTGTTGCAGGTATGTACATTACGGACAACGAGCTGTTATTAAGTTAGCCAAATTCTTATTACATTTTTTTTATAAAGAACACCATGCAATGGTTACTGTGGCTCAGGTTGAGAGAGTTGAAGAAGAAAAAGGTGAGTCCACAAACTTATTCTAACATACAAAACGATTTTTGTTCAACAAGATATTTTACAAACAACTTCCATAAGAATACAATAGATAGTACAAGACACTTCTTCTTAATCACAAACACAACAACACTAATACGAACCTGCAAATTACTACCAGTTACTAAACCATAGTCAGGCACACCTTCATTGCCCTAACACAACTTCTACGACATTCACCCCCAACACTTACAATTGCAGTAAACCACCAAGCCTCTCAACAAACAAATCCTTATCACGTGCACTTAACTAAAGCTCCCTTGCCATTATCTGCATTTGCAACATTTTTTGGTCATCTTTTGCTTGAACCTTCCTAAGAAACTCAGCCGTTTTTTGAGGTACATTCTTCCCAACAGTCTCTAGCTCATCAATCAAAACAGCTCTTTCACGAACCAACTCAAGTAACTTTCCACAAATACCATAAACCTCCTGCGCTAACTTCAGATCCTCGCTTGTAGACTTGCGGCAGTATAAAACCATCATGTATGTCCAGTTAGAAGAGTTCGCCTCAGCTTTGAGCTCATCACATTTAGGAAGTCTTCCCATTCTACTTTCTTACTTCTACCAATTGAATTGCAATTTCAAATGTAAAGAAAATTATACTGCAAAGGCCTGTTAAACAACCATAACAACAAACAAAAAACACTCACATGCACCAGTTTTACATGGATAAAAATGAAAGCCAGGGAATCAATGCAGGTTGAATAGAGAAAGCCTTTTTCAGAACCTGCAAAACACTCTAAACCTCTCATATTTACCTACCTATATCAACATACTGTATACTAATAAACAAGTAATTACTCATTTGCCATTTACCAATTATACAAGCATTTACAATGCAGACTAATAATAAAGTTGCATTTTTTTTTAATACGCAGTAATACCAGAGACTTCACAAACGCAGTCTACAAAACCATCAAACAACGAAAAACAACAGCAACTTTGCAAGTGAACTCGACAACAGCCACTTTTGATATCTAAAAGACCGGAACATAACTTTCTTTTTAATCTCCTCTACCAAAATGTAGATATGTAAACAATATCCTAATGTAGCCACCAAAAATAACCATGTCATCTATGTATGTACAATTGATGCGTGTCAGTCGCATAAACCACTTATGTATTACAAGCATGTTATGTAGTCTTAAGCTTACGATATGTTATTGTGACTTGAATTTTGCACCATTCAATATACTTATACATCCTCAAATTTTTAGTAATAAACCCAGAAATTTATTGACGCAATAACGGCAACTAAATAACCTAAACAATATTTAGACACCACCTTTTACATTTTTAGCTGAAAATTGGACACGATAGTAGCTAACACTTATATTGATACATTATAAAGAACCTACAATTACAAACATACAAAGAACACCAGAAAGTTACAAATGAGACAATAGTCTTCATCATCCTTGATTCCTCAGAAACACAGGCATGACCTGCTTGGCGCCTTTCAATCAAAAACCTTAATTCTAGAAAATCTTCATACTCCGCAAATCTAAAAGCATCCAATGCCTCATTTAACGTATCGTTTATCCCAAACTTTAACAACTACAAGACAGTTCTACCTTCTCAATTCGAGTGTAATAATTTTTTCCGGTAAAATGAATGACACTCATAAAATCCAAATATAGGAATCTTATAAAATTTTCTTATTATTGATACATTGATTTAAAAAAATGAATTTAGGAATTATAAAATGTATAGAAATTTTTTTTCATGCCTTTTCCGCAAAAACACTAAAAAAAAGACTACGCATGCACCCGCAGCAACGCGCGGGCGCATTTCACTCGTTGTATAATCATTTTGATGTATTTAGACTCTCTCAAAACAATATTAACCTAAATAATTGTGTCATATTAATTATATCTCTTCATAAATAGTTCGTAACTAGCGGGTGATCCCGTGCGTTGCTGTAAGAGTGCTATGGACCCGTTATAATGTTTGTAAATGTATATACATATTTATGTATTAATCTTTAAAAGTTCAATTCTATTACATCGTTAGTCCTCAAAATATCAAGTTTGCAAATATAGTTAAACTTTAGAGTTTCCAGAAGTTTAAGCCTTTAATATATATATATATATAGAGTTAGGATCAAATAAGAAGAAAAATTAAAATATGAAGGATAAGAAGAAACCACAACCACACATTTAAGATGCACCTATTAAAATAGATGCATCTCTCCTTAAAAATCTCTCCTTTATTTGAAATGTGTGGCTATAAATTCTTCTTATTCTTCTCATTTTAGTTTTTCTTCCTACTGGATCCCTTCCCTATATATATATATATATATATATATATATATATATATATATATATAGGGAAGGGATCCAATAAGAAGAATAATTAAAATGAGAAGGGTAAGAAGTAATTCTAGCCACACATTTTAATATGGGAGGGAAAATTTGAATGAAGATGCATCCATTTTTGTAGGTGCATCTAGAATGAGTGGTTGTGGTTACTTCCTATCCTTCTTATTTTTATTATTCTTCTTATTTGATCCTAACTCTATATATATATATATATATATTTTTAATTTAATTTTATTATTATTATTTTTTTGCATACCCATGATAATTTTCTCCGAATAAAAAACACTGATGAGAGCAAAGTCCCAAAATTAAATTTGTTTTTCCCATTCCTCTGAAAAACCCTTATCAGTCCTCACTCCTCTACAATAAATCCCTTTTATTATAAATAAATTTTCGTTAATTCGTCTGGAATCATCATCACCACAATCGGTACGATTTTATTAATGAGTGAAGTTCATTTCCGATAACATAATCAGATTCATTGTTTAGTGAATAAGAGATATGAATGGAAGTAGCGATTTAGGTCAACTTCATGCCACTATGCAAGCTATTGAATTTGCTTGCAGTTCTATTCAGGTTTTTTACCCTTTTTTTTTTTTTTTTTTTACTGTTTTCATTGTTAGAAGATATTTGATGAAACGTGACTTATTAATTGTGGTTTCTATGGTGATGATAACATAGATGCAAGCTCTACCAGTTTAGCGTTAAAATATGCTTTAGTCGAAAACAACAAAGGATGCAAGTTCTTTATACAAATAGTTAGTATGTAGGCAATTTTGAAACAAAATATTTTAGGAGATTAGTGAGAATAACAAATACATATCTAGCGCCCTGCCAGAGACATGAAATTTCGCTTGAAATGTTGGATAAATACTTGGGATACTGATATTAGTGCACTTTATGTATTTAATATGATGAAGAGGCTTGTTTTCGATAGGTTTTGTTATGTAACAACTAACAAGTATGGCACGTCATGCTTGTTTTGTTTGATTTTGTAAGATGTGGGTAATGTTACATTCTCATATAACATTTCGTTAGCCCTGGTTAGGTATTGGTGCAACATTACCTATTGATAAATCCCTAACTTTAGGGCTTTTCTATTCTAGCTCTGTTATCAGCTAATGGGGTTGAATATACGAGAAATTCTAGAAAATATTTGCTATCCTGAACTATTTTTGTCTTTCTACCCGGTGTTTACCGTGGGTTATAAAATTTACTAGGTATAATCCTTTTACCCAACAATAGAAAAAAAAACATTTAATGCTTAGGAGGTGGTATTTTTGATTTTCTAACATTATGTTCTTCTAGTATATATAATTGCTTGGTAGCTCAATTGGCAGCGTGCGTATGTGTTTAATGCAACGTCCTTGGTTCGAATCTTTAGGGGTAGGGGTAGGATATGTCTACATTCTACCTCCCCCATACCCCGCCCGGCGGGATTGGCTTGTTGTTTTTGTTGTTGCGTATGTTCTTCTAGTATATAATAGTTTTTCACGTATTATTCTTTACCGAGTATTTCTTAACATGAAAATTCGATCCAACTTTAGTTTGTAGCATGGTTGTGCTCTTAAAGAGCAAGAAAGAATGAACTATCTAACCCCTCAATTTGCTTTTCTATTCCAAGTTCAATTCAATATGCAAAAAAGTACTTGTGCATTATTAATACTTTGGAGTTTGAGACTTTTACTCCCCGTGCATGGTGTAAACATGGTTGTATTGAGAATGTTCATATCTTTATGTATTGAAATACGCAGATTAATGTAAATCCAACGGCTGCTGAGGCAACTATATTATCCCTTTGCCAGTCCCCTCGGCCATATCAGGCATGTCAGTTCATTATTGGTACGTCAAGAGACTCACCTCTTACCTTGCTTTTAAGTGTATGGTTTATAATGTCGATAAATCACCACTTAGTCATTTATCATAATTACATGTGGCCTTTCTTGAGGATAGCATCAGTTCTCTTCATACGGTAGATATATAA
Source organism: Chrysanthemum seticuspe (assembly GCA_019973895.1). Lineage (NCBI taxonomy): Eukaryota > Viridiplantae > Streptophyta > Magnoliopsida > Asterales > Asteraceae > Chrysanthemum > Chrysanthemum seticuspe. Next base: position 56,258,692 of record BPTQ01000002.1, read on the forward strand.
CATGTGTATCTAATAAGCTCTTCTTTTTATTTGTGTTTGACCTGTGAGCTCCCTCTTGCCGCTCCATCTTACACTTATAACGATTATTTGTGTTCGAAAAACACGGTAGTAGAAGCATAGCATAAAACCTTTGCATTAGCAATACAACATTGGCAGAAATAAAAATCCTTAGTATGAGATTATAATTCTCCATCCGGACCCAACTCGGCTAGTATGTGCTTATGAAAAGAATCATTTATCCGTGTTTTCATTTATTTTTTATTATGCACGCGTCAAAGAAGTCTGATAAGTACACATAGTTATCATGTTCAAGATATTGTCATGCAATATGGTTTTCAATTTTCCCTAATGTATTTTGGTATAGTTTTAGTTAGATTTTTAATTAATTTTATCATTACAAATGTCTATTCAAAACAAATTGGAGTGGATATGAATTTTTTTTATGTCCACCCGCCCTCTTACTAGAAATGTTTGTCGTTTTGTTAACGATAAGAAAAATTCTACTATATTTTCTTCAAAATGGAGCAATCTTATTTATTGTCTATCAACATTCCGAATTTAATCTTACCTGTCAAAAAACTTATATTATACAAAAGAATTAACCTGATACAATTTGCTGAGAAGTGTACGGATATATTGCTTGCTCAAAAAGATGTTAAATGGTGGAACTGTAGAAGTTGGCAGAATATATTAGTTTTAATGTTCTATCTAATCAACTAAGAAAGGCTGTAAACATTTATCGTTTGAATTTACTGTTTGCAGAAAATTCTCAACTGGCAAATGCAAGATTTCAGGCAGCGACAGCAATCCGAGATGCAGCGATACGAGAATGGTCATTTCTTTCGCCCGATGAGAAAAAAAGCTTGATTAGGTATGTTACAACTTTGAAGTATTATCAGTATGTCATATGAGTGTGACTTCTTTATAGAGTACGGAGTACCACTATTGGTGTTACTGTGTTAATAGTTTAGGGTTGGTTTGTTTGTAACGTGAATTTTGCATGTTCCCCCTTTTTTTATATATTTCCATTGGAACAACATTGAGGTTTGTTAAAGTTATGACTTAGAAGGATAGATTGGAAAGCCCACATTGCAAGAATACAAGAACAATATCGTTTTCTAGAAATACAATGCAATACTGGAACTCTAACAAAATGACTTAGCAGGCCATGAACTTCTGGAAACTACGGAAGTGCACATTCTTTAACCAAAAGGATGTGGGTCTCAGCAGAACTAGAATCTTATGCTATCTCTTAAAGGCCAAGAACAACATTTTGATATCCCAAAATTCCCTAAAGGCCTCTTGATAATTTATACCTTTTGGTACAGAATGTGTGTTAGAATTATCTGAGTCAATATGAGTTAAAAATAATCTTGAAAAATCCTGCTCCATGTAGACTGTAATGATTAAGTAAAATTTGGATCTCTTTACGCCATTTGTTACTTAAGTAAATAATATTTTATTTCTGCAGTTTTTGCTTGTCATATGTAATGAAACATGCAAGTTCTCCAGAGGGCTATGTTCTATCAAAAATTTCATCTGTTGCAGCTCAATTGATGAAGCGGGGTTGGTAAGTTCTTTGAACAATGAAGAAATATATCAACTAAACTAAGAATTTTAGCTTAAACTATTGGCTCTATGACTCATCTTTTATACTTCTATAATTTCTGCAACTTAACGATTAAGCCATTCAAAAGTAAATAAAGTCTTGCTAACTGCTTCAGCTTGATTGGGAGTGTAGGCTAGAATTTACTGCCGCAGAGAGGGACGGATTTTTCTCTGAGGTAATTCTTTATTTTACCATAAAATGAAAATATTGTCACCATCACACGAATTTTTACTTTCAAGCATGCTGCATGCCTTTCCCACAAATTAGAATATGATTTTTTGTGTGCATGTTTCAGATCAAACTGGCTGTTGTTGGTAACCATGGGCTAGATGTGCAGTTCACTGGAATCAATTTCCTTGAGTCATTGGTATGTGTTGCATGGTGTAATTAGATGGCACTTTTATATATTAGTTTTACTGCTACAATATCAACTCTCATACTACAATTAATTTTCCAGGTGTCGGAATTTTCTCCATCTACTTCTAGTGCTCTGGGCCTTCCTAGGGAGTTTCATGAGCAGTGCCGAAAATCTCTGGAGCAGGACTATCTGAAGGTTTTTCTCTTCATTACCGTTCCCCACCAACACCCTTTATTAGAGGTGGCAAAAGATGGGCAGGTCGGTCTGGTTGGGTTATAGTTTGTTGCATTGGGTCTGGCAGTTTGTTGCACAAACAATTTTAAGTTGTAATTTTATAACATACTGAATGCGTAATATTGGTTACAATAACTGTATTGGTACATTACAGTCCAAATCTTTGAATAAAACCATTTAGGAGGTTGTATGCATTATAAGTTGATTTGAACCTGTTTAACTAGTCACCTTTCAACTTAATTATCTGAATTGATTCATTTCAAATAAACAGAACCCAAATAAACCTATTCACATGGATAGAAATTGCCACCTCTAGTCATTATGTAACTAGTGATACTTGGTTATTTAAGTAAGATCAATTGTGAAATGGGGAATGCTAGGGTTTTGACGTATTCCACGTAATAATAAATTTTAGTCTTGAAAAACCAATGAAACTCAAAGTGAAAAGGAACCAGAGAGCTGTATAGAACTTGACCTTAGAAAGTTTGTCTTTGTGCTTCTCACTTTCTTTCATTTTCTCCTTATTTTACAGAATTTCTATTGCTGGGCAGTGGAGGCTGCACAAAGTGTAACAGCTCAAATTACAAATTCTGATGCTGCTGTCTCAGAAGCCAGAGTTTGTGCAACGGCACTTCGTTTCATGCTCCAAGTTTTAAATTGGGACTTCAGTAATAGTAGCAGAGTCGTGAAAAACAGCATAGACGTTTTTTCTTTTGTTGCTAAAGAAGACAGTAACTCATCATATACACTGGTTCAGGTAATTGTTCTATTACTTCCAACAGTTGATTGCATAAGAAAACTATGCTCCTGTTTGATATCCATTTATCATGAAGTGTCACAAGTTAATGTTTGGGTTCATATTTTACTGAAAGAAAATGTAGATGCTTTCATTATGACTTGGTAATTGAGTCTTACTTCTATTATTCTGTGTTAAGTCTGAAAGTGACTGGTGTATTTTAGGCAAAACTTAGATTACTTTCATTCAATTACTAATTTAGGTGTTGATGCTTTCATATAACAGTTGTCTATGATTACATGTGTGTACATATTAAGTTGTTCATAAGCAATCTATTAAGTGAAGTTATATGCCAAAATTGTCTCATGATTCTGCTTCTTATGTCGATCTTGAGAGTTCAGTGACTAAACTAACAAGTGAATTACAATTACTGTGTTTAATTTATTAAGTTGTTGATAGATAGGGCTACTTATGTCTATAGAACATGTGAAAAGAGAGTTTATAGTCTGCTTCTTATTTCGTTGTCCCATATCCCTTTTATCACCTTAATTGTACAACTAATCTTCCGTGTTTTTGTAGCCTGGCCCTTCATGGCGTGACATTTTGATCACAAGTGGGCACATAGGGTGGCTTTTAGGATTGTATGGTGTACTCAGAGAGAAATTCTCATCTAAAGCGTACTGGATTGACTGTCCCCTTGCGGTTTCTGCCCGAAAACTCATAGTACAGCTTTGCTCTCTCACAGGAACCATATTTCCATCTGGCAAGCATTTCTCCCTTAAAGCATGTCAAATGTTGTTTCCTTTTGGCGTTAATTAATATCTTTTTGGGGGTAACATTGTCATGTTGATTTTATAAAATTGGTAGAGATATCTCATTTTGAGGGGTTTTGTTCTAACGCTTCCAATCTAAACTACTACTTTCTTTAATCATAGATGCTGGTGTTTCGCAAGGGAACCATCTTGTGCAACTATTATCTGGAATCATACAATGGGTTCATCCTCCTGATGCTATGGCAAAAGCAATTGAATGTGGAAGAAGTGAAAGGTAAAATTGATGAGAAGTTTCTCATAATCAGAAAACAGTTAAAATACCAGATTTTTTCTTGAACCAAAAGAGAGAAACTGAACCAACATGCAATTGAAAACTGGTTACAGTTTTCGACCCACTATTAAAACAGGCCCCTGGCCCATACGTGTTCATACTATCTAGCAAACAAAAACTACCAGCCAATAATGACTACTAACTACAAATTTCAGAAGTAAATGAATACCCGGTAATACACTTGGATTCAACTCATTATTCAACATATATGTTTCGCATGTACTCTCATCGATGTTCTAGTTTGTGTTTCCTTACATGATTGTTTTGTTCAGTGAGCTGCTTGATGGCTGCCGTGGGCTGTTATCCATAGCTGCCGTTACCAACCCAGTTAGTTTTGATGACCTTTTAAAACACATAAGGTTAGTGAAGCATATTTTAACATATGATACTCATCACTTTTATACTAGTATTAATGTGTTAACTTATAGCACTTGAATGAATTGACGACTTCATGTTTGTCTACATATGCTCATGTATTTGCTTTTGATCTTTTCGATGTTCAGACCTTTTGGCACACTCAGTCTGTTGTCTGCCTTAATGTGTGAAGTTGTTAAAGACCTTATGACCAAAGACATGGAAGAAGAGCCGTGGAGCTGGGTTGCACGAGATATCTTATTAGATACTTGGACGACCCTTTTAACGGTAGTTAGTCGATTAATATCTAGTGATCTATATATAACATTTGTTACAACAACTTTTGCATAATTTTTCTTTTAATGTTCTACAGGAGACAAGCGGTTCTGGTGTGAAATCATTGCTTCCACCAGAAGGAATAAATGCTGCTGCCAATCTTTTTGCCCTAATTGTAGAATCAGAACTAAAAGGTATGCTTGGCTTCGAAGGTTTCCTTTTTTGTTTTTGTAGAGAATGTTTAATTTGAATACTGTGAATTATACAGCTGCATCAGCCAGTGAAGAGAAAGAAGAATACTTTCAAGCCTCTGTAGCCGGTAACTTATATCTAGACTCTAAATGTCATATATATTTTGACCGGTGGCAATTTTGACCTATTCTCATACAAGTGGGTCGAGGCGGGTTATGTTTTGGGTCAAGTCTGTCAAGAAAAAAGATTTAACAGAAAATGAATTGGGTCAAATCAGTTGTACTAGCAGGTGAAAATTTAACTGTTAATATATTCAAATGCATTAATTAAGCCTTCTAATTGCTTTATTTGAAGAAGTATAGTTCCTTATTGCAATTATACAGTTTTGTAATACTTTACTACACTTGAGCTATTATAAATACAAAAAGATGAATCCCCCCTGGATTGACCTGCATTTAATTTTTCTCGTTTTGAACTATTACCCACCTGCCCATTTTGCCACCACTATTCTTGGTATATGTTTTTCAGTCCTTCCATGATCTTCATTTTTTTCTCTTCGTGACACTATCCAAATCTTGTGGTCTGTTGTAGCGATGGATGAGAGATTGAGCTCCTATTCACTTATTGCACGAGCTGCTATTGATGTCACAATCCCTTTTCTGACTCGACTTTTCTCTGAGCGTTTTGCAAGGCTTCATCAGGTACTCGTACAAAAGTAAAACATAACTGAAACTGATAGCAATTAATTTACATATGAAGAACTAATATTATAGAATCCACTGCATTCCCTTATCATATGAAGTGTCAAATAAATGCTAACTAGGTATACTTGGTACAAAAAGAACATATGGTGTTGGGCAGTTATCGTGTTCAAATGGGAAGTCTAGTGCTGTATAAGCTTTTTGGCTCTGTAAAGAATGATTGTTATATAGCATGTCAGTATCAGAGAGGGATAAACAAATTGGATAGACAATAGCCTAATCTACAAAAGTAGAAAAATCCCAATGTAGATGTTCAGGGTTTGAATCATGCATATTGTGTTGGGCAGAAAATGTTAAAGTATAATTCTAGCAGATGAGCCCATGGGCGTAAACATCTCAGAACATATTAGAACCATAACCATTCTCAACTTGACAAGTATAACACACAGGTCTGTATTTGTGAGACGGCTATGCTTCTTTGATGTAACAGCCATGATAAATAGCTACTTATTGTCGAATGCAAACTTAAATTGCTTCCCAATATAAAACCCACTGTTAAAAACATGATTCTCTGTTAATACCTCATAGGAATGGCTGTGCATTATTTCTTGTTAGTTAGGACTTAAAATACATTTTACTTTGAGTAATCATAAAATAAGTTCTCTCCCATACAGCAACTAATAACTGAGTTGAGACTTGTGACTTCTTACTACGGATACATGTGCTTAAATAATTCTTCGTACGATCATACTTAATGTAACACCTATAAGAGTTCTTGGTGTTTGGTGAGAGAAATATATTCTACTTTTTCTTCTCTAATATTAGTAGCGTTATGCCCTCTTATTTGTGAAAACAAGCTTCGAGAAGTATGTTAATACTGCTTTTGTTGTGTTCCCCTTACGTTCTATGCATCTTTACAGGGAAGTGGGATAAACGATCCAACCACAACTATGGAAGAGCTTTATTCACTTTTGTTGATAACGGGTCATGTGTTGGCAGATGAAGGAGAGGGAGAGACGCCCTTGGTACTTTTACTTTGTTTCTCTTTTTCTTCTCTTCAGCATGTAATTGAGATATCAGATCACTAGTTAGTTTTTCTGTTCCCAGGTAGAAACCCAATAAAATGTTGTCGAGCAATAATCAACTATTGTCAGTCACTTGGTTGTCCTGTTTACCTTATTATTATACTTTCTAAACTTGTGGTTCAACCTACTGACATATATATCCATTAATCTGCTACTCATGCCTTTCATATTAGTCTTTTAGCAAATTGTAGAAATGTGACGGGTTTCTTGCATTAGGTATCAGAATACAATTTTTTTTAGGACATTCTCTGAACAAGATTTGTAGGTACTTGGGTCCTTCATAAGTGGATAGTAGTGTCATAATAGCAAATTTGTTTTAAAACTTTGAACCGTCTCACAAACCCATGTCTCAAAATATACTTCACTTCAAAAGCTAAAGGTTTTAGAACCTCACTTTGATCCGTTGGGGTAGGGGCCTTTTGGTGGCAATTGTATGCTAAGTTAACATTTTCTATTATTAAGCTGTAGCTCAAGAGTAAATTCCATCTGTTGAATGGATTGACCGTGCTTTGTTCTTGGCAATAAAAGGTTACATATACCTAGCAGTGTCATGTAACATTTTAGTTGATTTCACTATATGCATGTTAATTGCACTAGATGATTGTTTGCACCTGTGATCGTCTGTTTGCAGTTATTTCATTCAGAATAAGTTTACTCAATTATGTAATTTATTGATTTCAGATACCAGTGGCTATTGAAACACGTTTTCCTGAGCACATGGAAACAGAGAAGCATCCAGTAGTTGTACTTTCTTGGTAAACTCCCATATCTCTTTTGTGCAATGTTTTTTTACGTCACATAGGATATGTGATAGTAGTATATCTAGTTACGGCATGTATATATGACTGTTGGATGACAACTTAATAGCTTTAAACTTCAATATACCTATACTTCTTTCTTATTAGTGTCCTCTTTCATGAAGGGGTTATTGGACTTGTTTTTACTTTTGCTGTTGCGCAAGAAATTATGCTTGACAAGATATTAAAGATGTTATTATTATCATTATTTTTACTTTTTCTTTTTTGCTACATGTGATGAATGATATCACTTGTCTTATGTAATTTTTTTGTTTTGAAGGTCTATCATAAAGTTTGCTGAGCAAAGTTTAGATCCAAATATGAGAGCAGCTTTTTTCAGCCCTCGGCTTATGGAGGTGCTACTTGAATGACTATTAATTATTCTATTCATAATTGAATGGGGATAGTCTATTAGATTTCTCCTGGATGGGATGTTTTTCTACTTCCTGTTCCCGTAAATTTGTTAACGATTCCGTGTACGCATGTCACATATTAATGGATATATCCCAGCTTTTGCAAAAGCTTAAGCGTACTTGTCTTTTTTTCTCATTCTCATCATGACAAATACTTGTTGTATAATACGCTCTCCTTCCTGGAAGGGTATCTTAGACATGAGGCATGTTTAGAATCCTAAATTGCACTTTATTGTAAATTGTAATAATGTAGTAAATTTTTCCATTAAGTTTCAAGAAAGCGTCAAATGCCAAATTGACGTGTTCTTATAAAGGTAAAAATTGATTCTGAGTACAAAAACTTCTGCATATCACACAGTTTACTGAAAATAGCATGCAGCTATGCTTCTATTGCTAGTTATTACATGTTAGGTCATGTTATCAAAGCTAACTTCCCCATTATTATAAAAAAACATGGGATTTAATACTCTGACCATAGAATGGTGAAGATAGAAGCTAAATAGTAGTTAGTGAGGAGAGGAAAGCTTGCCATTTGTTCAGTCAATTTTGTTTGGCTCTTATTCTACTAGCTGATTAATTGTTCGTCCTGCCAGATTTCCCTTTTGACAACATTTATCAGCTTTTTGTTTAATTTTACAGGCAATTATATGGTTCCTTGCGCGATGGTCATCTACATACTTAATGACAGTTGGAGAAATGCAAAGTTGTAAGAATTCCATAGACGAGGTCACCCTGCTTCGAATGCAGAACTCCAGAAAAGCGTTGCTTAGTTTCTCTGCAGAGTATACTCAAGGAAAGACCTTGCTTGAAATTATTGTTCGGATATCATTGACAACACTCATTTCATATGCTGGAGAAAAGGATTTGCAGGTACCAAATTTAGAATTTCATGCATGTTTCCTGTATATTCAACATTCAACCTCTTATGCATATTGATATGCATATATTCAACACAATGTTTCCTGTATATTCAACACAATGTTTTATTGTTTGTACATTCACAAACACATAAATATGTAAATGCTTATGCATATTGATATGCATATATGTCTGTATTTGTACCTACATGTTTAAAATAAATGTGACCTCTTAAGTACACTGTTTACTGATATTATGTACATTCACATACACATGCAAATCTATATGCATATATGCATACACAACCCCGTCGCATATACACAAGTATTTATCTTTATGCACATAATTATCTAAGGCCGACATAAAAGTTTAGTTGGTAATGTACTCATTTAATATTTGTGACAGGACCTCACATGTCATCAATTGCTTGGTGGAGTTGTTCGGCGCAAAAATATTTGTGCACACCTTGTTACCTTGGTTAGCATATTCTCTTTCAAAACATCTTTATTCTCTCTATTGTTATTAGACATCTGGGTTAGCTTACAAATTCCTTCAAAATTCTCGCAATTTGGGGTCGTCTATTAAATATCGGGATGCTTTCATTGTTAAATGAAAAATAACATAAGGACCTTAATGAATTTGGTGTCTCATATTAGCTTTTGATAAGTGTTAATGAAGATTAATATTTTTGGTTTTACTGCAGGACTCCTGGCGTGAGCTAGCACATTGTTTTACCAATGACAGAGTGCTGTTCTCGCTACATGCTAGTCACCAGGTACACTTTGAGAAAGTTTCTTAATTTTTTTTTTCCAGCCAAGACAGCAACCCCGTATTGATAAATGCGGGAAATTCTACACATAACCAATTTAGACATTCCATATTTCCTCAACACATGCTTTAAAGGCTGTGTACTAATGCACTAAAAACTTGTGTTTTGGGGAAATATGGTTTTTGAATGTTTAGGCTGGGTATATATGGAATTCTCCCTTTTAAATGTAATCAGTATCCCAAATATGATTATAAATGTATTTAAATCTTCTATGAGTAGTAATGAACTGATCATCTGGGGGTGTCATGAGTTAAAATAGGTAATTGTTGGTATTGGTTGGCATGACCTATATCACTTTTTTTTACCGGAGTTAGTAGAATTTTATAAGATCATCAGCGTGTCAAATATGACTACAAATTTGAATATAGTAATTATTTTATTTTTGTCAAAAAAGTGATCTAAGAGGGGATTTTACGTTAATATTTCATTTACGGAGACTTTTAAGGTGTTTTCTTGTAAGCTAGTGCTCTTTTTGTACCTATATGTCCCATTAGAGATACAATACAACCTAATTTAACGCTATTATAAGTATATGATTTGAAATTGTCATCTCTATTTTATGTTTTTTTTTAGCCTGAAGCCCGTGCTTACATAACTCCTAGTATTGTTTACATATAATTGCAGCGATCCCTAGCTCAGACCCTTATTCTTTCAGCTTCTGGCATAAAAAACTCGGTGGAAGCAAATCAGTAAGATATATTTTTAGTTCATTACATCTTCTTTTACCTATATTTAGCAAGGTTGTAAAAATCGCTAGGCGCTAGTGAGGTGGACAGGTGGTTGGGTAGGGCCTAGCGATTAATCGGTTAGGCGGGATTAATCGGGGATTAATCGGATTAGAACTTTTATAGACAAAATTGTAATTTTAGATATTATATTATATTATATGTATGAGATAAGCATAGTGCATCAAAGTTTAATATTTTAAGTGTTCAAATATAAACATAATACATAATTCTTCAAAGTTCAAAGTCAAGCATAGATATTACTCGGTTTGTTGACCATTTTAAGCGATCTTTGACCGATTAATCGGTTTGTTGACCGATTCTTAAGCGATTTTGTTGACCAAATTTTAAGCGATTTTTTCCTATTAAACCGATTAGACCGATTTTGTCTGATTAATGGGGCTGTTGACCGATTTTTGAGCGATCTTTGACCAAACCGATTAATTAGGCCGATTATGATAAATCAAGGCGCTTAGTGAGCAATCAGCGATTATGCGGGGATTAATCGGCCGCCTACAACAGAGATATTTAGTAACATTTGGTTTTAATTTCTGAAAGGTACATAAGGGATCTCACAAGTCATATGACGGCTTATCTTAATGATATATCAGGCAAGAAAGATATCAAGAGTATCTGTCAGCAGCCTGATGTTATTCTTGGGGTAAGAGCATCTAAAAATGTGATCCTTTTAGAATGCCGAAGAAAATCCATAGATTTTATTTTCCTAATTTATGAATTATCTGCAGGTCACTTGCTTGTTGGAGCGTCTTCGAGGAGCTTCCAGTGCTTCGGAACCACGAACACAGAAGGCCATTTATGAAATGGGATTTTCAGTGATGCAGCCAATTCTTAAATTTCTTGAGGTTTACAAGGATGAGGTATTAGTTATATTACTATTATTGTTCTGCTTTTGTTAGTGGTGGCCAAATGAGTAGCTTGGGTTGTCACACTTTGTTTAAGAATTGAAACTCTATAAATAGTTAGTGTGTCAAAAAGTTACAGAAATTATGTTATCAAAATAATATAACTTTTCAGTAGAATGATTTAGGAGATTTTAAGGATAAAATACACCTTAGGCGACTTTAACCCATTTGAAGCATTTCATTGTAAAGCTATATGTATATTATACCTGCCAGAGATCAACTATAACCCGACTATACCTTACGTTTAATATTCTAATGTTTTATCACACAATATTTTATTTACCCTTGATATTATCCTTTGTTTAAGCATATGGTAAGTTGCGTTTAAACATAAGGGGACATGTGAATGTCACCTTATACCGTCCTAAGTTTAATCTAAATTTCTGTTTATTACTGAAACTGGTCAAGGTTTGAAGGAATCATTTGGTAAGAAGATTCTTTTCGTCAATAGATTGTAAGGGTAGTGTACCAATTCTTTAAAGGGTTGGGATGTACAATAATATGATGCTCCAAGAACAAAGAAATAAAGAATTACAATTGCAGCTGTGACAGTTAGCAACTTTGTCAAAAGTACTCGTGGGTGACCAATAAATTTGAGTCATTGTCCAATAAGGCGATTCTTAGAAATTATGATCGTTTATATATTAATTCATGTGCCTGTATTTCATACCTATAAAATGTTCTACATATGCTGATTTGGGGTTATTTCTAGGCTGCAGTTGTGTATCTGTTACTCAAGGTGGTTGTTGACTGGGTGGAGGGCCAAATCATCTATCTAGAGCCTCATGAGACTGCATTGGTTATTGATTTCTGTATGCATCTGCTTCAGCTGTACTCTTCCCACAACATTGGCAAGGTATCAACTTTATCATCTGTAGCTCGTATCATAGGTATATTGGAAAATGGCATCTAGAGGTCGCAAAATGGGCGGGTTGGGTAGCTATGCAAAACGGGTAGCTTTTGGGTACACACAAAACACTTTTTTTCTACATGTTTGAAATGATTAGTGTGTCAAATATGATTACAATGTTTTCTTCTTATTATAATAATAGCCTTTATTACTGGATACAGTGATTTAAGAGGGATTATGCATTATAATTTTCACTTTGGACACATTTCAACCCGATTCTTTTTTAAGCAATTTTTTTATTTTACCCGTTCACCTTCGACTTATTAAAAAATACATAACTTTAGTCGACCCAAAGTGGCACTTCAATATCATTATATAATCTCAAATTCCTAATTAAAAATTGACATTGCTAGGTTTTAAAATAAAGTATTGATAGGAGCGTAGATATTAATATATTATCATACATCATTACTCATTTTTTACTGTTAACTTTGTATCACTGCTCACATCTTGCAGATATCAGTAAGCGTTTCTAGCAGTTTACAAAGTGAAGCAAATGCTGAAAAGTACAGAGATTTACGTGCTCTACTACAACTACTTCAAAAACTATGCACAAAAGATATGGTAAGTTATTAATCATTTCCTGACTTTTGGTGAATTGGTTTGCATAAACAATTCAAAGTATATTTTAATATTCAGGTGGATGTTTCATCAGCTGCCATCGATGATCAGCAAACAAACATTTCCCAGGTATATGACTAATTTCTCATTATGCACTTTTCTTTTATCTCTAACCTTTTATACTATTAACGGATGGTTTTCTTCCGCCTGAAAACCCAATTAACGGATTTTTGGCGTTTTCTGCAGGTTATCTTTGTTGGTGTTCACATTGTTAGCCCTCTAATAACAATAGAAATGCTCAAGTATCCTAAGCTTTGTTATGATGTAAGCTTTCAAATTTATAAGGCGGATGCATACATACTTGCTTATAATTCAAGGTCTAATACTTTTCTTGAATATCTTTTTTGGGAGCAGCACTTTGCTCTGCTGTCACATATGCTGGAGGTTTATCCCGAAATGATTCCCAAATTAAATCATGAAGCGTTTAGTCATATTTCAGGGACTCTTGATTTTGGTCTCCATCACCAGGTAAGTAATACTCCATTTCAGTTGAAAACTATAGTTAATCAACGTGTGGTTCTTGTCAGAGGCTGCATTCTCGACCCAGTTACTCATAAATGGGTTGATTACGATTGTGTTTTATGATTTCGTCCCTAACGGGTCAAACAATTGAGAGATTATGCGAGTCGACTAACGCCCATAGACATGTATTTTGAACATACAATGTCACCTGTTTTGAGAAATTATGCGAGTCAACTAACACCCATTTTGCGTCTCCTCTAATTTTGTTTATTTGGCTGATATGTGATAGGATGAAGAAATTGTTGGCATGTGTCTGAGATCTTTGAGCGCTCTTGCATTGTTCCATTACAAAGAAAGAGGTGGTGGTAGAGATGGTTTAGGTCCACATGCTACCACCTATAAGGACGCTAATGGAAATCTCCAGGATGGCATTCTTAGTCGATTTTTGCGATCGCTGATGCAACTAATCCTCTTCGAGGATTACAGGTAAGAAAATAAAGTGTGGTGTTAATTTATCATATTATATAAGAAATGTTTTGAAGAAATAGCCTTTATCGAGAACTTTACTTGGCTTAACTTTATGTGGTTGCAGCATGGATCTTGTAGGAGGTGCAGCTGATGCTCTTTTTCCGCTGATTCTCTGTGACCATGATCTTTACCAGGTATCCCTCCTCCAGCTTTGACTTCAAAGTAAATGAGCCATGATCTTTATTATATCGGTATTTCGACTCATATGGGTGGATTGGGGTTATGTTTTGTCTATATAATGGTTCAAACAGGTAATATAAAATATAGTCGGCTAAAAAGGAAATTGATCAAACTGGGTAGAAGTCATCCAAAGTGCATTTTAGTGCATTAAACTTCCAAAATCATTATATTTAAATGTCAGTTTTTATTTTGAGAAAGCTCTACAAGTTTAAACAAAAACCCATTTTGGGCCAATCCAATCCAACATGGCCTCTGTCCACCACTACTAAAATGTTACTTTTTATGACATGGTACTAAGGTGCATTGTTTTAATTTGTACAGAGATTAGGTAATGAATTGGTGGAAAGGCAACCAAATTCAGTACTAAAAACGAGGATGGCAAGTGCATTGCACTCACTAACAACCTCAGATGATCTCTCTCCGTCTGCTGATCGTTTAAACATGAGAAAATTCAGAAAGAATCTCAACCGATTCCTTATTGATGTACGTGGCTTTCTACGTATAATATGACCACTCAACTTATCATATTTTACCCCATCCATGGCAGCCGTTAGGTCCTTTTGGGACCACTAAATTTTGGGATATGCTTGTGAACTTTTGAGGGGTTATATTCATACGAAACATCATTAGTTAGTTTGTCTGCACAGTTAGATTTTGAAAGGACATACGGAACTATCATCTAGATGGAACATAGGAGTGAAGCCAATTTGATAGTCTGAGATTTGGCAACTTTACAGAGTGAGATGCTAGAATTTTCAATTTAATGATTCCATGGTTATCTGGTTTAGTGATTGTGATTTGTGAGAAATGAAATGTGTCAGAAAGAACTACCAGAGTATTTACCCATTTTGTTATTAAATCAAAGGGAAAAATGACCCTAATAGTTCCGTACTTTTCCTTTTTCCCATTCTAAGTAGTACTATAGTATTTTTAAGGGTTTTAGTCATTGTCCAATTAAAAGTTGTGTAAAATGCTATGACTTTTGATCTGCACATTTTGATAACATGTCACATTTTAAATGGTGGCACGTGTTAGATTTTCAAGTGGTGCCACATGTTAGATTCTCAAGTATAACACGTTATCAAAAATCAAAATGTGCAGATTAAAACACTTTATGAAAGTTTGTTACATTTGTACTAACTTTTTAAAATTCACGTATCAAGTCGGTTTATTTGAAAAGTTCATTGCTATATAATGATCAAAACTCTATATTTAACACAATTTAAGTATCATACTTGTTAGACTGGGAACATTGTTTTTTACAGCCAAAGAAATCAATAGGTACGCAAACAATTTTCGGGTGGAGGTAGTGAAAACACCAAGCATAGTCAACACCTTAATATTCATCATGAACACAGAATATGTATAAATTAGCTGATGTTAAATAATACTAGTAGTAGTTAAAAAATGTTGCAACATGACGATACCGAAGGATTTATATTTTACTTCTTTGGTCTCTATTCTCGAAAATACCGAAAGATATTCAAATAACATAAAATCAAATTGAACAGATGCGTATGGATGTACAATACACGTGATGATATCGTCTAATTGTTCTAGCAGTCATTGTCATTTGATGATAAAACTTTGAACAATTATAATTTGAAAATTCAATCCTGCTTCCAGGTTTAGATGGTAAATCCCGTCATATGTTTGCTCATTTGTGAAGGACACTCTTCTCGGGTAGCCTCGGTTTCTTCTGTCCACATTGCTGTGAGAACATATAACACCAAGTCATGAACCCACCTCCAATAAGCAAGAAATAAGGAACATGAAGTTGCAAGAACCCAACAAAATAAAAATAAAACATACCTTTTGCTTTTCTAAGTCCTCGAAATCTATTCTCTCTTTCCACTTGCTCTTTCGCAGTTTTATCGGACGATTTCCAACATACTTTCCTAAATGTCAACACCAATGAATCAACCAATGAATGCTAAATTGTCAAAAACACACAAGTTATAACCATGTCAACTGCCGGTGCACAATTAGAGGCAACAGAATGAAAGGGTCGGGCCAAAGTGGGTTTGGGACAAAGAGAATAATTTACGTGTGGGTCAAAACAGGCCGCGTCAGGTTAGATTGGGTCAAAACAGATTGGTCTTTCACTTAGGTCTACTGGTAGATAGTTTTGGGTAAAGGGTCCACTGGTAGATAGTTCATACTTATACAATTACTTTATTTTATGTAATTAAGAAAACTATACTGGTAATAATGTACTATTAACTATTTATCCTAAATAACACAATTTAGGACGTTGCAACTTGTAAGGATTTGAATACATGTAATCTTATGCCCTGTTTAGTTTTGGCAAAACAATTATATATTTTACCATCTTGACTCATTGTCAAACAAAATAACCCGAATTGACGCATTCTAATATAAATGAGTTGAAACAACTACCTAGAACGTACAACAGGCTGGTGGTAAAACTCTGAAAGTAGGGGACAGTCAGTAACTTACCATTCATTTCTTTAAGAGCAGTAGTCAGGTCGGTGGGGTTGGCAAAACTGACAAATCCATATCCCTTGGTCTTTCCAGTCCGCTTATCTCTCACAACCTGTTACCACAACATAAAATACGCCATAAACTGACACTTGTGACCAACTGACCATACTGTCTGCATCAAGAATACAAGTACGAGATATGCGTACACAGCCTAACACTAAGAATACAAAGATGAGGTGAATAAACACCTATCCACATTATCATGCTTCATATAGTTTTTGTTATAGCAATCCATTAATTCAATATTTTACTTTTAGCATTAATTCAAGATCCTTTCTTTGCCGAGAGCGGCTCCATTTGTAGATAGAAGAAGACATGCACACAAAATTCTCAATTACATCATTTGCAAAGACAAGCACCAAGTCAACCAAGTTATTTTCACAGGAAAAACTAGGGACCAGAGAAGATTGTAATACAATGTGCCAGAGGTACCAGAGGATGAAACCTGTACATCGTGATGTCTATTATTTTACTGTAAGATACTAATTTTCCTGTTTCGTGCATGGTAAGTATGTATGAGTTGATCAGCACCCAGCATGAAACTGGATTATACTTGTCCATCAAAAGACAGGATTTTATGACGTTAACCCTGTGGTTAATTCAATAATCATACCAACATCTGGTTTTGCGGATATTTGGCTCCTTATCTTATTTACTAGATAATTAATCAGAGTGAGCGAGGTTTAGACCAAATCATATTGAACTAATAATACATAGTAAGATGTGATAGCCAGTTGACAACCACGTAAGAGAACCCTACCTCACATTAAGAAGATATGGCAGTGCTCCGTGACTTCAAATGAAAATCTTAAGAGGACATGTAAATGGCTCATGTAACAGTTTGACTATCATAGAGTTAAAGTTCAATGAAGGGACTTACTCTGGCCATGTTAAAGGAAGGAAATCATGAAAATGCTTTTGAAAGAACATCATCATTAACCTCGTTCCCAAGATCACCACAAAACAAACGGAAGTCATCTGCATACATTAGAAATTCATCAAAATCATATCTCGGATTACTAGAGAAATCAAGGATGACAGAAAATATATGATACAACGAGCTTCCAACATGAAAAATGCCATAAGTATATTTTTTACTACTCCGTAATTCATTGCAGCTCTAAACAGATACATTCATTGCTGTTTCTATTGTTCCGGTCATTAGTAGACACTTAATCAACATGAACCTCTAAAAGCACCGAGACTTCCGCTTCAGCATAAGCAAAACTACAATCTAAATTTCTACATGATAAATAGATTGTAAGATATTGTTCCTCTGTAGTAACATATTTACAATAGCGCATCTATATCCAGATAGCAGTGATAAACCACATGGTGCGTTCCATCCTATAATCCACTTAAAAAAACACGACTGTAAGACACAGCAGTCTAATTATTTGGCCACGAAAATTACTCTATTGGCCTCTTATTTATTCTAAACACTAGAGCATTGTTACAGGCCTCTGTCACAAACTTATGGTCTCTTATGTTCTATATAGCCACGAGTCTACAGTGCTTAAAAAAATCAACAGTTACCATTTAGTAGACCTCTAGATTGAGCGTCCTAGTTTCTTTCCTAGGCCATGTAAACAAACATCAGATAAATAGCACTTGATGTAAAACCCTAAAATCGTAAACGCGTTGAATGACCATTATACACTCAATCAAAAATCCGTAAAATAAAACGAGTTCGTTAATTTCGTTCGATATTTAATTTGTAATGTTTACACAAGACTTTGAAAATAAAAGTTACATTTATTTTGCAAATGAATATAACACATTCAAAACGTTGCAAGGACTATTTACTAGACCTTTAAATAAATATAGAGATTATGGAAAGTAGATAAAATCTTGATTACCCCCACCCCCCTCTTAAAAATCATCCAATTCAACGCCTAAGAACCCTTTTACACGCCTAAACTAATAATTGCCATTTACTTCCCAACATATTTACCCTAATTATCTCAATATTATCTTTTATATACCACCATATCTTATTTAAAATAAACTCACCTAAACCCTAAATAAAAACTTGACGGCAAACTTGTTTTCTTCATCTTTTCTGGTCGACACAAAGGAGGTTCCAAGGAGAGGTTTCGTAGGCTTCATAAGCTGCTGTACTCGTGGGTTTTGGTGCGAAGGTTGGCTTGGTGGTCGTGAATCCTTGAACTACTGCTGGTCGTGGGGGTTAGGGCAACAAAGGGTCTTGATTTGCCTTGTTGTGATCATTGTTTCTTCCCTCATTCTCGCTACTAGGGTAAGTATTCACCTCGTCTCATTCTTGGCTGCTTTGATTGTGTCGTGAGGTCCAACCAAAACGCATGCATTTATAACATAAAAATGGTCACACACA
The DNA here is from genome assembly GCA_019973895.1 of Chrysanthemum seticuspe. Taxonomy (NCBI): domain Eukaryota; kingdom Viridiplantae; phylum Streptophyta; class Magnoliopsida; order Asterales; family Asteraceae; genus Chrysanthemum; species Chrysanthemum seticuspe. The sequence goes on from BPTQ01000002.1 coordinate 56,277,445, forward strand.
ATTATATGGTTAAAGGATTGTAGGGACTCTTTTCTGTTAACATGAGATCACATAAGAATCACATGAATGTAACCCACAAATATGCGTAAGCTTATAAACATATGTCGCCCATATAATGCTCCTATGAAATCAGTTTGGACCTCTTTTAATTCGACCATGTCTAATGTTTTATTGATTTGTTGTCGTGGAGATTGGACTACCTTAGAACCTCGTGTACACACCTTAATGGAAACACATAAAATGATAAATCTTCTAACACCTAAATCTGATATTGAACCTCATGCATGCTACACGTTTTAAGCTGTCAAATGAATTGAGATATGTTATCACGTAATAAATCTAATGAGATATCCTATGTTATATAACTTGGCTGGACCTCTTTCTTGAATGCATGAAACCTTCATAATAAGATTCATCATATGCTAACTTGACGGGGAAATTCCAAACCCGAACTAATTGGGGCAGTGCGGGGCATGCTAATCGGGTTACGGGGTGGGTTTGGGGCTTAAAAGGGGATTTAATCGGTTTGGGGCGAGGAGCGGAGAATCGTTGCCCCCCCCCCCCCCCCCCCCGAATAATATATCCACTTATACAAATATATCTATACCTCTATAGTATTTGTTGGTATTTAGGTAATAAAAAACTATTACTATAATATTGTTAGTTTTTATATGTTTGTAAGATTGTAAAATTGTGATTTTAAAAATTCGTTTAGTGTCATATTTTAAAATTTTAATTTTTCATGATGTACTTTATCATTATTTATGAATAATATTACCATTGAAAACTTAATAATGCTTGTTTGTAATTGATTATTAATAAGTTCTCATTTATTCAAGTTATTGCTCAAGGTCTAAAAATAATAATAAATGTGAAGTGGTGCGGCTTTCCACGTGAATCACTCCTAATGAGGACACCCCAATTAATACGTGGCACGTTTGGGAAAGTTGGGGCGCCCCAATTAGACCCCCGATGGGGATCGGGGCGGGTTTGGGGCAAAATTTGATAATGGGGTTTGGGAATGGGAATGACCGCCCCGCCCCAAACTCGCCCCGTTGCCATCCCTACTTACCGGGGTGGCCAGTCAAAGTTGAGACCTTTGACCAAGTTTGACTTTTTAAAAAATCAATCAAAATTGTTTTAAGACCAATTTTCTTATCTTGGTCGATTATGTTATTATTTATTCATTGATTATCTAGTAGGTATATGTGGTTGAAATACCATATATTAACCTCGATCAAAAGCTTGAACAACCACTAAATTGTTTGAGACATGCCACAACCAACACGCCAATCCGTAGCATACCAAGCAACAATACAAAAAGCCTCCAAGCCAACTCACCAGATAAGACGTCAAATGAGACTGTCGCCTTCTTAAACCTGAAAGAGAGTAACTTAAGCCGAACCGTAGCAATAATAGTATCCACGACTTGATCTTCTGACCTCTTATTTTCAAAAATACGCAAGTTACGTTCTTGCCAAAAAAATAGGACGATTTTCCAGGGTTTGTTGCTTTGGAATATTGAATGATTGAAGATATATATGTTATAGTACATGATGTTTGATGAAAAATTGTAATTGCTATTTTTTGGTTGTTTTCTTTTATACGCAATAAGCTGTTTTCTTAGTTATCATAAACAATTTAGGTTTCGCTTATCGCTGTTTGTTTCAGCTTATATAGTCTGCTTATGGCTTATTTGATTTTCGGCTTATATAAGCTTATTATGACATGATAAGCTTGTATAAGCTGGAAAGTTTCATAAGCTAAAAAACGAATAAACCCGCTATATAAGCTTTAAACAAACAACCCCTTAAGCATACTCTGTTATTATTTAATGTTTTGGTCAAAGTTGTTACATTTTTGTTTGCTACTGGACAGGTATTCTCAAAGTGTGAATAAAAATGGAAAAGGTTTCATTGCGTCAACATAAATCATCAAATACTGTAAGTCTATTATTATTAAGCGTACACATTGTCATTTTCTGTAAATTTACACTCACATTGTTTTTTGTAATACAGAACAAGAGAGTCTCACCACAACGAAAAATATTTCAGTTATTTGATGACTCGATCAAAGAGTGTTTCCCTTCTTTAATTGATGAATTTCCCACGATTTCTCCTATGAGTCTGGTCGGTCAAGAATCACAAAATAAGTACGGTGATTACGTATGGTATGGAATTACTTCCTTCGTTATGTAATTTTTTGAGTTTTTTTCTTCAGAATGAGAATGATGATGACAAGTCTACATTTGGTAATTATTGTAGCATAAATGTCTTCACCATATGCGAAGGATTAAGAAGATTAGATCGAGAACTTTTTCATAAAAAAACATCACGAGTTATTGCACAAACACTTTTTGAGGTATTATCATGAAAAATATCATAACTTGAATATACTGAGTTTTTCTTTATATATATAGCCTTCGGTTCCATTGAGAAGGTTTTTAGATTGAGAAGATTGAGAAATCTTCGTTTAAGCTATTGATTCATATTTTTTGATTTGATTCACAAATATAGATCAGCTAATAGTGAATCGAATCTGTAAATCACAAATTTGATTCTCAAATCTTTGTAAAAATCGAGTTATGGTATTGATTAATTAAATTTGTACAGATGATTCATGATTGAAATTTTTAACATTGATTCAATTTCTTTTTTCACATTCTGGATTAGAATCACATTGTTAAAAATCTATAGTTTTTAAAATCAATTTCTTTTTACAACAATAGTAAGGATCGTTTAAAAGGAAAAAAAAAAAAAAAAAAAAATCGTTTATGGTCGATTGGTACCGTGATATTTTTGTGCGCAACAATAGTAAGGATCGTTGAAAAGGAAAAAAATCAAAAAAAATCGTTTATGGTCGATTGGTACCTTGATATTTTTGTGTGTATGTACACACACACACACACACACACACACATATATATATATATATATATATAATATGGGTTGGTGTGAGGTTTTATTATTATTGTAGCTTTTCAAGAAAGAAAATAAGAAGGAATCCATGATACTTGCCCTACGTGATGTGGGTTATATTACCTTCAAATAGATATATATGGGTCGGTGTGACGTTTCATTTATTACTGTAGGCTGTCAAGGAAAAAAATAAGGAGGAATCCATGATACAACTTGCCCTACGGGGTGTGGGTTATATTACCTTAGAATATTCCATGAAATGGATGAACAAGGTATTTTTTTTTCTCTTAACTTTTTAAAACGCATATCACAGTTCTGACTTAGATAACTCTACACCCTTTTTTTCTGCAGAGGATCCATACCATGCTTGAAGATGGTATCAACAGCTGGGCACCCCAAAATATGGAACGGGCAGTAGTAGCCATGCCCAATGCGGCTCGAGACATGGATTTCGGATCCTCTTGCATTGAAAAAATGCTACTCCGTATATTTGAGTATGCTGGAGTGGCTGTGGGCAGAAGCCTTGATAGGGTATATATGCCGTTGACGTAGCTGTTTGAATGTCTGTTATATTTAATATTTTTATATGTATGAAATTGCATGTCTAAATTAGGCATATTTTTTGCAGAGCATAGAGGAGGTAAAAAATCATTTTGCTGAAATTCAAGATCGAGGAAAAAGTGTGTTGGTGTCAAGAGTAACCGGAGCTCAACTTTTTGCTGTGAAGAGTGATCCATCACCATCATTGTTCGAAAATGTTTATCGCGATCTCACAACTATGCGGTACTTTACTTGCTGAGTTTATTTTCTATATGTATATGTGTTTGTTTTTCATTTTCTATATGCGCAGCGGCAGTAAACTCACTTTCTGAGCCCTTTTTATATATGGCCCGTTTTGCAATTTTGTTAACTATTTTATTAATATTTCGTCTAAACTAGTTTTAGTTCTAAGGCATCTTTTTTAATGTCAACACTCATACATTTCACTAATGGTATATGTAGGAGTGCAACTTACGAGCAAGAAGCACAATTGATTGTGTTTGTCACTCCGGTACACCAACGAGAGTATGTAAAAAAATGTATCGAGGTAAGTAACTTTTACACAACACGGTAACTAATAACATGTTAAAAACGAAGATTGGAGGAGAAATTGAATTATGGTTCCTTTTCCAGGTTGCTAAACATGAGTGGCTCGAACGTGGTGCCGAGTGCCCTGTACTACTTTGTTGTGGATACCGTGCTCCTAATGAGCTGCGTGAAGATTGGCTTACTGACTTGTGGCATCAATTTTGTCAGAAATTTACAGTTTCTATGGTGGAGCTAGGTTTAAATATAATTCATTTATTCTTTATTTTTATTTTGTTAAAAAAACAATGTGATTGCCAAAAATATTTCATTGCATATATCACTTCATCTAGCTTTCTACCTGTTTGGAATGTTACGTTTTTACATAAAATTATATCTTTTTCTTAGCCCACTAAAGATAAACATGCCCCAAATCCATTACTGTTTTAACGGGATTGATTTAATATAGCTAAATTTCACAAATTTTCTTTTTATCAGGCGAGGGTATTTATACACGTTACAATGTTTTTGAATCTTCTCTTCGGTAAGATTTTCACGCTTTTATCCTAATTTTAACCCTTATTGTATTTTGTTGTGATCAATACTCTTGAGGAGTGTGGTCATTATTATTTTCTCATCAATTTTTTTTTATAATGAATTCAACAATGTAACACCAGTTATATTCTTTGTTCCGTAAAACGAGACACCCTACTTTTAGGTTATATTTATAGTTTTGCGTTTTGTGTTCTTAACAGGTACGCATATTTGAAACACCACAGATTAGCCATGTGTACGTTGAACTTTGATGAGCTATTTTCTTTCGAGGGAAATACTTGGGTGTATCTCCTAAAGACGAAACAAATCTTTCGTGGACTTAGGCGGAATTTAGGTAGTAGAGGCACACTTGTTTATACGAAGGAGTTTTCTCGCAAAGAACGTGCGTTGGCAGTACATTTGGTCCAATTTACTGAGGTAAGACAGACATACATCGGGATGAATATTTGATACTGATATACATGCACTGAGTTACATGCCTAAATGAAGACATTTCACAAATGTAGATAGAAAACAGAAGGGAAGAAGTTTGGGTTTTATAGATTTCCCTAATGTTATTAATATGATTATTTAAAGTATATTATTGTATTAATAATCCGACTTTCTTTTCCAGGTCATTGATTTTGTTTGTTTAACGTTCGACCTACATCTAGTTTGTGATTACATTTGGAGTCTGTGTAAGATATTTAGGAGTTACTACGAGGTACATTTACTTGCATACTCTTTTTCTAATAATATAGTGAATGTAATTTCCTGTTTTCATACAATATTAAAGGTTACTTTTCAAAAAAGTTTATTTGATTTTGAAAGTTTTTTAGTGGGTATCATTGATACATTGTATTAAACAATTTATTTATTATTTTTTATTTTTTTATCACACAATACCAAATTGATTTTCTGGTCCTCTTAAGTTAATTTGGTAAAAATCAATTTTTTTTTTATTTTTTTATTTTTTTTATATATATATATTTTATTTTTTTAATAAAAAACATGATTATTTTGGCAGGTTCTGCTGGTTCTGGATTCAAAGGTTTATAACTCCAAATTATTTTTGTGTGACGCAACTAATGTGGTAATGAAAAGATGCTTCTATCTTTTGGGGATCCCTCAGGTAGGCTTTCATCTATTAGATTTTCTTGTTAATTTGTTTCTTGGGTCGGGATTTTTTTTTCGTGGATCCTCTTATGCGGGACTCTTATTTTTTGTGTATAAAGTTTACTCTTTTTGTGAAACGGAGTCCTTAAGATCAATTTAAGTTTTTGGGTTTACAGTAAAACCTCTATAAATTAATACTCGATAAATTAATAATCTCGATAAAATTAATAATTTGTCCAGTCCCAACTTGGGACCAGTACAAATTTGGACCCCTATCGATAAAATAATAAGATAATAATTTTTTTGAAACCCCAATGTATATATATTAGTCCCAACGAAACTATAAATTAATAATTACTAAAAATTCCACATATATATATATATATATATATATATATATATATATACATATATATATATATATACATATATATATATATACATATATATATATATATACACACACATATATATATATATATATATATATATATATATATATATATATATGTGTGTGTATATATATATATATATGTATACATATATATATATATATACACATATATATATATATATATATATATATATATATATATATATATATATATATATATATATATATATATATATATATATATATATATATATATATATATATATATGTGTGTGTGTGTGTGTGTGTGTGTGTGTGTGTGTGTGTGATATACTTCAAAATTCTAAGATTGTTTAGTAAAAAATAATTCATAGTCACTTGTTTTTTGTTGAACTTCAAATCTATATTGAGTTTATCTTAAAATCTCCTTATTGCACTAAAGAGTCGTATGTTGTCTTCTCGTATTGCAACAAAAATTGTTAATTTTATTTTCATAAAGTATGAATGTGAATTAATAAAATGTTAACGGACCTTGTTTTACAAATTTATTTTTTGTCTCTAATGAGTATATATTGTAACTAGCTAGTATATTAGACTTGAAAATTTAATGGCCATACGTAAAACCTCTTTAAATTAATAAATTATTAATTTATCGATATAATAATATTTCGCTTAATTAATAAAATATCCCAGTCCCAACACTATTAATTTATAGAGGTTTTACTGTATGTTCCTTAATTTAAATTGGTTTGGGTTCATGTTGAATTGGTTTGGGTTTATGTTCCTTAATTTAAATTGGTTTGGTTGTATTAAGTTTTTGGTTTCATGTTTAAATGATTTACTATGAGGAAGCAAAGTATAAAAAGGGTTTTGTCTTCTTTAAAAAAAAACTGAGTTAAGTTTAAATAACAGGTACAACATTAGTATAAAAAAACAAAGTTAGTGGCAGTTCCACATTATATAACCAGTTTTGAACTCCTTTTTAAGGTGGATATGTCGGAATGGTTAATTACTGAAATACCTACGTCCCTGAGATGGTCTAGTATTGGAAGAAATAGGGGTTACGAGGTTATTCCCCTGCCTGTTCGTGATGCAAGGTAACTTCCATTCATTAATTATTTATTATGTGTCTTTGATTTTTGTTTTTAATATGTGATGGTTGTTTTGATTTTTGTCAGGCCTGAAGAATTAAACCCTAGGTTTGAACTCTTTAGCATGAATGTCCACGTTTCACACCCCTCTTTTGAGATGTTTGATGTGTTTGGCTGTGTCTCTTTAATAGACACAGATGGAGTACTAGCCGATGAGAGATTGCCATTGGATAAAAATGAAAATGGGTGTGTTTCTTATTTTTTTCCGTGATTGGTATGAGGCTGTCGGCATAATCAACGATGGCTTTATTTTCTTTGGCAATCCTAGCCCTCCGTGGTCTGCTCCATTCGCGTCGGTTCTTGAGATCTATGTACGACTTTATGCCACAACCGTTGGGAATGACAAGTGTATCCTAATATGCATGAAGAAGTTTTCAATAGACTTATCAAACTTTTGGGACGGTGGTCTAGGTCATAAGCGTTCTACGCTTGTCTTTAATGGTGAGAATGGATCCATAGATTTCGAATATATCGCGTTGAGAGACGCAGTTGATACATCGATGGAGTTAAGTTTTGACATACCTCATAGTCCTCTTCGAGAAGCATCTGTAAAAGGCCATATATTGGCCTATTATGACGGTGTACTTGATGGCCTTGAGGGCCTTAAAAAACACAGCTACAAGGTTGTTCTCTTTGATGCCGTTGATGGTTTGACAGTAGAGGTTGGCCTAGTCCCGCTGGAGAGATCCGTTCTGGCGGTACCCCGAGAGGGCATCCTCGTCATTGAAGCACTTTTTAGAGATGTCGAGACTGGAGAAGTGATTTTGAATAAAAAAAGCAAACTCCAAGCGAAGCAAAATGGTTACAGCATGTGTTTTATGCCGTGGAAAAATTGCTGTTTCAATTTGACAGTCAAGTGGAGCCGAGGTATTGCACCTTAACAATGACAAACTATTATTTATATCTTTACTTATCTTGAAACTGTACACCTTATTGGATTAATGTTCTCAAATGCTATGCTATGCGAAATAACTACTGATAGTTTGAATGGTTGCTGTTATGCAGGTTCCAAGTCTTCTTATACACAGATTGAAAATGTGTTAAAAGTGGCGGAGAGTAAATCAACTTTTGGATTGAAGATGTAGGTGAGATGGTTGAAATGTTTAACAATACTTACTACTACTAGCTTATCCTACTTTTAAGGTATGTCTTATGATGGAAGGGAACGTTAGAACTCAACTGTACGTGTGTCATGGAAAGTTGTCTTCTTTCATGTTTTGCAAAGTATCTTAAACTTTCTTTATAAAAAGTGGCTAGAACATTTATTTGGTTGATTAGGTGATAGAAATGGTGGTATAGTGTTGGTTTGGGTTTATTTTTGTTTGTCCTCTAGTTGAAGGTCACCAACATTGGTTGAATTGTTGTCTATTACTTGAATATTTTCGTAGGAACAATTTCTGGTTTTGATAGAGTAAAAATCATTGATTGTCCAAGTTTGGTATTTGTTGGATTCGCTAGATAAAAGATTTCACTTGTGAAGTTTGATCTTAGTTTGTTCTCCAAGTTTAAAGTGGTTTACAAATAGTTTGTTCTCCGGTGGGTTAGTTCTCCTGTGAGTTAGTTCTTCATTAGGTTTGTTCTCCGGTTTATGATCAGTTCTCCAAGTGAGTTAGTTCTTCATTAGGTTTGTTCTCCGGTTTATGATCAGTTCTCCAAGTGTAGTTCTCGACTAGGTCTCGTTCTCCCGTGTTTATCAGTTCTCCAAATGTAGTTCTCGACTAGGTCTCGTTCTCCCGTGTTTAATCAGTTCTCCAAGCTGTAGTTCTCGATTAGGTTTGTTCTCACGTGAGTGTAGTTCTCAATTAGGTTTGTTTAGAGTTGTTCTCGAGCTAGTTTGTTCTCCACTATAGTTGTGTTGGGATTACGTGTAACTACTATCAAGTGTCGGTCATTAACTATGTAATAGGTTGCTAAGTATTTAGGCTTATATGTTGGTATTTATGTCAAGGCTTAAGAAGTAAGCCTATGGGCCTCTGACAAGGTCTAATTCTTAAGAAAGGAAGGGACTAGATGTGTTGCTCTATTTCCCTCTCTTATATAAACTCTTGTAACTCTCATTTGAGAGTGTTGGTTCTTTCATATTGCAAGTAAACCTTTGTTATTTATTCTTGTGAAAGTCTGGACCATTCTACCTTTCTCTCTTATCATTATATCTTATGCTTGTGTTATCATAACTATGGTGACCTAACAGTGGTATTAGAGCCAGGTTTTTATTACTATGGTTGATCTTTGGTAGTGTTATCTTGTCAAAAATGTCATTTATGAAACTGTTTCTTAATTTCTTTCACAATTTTTTAGTATCTTCCAGTTACAACAGTTTTTAAAATGGTCCAAAGTTGTACATCTTTATGTTCATTTTATTAGTTTCTATTTTGGTTCCACCTCTTGAATCTATGGTCAAAAGGGTAAAAAATGATGATGTTCATGCTGTTATCTGGGTTTTACAAGCTGGTCGGAATATTGGTCGGAAAAGTGGTCGGATCTGAAAAGTCAAATCCTTTTTCTCACAAACTTGCAGCTATCTTTAGTCATATTTACGAATTTCTTTGAAATAAATTCGTAAGAACCTAATCTTACGAATAAGATTTTACGAGTAAGCTTATTAGTAAGCTTATTCGTAGGCTTACGAATAAGGCTTACGAGTAAGCTTTTTACGACTAAGAGTTTACGAGTAAGATCTTTACTAGCAAGTTCTTACGAGCAAGACTGCTACGAATAAAAGTTTTTACGAACAAGAAAAAGGTTTTACGAATAAGACTGATATTGAGAAGAAAGTAAGATTAGGTTCAGGAACCATTTCAATCAAACAACTTAATCCAAAAACCATTTCAATACACCACAGTCCCATAGCCCATCTATCCTAAACCATACACCATCTCACGAACCCAATGATGCGCATGATCTCATAATCAAGTAATTTAATATATAAATTAAAAGAGGCGCATGTAATACGACTTATATACATATTACTATTTTAAATCCTTTTTGACATGCAGAATTCGACCCATATATATGTTATTAGTTGTATCGCGATAAAACAAGGGGTAAAATATACGAATACGTTTGGTTTGAATTGAATCGATTATAAAATATTAAGGGTCTCGTTTGGTTTCTTAATGTGTCGAATGGTTTGTTTGGGGGTGTTATGTCTCGACATAAATGGAACTTCACAAAGGGGTCTTCTAAACTTGTACTAATCGAAGTTATTATGGCCTATAACGTAAGTAGAAAGCATGATATAAAACTAGGGCTTCGTATATATACATGAGTTAATAAAATTAAAGGGTAGTTTGGTGAATTATGAAACTTAATGGGTGGACTTGTTAATATGTTAACTAAAGGCATTAAAAGGGTAAAATGAGTAAACTTGCTATATTTTCATTTACGACCCTCTACTTTGTAATATTTACACTTTAGACCCTAAACTCGTGTAACTTGGCATAAATAAGCCTTAAGGTATAATAACACTCATTTTGCATCATTTAACCTAATATGATATTAAATGCTTCATAAATGGCTAACTTACTAAATACGGAAACCTGCTAATTATGGAAACCTGTCTAAAATAGAAAGTTACCTAAAATGGAAAGTTACTAAAAGTTGAAACCTGCTAAAAATGGAAAGCTGTCTAAAATGAGTAATCTGATTCTTAATAAGTGTTACCTAATTCATATAGGTTCTGGGCGGCGGGATTGATTCATCTCGTGACTTTACTTTCATATTTTGCTTGCTTCGAATAAGGTACAGATATTCTATCCCTTTTCAGTAGGGGTTTCTCATGACTTTCTGGTCCTTCGACTTTGTTTCGCTTATGATATTCCACTGCTATGAAACCTTTGCTATTGACCCTCTGATATTGAACCTTTGATATGGACCTTCTGATTATGAACTTATGCTACGGACCTTTGATATGAACCTTGACTTCTGAACCTTTGATATTGAACCATTGCTATGAACCTCTGAATTGTGAACTATTGATATTGAACCATTGATTATGATGACTTATATATTGCTACACTTTGGACCTTTTGCTTTGACCTGTCAGTTTGAGACCCGAGCCATTAACTAGGCATGGGGGTTCCATGTCCGTGTCATTGATGCATCAATGGCATGACTCTAGTGTGGTTGAGTGATGTTCCACACCGTCCCTTTCTGTTATATGATTATGCGCGCTTCAAGATATATGTTTGGCCACTATTGATTCTGCAGGGGCGTATGGATGCATCCTAGATTTGTTCTGTTATCTGATATGTTATGATATGATTTATCTGGTGAATGATGTCATGTGCAATACGCGTCTTCACATTCTGGGAGCTGATCACTCCACTGGTTACTTGAGGTCTCCCTCCTATTGGTTTGGTATTCCGAGGTCACCCCTCCGAATACAATGGTTACTATTGGATACTTGGCTGCTATTGCTACTATTGATATGGTTTGTTTTGTTGGCTCGTGGTGGATTACTGACCTTTCCTTTTACCCTACTCTATACCTTTGATACACCTTATATATTGTCTGATGCTCCTTATTTTGTTCTTAGTTCAGTTTCATTATTATTGTATCGTTATATCTGTTCATTGGGCTTTTTAAGCTCAGCCGAGCTAAGAGCTGGGGATTGTTTGGGTTGAGAGATGAGTTGATTTAGAGACCATGCCTAGTCATCTTAGATTTCAATTGATTATGTTTTGTCATTTATTAGACTTGGTTATCGTATTTCTGCTTTGGAGTTTTCTTTCTTTGAATTTATGTATTGTAAGTCATGTTGACTTGATTTTCCTTGTTTATTTATTTAAGACTTCTGCTGGTTGATTCATGTCCAAAGCATACACAGTGGACATAAATCAAACAGCGGAAGTCTTAAATAAATAAACAAAGGAAAAATCAAGTCAACATGACTTAACAATAGAAAACTCCAAAATCGAAATATGATAACCAAGTCTAATAATATCAGAACATAATAAATTGAAGTCTAAGATGACTAGGCTGGTCTCTATATAAGCTCATCTCTCAACCCAAACAGTCCCCAACTCCTAGCTTATGTACCTGCCGCAGGAAAAGAAATGCGGCTGAGCTTAAAAAGCCCAGTTAACAGATATAACGATACAATAATAATGAAACTGAACAGAGAACAAAGTAAGGGAAGTCAGACAATATATATGGTATATCGAAGGTATAGAGTAGAGTAAAAGGAAAGGTCAGTAATCCACCACGAGTCAACAAACAATACAATAATATCAATAGTGGCAATAGCAGCCTAGTAGTAACCAATAGTAACCATAGTAGCCATGGAGTGATCAGCTCCCAGATTGTGAAGACGCTTATTGCACACGACATCATTCACCAGACAAATCATAACATATCAGATAAAAGAACAAATCTAGGATGCATCCATACGCCCCTGCAGAACAATAGTGGCCATACAATATATATCCAAAGCGCGCATAATCAATACAGAATAGGGACGGTGTGGAACATCAACCACACTAGAGTCATGCCATTGGTGCATCAATGACACGGACATGGAACCCCCATGCCTAGTATAACGGCTCGGGTATCAAACTGACAGGTCAAAGCAAAGGTCCACAGTATACAATAGGCGAGTCATCATAATCAAGGTTCAATATCATTAGTTCACAATTCAGAGGTTCATAGAAATAATCCAATATCAAAGGTTCAATATCAAAGGTTCAGTATCAAAGGTTCAGTAACAAAGGTTTAGTAACAGAGGTTCAATAAAAGAGGGGTCAATAGCAATGGTTCAATATCAGAGGTTCAATATCAGAGAAAAGGTTCAATAAACAAATGGCAAGAGATCAGAGATGCAAAGAGATCATGAGAAACCTTATAAGAAAGGTCGTACCTTATTCGAAGCAAGCAAAATATGAAAGTAAAGTCACGAGATGAATCAATCCCGCCGCCCGGAACCTATATGAATTAGGTAATGCTTATTAAGAATCAGATTACTCATTTTAGACGGCTTTCCATTTTTATCAGGTTTTCACTTTTAGTAACTTTTCATTTTAGGTAACTTTCTATTTTAGGTAACTTTCTAGCCATTTACTCATTTTAGACGGCTTTTCATTAATTAGCAGGTTTCAATATTTAGTAAGTTAGCCATTTATGAAGCATTTAATGTCATATTAGGTTAAATGATGCAAAAAGAGTATTATAATAGTTTAAGGATCATTTATGCCAAATTTCACAAGTTTAGGGTCTAAAGTATAATTATTACAAAGTGTAGGGACTTAATTGTAAATACATCATATTTACCCATTTTACTCATTTAGCCCCTTTTAGTTATTATAATTACAAATCAACCTTTAATTTTCAACAATCATAATTCTACCCTTGAATTTTATATAAATCGTACATATAATGTATAACAGGTCCTAGCTTTAGACCACGCATTCAATTCACGTTATAAATCATTTTAACTCGATTAGTACAAGTTTAGATGATCCTAGATGATTACTCATTTTATGTCGTGACCCATATAAACCCTAAACAACCATACGACACAATAATTAAACCAGCGAAACCCTATCTTTGATTAATACAAGTTATATAAACCCTTTGTGTGAACCCTTTATGTGTCGAGACATAGAACCTCCCCAAATCAGTTTTATGCGCCCCTTTAACTAACAAATGAAAGCCCTAAAACATACACTATTCGACACAAGTAATACCCACCATGTACACATGTTTTAATCTATTAATTTAGCTCGATAACAATCAAAGAAACATGCATGTCGAAGTGGTTAAAATCAGATTCACAACCAAGATATTTAGTGCACATTTAGTCAACATATATAGGGTTAAATTCATGATTTTATGTAGTCATATAACTAGGTATTTCATAGCTTAGGTTTAGTATTTTATGTGACATGTTTTATGGAATACAAAGCATGCGTATGGTGACTCTATCTCACGACCAGAATTCAAAAAAACAAAAGGGAAAGACGAGGGCATAATGGTACCTTTGTAACGTGTGAAAAGAAGAAGAAACAATGGACAAAACAAGCAAACCAAAGCACCCCTTTGTGCTTCTATAACCACGACAGCAGCAACAATATTAACCACGACCAAAGCCAAGCAATACTCGTAACAAACATGTGATTCAGCCCTCACACGAAGCCTCGTACAACCCTTTCTTGGAGCCTTTTGTGTCGAAAGAAATATGGAGATGGGAGGGTTTGTTTTTGCCGTAACTTTTACTTGGGGAGTTAGGGTTTTTTGTGAAATACATTTTGAATAATAGAAGGGAGATATAAGGGGATAAGAAGGAGATAAATTAGGCAAAGATGTGGTGAATTGGGTCGTGGGTTTTGACCAAACAAAGAGGGGAGCATAAAGAGACCAAATCACAAAATTATCAACAATGACTACGCTGAAGTAGTACAGGTGGCGGATGAAACCCGCAATTTAGAGCTGCTCCATGCTGATCAAGGTTTTAACAAGAGGGGTAAGGAAGGCGACATGATTAATCATCGGGGTCGCCATGATCAGGGGTATGAGAGCAGAGGTCGTCAGGACCGGGAGTATGACTCGAGACGTCAGGAGTCTCGGGATCAGGAGCAGCGGAAGGGTGGTAGATTCAGATATGACCGTCGGGGTCAGGACAACATTGGTCAGCGTCAGTATAGAGACCGATCTTCTCGTGATTCCCATTATGATCGTTCTGCAGTTTCTTCTACTCAGAGGAGGTCTACTGAGGCGTTGCCTCCTCTTCCTAATTGTACTATTTGCGGAAAGCCCCATCCGGGCGAGTGTTACAAGGCTTCTGGAGCATGTTACCGATGCGGGTCCACGGGGCATAAGGTGTTGGACTGCCCAAAGAAGAGAGTCAATGGGGGTGAAGAAAGGCCAGCTCGTCAGTAGTTTCTTTTATTCTTTTTTTCCTTTGATACTGATGTTTGACGTTTATTTCCTTTTCATTCCTTTGATACATTGGTGTGACGTTTCGTTTAAATAAGATTCCTTGAATAAATTATGTTCTCTTTGAATGATCTCCGTTCTGTATAAATTCTGTGTATGTTGGATGATTGTTTTATTTTGGAAGATTTGACGAACTGTGGAAGACCTGATGCTATTTTCAACGTGTTTCAGTTCGATGGTACTTGCTATGTTCAGTTACGTTCCTTATATGTTCTGCTTCTCTGATTTCGAATCCGTTAGTGATGATTGTTTCGGACCAACCCTAAGATGTAGAATGGACCGTTAGGTGGTTGATAGGATGATTTTCACGACTTGAGATAAAGTATGGTCATCATGAAGGTATACTCATATGATGTTGGTATTATGACGCTTGGCCAACGTGATAATACTTACATCATATGACGTACCCTCATTGTGATCATAGGATATTTCGAGGAGTGTCGTAGAGCTTAGAATTTCTGGCACCTGATTAAGATTGTCTCAGTTAGCAAGACCTTGGGATCATTATGCTTATACGTTTAATCTACCTTCATCATATGCGAATTGATACGTTTGAATTCTCGGCAAGCGTTCATCTCTGTAACTTTCCTATCATTTGATATCTGTTACCCTCATTTCGTTCGCAATCTGGTATGTCTTCGTTTGCTTCTTTCGTTTCATTTTCAATTTTCGAGGATGAAAAATTTTTTTAGAGGGGAGGAATTGTAAAACATTTGAGGGGTCATATTCATACGAAACATCATTAGTTAGTTTGTCTGTACAGTTAGAGTTTGAAAGGACATACGGAACTATCATCTAGATGGAACATAGGAGTGAAGCCAATTTGATAGTCTGAGATTTGACAACTTTACAGAGTGAGTTGCTAGAATTTTCAATTTTAATGATTCCATGATTATTTGGTTTAGTGATTGTGAGAAATGAAATGTGTTGAAAGAACTACCAGAATATTTACCCATGCCGTACTTTTCATTTTTCCCATTCTAATTAGTACTATAGTATTTTTGAGGGTTTTGGTTATAGAATAGCAACAAACTTTTTTCATTGTCTAGTTTTGGTAGTTGTGTAAGAGTTAGGATCAAATGAGAAGATAAATTAAAATGAGAATAATAGGAGGAAGCCACAACCACTTATTTCATATGCATCTACAAAAATAGATGTATCTCCCTTTAAAATTATCATTCCTATTTGAAATGTGTGGCTAGAAATCCTTTTTATTCTTCTCATTTTAATTTTTCTTCTTACTTGATCCTTTCCCAGTTGTGTAAATGTTACGAACTTTCATAAAGTGTTTCAATCTGCACTTTTTGATGACATGTCACATTGTAAATGGTGCCACGTGTCAGATTCTCAAGTATGACACGTTATCAAAATGTGCAAATTGGAACACTTTATGAAGGTTTTGTTACATTTACACTAACTTTTTTAAAATTCACGTATCAAATCGGTTTATTTGAAAAAGTTCGTTGGGTCAAAACTCTATTTTTAACAAAATTTAAGTATCATACTTGTTGGACTGGCAACATTGTTTTTTACAGCCAAAGAAATCAATAGGTTGGCAAACATTTTTTAAGTGAAGGAAGTGAAAACACTAAGCATATCAACACCTTAATATTCATCATGAACACAAAGAATATATATAAATTAGCTGATGCTAAATAATACTAGTAGTAGTTCAAAAAATGTTGCAATCTAGGTGCCATTTGGATATGTTTGAAATAAACACCTGCAACTCAAGCAATCTAATCCACAATGAATTGTCACGCTTGCTAATTCTAAAAATTTCCAATCAACCTACGGCAAAGGCGATAATTGAGTTCGAAATTTTTTTGCAAAATGTTAAATTTACAAACCATCCAACATATTCGATAACATTTGTCGATTTGTTGCTCCATATTGTGTAGACTTCCATCATCAAAATATAAGACTATAATTAAAAATTGGTTTCATTATCATGTAAACTTACATCACTAAATTATAAAACTATGTGATGTTAAGTTGATTAAAAGATACTCCCTCAGTTTCAAATTTTATGTCTATTTTGACATTTTCAATTAAACTTTGACTTTAAATATATCTTTTTGTATTATATAATACTTGTTGTAAAATATATAAATGAAATTAGGTTTTAAATGTATTTTCATTGGTATAACTTTCATCAAGTATTACATATTACATAATACAAAAAAATTATTTAAGGTCAAAGTTTAATTGAAAAAAAGTCAAAATGGACATAAAATTTGAGACGGAGGTGGTAGTTCGAAAAAAAAAATGTTGGTTAAAAGAAGAAACTATAATCAATTGTGTTTGTGGTGTAGTGTAAGGTTGAAGGATTTTATAGTAAAGTTTCTCACAATGGTACGGTGTTTATTTTTACAAAAATAATTTTAAATAATATATGTTTACACCTCGAGATTAACGTGTTTTCACAAAGTATAATACACGTAGTATCATGTTTACACACAGAGATATGTACTTTCATACCGACGACAGCTTAAGTCTTCTTATATAGAGGATTAGTTTTGTGGCACAGTGCAAGAACCAAAAGTATTTGTTGTCATATTCAATAGTATATGAACTTGATATTTTTCGAGAATATTGATAAACCTCACCGTTATGTCATCAATCTCATGATATATATTTGTACATTAGTCTCAAGAGGAAGAAATGAGAATTAGTTTTAAAATTTATATTAAAGGTATAATAGGTATTTAGTGATGTAATATATGACAAATTTCTCGTCCATCATTAAAGAACATAAAAATAGAAATACAAGTTGAAGGGGGTTGTTTCAGAAAGGTTTTAAATAGTTAGAGCCCTTATATTTTTGTTATATCAAATAGTGCATATTTAAGATAAAACAATCCGTTAAATAAGTCTAGCTTGAGATGTTCAATAACACGTTTAACATTAAAAATCGAGTAGATCTGACCTCAAACTTGGAGTCAATGGAACCTCAAACTTAGAGTCGGTGCTCGACCACCCTCAAGTCTTCGAGCTCAAGATCCTAGTTCAAGTGGAGTTTCAGTAACACCCTACCCATATACACACAACATAAAACTGAACTTGTTGCTAGGATTACATTTCAAGATTTATATTTTACTTCTTTGGTCTCTATTCTCGAAAAATACCAAAAGATATTCAAATAACATAAAATCAAATTGAACAGATGCTAATGGGTGTACAATGCACATGATAATATCGTCTAACTGTTTTAGCAGTCTTTGTCATTTGATGATAAAACTTTGCACAATTAATTATTTTGCTTCCAGGTTTAGATGGTAGGTTCGGTCATATGTTGCTCAAATGTGAAGGACACTCTTCTTGGGTAGCCTCGGTTTCTTCTGCCCGCATTGCTGTGAGAAAACATATAACACCAAGTCACAAAATAAGGAACATGAAGTTGCAAGAACCCACCAAAATAAAAATAGAACATACCTTTTGCTTTTCTAAGGCCTCGAAATCTATTCTCTCTTTCCACTTGCTCTTTCGCAGTTTTATTGGACGATTTCCAACATACTTTCCTAAATGTCAACACCAATGAATCAAACAATGAATGGTAAATTGTCAAAAACACACGAGTTATAACCATGTCTACTGCTGGTGCACAATTAGAGGTAACAGAATGAAAGAGTCGGGCCAAAGTGGGTTTGGGACAAAAAGAATAATTTACATGTGGGTCAAAACAGGTCGAGTCAGGTTAGATTGGGTCCAAACCGATTGGTCTTTCACTTAGGTCTACTGGTAAATAGTTTTTGGGTAAAGGGTCTACTGGTAGATAGTTTATACTTTATACAATTACTTTATTTTATCCTAAATAACACGATTTAGGCCGTTGCAACCTGTAAGGATTGAATACATGTAATCATATGCCCTGTTTAGTTTTGGCAAAAAAATTACTATATTTTACCATCTTGACTCGTTGTCAAACAAAATAACCCGAATTGACGCATTCTAATACAAATGAGTTGAAACAGTTACCTATAACGTACAACAGGCTGGTGGTAAAACTCTGAAAGTAGGGGACAGTCAGTAACTTACCATTCATTTCTTTAAGAGCAGTAGCCAGGTCGGTGGGGTTGGCAAAACTGACAAATCCATATCCCTTGGTCTTTCCAGTCCGCTTATCTCTCACAACCTGTTACCACAACATAAAATACGCCATAAGCTGAGACTTGTGACCAACTGACCATACTGTCTGCATCAAGAATACAAGTACGAGATATGTGTAGTTGTGTATACAGCCTAACACTAAGAATACAAAGATGAGGTGAATAAACACCTATCCACATTATCATGCTTCATATATTTTTTGTTATAGCAATCCATTAATTCCATATTTTACTTTTAGCATTAATTCAAGATCCTTTCTTTGCTGAGAGCGGCTCCATTTGTAGATAGAAGAAGACACACACACAAAATTCTCAATTATATCATTTGCAAAGACGAGAACCAAGTAAGTATGCATGAGTTGATCGGCACTCAGCATGAAACTGGATTATACTTGTCCATCAAAAGACAGGATTTTATGACGTTAACCATGTGGTTAGTTCAATAATCATACCAACATCTGGTTTTGTGGATATTTGGCTCCTTACCTTATTAACTAGATAATTAATCAGAGTGAGCGAGGTTTAGACCAAATCATATTGAACTAATAATACATAGTAAAATGTGATAGCCAGTTGACAACCACGTAAGAGAACCCTACCTCACATTAAGAAGATATGGCAGTGCTCCGTGACTTCAAACAAAAATCTGAAGAGGACATGTAAATGGCTCATGTAACAGTTTGACTATCATAGTGTTAAAGTTCAATGAAGGGACTTACTCTGGCCATGTTAAAGGAAGGAAATCGTGAAAATGCTTTTGAAAGAACATCATCATTCACCTCGTTCCCAAGATCACCACAAAATAAACGGAAGTCATCTGCATACATTAGAAATTTATCAAAATCAGAACTAGGATTACAAGATAAATCAAGGATGACAAAATATATATGATACAACATGCTTCCAACATGGAAAAACGCCATAAGTTTGATAGATATATATTTTACTAGTCTGCAATTCATTGCAACTTCAACCAAATACATTTATTGTTGCTTCTATTGTTCTGGACATTAGTAGACACTTATTCAAGATGAGCCTAAGAAGCATTAAGACATTCACTTCGGCATAATAAAAGAATAAACTACGTTTTACGTGATAAATAGATTGGAAAATATTGTTCCTCTGTAGTAACATATTTACAATAGTGCATCTATAACCAGATAGCAGGAATAAACCACATGGTGTATCCCATCCTATAACCCACTTAAAAAAAACGACTGCAAGACACAGTCACACAGCAGTCTAATTATTTGGCCACGAAAATTACCATATTGGCCTCTTATTTATTCTAAACACTAGAGCATTGTTGCAGGCCTCTGTCACAAACTTATGGTCTCTTATGTTCTATATAGCCACGAGTCTACAGTGCTTAAAAAAATCAACAATTACCATTTAGTAGACCTCTAGATTGAGCGTCCTAGTTTCTTTCCTAGGCCATGTAAACAAACATCAGATAAATAGCACTTGACAACTAAAAATTATTGTACCCCTCTAGAATTAATCATATAAAGAGGGCTGTGTGGGTGTATGCTTGTCGCTTTCGCATTTCTAATTAATTGACAGAGGCAAACATGCATGGTTGTCAGTTAATAATACAAGGGAAGGGACAAGATAAGTGTCCTTACTTTGTGGCCAGTCGGCCAAAGTAGGATCCTCCTAGGATTGACCTGCTGCTTTGCGAGGAATTGCTTTCTTCTTTGTTTCGGCTTTGTGATCTATTTCACTGGTTGCAAGTGCAGCTTTGACACTTTTCAGAGCTTCGGGTGTTATTGTCTGTGCATCCCTATGAAAAAGTTGTTGGGCTTGCTAAAACACAACACATCCAATCATTGTCATAATGTACTAATAAATTAACATATAAATGTATCTTACTTGTCATCTAATTTTTTTTTCTATTCTATGCATCCAACTTGCATTTTGCATCATTTGTGCGTATTTTATGACTTTTATTTGTCACCTTATCTTTTATATATATTGAATTAATAATCTTTTTAGTTTTTATTTTTTATTTTTTTTATGTACCCAACTTGCATTTCGCGTCACTTGTGTGTGACTTTCTTGCCCCTCACCTCAATCTATTAACGCTTCTAATATCCGGGAGGGGCAACAAAGTCATAAAATACAAATAAGTGACGCAAAATGCAAGTTGGGTACATTAAAAAAAAATTAATTGGATGCATGTAAAAGGATACATTATGAGATAAAAAGTGAATTACTGTGAATCTGTAAGTCCAACATATGAAAGTTGATAATATTACCTGTTGGAATTGAGGAGGGGGAAGATAGAGTGTAGGATAGACAGGAGGAGCAACAACAGCAGGTTGCGCCAGTTTCACTGCCGGAATCGTTGGTTGTTGAAGGTGGAATGGTATCGGAAAAGGAGGGTTATAGGTGAATTCCGATGATCCATGATTTGTGTTCATTACTTCTTATTGATTTTTTTTTGTTGAAGATTATTTTCTTTTCTGGGTGATTGATAGATACACACGGTTTAAAGAAGTTGAAAGAAGTTTCCAGAGAACCGGATACCCACGTCACCTCATGTACTGTACCCCTCAATATTAATTATACCATATAGTGTCCCCTACTATACGTCTTGTAGACGACCAACTTTTTCTCATTTACCTGTATAGACATGCCGGTCGCGAAGCTTAGGTCGAGACCAACCAAATCAACACGTGTCAATTTCTTAAAAAAACTATAACCAAAATAAATAAATAAAAAACAAATACTAAATCCATGCCATAGGTCACGAGATATAGTTCGAGACCAAAAAACTTTTCCCGCCAAAAGAAAAAAAAGAAACTTATTATTTGAAATTTAATGAAAAGAATATAAAAGAGTACAAAATAACCCTTGAACTTTTGTATATTTACAACTTTTTTATATAACAAACTTTATTCGTTAAATATTTAGTAAATGTATAGCGAACTCGCTAATAAAAAATATATTGTTTCGAAGAGCTCTGGATTACGAACAAAACGAGCCCAATATTAATATGCTTTTGACGTATGCACATTTTTATAAAAAATGTTGAAGTTTGATATATTTTTTTAAAGACAAAAAAAAAAAAAAAAAAAAAAAAAAAAAAAAAAAAACTTTCAAAACACTCTTAAAACACATTGGCCAAAGACGTGCAATTTAACAAAAGAGGAAAATCATGAAAATAAAAGAGTGCAAAATCACCTTTGAACTTTTGTATATTTACAACTTCTTTATATAACATATTTTATTTGTCAAATATCTAGCGAATTCGCTAATAAAAAATATATCTTTGCGAAGAGCTTTGGATTACGAACAAAACGAGTCTAATATCAATATGCTTTTAACGTACGTACGATTTTATAAAAAATGTTGAAGTTTGATATATTTAAAAAAAAGTAATAATAAAAAAAATTCAAACACACTCTTAAACCACAAGGGTCAAAGACGTGCAATTCTATAAAAGATGAAAATCGTTTTGAATAAAAGGATACCGGTTTTAGTTTTATGAATAAAAGTTTTAGTTTTATATATAAAAAATTTGGCGTTTTTAGTTTTATAAATAAAAGAATACCGGTTTTGCTAAAAAAATAAAATAAAATAAAAGAATAAAAGTATACCGGTTTTAGTTTATGAATGTTTACGTTTTTATTTCAAAACGATATTCCTTTTATTTCAAACGATTTTCCTCTTTTGTAAAATTGCACGTCTTTGGCCCATGTGTTTTAAGAGTGTGTTTTGAAAGTTTTTTTGTTTTGTTTTTTTTTTTTTTTTTAACTTCAACATTTTTTATAAAAATGTGCGTACGTCAAAAGCATATCAATATTGGGCTCGTTTTGTTCGTAATCCAGAGCTCTTCGAAACAATATATTTTTTATTAGCGAGTTCGCTATACATTTACTAAATATTTAACGAATAAAGTTTGTTATATAAAAAAGTTGTAAATATACAAAAGTTCAAGGGTTATTTTGTACTCTTTTATATTCTTTTCATTAAATTTCAAGTAATAAGTTTTTTATTTTTTTTGGTAGGGAAAAGTTTTTTGGTCTCGAACTATATCTCGTGACCTATGACATGGATTTAGTATTTGTTTTTTATTTATTTATTTTGGTTGTAGTTTTTTTAAGAAATTGACACGTATTGATTTGGTTGGTCTCGACCTAAGCTTCGCGACCAGCATGTCTATACAGGTAAATGAGAAAAAGTTGGTCCTCTGCAAGACGTATAGTAGAGTACAGTGTCCTCTTATGTAATTTTCGCTTTTCGTTTTAGAATGTCTTTAGGCCACACACAAAGGAATCCGAATATTTCATTTTTTTTTGTCACGTCAGCTTTTTTTTTTAGCGATCTTCAGTTGATTAGGTGTTCTTGTAAGATTTAATCTTAAATGCACAACGGTTTAATTTTAAATGCACAATGAAAAGTTTACTTTCTAATCAATCGAGTTCACGACCATCATAAAAAAAAGGGCGATCGATTTCTCACACAAAGGCGATCGACAGCAAATCGATCACCTAAGTTGATCACAAGGTATTACTACGTCCAGACTTAAAAAATTTATCCACCTTCTATTATAAGCACCAAGGAACGGGTTTTATACGGTAATTCTAATTTGATCCGTTAGCTTATTTATTGATTAACCAATGATGCTTTAGTCCATTCGTAAGAGTTTTGGGCTTGGGTCAATAGACCCGGGTTCAAATCTCTTCCATGGCACTAAAGATCATTTGGTACCATCCCCCACCGCAAATGCTCAGATTGACTGGTCAGCGAGGGGCCTATTGGAGAAAATGGCCAGGGTTCAAAGCCCACCTCCTGATAAGTACAGTCACTGGGACAGGTGCTCATTGCTTGGGGCCGGGTCCTTGGGGGAGGGTCCGGTTGGCATCCTTAGGATGCATGGGACCAGGGTGATCCCACCGATCTTCACCTTTTGGAGCTTATTTATTGATTAAATATGACAGTAGCGAATGTGATATGTACGGTTCTAGATGCTAAACATCACTTAATTATGTACTCCATTTGTTTCTAACATAATGACTAAAAGTTTTGTTTTTCATTGGTAAAAGTAGTAAGTGCGAAACAAAGTGCAAAAAAACCATTTCATATACTAACTTGGAATCACAGTTTTTGACACCCGCACGTTGCGGCCGGGTTTTTGGGGTTTGGTTAGCATTGTTTTGTGAAACGACATTGTTAGATAACAAAGTTATGAAACAAATTTTGAACACGTGCTTCAAGGTTAAAGGAACTTAATTATCACATTCAAACATGTTTCTTACAAATGCTTTATTAACACAAAATACACAAGGGTTTAAGCTATTAAATAGCCACGTACTTTCTCCAATGTCTCGATATGGTACCTGTACTTTTTTTTTCAACCTGCTTAGGTAGTGTACTTTTTTTTTCTGTGTCGATATGGTACCTGTACTTTCTCTTGCCTACGTGGCTTGCCCAGTCACTTGGGTTTGTGTGACGTGGCTTGCCAAGTCAATTGGCTTGCCTACGTGGAATAAAATTGAAAAAAAAATTAAATTTTTAATTTGGAAAAAAAAATTTTAAAATTTACGTTTTTAACAAAAAAAAATCAGAAAAAAAGTTTTAATTTTTTTATAAAAAATTTACGTTTAAAAAAAAAAAAAAAAAAAAAAAAAAAAAAAAAACTTTACGTTTTAAAAAAAAAAAAAAAAAACATTTACGTTTTTTTTTAATCAGAAAAAAAAATTAATTTTTTAAAAAAAAAAAACCCTTACGTTTTTTTAAATCAGAAAAAAAAAATTAATTTTTTTAAAAAAAAATTACGTTTTTTTTAAAAAAAAAAACCTTTACGTTTTAAAAAAAAGAAAAGAAAAAAAACCTTTACTTTTTTTTTTAATCAGAAAAAAAAAATTTAATTTAAAAATGTAAGAAAATCTACGAACAACGGACAAAATGTAAGAAAACCTAAAAAAAAGAAAAAAAACAGATGAAAACCGATAAAAACGTATGAAAAACGGACAAAACGTAAGAATAACGGACAAAAATCTAAGAAAAATGTAATAAAAACGGATAAAACGTAAGAAAAACGGACAAAACATAAAGAAAAACGGATAAAACGTAAGAAAAACGGACAAAAACTATAAAAAAAAACGAATGAAAGCGGACGAAAAACGTAAAAAAAAAGGGGGGGGGGGAAACGGATTAAAAACGAACGAAAACGGATAAAAACAGACAAAACGGGTGAAAACTATTATTAACTGAGGGACTAACTGGCGAAACTATTATTTGAAAAAACGTAAAGGTTTTTTTTTTTCCGATTTAAAAAAATGGTAAAGGTTTTTTTTTTTTTTTTTGTAAAAAAACATAAATTTTTTTAAAAAAAATTAATTTTTTTTTCCAAATTAAAATTTTAATTTTTTTTTTATTTTATTCCACGTAGGCAAGCCAATTGACTTGGCAAGCCACGTCACACAAACCCAAGTGACTGGGCAAGCCACGTAGGCAAGAGAAAGTACATGTACCATATCGACACAGAAAAAAAATTACATTACCTAACCAGGTTGAAAAAAAAGTACAGGTACCATATCAGGACATTAGAGAAAGTACGTGGCTATTTAATAGCTTAAACCCAATACACAAACAATTTGTCTGCCGCGTTGGGGCCGGAAATTTTGTTTAAGTTCTACTGCCTTTCTGTTTGGACTTCTAACAGTTTTGTTGGTCCTAAGAGTTAATTGTACCTGTAGGGGTATATAATGGTTATATATAATTGCAATGCATTTTACGGGCACCGATTTTGAAAATAGCAACAACACCTACACATCAATTATCTACATTGTTTCCGAGACGTTAGGATTTGGCAGAAAGTTGTATTCCTCCTGTCGTTTCAAAACAATTTAGGAAAATAAAATGTGAGAATTCAATAATTGGCATATTCTTATTATAGGTTGTTCTAATGCCATGTATGTGTCCATTTAAAAATTTGTGGCTATTTCATTCCAAAAAGTGAATGTAACATTGTTTCCGCTGCATAACAGAAACTCACATTGATGTCGTAATCCTGTTATTGTACTAATAGATAGAGAATAAAGTCTACTAACTTTAGATTTTGATTTCAATGGATGAATACATCTAAGTAGTCTCCAGACTACACGGCTTTCCACCCTTGGTCAAAAACACCGGAGGCAAGGGGGTGCGCGGCCCTTTTCTTTCCAGTTTCTCTTATTCAAGCTTTGAAGCCCCTACTGGGATGGGATATTTGACTCGGGGGGCCTTCTGCCACTTCGACTGATGCGAACGCGGGGATGGGTTGAATGATAGGCAAGAACATATCCTATGTAGTCTGTAAGTAAAGTTGGTTATTTTTATAGCATATGTAAGTGTCAGAGGTTGTTGCTAAACCTGTTATACCTGTGAGAATCGACTGTTTCGCGTCAGCTTTTCGCCCTAATTCATTTGTCTGTCCTCTAACACCCAAATCCCTGAATTAGGTATGGTGAATTAAGTTGCAGAGCGTTGTACTTGGGAGCGTCACTGAGTTCCATATTTGCCTGTATTGCGTGACCCTGTAATAATGAAATAGTAATTGACATCAGTAAGTGAAAATACATTTCTTATGATACCCGTAATTTCATTTTGTCTATTAAGAATTTGCAAAATACCTTTTTATCCAGCAATATTATGGGAGGTGTCTGAGTTACTACTGCTTTCCATTAGGCTGCAAAATAAGTTTAGTCATGAGTACAATTACACATGCAGTTGTTTTGGTCAAAAGGTTATATTTAGTGAAACTGGACATTCTCGGTCTGCACAATCGCCATACTACGTGGAATATCCTTTGTTAATCTAAGTTTACCAATGAAAATTATTGAAATAACCTTATGTCTGCCTATTTTTGTGGATACCTGTGCATACGAATCGGTTTATGGATACAGTTGGCCGTAGATGTTAAGCGGCTGAGATATTGTGTTTTTTCAATAGATATATTGTGAGACCTGAAGAAATAGCAAATAACAGAGACACACCATTAATGTTACAAATAACGTGGGAATGTTCACATCATTTGGATGTTACAATACCCGTTAAATGTTGATCGTAAGCAATAACAGCAAGCATATTTGTAGTGTGTCATAAAAAACAGTCATAGATTATGTGCATTTATAGTGTAGGAAAGATGTTATCAGCAAATAGGATCGGCACGTATGTGTAAGATGATACTCCTACGCTAAAAGACGGTTTCTTAGTTAAAAAGAAAAGCTGCTAATATATCACAAATGTAGGATGGCTATAGACTATAAAAGTGATTAAATACAATTGTCATACATATGAAGTGGTAAAATGGTTAGTATAAGAATGTGCAAAAAAGAAGTGTATTAATATGTAAAATTTGCAAATTTTGATGCGAAAAAAAAGAACCTGCGAGCCCTTGATTTTTGATAGAAAATCTTTATACACAATATTTTTAGTCGTGTTAGGAGGCTGTTTGTTATGTTGACTAATCAGTATCTTCAGCCCTTTAAGAGATGTCGCCTTTGATAGTGCCTCATATAGCTGCCCGTGACCAAAGATTGGGTCTGGGAGATAGACCCCAATTTTATTCAACGATTGACCTTAACTTTTATTTATCGTCATTGCATAACATACTTTGATTGGGAACTATTTTCTTTTGAAGAGAAATGGCATTCTATCGTCTTTACTTGTGAGCACAATTCTTGGAAGAAACACTTTTTGCAAAATTCTTGTTCTTGTAATAATCTTGGCCTCAATAATTTTTGTGAGAAGCTGTGTGACAATCATTCTAGTACCATTGCAAAGACCTCCGACAAGTTTTAAATTTCTTAATAACATGATTGGTGTTCCAACTTTAAGTTGTAGCTTGTGTGGTGAGAGACCGGGAAAAGTAAGTGTATTTAGGTACTCCATAGGGTATAAGAGTTCTACAGCGCCTCCGTTATTTCCATGAGGTATGGCTTGATCAAAACTTTGATATATTGTGGATCGTCCCTGTAACATCCCTAGTACTCTCTCATTTATCAAGTCAGCAGTTTCGTTCCTTTCTTTTACGTATTCAAAATGTATTACACGACTAAAATTGCATCAATGAGACTGCTTTTTTTTTTTTCTTAACAGATACCTGACTACCGTTAGCAGTTGGTGGTTTACTTTTAAGCAAATCCAAAGACCCTTAAAACAACCCATTCCCCCTTTTTAAAACCGTTGTTTAAAATCAACCGCAACCAACCCATAAAAAATCTTAAAATAAATACATATTACCTTGATGGAGGGCAGGAATCTTTAATTCCAGAAACATTGGATTTCTCGGTGTGTCAATTTTTCATCAGTGTTATGTTTTCCATCATTATGAACTCGTCGTTCCTGCACCCATTACAAATCCTAATGTGATGACTATATTTAAACAGTCCGAAATGGCGCACGCACACAACTTCTCCAGCTTTCTGTTAAAATTGACTGATGCAAGTTTAGACACAAATTTAGGCATTTTAGAAACCATAAATGCAAATTGTGAATCGGAAAGTAATGAGCTACAAATGTCCATGTGAGTTAGATGAGCAATGAAATAACTCTTATATCAAAACACTACCCAAGAATCCTAATCCCTGCGGGGCAACGGAAATCAGGTATATCGCAGGAAGTTGATATCCCAGCTCTAGTAAAAGATAAATAAATGCTCAATGTGCAAGTTACTTGGAAAAAATAAATAAACTTAGAGAGAGTAGCAGAAAGATCATACCTAGTGAATGAAATGGTTGTCGTGGGAACAAACCTTCCAAATAGTCCTGAAAAGTCTCAATCTGCCAATACGATAAAGAAAAGATGTAAATGAGATAACATGTGTTTAATTACCACTAAAAGCCGAGCCTTTCTATACTGGAAGTTAAAATTTGTGAGTTAATGTAACCATGGTTACCAACATAAAATTACCTCAACCAATAAGCCTAAAGTTAATAACATACACTTATTGTATCAGTAATTATAACATGAGCGGGTTGTTAGTTTTTCTTGGGACACCTTGTGTAACACCCCAACCCGAAAAGGGTTCGAGTGTCATATTATGGGGTCAAATCAGAACATATATGCAA
Organism: Chrysanthemum seticuspe; assembly: GCA_019973895.1. Lineage (NCBI taxonomy): Eukaryota > Viridiplantae > Streptophyta > Magnoliopsida > Asterales > Asteraceae > Chrysanthemum > Chrysanthemum seticuspe. The sequence continues at coordinate 56,306,704 of BPTQ01000002.1, forward strand.
GCGGAAGACTTACAGAATAAAAACCAAGTCATGAAACCATGACTCCAAATTACAAACCCAGAAGATTAAAATTACAAATGAAACAACAGAAAATCAAAATACAAAAGTCTAGAATTATAAGTCCGCAAGAATAAGGTAACTCTAGGGCCAATCTCTAACTGCTCCTAATCTCGACTCTCAATCCCAGCATCCCGCTAAAATACCTGCGCCAGAGAAAAGAAAGTGCGGCTGAGCTTAAAAAGCCTAGTGAACAGATATAAACAATACAATAACAATATAAATGATAACATCAAATTATCCTGAATATTAAGTGTCAATTTCCCCCGATAATGCTTGTAATTTATATCATCTATATGGATTTACGTTGTTTTCCATTATATTTCACTTTCAGGTAAATTACGAGCATTGGAGCTAAAGAGACGCGGATTTGGAGAGTTTATTGAAGATTTATCATAGTATGCTCACTTTGAAGAAGTTACGGCGTAACTCCTCTCTCACATAACGCCGTAACTAAAGCGTGGCTCAGAATACCAACTTAACAGAAGATTACGGCGTAACTCTATCCAAGATTACGACGTAACCATATTAGTCAAATGAGGTTCCGCGCCGCTACTAATTACGCTGTAACTCATGCATCAACTACGACGTAGCCAAGATTTATTGAAGATACGGCGTAACTCCTTCCTGAGGTTACGCCGTTACCAACATTATTAGTGCAATTTACGAAGAATTGTATGTTACGGCGTAACTGTAACTGTAACATATTGGATTTCACAAACACATCAAACCATGATCAAAAGTAGGCGTATTCTATAGGTTTTTAGAGAGAGAAAGAGTTAGAGGTTTGGGAACTTAGTGAGAGAAAGTGAAAGTATTATTATGAGCTCCAACCCTCTACCTTGTGAGGTAGAGGGTATTTATAGTTTCTTACATAAACGCCACCTACGGGCTGTGGATAAGGCATACAGTGGGTAAAGACCCGTCCGTCCTCCACGGTGTTACTTAACTAAATACTATCTAACAGTAAATAACTACGACTACGAGCTTTCTAACGATTACATATACTTGAGGTGACCGACACTTTAATAATTGGATTTACTAAATCCTAACAATCTCCCCCTAAGGGAGGTCACCTCAAATTATATTGAATACAAAACAGATATTACATTAAGATTGTTCTTGGATTCTTGTTAATTTTCTTTGCTCTGAGCTCGTAGTCTATGATTCTTCATTATAGCATATTTGGATAATTCAAGTGGGGGTCTTTAACTGATCCACGTGATCAAGAGTTTTGAGCCAGCTTTGAGATCATCAGTTACCATAAATCTCTGACTCTTCCTTTGTGGTGTTGACATTTTGTGATGTTGTGACTTTTGGACAGACATGCTCACATTCTGGATCATGATTTCTTTTCATCAGAGTAGCGGAAGCTTTAGTTGATTCATGATATTTGCAGCAACGTAGCAGAAGCATGGAGTGAAAATATCAGAGTCGTTGATGCACTTATCATGATTTCTTTAGAAATAAATGTGTTGTGTGAGCATGTGGCTATGGATTGACCTCTCTATTCTGATCAGCTGCAAACGTCGGGCGTACCTGCATACAACAGTTAGCAATAAAGCGCACGAAAGTGTCTTTGATCACTTTCGTTGAATTGAGGTACACGGCCCACGGTTCCCCGTTGATCAGTACAAGTACTGCCTGTGATCAGGTATAATTCCGAAGAATCTCCTTGACAGGGTTTCTCAGCTGCTCTAGCTGTTCTCAGACCGGAACGTCTCAAAGAAGACAACACGGAGTGAGTGAACCAGCGAATTTGAGATTCACTGATTGATGAAAAGAGATTTGAAAAACAATCGAGTATTTCTTAATAAATTGTTTTTGCAATACAACGAAGGTTTTTGAGAAAAATCAATTATCAATCATAAACACCTTTTATATTTGAAATATTAATACACAGTGGATGTGCTAGAGAAAAGAATTTTAAGCACAACGACCGGTTTTTCAATGGTATCCGCCAATCCATATCCTGAACCAGGATTTATTCAAAATTATGAATCGCCCCATTGTTTCTGTTCAGTTGTCACATGGTTGATCTATTGGATAAATCTCACATGCCACCTACCAAGAGCTTGTTTGATGTTGGCTCTAGAAGGCTTTCCATCTTCATTGTGAATATGTTTGCATATCACTCAGATGTTCTGGCAATACCACAAGGATAATGCGTAGGACTCTTAAAATATATTCTCTCTTTCCACATTGTGTGAAACAGAAAGTCTTCATTGACAGTGTCTTAAAGAGATTTATTGATGATCTCGTGGCTCTAGACTCAATTGTGCACATTTGGTTCCTATGCCGGAGACTAGGGAGAGGGTCTCCTTCTTCAATATCAACCATCTCTAAGAGAAAGTCGATAGATAATGTAGGTTCCCCTGTGAGAATGAAACAAGTCCTTTTAAGAGGAACTTGAGTGGCTTGGGAAGTTGTAGTGCAGTGCGTCACTGGGTCCATGACGTCTTGTCTTCAATACCGGTGTTATCTTAGTAACAACCAGTAGCATATGAATTGAACCCGGTTTCTGCCCTAAGGTTGAATAATTGGAGGGCTATTTATTTTCACCCTTTTCTCATTCAATTCTTTTTCATTCTTCAACCCCTTCAGTGCTTACCGAGACTTCATAACTAGAACCTTGTTGGGTATATTCCAGTTCTAGCTCTTTCTCAGTCCGTACTCTTCCCATATCTCACGTTTCTCCTTTTTTTCATCATACCTAAGGACTCTACACTATCTAGTGGATTGTCCCTGGGTAGATCCCTCCGGCTCTGGCGGGATCGTGGGAACGAATATCTAACCTAACCATCCTTATATCACCATACATAAAGTAAATTTGGTCGGTCTTATTTGGTATTGTTCATCTGCCATTGGAACCAATTGAAAATCGTATGAGAATCAATCCAGATACTTGTGATATATTATCAAAGCATTTTGTACCTGAATTGTTTTTGATATTTTTAGAAAAAGAGCTCCCCCTCAATATGTGCATCATGTATTTGAAATCGTTTTGGCACACGGAGGCAAGAGGAAGGATTCACTTCTTTGATTACCATTTTCTAAAAGATATCAACATCACTTTCCTGATCAAAATTAGCATTTTTCATACTTTGTTAAGGGTATTTTTGGAAAGGATGTGGTTTTCAAAAAAAAATTGCTCCCCCTCAATATGTGCATAGAGATTTGAAAGTGTTTTGCACATAATAGGGAAAACCTGCACATTGAAACAAATCAATCACGTTTCAATCCTTTTTGGTTTGAGATAGATGCTCCCTGATATGTGCTAAAACACATATAATTTCTTTATCAATTCAGACCCAAAATAACCAAGAAAGAGCCGTTTATTGCTAATATTTGTGGTTTTCTTGAGTTTGTGCTTGTGCAGGTACGGATATGTAAAAACACACAAAAAGGAACTAAATCAGACGAAAATCCGAGCACGAGAGATTAAGAGAGTTTGAGCTGAGCCGGAAGGTCGAGATTGTGCATTTTTGAAGATTTTATTCTTTGAGGATGATTTTTGGAAGTTTTAATCAAGTTTGAAGAAATGTCAAGATTAGTCCCTGATCTTTGAGCATTTGGCAAAAGTGATCCCTGAAGTTTCAGAATTTTCAAAATCAACCCTTGGATTATTTGAGATTGACAAGAAAGACCCTTGAAAGAGATTTTCAGATTTACAGAATTGGTCCCTGAAGTTTCAGTTTATACACACTTGGTCCTTGAAATATACTTTGGTTCACTACTAGTCCTAAATCCAAATAAAAACCTAGGGCCCAAATATCCAAGCCCAAGACCCAAACAAACCAATACCCGGTCCATTTAAACCAAACCACACCCGGTCTTATATTTTACCCGTATACTACTTGGATCCCGGTCAATGGGTCAAAGAAAATCAAAGAAATATAAAAAAACCCATGCCCGCGCTATTTTTACCCCAAAACTGGGAAATACAAGAACCCTAGAAATTACTCAAGGTCAATTGGTCAAAATTACCGTAATTAAGGGCATAAATGTACTTTCGTCTGACACCACTGACACATGGTCACTGCCATGTCAGCTCTCAGCGTGCAACATCTCAATATTTGTTCTCTCATTGGTCGAAATAGCGTGGATGATCTAATCCAAGGGTTGATATCATTTGGGATACGTGGGATTTGATCAAAGGGCTGTAAATGACTCAAAGAAGCACACATTTGCACCTTCCAGAAGTTTCCAAGGCTCATGCTCAGATTATATAAAGCCCCGTATTCATCACAGATCGGTGTGTAGTTTTAGAGAGAGAAAGTAGTGTAGTAAGAGAGTAGAGAGTAGAAATAATCTTTGTATTTCAATGTTTTAGTTAATTTTCGTATTTCACTTTTTGTAACCAAAATTCTCATTTATAAAATTTGTTTAGTTTTGTGTTAATTCAGTTTTTGATTACTGTTTCATTATATCTCAAATCAATTTTGATATTCAGTTATTTAGTTAATGCTTGTTAGTACTTAAATTTCTCAAAAACAAAAATCAAAAAAATAAGTAAAATACTTGAAAAATAAAAAAATGTCTTGAATCTGTACTTAAGAGCAAATCAGTTTAGTATAAGCTCTTATAAGCTTATCATTAGCTTATTGATTACTTATCAAGGTCTCTACTCAAGTTTTACTCTCAAAATAGTTTTCAATCAAATTAAGTCAATGGTTACTGTTTGGTTCTGAATTGCTGATTTGATCATGGAAATGGAATGGATTGCTGATATGGAGCTTGGATTGGGTTTAATGTATTGTTTTGGGGCTGAGATTTTAGGATAGTGGTTACTTTGGTCTAATTGGCAAGCCATTGTGGCTAGGACTTCTTGTAAGTGATAGCTTATTTCAATTATGTCAAATTGCAATTACTGTTTTAGTTTATATTTTAGTTGTAATATCTGCATAATTTAGCTAAAAAATTACTGTTGGATCTGTTTTTAATGATAATCTGTGATTAGGTTAGAACTTTCTTTGTAGATTGCATAGTTGAGATAAATAAAGAGTGTTTGGATCATATCTGTTTTCAGTGATAGAGGTTTATTCATGGGATAAGTTTGGTTGCTTTTAGCTTGTTAGAGTTTAGTTCATTCATATCAGGCCTATTATTGCATCCACACACTCAAAAAGTCAAATCACAAGTTAACTGTCCTTATTTCATTTTCTGTTGGAATCAGTTACTGATATCTACCATATAGGTGTATAAAATGATAAGCTAGCTTACAATAGTTGATATTCATCATTTCTCATCTAGATCAGTTCATCATTTTGAATCAAAACTCATTTTGGTCAACTTTTCTTTACTGTCTAAAAAAGTCAAAACTGTCAAAGCTAGTTTTTCACCAAACTTTGAGGATCTCTCCTTGATTCATTTTCAAGTATAAGTGTTTGAAATTTTGGTTAAGCAAAGTTCAGTTGGTCTAGTGTTGAAAACAACTTTTTGTGAAATCTGATCAAGTCTTAATAATCTCTAAATCAGCTGTTCAAATCAGCTTATTCTGTCATGTTCACACTCAGCAGAACTGAGTGTGAATCAGGCCAACTTGCAGCTTTTGCATTGGGTTCAATTCAGTTAATTGGAGCCTGAAAATTGGTTTAGTTATAGTTTGCTAGGTGGTCTTGAGGACTGCATAACTGGTTTTCACACAAGCTCTTCTGATTAGCTTGTAGATAAGCTCAAACATAGGTCTTAATTAGCTGTTGGATAGAGTAGCAGTTTGTTTCACTACTTGGTAGATCTCTGATTAGAGGTTAGGAGTAGCTGGATTTAGCTGATATTAGCTTATTTTAGCATAACTTAGCTTCAGTTACTGTTTGGTAGCTTAATTCACTTATTAGCTTATTTTAATTAGCTTATTTCATATCAGTTTACACTACAGCCCTCATATCTCACACTTAAGCTTATGATTTCTTATTTTTCATAGATTTAGATTAATACTTTAGACTTTTGCTGAATTTTTCATTAATTTTCATCATTGTTTGGTATTTTTCACAATTTAAAACAGTTTTTAATCATTTTTAAATAGCTTTTATTGCAATTAAATCAGAAAAAGTTCCAAAAAATAAATTTTCAATTTTCATAGATTAAGATAAATACAAAAAAGCAAAAAATAATTTTTCTAGATTTTTCCTAGCTTATTTGATAATTTTTAGCCATTTAATTAGATTTTAATAGTTTTAAATTCATAGAAAATAGAAAAATAATCAGAAAAATAAAAAAATAGTTTTGAAAATTCTCTTAGGAAATTTTAGATTTTATAAAAATAGTTTCATAATTTTCACCTTAATTTTCATAATTTTTGGTATTATAAATTAGTTTTAAAAGTTAAAAATTAGTTTTTAATTTTAATAAAATCAGAAAAATCCTAAAAAAAAGTTTTAATTCATAAATAGTTTTCACATTGCATTTCTAGAGTAAAAGTAATTTTAGGCATTTTTAGGATATAATTTAGACATAGTTGCATTTTAATTACGTTTCGGTAATTACGTTTTAGTTAATTTGCACTTAGGATTTCCCGTAGAATTAGATTTTCCTTAATTACTTTCCCTATTCCCGTAGTTTAATAAAATCAATTCATTAATCCAAAGCATCGAGCATTAAATTCCAAACCAAAAACGACGTTGGCAATTCACGCCTCGTTGGGAAACGATTCGGGTTGACTAATCCGTATCAACGATCACACACGGGATTTGATTTAATATTCTTTTTCCTAAAGGAATTTTGAATCTATCTTCGTGATTATTTTTGATATCGATATTGAGGTTTTATCCATACACACACCCTTAAGCCCTTTTATTGTGAATCAAATTTTGGCGCCGCTGCCGGGGAGGTTGTGTCACGACAATATCGTTTGAGGTTTGACGATTAGTGACTCGAGATCCTTCATTCGTGAAGTTACTATTTTTCTAAAAAATCAAAAAAGTAAAAAATATTTTCCTTTTTCTTTTGTGTATATATATATCATATTAAAAATACAAAAAGATTTTCTCTTGTGTTTTTGCTAATAAATAGAAGACACCAATTATATAACATTCTCAACGGAGGTGTTATCATTAATAAGTTCCCGAACTAAATATCAAAAACTTGCCTTTGTGTCGCTTGTGAATTGATTTATTTCTATCAGATAAACAAACTGTGTGGTGGGTATAAGGACGGCCTGACATTTAATTGCGGCTGAAAAGAAGCGGGTTTTTAATAAGCTTCGCGCTGACCTACAAAGCTTCTCCGCTCGCTTGTGCGTTTGTCTTATAGAGGTGATTTATTCACTTGGGATTATTGGTTAAGTTCACTGTGTTTTCGAATATCGGTCTCTTTTAATTGCCTTGGTTTTTAAAGTGCATGCGCACTCGCTCTCAATCACGACGTAGACGTAATCAAAGAATAGACGTACCCGAGTTACGTACTATCGTTGAAGAACCCGTCATGGCAGACACTCGAACGATGAACGAGTTACTTCAAGCTCCCGTAGACGGCTACGGTGATGCTATCGTACTTCCACCAATTAACACCGAAAATTTTGAACTAAAAACAAATTTAATACAATTGGTGTCTAATAAACCTTTTTGTGGTTTAGATCATGAGGAGCCCCACGCACACCTCCGTTGGTTTAATCAAGTTGCTTCTACGATTAACTTGCGGGGCGTCTCTCATGAGTCGATTAAGTTGAGATTGTTTCCATTTTCCCTTGAGGGGGCAGCCCGGACTTGGCTAGAAAAAGAGCCCCCTCAGTCGATTACAACATGGGAAGATCTTTCTAAGAAATTTGTGAACCAATTCTTTCCTCCGTCAAAAATAACAATGTTACGAAATCAAATCATAAATTTTCAACAAAAATTTGACGAAAGTTTTGGAGAAGCATGGGATAGATTTAAAGAACTTTTACGTAAATGCCCAAATCACGGTTTTACCGATCTTCATCAGATTGATACGTTCTATAATGCTCTTACTCCGTCCGATCAAGATTCGCTTAACGTGGCCGCCGGTGGAAATATCTTGAGTCGTATGCCCACTGATATTAGAACGATTATCGAAAATAAGTCAAAAGTTTCTTCGTCTAGACACCGACCGGTTGTTTCTAAGATCACTACGAACGACAACTACATTCAGAGGAGTGAGTTGAGTGGGCTGACTGATGCTATTAATTCTATGATGAGAGAGTTTAAGATTCATAAATCCGAACCAGTCAAAGCCGTTACTGAAACATGTGTTATTTGCGGTGGTCCTCATCCGTACTATAATTGTCAAGCCACCGATGGCGATCTCCGAAATGCTTCTGTAGCCTCTGCTAATCCGGTTCAAAATCAAAACCAAGGATATCGTGCCAACCAAATGGGACCACCCGGTTTTGCACCCGTTCCTCAACAAAACCAAAACCGTTATCAAAACCAATCTTACAATCAAAACCGAGGAGCCAATCTCAATCATGGTAATCAAAACTACCAAGCTCCTCCACCTCAAGTTTATCAACAACCTCCTCAACAACAATATCAATCACCTCATCAAGCTGTTCCAAACAACGAGTTTCTGTCTTACATGAAGAATTCCGACAACACCATTAAGGGTTTGCAAACTCAAATCACCAGCATTAGGAATGATTTCAAAAGAGAAATGGAAGCTACGAGTAACAAGCAGATGAGTGAAATGAGGAATATGATGGCTAGTTTCTTTCAAGCTAATCAAGCTTCTACGTCTTATTCTCAACCCTCGGGTTCCGGTTCTCTTCCGAGTAATACGATTCCTAACCCGAGAGGTGACATGAAAGCGATTACTACCCGAAGTGGTGTTGCTTACGATGGACCCACGGCTCCTACTTCCATTTCTTCTTCTCCGTCTTGTGTGGTAGACCGTGAGACCGGGGTGACAAAGGACCCGGTGCTTCCTACTAATAAGGGGAGTACTCAGAATGTCCAACCCACGGTTGTCCCGACTTCTAAACCCAAGGATGCTCCGGTTAGTGCTGAAAAGACTAACTCAAAAACAACACTTCCGTACCCGTCAAGGATGAATGATCAAAAGCAACGTGAACAAGCAAATCTTCAAATGGAAAAATTCTTTCAAATATTTCAAGATCTTCACTTCGAAATTAGCTTCGCGGATGCTCTTCTTCTCATGCCTAAGTTTGTTTCGACACTAAAAGGAATGTTAAGTAACAAAGAGAAAATTGTAGATTTGGCAAAAACGTCTTTGAATGAGAATTGTTCGGCGGTTATTCTCAAGAAACTTCCCGAAAAGTTAGGTGACCCCGGCAAGTTCCTCATTCCGTGCGATTTTCAAGGAATTATTCAGTGCTCCGCCTTGGCCGATCTTGGCGCGAGTATCAATTTGATGCCGAAATCAATTTATGAAAAGCTTTCATTGCCCCCACTTACCCCAACATGTATGACCCTCGAGCTAGCTGACCGTACTACGACAACACCAATCGGTATAGCCGAGGATGTTTTTGTTAAAGTGGGGAAGTTCGATTTCCCCGCAGATTTTGTTGTCGTTGATTTCGATGCCGATCCTCGTGTGCCCCTTATTCTCGGAAGATGTTTCTTAAGGATGGGCCATGCGTTAATTGATGTGTATGAAGGAGAAATCACTTTAAGAGTTGGAAAAGAAGCCGTCACGTTTAACGTTAACCATACTTCTAAATCTTTTACCAAACAATATGATGTGGCCAAAATTAGTAACACCGAGGTGACAAAGGACCCGGGAATTCCTACTAATAATGGAAGTACCAAAAACATCCAACCTCCGGTTGTTCAAAAAGTTGGGCCTAAGACATCAAGAATTGATCCGAGTCTTTCACGTTTCACGGTTAAGAGTTTGTCTACAATACATGCTGAGCAAAGGAAGAAACTAGAAAAGGAGACTACAACGGTTGTGGTGGAAAATGCTAGCTCTAAGAGCACACCACTTGTCCCACCTCCGCTTTCTGTGTATCGGATTGATCTTGTTCCTAAAAACGTCGAGTTTTCTTTGAGTGGCAATCCCACTCCTTCTTCTGAAAATATGGAACTTTCTTCTAAACAAATCATTTCTGATTCTTTCCCTTCCCTCACTCAATATGAGGAGGATGATTCTATCATGAAAGAAATTGAGGCTTATTTGAAAAGTGATTTAGTTTCACCGGAAATTGATAACGCCGACATCGATATCGAAAGAGATATTCGTTTGATTGAAAAAATGCTTTACGGGGATTCTTATATTCCTTCGGAAGAAAAAGTTATTAAAGAAGTCAAGCCGTCTTTTAATCCTTCGGAGCCCGAGCTCAAGGATTCTTCCATTGATTTACTTCTCGAGGAGTTCGCCGATGAACTCGCTCGCATGGATCCTCTTCCACCGGGAAGTGCGGATGACATTTTTGATTTTAGAGCCGACTTACGCGAAATTGAATATTTGTTATATCAAGATCCGTCGATTTACTTCGAGAAGTTCACCGATGAACTTTCTCCCACCGACTCGATTCTTTCCGAAAATGAAGAAAACGAATACAATGATCCATTCTACCCGAAGAAAGATAAGGAGGTTAAGATTTCGACAGATGAACTTGTTGATTCCGAGGTCCCACACTATTTTTTATCCGAGAGTGATTCTTTTTCTCGTGAGGATTTTCACGTGGATGATACTTTGATTTCGTTCCTCTCCGAGGACAAGATTTTTAACCCTGGGATACTCATCGAAGAGTATATTCTTATCACCAAAGTTATTCGGAAAAAGGATCCTATCTTGGATGCCTTCATTGTTGAACCTTCGAAATGCATTTCTTTGTACCATGGACTCCCTTGTTCTATGGAGTATTCTTATTGTGATCCGTCATCCCGTCGTCCGCCCGCTAAACCGCCGGATGATGGATCGTTCTTTCTTAACATACCTTTTGTGAGTTCGGGAGGATTTAACCCTTATGTGCTGCAGCCCGACACTTTCTTCTCCTCCCAACCCACCCAGTCTCATTCCTTCGGGAATGAGGACACCGTTTTTGACCCTGGTATCTCTACCACTTTCTTCCCCAAGGACAAATGAATTCGGGGACGAGTCAGGCTAGCGACTCGGTGATCAAAAAAAGTAGCGCTTCGTGGGAGGCACCCCATGCTTATCTTCTTTCTATTTTCTCTAATAAGTGACGTGAAGGGGTTAGCCTCTTCGATTTCTCGTGTTTGGTTGTTTGTGATTTTGTGTGTAGGATGTTCCCGATATGAAGACTCTCGTGCTCGAAGTTTGTATTTTCTCCACTCGAGTTTCATGATCGATGCTGATGGAAATCCGATATCCTAATCTTATCGACTAACGTTTATCTTTGAGCATACTTAATAAACGGATTTTAGATTTTCGTGATACCCTTACCTTTAAACATTGAGGACAATGTTTCGTTCTAGTCTGGGGTAGGGTAATCTTCGATTTGATTTGACCGCACTTGCTTGTTTTTCGTCGTATACTCTCGCAACCCCGTTTTTCCTTAGAAAATAAAAAATTGTGCAAAAATGAGCAAAATTTAAAAATTTTTGTAAGCTTTTGTTAAGTCTTTTTGATTGAAAAGTTTTGCTAGTCTCTTAGACAAGAAGCTATAAAATGCGAATTCTAGCCCACAAGGCCAAGATTTTGCAAGTTTCCCTGAGTGACTTTAAATATGCATAACTTTATTTCATTTGACGAAGCATTTGCTAAGTTAATATATGTTTTGACACCTTGTTGACTTTCCGCTGGTGAGAGTAGGAATAGAATTCTGACTTGACCGGGCGTGTTGAGCCCTAACTTGTTCCCTTAACCATAGATAATCTAAAAATTATCGGCTAAGCATCCGCGGATCTCATTATTAGGGATTTTAAATTTGCGGAGATCGAGAAATGATAGAGTTACTTATGAGTTTAGATGCTAAACGTGGAGTAGTTGGTTCTCTTTAGAGCTCATCGAAGGTACTTATGGCTTTTTGTTCCCACAAAATTGTTTCACTCCATATCTGTCTAATAAATAATTAGAGATGTTGAGTTTTTGGCGATAGTTAGTTCTTTATCTTCTTAAAAGAATCTTTGTTTTAAAAATTGGGTACACATCAAGGATCCGTAATAAATAAGCAATCAATGATAAGTGAAAAGTAATAAGTAAAGTTATGAGCTGCGGTGTCGAGATCGGACCCTTGGATCTTTAGCCGGGATTGAGTGAGGTCTTAGCCTAGCCAGCCGGGATCCTCATTTCATGAAGCCTATAGTCTTGGAATTGCCCCGTGAAGCTCCGTGGTTCATAGCTCATATAAATGAAAAGTATAAGTGTTTAAAAAAAAAAAAAAAAAAAAAAAAAATTGGTATGAAAAAAAAAATGAAAAAGTAAAAAAAGTATAAGTGAATAAAAATTCCTTGATGTGGACCTCATTTTTGGGACAATGGTTTTTGAGAGAAGATGGATAACTAATTATCGACTTAGCTTTGTATCTTTATCGGATTAATTCTTATCGAAACGAGAATTTGAAGAAATTCATTTCTCACAAAAATAAAAAAATCTAGAGGAAAATAGGAAAATGGGAACAAAAGGTAATTACATAAGTAACTTCCATGGGTAGTGTTAGCATCTAGAATCATACTTAACAATGATTTCGATTTTACGCTTAGTTTGGGACTTGTGAAAAATCAGGGACGATGTATTCTATCCGTATGGTCACTTCACGCTGTGTTGTGTTTCCTACTCCGTGATCCTAACGTGTCGTTTGAAAAATGTTGGAGTTATTGATCGACATGAAAGTTTAACAAACCGTCATTCATAATTGGAATGTGCTTAATCGTAATATCTATTCATGAGAATTAAAAGGTAAACGGGGCATTTTTAGAATTAAGGTTTTCTTAATCTCTTTTGAGGAATCTTTGCTACTTCTTCATAGGTTTAGTAGAAAGAGATTGAAATCCTTGGTTTTAGAAGCGTGAGTTGATTGCATTGCGTGAGGACACGACAATGGTCTCGTCTGGGGTATTTTGATATGTGCTAAAACACATATAATTTCTTTATCAATTCAGACCCAAAATAACCAAGAAAGAGCCGTTTATTGCTAATATTTGTGGTTTTCTTGAGTTTGTGCTTGTGCAGGTACGGATATGTAAAAACACACAAAAAGGAACTAAATCAGACGAAAATCCGAGCACGAGAGATTAAGAGAGTTTGAGCTGAGCCGGAAGGTCGAGATTGTGCATTTTTGAAGATTTTATTCTCTGAGGATGATTTTTGGAAGTTTTAATCAAGTTTGAAGAAATGTCAAGATTAGTCCCTGATCTTTGAGCATTTGGCAAAAGTGATCCCTGAAGTTTCAGAATTTTCAAAATCAACCCTTGGATTATTTGAGATTGACAAGAAAGACCCATGAAAGAGATTTTCAGATTTACAGAATTGGTCCCTGAAGTTTCAGTTTATACACACTTGGTCCTTGAAATATACTTTGGTTCACTACTAGTCCTAAATCCAAATAAAAACCTACGGCCCAAATATCCAAGCCCAAGACCCAAACAAACCAATACCCGGTCCATTTAAACCAAACCACACCCGGTCTTATATTTTACCCGTATACTACTTGGATCCCGGTCAAACCACACAAAACCCGGTCAATGGGTCAAAGAAAATCAAAGAAATATAAAAAAACCCATGCCCGCGCTATTTTTACCCCAAAACTGGGAAATACAAGAACCCTAGAAATTACTCAAGGTCAATTGGTCAAAATTACCGTAATTAAGGGCATAAATGTACTTTCGTCTGACACCACTGACACATGGGCACTGCCATGTCAGCTCTCAGCGTGCAACATCTCAATATATGTTCTCTCATTGGTCGAAATAGCGTGGATGATCTAATCCAAGGGTTGATATCATTTGGGATACGTGGGATTTGATCAAAGGGCTGTAAATGACTCAAAGAAGCACACATTTGCACCTTCCAGAAGTTTCCAAGGCTCATGCTCAGATTATATAAAGCCCCGTATTCATCACAGATCGGTGTGTAGTTTTAGAGAGAGAAAGTAGTGTAGTTAGAGAGTAGAGAGTAGAAATAATCTTTGTATTTCAATGTTTTAGTTAATTTTCGTATTTCACTTTTTGTAACCAAAATTCTCATTTATAAAATTTGTTTAGTTTTGTGTTAATTCAGTTTTTGATTACAGTTTCATTATATCTCAAATCAATTTTGATATTCAGTTATTTAGTTAATGCATGTTAGTACTTAAATTTCTCAAAAACAAAAATCAAAAAAATAAGTAAAATACTTGAAAAATAAAAAAATGTCTTGAATCTGTACTTAAGAGCAAATCAGTTTAGTATAAGCTCTTATAAGCTTATCATTAGCTTATTGATTACTTATCAAGGTCTCTACTCAAGTTTTACTCTCAAAATAGTTTTCAATCAAATTAAGTCAATGGTTAATGTTTGGTTCTGAATTGCTGATTTGATCATGGAAATGGAATGTATTGCTGATATGGAGCTTGGATTGGGTTTAATGTATTGTTTTGGGGCTGAGATTTTAGGATAGTGGTTACTTTGGTCTAATTGGCAAGCCATTGTGGCTAGGACTTCTTGTAAGTGATAGCTTATTTCAATTCTGTCAAATTGCAATTACTGTTTTAGTTTATATTTTAGTTGTAATATCTGCATAATTTAGCTAAAAAATTACTGTTGGATCTGTTTTTAATGATAATCTGTGATTAGGTTAGAACTTTCTTTGTAGATTGCATAGTTGAGATAAATAAAGAGTGTTTGGATCATATCTGTTTTCAGTGATAGAGGTTTATTCATGGGATAAGTTTGGTTGCTTTTAGCTTGTTAGAGTTTAGTTCATTCATATCAGGCCTATTATTGCATCCACACACTCAAAAAGTCAAATCACAAGTTAACTGTCCTTATTTCATTTTCTGTTGGAATCAGTTACTGATATCTACCATATAGGTGTATAAAATGATAAGCTAGCTTACAATAGTTGATATTCATCATTTCTCATCTAGATCAGTTCATCATTTTGAATCAAAACTCATTTTGGTCAACTTTTCTTTACTGTCTAAAAAAGTCAAAACTGTCAAAGCTAGTTTTTCACCAAACTTTGAGGATCTCTCCTTGATTCATTTTCAAGTATAAGTGTTTGAAATTTTGGTTAAGCAGAGTTCAGTTGGTCTAGTGTTGAAAACAACTTTTTGTGAAATCTGATCAAGTCTTAATAATCTCTAAATCAGCTGTTCAAATCAGCTTATTCTGTCATGTTCACACTCAGCAGAACTGAGTGTGAATCAGGCCAACTTGCAGCTTTTGCATTGGGTTCAATTCAGTTAATTGGAGCCTGAAAATTGGTTTAGTTATAGTTTGCTAGGTGGTCTTGAGGACTGCATAACTGGTTTTCACACAAGCTCTTCTGATTAGCTTGTAGATAAGCTCAAACATAGGTCTTAATTAGCTGTTGGATAAAGTAGCAGTTTGTTTCAATACTTGGTAGATCTCTGATTAGAGGTTAGGAGTAGCTGGATTTAGCTTATATTAGCTTATTTTAGCATAACTTAGCTTCAGTTACTGTTTGGTAGCTTAATTCACTTATTAGCTTATTTTAATTAGCTTATTTCATATCAGTTTACACTACAGCCCTCATATCTCACACTTAAGCTTATGATTTCTTATTTTTCATAGATTTAGATTAATACTTTAGACTTTTGCTGAATTTTTCATTAATTTTCATCATTGTTTGGTATTTTTCACAATTTAAAACAGTTTTTAATCATTTTTAAATAGCTTTTATTGCAATTAAATCAGAAAAAGTTCCAAAAAATAAATTTTCAATTTTCATAGATTAAGATAAATACAAAAAAGCAAAAAAATAATTTTTCTAGATTTTTCCTAGCTTATTTGATAATTTTTAGCCATTTAATTAGATTTTAATAGTTTTAAATTCATAGAAAATAGAAAAATAATCAGAAAAATAAAAAAATAGTTTTGAAAATTCTCTTAGGAAATTTTAGATTTTATAAAAATAGTTTCATAATTTTCACCTTAATTTTCATAATTTTTGGTATTATAAATTAGTTTTAAAAGTTAAAAATTAGTTTTTAATTTTAATAAAATCAGAAAAATCCTAAAAAAAAGTTTTAATTCATAAATAGTTTTCACATTGCATTTCTAGAGTAAAAGTAATTTTAGGCATTTTTAGGATATAATTTAGACATAGTTGCATTTTAATTACGTTTCGGTAATTACGTTTTAGTTAATTTGCACTTAGGATTTCCCGTAGAATTAGATTTTCCTTAATTACTTTCCTATTCCCGTAGTTTAATAAAATCAATTCATTAATCCAAATCATCGAGCATTAAATTCCAAACCAAAAACGACGTTGGCAATTCACGCCTCGTTGGGAAACGATTCGGGTTGACTAATCCGTATCAACGATCACACACGGGATTTGATTTAATATTCTTTTTCCTAAAGGAATTTTGAATCTATCTTCGTGATTATTTTTGATATCGATATTGAGGTTTTATCCATATACACACCCTTAAGCCCTTTTATTGTGAATCACTCCCCCTCAACATGTGCATGGAAAATTTAAAATCGTTTGCACATGCGGGGAGGAGAGCTTGTAGATCACTATAACACCATTTATTGAATTATCAGTTTAAATCCAATTTAAATCACAAATTCTCCCCCGATCACATTTTTAAAATCATTTGAGATTTGTGATCTCTGTAGATTTAAATTGATTTTGAAGGCTTTTTTTTTTTTTTTTTTTTTTTTTAATTTTTTTTTGAGGAGAATTGTGACTTGCTTATGAAAACATCTAACCGATAAGGATCAAAGCTGAGACTTTAAACTCCAAAAACATGCTTGAGTATCTTTTTGAAAACATGACATAAACCTTGGTCTGAACAAATTGTATGACAAATAACCTTTTGATTTAAAATGAAATCATTCTCCCCCTCAATCAATGACATAACTTGTTGATTGAGAGATAAAGATTTTGACAGATGTCAAGTCCAGATGATTTTCAAAAATTGAGATCGAGTTATTTTAATAGTTTTCAATAAGATAACAAATATTTGTTTTAGAATCAGAGCATGATATTTGAAAGATAAGATAAAGCATGGCTCTGTACTTTCTTTAAAAACGGGTTATAGACTGAAATGACTATAAGCCTTGGTTTCATTTACTCTCAAATTTTTATTTATTTATTTATTTATTTATTTATTTTAAACAAATTATGTACATTCGAAGAACATATAAAAGCCCGTGACATTCTTTGAATATCAACACAAAGTCCGTAGATGATATCGAATAAGGAAAACATGACAGAATAACAATATTTTTGGGATTTTTCAAGATTTTCTAATTTTTATGGATTTTGAAAATTTTATATTTTTCTATTTGCTTTTTGTTGGTTTTGTAATTTTATATTTTGCTTTTTGAATAACTATTTACAAGAGATGGATGCAGAAAAAACCTTTTACTCCTCTTCTTCCTCTTGAAGACATTTAAGTGTTTCCGGTTGTAGACTCTTTAGACCAAGTCGTGGGAGGATAAACTCAAAACGTTCTCTAGGAAGAGCTTTGGTGAAGATGTCTGCTAACTGGTATTCAGTCCTCGCAAAATAAAGTTCCACCACACCGTTTTCCACTTACTCCCTAATGAAATGATGTCGAATGTCGATGTGCTTTGCTCTTGAGTGTTGTACGTTGTTGCATGAGAGAGCAATGACACTTTTTTTATCACAATACAGAGGGATTTTGTTGAATTCAAAGCCATAGTCAGATAATTGGAGCTCATCCATAGGATTTGAGCACAACAAGATGACATGGCTATGCATTCAGCCTCTGTAGAAGATATAGAAGTACTCATTTGTTTCTTAGAAGACCAGCTCACAAGCTTATCACCCAAAAACTGAGCACCTCAAGACGTACTTCGACGTGTATCTTAACATCTTGCATGATCAGCATCTGCATAGGCTGTTAGTGACATACCGGTGTCCTTCGGGTACCAAAGTCCCATATTGATGGTTCCTTGGAGATACCGAAAGACCCGTTTAACCGCTTCAAGGTGCTTTTTGGTTGGCTTAGCCTGGTATCTAGCACACATGCATACAGCAAACAGAATATCTGGTCTACTGGCTGTGAGGTACATTAGGGATCCAATCATACTACGATATTTCGTTTGATCTACCATGATCCCTGAATGGTCCTCATCCAGTTTAGTACGCTCTATCATGGGAGTGTCAACAGGGTCACAAGAATCAAATCCAAATTTCTTTAAAATCTCATTTGCATATTTAGATTGATTTATAAAAATGCCTCCGGGACTTTGTGAAATTTGTAATCCCAAGAAAAATGACATTTGTCCCATCATAGACATTTGAAATTTGGAACCCATCTCATTAGAAAAACGGTCACATTTAGTCGAGGCAAAAATAATATCATCAACATAAATTTGAATGTGAATTAAATGTTTGCCTGACATTCTGGTGAACAGTGTTGGATCAACTGATCCTTTGCTGAATCCAGTAGATAGAAGAAACTTTGATAGCGTATCATACCATGCCCTTGGAGCTTGCTTCAAACCGTAAAGAGCCTTCTTCAAGCGATAGACATGAGTAGGATGCTCTGGATTCACAAAACCTTCAGGTTGGCTGACGTATACGACTTCTTTAAGATCTCCGTTAAAAAAAGCCGTCTTTACATCCATCTGATAGACTATCATGTTCTTACTTGCAGCATTAGCCAAGAAGATTCTGATTGCCTCGATGCGAGCAACTGGAGCAAATGATTCTTCAAAGTCAATACCCTCCTCTTGACGGTATCCTTTTGCAACCAATCGAGCCTTGTTCTTTAATACATCACCATGCTCATCAAGTTTTACTTTGAAGATCCACTTTAGAGCAATGATCAAAGCACAACCAGGAGCATGTACTAATTCCCATACATCTAGTCGATCAAACTCGTGAATTTCTTCTTGCATGGCATTGAACCAGCTGTCTTCATTCATGGCAGTTTTAACGTCTTTAGGTTCGACCTTGGATAGTACGGAGTTGAAGAAGCACCATAAGGCATCAGTTGCAAGTTGTTTACGAGTGGATACTGGACGAGAGGGATTTCCAATGATGTTGTCCAATGGATGATCATGTGTCCATTTTCTAAGGTGTTCGTGTGGTTGTTGTTGAGGAACTGAAGTAGCAGAGTCGAATTCTCCTGATGAAGATGGTTTTGATGATGATTCAGGAGCAAATATGTTTTCAAAGGGGGCATCTTCAGGAGTAGCAAAGGGATTATCTCCATAATAGGTGCTAGAAACAATTCCATGATGTACACTCGATGATTGATGATTTGTTGATGAGACAGAGTGATCAGCAGCAGGCGCTTCTTGACTTAATGACATAGAAACTGAAGGGTTAGCTTCATTGACAGGGATAGGAGCAGCCTCTGTTGATGGAATTGACAGATCATCAGCGATTGGCTCATAGTGTTCATCAAACATTGGATCAAACAATTTCTTTAAATCATCTTCCAAAGGAGGTACATAAGGAGTTGCTGGTGAGGGATTTAGTACAAGAGTAGAACTGATGGGACTACTTGATGACGGTTGAGATGCGGGTCTATAACTGGATTGTCCTGGAGCCATTTTCCCGGACAGCTCATCGAACGTGACGTGAATAATTTCCATGATATCTCGAGTTCTTTTGTTGTAGATTCGGTAACCCTTCTTGTTTGATGCATAACCTACAAAAACTCCAATGTCCGCCTTAGCTCTTAATTTACCTAAATCTTGACCATCATTCGTTGGATAGCACAAAGCACCGAACACACGAAGGTAGGATAGATCAGGTTTTCGTTTATGGACAAGTTCGTATGGAGTTTTTTCATGAGAGGTGTGTATAAGGGAACAATTTTGGGTGTAGCAAGCAGTGGTAATGGCTTCAGCCCAAAGAAACATTGGAACCTTTGAATAAATTAGCATTGTTCTTGCGGCTTCCACAAGAGTTCGATTTCGTCTTTCAACTACACCGTTCTGTTGAGGAGTTCGAGGAACACTTTTTTGATGACTGATTCCAACACTTTCATAAAATTGACTTAAGTCTTTATTAACAAACTATGTGCCATTGTCTGTTCGAACAATTCTAACAATATTGTTGAGTCGAACCTGAAGTTGCTTGATAAGTTTAATGATGACATCTGGAGTTTCATCCTTTGTCCTCAAAAACTTTACCCAAGTAAATCGAGAGTAGTCATCAACTACGACTAAAATATATTTCTTCCCATTTATCGTTTGCACTCTCATTGGTCCGTACAAATCCATATGAAGGGTATGAAGAACTTCCATTACTGATTTTGTGGGTTTGGGTTTGTGGGCATATTTCTTGCTTTTTCCCAATTGGCATGCTGAACAAAGATGATCTTTTTCATACTTTAATTTGGGTAAGCCTCTTACAAGATCCTTTCTGGAAAGATTATTAATGGTTCCGAAGTTCAAGTGATTGAGACGATGATGCCATAACCATGATTTTGTTTTCGATGCCTTTGACAACAAGCAGATTGAAGAAGACTTCATCATGTCTTCGATAGAGATGGTGTAAAGATTTGAACCACGAGTTCCTCTTAACAGTTCCACACCATCAAGTTCTCTAACGAAACAAGTATGTTTTCTAAAAGCCACTTCTAGATCGGAATCACAGAATTGACCAACAGAGAACAAGTTATGACCAAGACCTTCAACATAATATACCCTGGATATTACACTTTTACCAACAACATAGTCTCCATAACCCATAATTGCACCAAAATGGTCGTTCCCGAATCTAACAGTCCCGATGAATTTACTCACGAAGTTCATGAGCCGCAAGCGATCTTCAGTCATATGCTTGGAACAGCCTGAGTCCAGGTACCACAGAACGATTTGAACGATCTGCAGTTGAACACAGACAAGAATGGATAACTGGATAATTGGGATCCCCATGCAAGAATATGTTCCATTTGGTTAGTAACAGTGATTGGAACACCCACATCGGAAGTGGAAACAATGGAATCATCAGGGATAGATGCAGTGCCAGTGTCCGTATTTGACCTATTCAAAGTATGTTCACTTCTTAAAGGAATAGTTCTACCAGTAGGCATCCATTTTCTAATGGGCATTGACTTAGAAAATTTAGGGCACAACTCATTAAGATTAAACTTGCGGCCAGTAGGTATCCACTGATAACCTATGTTACTAAATTTCCTTCCTGTGGGTTTCCAATGTTTTCTAACCTTCTTTCTCCACTGCTTTCTAGCCTTCTTAACATGTATTTTGGCATTAACAATCTTAACAGGGCATTTAACAACATTAATCAAATTATTCACACCACATTCATGATTAGTAACAGAAACCAAGCAATCATCATTACATGTTTTGCCAAAAGTAGCAGAATTCGAATTAATTACAGTACGCTTATAGTTAATACTAGAATCAACACAATTCGTTTTATTCAACTCAAACTTAGTGTTCCTAGGGTGGTCTTCTACTCTCTTCCAATGCACATTCTTAGCTTGCGAGGTCCTATCTTGCTTTGTATTGCCTGGAGGCTTTGACCCGCTTGCTTTAATGTCATTGATTACTCCTGTAGAGGGAATTATGGGAACATTAGTTGGTTGGGCTACCTTTTGCATTCCTGAACTAGAAGTGCAGGGATCTGAGCTACTTGAAGGCACATTAAAATTCATTTTCTTAATGTTGGGCATAGAATGGTTTGTATACTTAGCACTAGGCATGGAACAAGGCATCACAGCTTTATCTTTCGCACCTAAGGATTTAGGACATGATGCTATTAAACATTCTAACATCTCCTGAGATCGTTTGGCCTGAATGCAAGCAAACCTAATTTCACTATCAAGTGGCTTATTTATGAAGTCCTCTTCTACAATCTCACGGAGACATTCAAGACTATCCTTAAGGCGAGCAAGATAATTATGAAATACAAGTTCGTTATTCCTAAGATGAGGAGGAATGTATTTAACAGTCACATTATATTTAGAGTCTGCAGATGACTTTGATGCAACATTCTCATTGAAGACAAGTGGCATTTTCCCTTTTTCCTGACTCCTCAGATTCTCAATTTCCTTTTGTAAAGACATTATTTTTTCGTTATTCTTGTCACGAGTGACTTTCATTGAAACATATAACTCTTTAAAGTGTCGTTTAACTTTTTCATTTTCTTCTAGAAAACTCTCATTTTCCTTTTGTAAAACATTAACTAAGTTTTGAAGATGAAAAGTTTGAGAACACTGAGAATCTAAAGGAGGAGGCATTTGGGAGCCGGTCACATTGTTCTTTTCACCCTTTAATTGTGAAATTTGGGCTTTCAACTTTCTGATCGTGTTACAATGAGCTTGAATTTGTTCGTCACGTTTGTATAATTGAAAAACTGTATCAAACTCTGGAACATTTGAGGATGTCTTGATGTTTGAGGTTTTGACATTTTCTTTGAGATGTTGATATTTTAGTTGCAGATCAAAATGTTCAACTTCTAGCTTAGAAAGATGTTTTACCAAATTATAGTGATCATCCTGATCAATTTTCTCATTTAGTTATGAGTTTTTGTTTTCAAGCTCAATGACACGATCATGTGAAACTTTTAAAGCAACAGATAATTCATGAAATTGAGATGCAGTAATAGAATACTTAGTCACAGTATAAAATACATCTTGAGCAACACAACTCGAAATCAAATTCTCATTTAAGATATGAAAGTTCTTCCTTTCAACTTCATTATATTTGAGTTCTTGTTCATAATCATTGACCTCAACTATCATTGCATCAAATTCCTTTTCCATTTCTTTGATATCTGAGTTAATCCCTTTTTGAAGACTCTCAAATTGACCTTTTAATTGTTTAAAGAAATGCATGACCTTAGTTAAATAACATTCTTTAGTTTGCTCAAAACCCCTTTCCCCTTCAGTTATCCCAGTGGGTGTGATCTTTTTCTTACACATTTTCTCAAAATCAACAAATAGTTGATAAACAACATACAGGCTGATTAAGGTCTTGCTATTAGTGGAAATAGTTCTCGGAACTAAGTGCATTGGTGTATTAGGAGGGTACACAGTAGCTGCAGGCATTTTCCTAAGGGGAGGGTTTGTTTCAACAAGTTCATTTGCTTTTAGCTTATCCAAATCTCTCTTCCAAAAAATTTGTTCTGGGGTTAATTGAGTTTGCGTCTTAAACCTGTTTAGAGAGATCCAATTTTCTTTTGTGTAATCATGAGGTTTGATCATTATGTTATTCTTTTTACACTTAGGATCTTCTAGTTTCTTATCCATTTTCTCCCTAGAGGCATCTTCTAATTTTCTATCGAAGCTGTTTGTCTAGGCTTAAGGATTTCATTACCATCATATATTATCTTCTGAGCAGCTCTAGCCTTTTTACCTACCTCAAGATTTGGTTCCTTAACAAGGGGAATACTATGCTTATCGCTTAAGACTCTGTGCTTAGTAATCATGTGAGCAGTCTGAATGGTATTCCCTTATACGTACAACTTATTTTCAAGCTTATTTTTCAAAGTTTTTATATTGGAAAAATCATTCAAAAGTTTTGATTCCTTAGCATTAAATTCTTGTTTAAGCACTTTAACATTATCTTGAAGTTCTTGCTTTTGCTTAACAGTTTTAGAAAGCTTTTCTTGTAAGGAATTTAACTCTTGTTTTAACACTTCTTTTCTAAAATTACTTTTTCTAATGATTATACGCATTTGGTCATCCATTTCCTGCTCATGAGTAGTTAACTCAAACTTTGCATGTTGTTCATAAATTGCAACTTGTTCTTTATAGGCATTCAGTTCAGAGATAACAAAATCATCAGGGGCACATGCAGTGTATTCATCAAAGACATGGTCATCATTGACTGCAGATGATACATTACTTGGTACAATCTCACTTTTACTTTGTGTCACATATTGATCATATGGGACAATATTACTATTACCCTCATTATCAATATCTGATTCATAAGTTTCAAGAGATTGTAATTCGTTATGTATCTTTTGCTCATCCACCTCATCGTATAATGTTAATACCTCTGAGATGATTGATTCTTTGGATGGACCAGCCTTTTGTGATGATGAGACCTTTGGAGAGACCATAGGTGAGATGCTAGCCATGAAGATTGTCTGGGCAGTAGGTTCATCATCGACATCAGAGTCAAATGCATAACAGTCTGCAACTTGAAAGGCATTTTGATGATTGTGACCTATTTCTTGAATTGGCTGCTCATCCACATCAGCATCATATGTCTTAGCATTCCCTTCTGCAAGAAACAACAACTCCTCTTCATCCAAAGCTGCTCCTTTATCCTGAGCTTGCACAAGCAACATCTTGTCTCTGAAGTATTCTGCATTCTGTGGACGTTTTGGAGATGTGCAGTTCCTCGCAATATGTCCCTCACCACCACAGTTGTAGCATTTGATTGGCTTTGCTTGTCCTTGATTTGCATTCCTTCTACGATTCTGATTTGCCACATACCCTCCACCAACTCCGCCTCTTCCCTGTTCATACTGCCTACCTTGAACTAGTTGCACCATTACCTTACCATCTCTGACAGTAGCTTGATTATGTGGATTGGAAGTTGTTATGAGGTTATTGTTGGTGTGTGGAGTGGAATTCATATTTTGACTAACCATGAGAGACAGTTGATTGATGAAGTTTTCCATGAGTGTGTTTGAGTCTGGAGGCTTATATGATGGATCAGGAATGAGCTTGTAATTACCATTACCCGTGGTTATGACTTGAGAAGCTTTGGTGGTAATTCCAACATTGGTGTAAAAGGTTGTTGAATCATTTGACGAACTTGTTTCTCCCTGCTTAGATTTGAACTGTTCAAGAATCATTCGTTCAAACATAACATGTCTCTCATTCTGAAGCAAGAAGGCATACAGTTGCTCATAGTTGGTGTTCTTTAATCCTTTGGTTAGCTTCACAGAGGTGACAAACTTGTGCCATTCGGGATTCATGTTGTTCACAAACTTTGAGTTCAGCTGAATATTTGGCATGGTCATTTTGATATTCCTCATGTCATTCACAAGCTTGTGGAATCTCACGTAATATTCATAGACACTTTCTTCTGGTTTCATCTTAAAGTGCTCAAATTCATCATACAGTTGTGATTCTCTGTCTTCCTTAGTTAATTCAGAACCCAAGAGAAGCATCTTGACATTGTCCCAAACTGCCTTAGCTTCAGTGTTGTGATTGATCAGCTTGTAAATGTCCTTAGGTAAACCCTGAAGTATGATGTTAGAAGCCCTGATGTCTGCATCGTATCTCTTCTTCTCCTTATCAGTCAGTTCATCATACATTTTAGGTCTGTCCAGTCCTAATATCACCGAGCCATCAGCAGCAGTATCAAGTATGTCTCTGGTTGTCTCAACTTGATACGGTCCTTCATCAATTGACTTGAGAATGTTGACTCAATTTTCTTTTCCCAAACAGTACAACCTAATTCGCTGAGCCCATGAGTCATAGTCAGTTCTGTCAATCATAGGTGGACGAGTATCTGATCCAACTGCTTGAACGTCCTTAGCAACAGAAGAGATGATTGTAGGTATGTTGGTAGACATGATTACATATTTCACGGGATTTAAAAACTCTATGATTAAACCGGGAAATAGATTCTTTCGCGGGATTTTACTGAATCAAGAGAAAACCGTATTAGAAACAAAATCAACCAAGTCGCTATAACCCTTGAAGACAAGTCGCTAAGTCACCAAGTCGCTAAGTAGCAACTCGCTAAAGGCTCAATTCGCTGTGGATCAAGTCGCTAGACACAAGTCGCTTTGAACCAAGTCGCTAAACACAAGTCGCTAAAGCAGCAAGTCGCTAAGTTGACAAGTCGCTAAAGAACAACTCGCTAAGTAGACAAGTCGCTAAGGAACAACTCGCTGAGAGGTCAAGTCGCTAAAGAGTGACTCGCTAGTAACAACAAAGACAAGTCGCTAGAAATAATAAAGACAAGTAGCTACGTCAACCAAGTCGCTAGCCGAAGTGGTGTCTCCACTACTTTGTACTGTTTGTCGTCTTGTCTCAATAGACAAGTCGTTAGGGCTCAAATCGCTACCACTTCAACTACAAGTCGCTACCAACTAACGAAGCAAGTCGCTACGAAGAAAGTTTATCCGAGAACCAAGTCGCTAGGAAGAAAAACTTGAACACAACCCTTTTCAATCCAAA
The DNA here is from genome assembly GCA_019973895.1 of Chrysanthemum seticuspe. Classification (NCBI taxonomy): domain Eukaryota; kingdom Viridiplantae; phylum Streptophyta; class Magnoliopsida; order Asterales; family Asteraceae; genus Chrysanthemum; species Chrysanthemum seticuspe. Next base: position 56,332,916 of record BPTQ01000002.1, read on the forward strand.
ACAAGCTCAACCACAGTGATTCAAGCTTTCCAAATCAAAACCCAAGCACTTACAATGATTCTAAACATAAAAGTACACTCAAAATTCAAACTTTAACACAAGAAATGATCCAAATGATGCAAAAACCACTAAACTTTTTCAAACCCAAAAACCATATAAAACCACTAGAAATCCAAGGATATGTAAGAGAGATGATCAAACCATGGCTCTTGATACCATTTGTAACATATTGGATTTCACAAACACATCAAACCATGATCAAAAGTAGGCGTATTCTATAGGTTTTTAGAGAGAGAAAGAGTTAGAGGTTTGGGAACTTAGTGAGAGAAAGTGAAAGTATTATTATAAGCTCCAACCCTCTACCTTGTGAGGTAGAGGGTATTTATAGTTTCTTACATAAACGCCACCTACGGGCTGTGGATCAGGCATAAAGTGGGTAAAGACCCGTCCGTCCTCCACGGTGTTACTTAACTAAATACTATCTAACAGTAAATAACTACGACTACGAGCTTTCTAACGATTACATATACTTGAGGTGACCGACACTTTAATAACTGGATTTACTAAATCCTAACAGTAACTCTTTTAATAGTTACGCCGTAACCAGATCTGGCCTATAAATACCCCATGATTTCCAGCATTTCAAAGCATCCCATTTCACACACAACAATCAGAGAACGTGAGAAGAAGTCGAAGGCAGATCTAGAGGAGCATACGGAGCTATCTCCAAGGGAGAAATCACTCCCCTACGATAAGCATTAGCTTATTATCTTTTCTTTACTTTTGATTCATGTATTTCGTAACATTAAACATTGAATTGATTTGTATGGTTAATATGAGCGGCTAAGCACATCTTGGTGCTGGCCTAGTTATGATTCCTTAATTATTTTTTTTTGCGTTTACATTGCTTCCGTATAATTATTTCTAAGTGTATGCATGCATAGTTTATTGGTAGCTACCCTTGTTTCGGTAGTTTTGAATGGCGGTAGAGGCTAGTTGCTTAGGAGATATGACCAACTGACCCTAAGTGAGTAGACTGAGACGGGAAGGATAAGATATGACCAACTGACGACCCTTTTTACTTATGCAATTTGACCAACTGATCACCTACCATTTGGATGAACTTAGGAAGTAAGGGGTGAGTGTTTAAGTTGTTAGCGCCCGGGCACTCACTAATATGAATCTAGCATGTAGCGGAACTTAATAACTTGGCTTAGGGGACCAGGAACAACTGGACTTATGAGGGGACCTGACTTCTCCAGTGGTACCCTTTGCTGATAGGTTAGTGTGGAAAACTAGAAGGGGGGGTTGAATAGTTTTGCCAATTAAAACTTGTTTTAAACTATTTAGATCAACTTATGTCAATCTATTTGGATGTGTGTTGGATGTTGATAAACAAACATATAGAAGTATAAGTGTGTAATGAAAAGATAAGAGTAAGAAGCACAAAACCACAACGCGAGTATTTATAGTGGTTCGGCTACAAGGACACCTTCCTTGCCCTACTCCACTCCCCGAGTCACCTACTCGAGAGTTCGTAATCACAACACGACACCGACTCCTTATGGTGGAGAAACCTTCACAACATTGCCTACTCTTTTTCCGGTAATAGGCTAACCACCGGGTTCTTTCACACCAAGGTGAACCACACCTACCACAATGTCGCCTACCCTTTATCCGGTACTAGGCTAGATACCGAGTTCCATTACAATGGAGGAACTACTACCCAACACTACACCAACTACTAATCCCAAAGGAGACTAACTCCTTATTACAACATCATCAAGGATATCAATATCCTTGGATCTAATGCTAATCTATCTTGTACATCGAAACACACCATGTCGAATGTACATCTAAGGAACCTTTCACTAATGCCTTTAACTAGATCTTCAAGACACCCTTCACTAATGTCTTGTGACTTGACTTCTAGGCACCCTTCACTAATGCCTATAATACGGACGATCGACACCTTTCACTAATGTCTTCATCTTGACACTTGAGACATCTTTCACTAATGTCTTCAACACTACACTTCTTAGAAGAAAGAAAAGAATCATCAACAAGAGGACTTCAGTAGTCTTGATGATGAGGAAGCATGGCAACTCATGGACTTGAGCTTGCTTGACTTTAAAGGTGGTGATCTAGCCTTTAAGAGGAACCTAGAGAATCACACAAAAACAAAACTACAAACATAGATCACTTGGATCTGGGGTTAGAGAGTTTTTAACTCAAGTAGAAAGTATGTGAGAAAGGGGTAAGAAACAATGAAGAAATGGCTCACTATATATAGAGATAAAATGTCTACTGTTCCCCAGATCCAACGGATCCCTCCCACAAGGGATCCGTCTAGCGTAAAGCTAGGGATCCGTGGGACGCTCCTCTTTACCCATGGGTATTTTGGTTATGGGTCATGGGTCATGGGTTATGGGTTGATCCATGGGTGTTTTACTAGATACAATGTATCTTATGAGTGCAATGCACCTAGTCACATGGGTATGGGTCAATACCATGGGTTATGGATATTAACCATATATGATATAAGCATGATGTCATGCTATGGGTCAAGCTCCATGGATATGGGTCATGGACTTTGGGTTGTACCCAACTACATTCAATGTATTTGGTCAATGGGTTATGATACTTAAGTTTTTACCCATTTATATTACCGAATATACTACATACTAGTTATGTGTATATTTTACCCAAATATGTAAACACTAGTTGTTGTGCATATGTAATACTAAATCATAAAATCACTTATACTTGTTTTAGTGTTTTATGTGAGAACGTAAGTGTGTTAGAAACTATTAGTTCAAACCATTTACATATTTTATTTGTTTCGTTAAAATGATTTTACTTTTGTTATCGACAAAACATTAAAAGATCGTAAAATATAAATAAACGTTTTTACGGCTTATTTGTATTAACAGTTAGGACGAACTGACCAAATGCCGTCCTCTCGAGTTTGACCCCACCTCAAGTAATTGGAAGTAAGTAGACGTAAACACTACTAGTTAGGATGAATGACTAGGTTAGCACCACTCTTCTTTATTGATCACAACCTTTGCCTTATTCTGCTTTAGTAGTTATTTAATCAAAATCATATTAAAATCTGTGACACCTAGACTTAGTATCAATCTACACACATAACTCTTGGGACGACCTCGGTTTTACTGAATACTACACTACACACGACCGGGTACACTGCCCGTTAGTGCATTAGGGTAGACCATAGGTATAACGAGACTTATAAATATTAAAACCTGGTCAGTAAAACCTGCATCAATAATCAAAGTGAGAAATGGATCAAATTATGTCAACACAAGAAAGGAAAAGAGCCTGTTGAGAACATGTCAGACGAAATAGAATTCAAAACGCATATGAGATAAGTACTGAAACAGAGCACATAACAAATATCATAGGATCGAAGTGCATTGCCTAGGTGCCTAAGCATGCCACGTGAATAGGCCAAAGAATCATATCACAATACATATCACAAATCATATACCGTCAAATCCAAAGTTGTACATGGAGTAGCTAGCTCACAATGTACCAAAATATGATGGGGTGTAGGAACACACACTGACCAATCACCAGATACAGATACAAATTCCCTAGGATGCATCCATACGCTCCCTGCAAAACAATGTAGTACATATGTTAGCTCAAGGCTAGCATACATACTCAGATAATCATAATGGCCAAAACATATACAGAAATGGGAACGCCGAGGACTAATCACACCGCCCCAGATAGTGTCATGCCACCGGTGCCTCAATGACATGGAAATGGTACCTCCATGGCTAGGGATACATATACAGAAGCTGGGCAATACAAGAGCAATCATAATCATATCAAATACTGAACTGCAACATATCATATCAAATACTAAACTGAATCATATCAAAAGGATAACCAATGAATATAAGAATAAGATAGCAAATCAATTATAAAAAAAATATCAGAACGGATATCAATAGCAATAACGGTTAACTATACCAATGGATGTCCTTACTGAAAAAGGACGGAATATATGTACCTTAGCAAATGAACAGAAATGAAATGATCACAAGAACAAGAGTCACTCCCTCCTATGAAAATCTACACGAATGAGTCACATATCACTTATAAGCTTATATACTTCTTATCATACTCATTATATCTCTTATTATGCTTATGTTATCTTATATTTTCATACTTCAATTCTGGACCAGTATTGGACGAATTTTCATGACTATCAAATAAACTCAAATAAAATTAGTAAAATTCCTGGGTGTTCCCTTATTAGTTAAGTTACTTCATGAATTTTTAAGGATTTTATTACTGAGTTTAAGTATGGATTGGAAAATCATCTTTTCAGACCTGTCCAGAAAGTACCAAGAAACAAAAACCCTAAAAGTGTAGACCAGAAACACACATTTCCACAACTCCAAAATTCCACCAAAATTATCAGAAGTCACCCATGTCCTAAATATCAAGACTGGAGAAGGAGAGGTCAAAACTATCAATGGTTTGTTCATGGTAAATAAAATACTACAACCCAAAATTTTACTCAGCTTTCTCAGATTTGACACCTTAACTTGTAAAAATAAAAAATTAACCTTCCCGACCTCCAATTGACACAAATCTTATATTTCCAGAAAGTAGAGAATTAGTACTTATGTTTAGACTGAGAAACCATTCAAAAAGACTTTACTAACAACCAGTAATGACCCGAAACATTTGACTCTAATTTCTGTCCAGAAACACGTTGTTCATTTCCGCTTCGAAAACCCATCAATTCATCTCGTATAGAAGCCAAATTAATTACGATAACTAATGTATGTTAATTACACTAACTTAAAGTATCTTTACTGATCTAATCCTCTTTGTACACATACGACACATATACGCACTTGTTTTACACATAAGGTTTTATTCACATAAAATCACAATTGCAACCCCTTTGCTTCTACCCTTATACCCATCTACCAAAACAACCCCTCATGAGGACCTTTACCCATACGAACCATGACCAAAACTATAGTCTTTTGACTCTTGTGACAACTCGACACACATCGGAAGCATACACATCTATATGACTGGAAACATGTAGACCCTTCCCTTTTTAACGCCACATAAAATGACACAATAAACCCTAGTCTAGCTTTGATAAACCATGCGACAACATACACATATATCCATGAATTCATTATTTTATGTAGAAACTTATTAGCCGATTCACAAGTATTATTTCCCGTCCAATTCATATCATTTCTCATATGTGTAATCTGGTTTCTAACATGTTTCTATACGTATATATAAGTGTGCAAGTCGAGCATTTGAGATGGAGGAAGAATTTTGTGTACCTAGGTCGAACCAAAGAGAAGATAACACAAATAAAACCAACACCCTCATCGTACTAACGTCACAAGAACCACCATCAACCACCTCGTTTTCTCCCATGTACCTGCTGTTATATGCCCCAAAACCAGGAGGAATTTCTCCTGAATCCCCACGATCCGCAACCAGGAAGAACACCTCTTGTACCAGTCGTGTAGTATATGTATGTATGTGAGAGTTTTAGGTTTTTCAAAAGTATGTGTGAGGGTTTTAAAATGGAGAGAAGGTCGGTTTTGGAGAGGAGAAGATGAAGGCCGTTTCTTTTTCTTTAGGGTTTATAATATTTCGGTTTTCACATAATGGGGGGAAGAGGGCAGATTAGAATGCTGAATATTTTGAGATTAGAAGGACAATTTCCGTCTTTTCAAATTGTAATGTATCTAGACACATTTAAAATTTAACAAGTAGTGTACAAATTTAAAATAAATTTAGACGTAAGAGTACATGTAATCGTGTATAAGTATATGTATATATATAAATGTAAATTTTATTTAACTTAGGATATAAATTTATTTAGACATCATGTGATATACTTAGTATAGATTTTAGAAATCGTATGTTGTAGTCTTGCATAATTCGTATTCAAAATTCTCTCATTGAAGCGTATTATACAAATTCCAAATTTTAAGTTGAGTCGTTTTAAAGTTCAAAATATATGACAAAATTTAGGAAACGGAAAATCAGGTTATTACACCTTGTGTTTATCTTGCGAAAGATTTTTAGCAGTGGTCAAAGAAGGTGCTTGTTCATTAGCATGTAAGTTTAAGTTGTTAGGATTTAGAAAATCCAGTTGTTAAAGTGTCGGTCACCTCAAGTATATGTAATCGTTAGAAAGCTCGTAGTCGTAGTTATTTAATGTTAGTTAGTATTTAGTTAAGTAACACCGTGGAGGACGGACGGGTCTTTACCCACTGTATGCCTGATCCACATCCCGTAGGGCGTATTGTGTAAGATACTATAAATACCCTCTACCTCCCAATGTAGAGGATTGGAGCTCATAATAAGATTTTTCTTTCTCTCACTAAGCTTCCTAAACCTCTTAACTTTCTCCCTCTAAACCCTAAGTCATATGCCCCATATACACTATGGTTTGATGTGTTTGTGAAATCCAATACGTTACAAATGGTATCAAGAGCCATGGTTTGATCACTCATCTTTTATGTTCTTGGATTTTAGTGGATTTCATAAGGTTTTTGGGGTTGAATGAGTTTAGAGTTGATTGTATCATTTGGTTCATTTATAGTGTTAAAGTTTAGATTTTGATTGTATTTTTTTGTTTAGAATCATCATATGTGCTTAGGTTTTGAATTGGAAGGCTTGAATCATCGTGGTTGGGTTGTTTTTGGATTGAAAAGTGGTAGTTTTTGAATATAAGTACGAAGCGAGTTGAGTCTCGTAGTACTATTCTTGGATGCGAGTTGAGTTGCTCTTTGAAGCGAGTTGTCGCTTAAGTAAGTTGCTTTGGAAGCGAGTTATCAGTTTCTGCGAGTTATATCTTAAGCGAGTTGTCATTTAAGCGAGTTGTCTTGGAAGCGAGTTAGTTGCTTAAGCGAGTTGTCACTTAAGCCGTTTAAGCGAGTTGTTTTAGAAGCGAGTTGGTTGCTTAAGCGAGTTGTCACTTAAGCGAGTTGTGTTCTGTGCGAGTTGGTTCTATGCTACTTGTCTATTAAGCGAGTTGTCTACAGAGCAAGTTGATTAAGCGAGTTGACCTCAAAGCGAGTTGAGTAGGGTGCGACTTGTCTAAAAAACTACTTGTCTATTGAGATTTGTCACTTCTTAGTGTTACATTTTACGGTTTTCTCTTGATTTAGTAAAATCCCGTGAAAGAATCTATTTTCCGGTTTAATCTAAGAGTTATAAAATCCCGTAGAATCTGTAATCATGTCTACCAATGTGCCTATAATCATCTCTTCTCTAGCCGAAGATGTTCAAGCAGCAGGATCAGATACTCGTCCACCCATGTTAGATAGGACCGATTATGACTCATGGGCTCAACGAATCAGGTTGTACTGCTTGGGTAAGGAAAATGGGGTTAACATTCTCAAATCAATTGATGAAGGACCATACCAATTTGAAACTACCAGAGACATACTTGAAACTGCTGCTGATGGCTCAATGATATTAGGATTGGATAGACCAAAGACATATGATGAACTTACTGATAAGGAGAAAAAGAGATACGATGCTGATATTAGGGCCTCAAACATTGTACTTCAAGGTCTACCAAAGGACATCTACAAGCTAATCAATCACAACACAGAAGCCAAAGCAGTTTGGGACAATGTCAAGATGCTTCTCTCCGGTTCAGAATTAACTAAAGAAGACAGAGAGTCTCAACTGTATGATGATTTTGAGAACTTTAAGATGAACCCAGGGGAAAATGTCACTAAATACTATGTGAGGTTCCACAAGCTCGTGAATGACATAAGGAATATCAAAATGACAATGCCAAATATCCAGCTAAATTTAAAGTTTGTGAACAACATGAATCCCGAATGGCACAAATTTGTCACTGCAGTCAAACTTAACAAAGGATTGAGGAACTCCAATTATGAGCAACTGTATGCTTATTTACTACAAAATGAGAAACATGCTTCTTTTGAGCGAATGATCATGGAAAAGTTCAAGACCAATGCTGGAGATGCAAGCTCTTCAAATGACTCAACTGCATTTTACACCAATGTAGGGATTACTACCAAAGCATCACAAGTTATACCCACTGGAAATGGTAACCACAAGCTCATTCCTGATCCAGGGTATAAGCCTCCTAATGGTGAAGCAGTCATGGAACACTTTGTCAATCAACTGGCTCTTATGGTCAAGCAAAACTTGAATCTCACCCCACACACCGACAATCATCTCAAGACTGCGTCAAATCTTCACAATCATGCTACTGTTAAAGAAGGAAAGATAGTGGTGCAAAATATGCAAGGAATACAAAATGCATACCTTCCACATAATGAGCAAGGGAACGTTGGAGCTGGATATGGGAATGTTGGAGCTGGATATGGGAATGCTGGTGCTGGATATGGGAATGTTGGCGGAGGTGGTGGATATATGGGTAATCAGAATCGTGGAAGGAACATGGCTCAAGGTCAAGTAAAGCCCATTAAATGTTACAACTGTGGTGGAGAAGGACACATCGCAAGGAATTGCACTCTTCCAAAACGTCCACAAAATGCAGATTACTTCAGGGATAAGATGCTGCTGGTCCAAGCTCAAGACAGTGGAGCAATGCTGAATGAGGAAGAATTGCTATTTCTTGCTGAGGGAAATGCCAGAACTTATGATGTTGATGTGGATGAACAGCCAGTGCAGGGTATGGGTCAGAACAATCCCAATGCATTTCAAGTCGCAGACTATGATGCATTTGATCAGATGTTGATGATGAACCAACTGCCCAGACCATCTTCATGGCTAATATCTCACCAATGGTAACTCCAAGGGCTTCTTCACCTAAACAGGCCACTCCTTCCAGGGAATCTATCATCTCAGAGGTATTAAAACTATACGATGGTGTTGATGTGCAAAAGATGCACGACAAAGTACAATCAACTGAAATTATTGAAGCAGATATTGAAAATATGGGTAATATCAATGTTGTCCCATATGAGCAATATGTGAAACAAAATGAAAGTGAAATTGTATCAAGTAATGCATCTTCTGCAGTCAATGATGACTATATTTTTGATGAATTCACTGCATGTGCCCCTGATGATTCTATTATTTCTGAACTAAACGCCTATAAAGAACAAGTTGCTATATATGAACAACGTGCTAAGTTCGAATTGACCACCCGTGAGCAGGAGATGGATAACCAAATACGTACAGTTATTAGAAAAAGTAATTTTAGAGAAGAAATGTTAAAACAAGAGTTAAACTCCTTACAAGAAAAGCTTACAAAAACTGTTAAGCAAAAGCAAGAACTTCAAGAAAATGTTAAAGTGCTTAAACAAGAATTTAATGCTAAGGAATCAAAACTTTTGAATGACTTTTCCTATCTAAAAACGTTGAAAAATAAACTTGAAAGCAAACTGTACGTGCAAGGGAACACCATTCAGACTGCTCACATGATCACTAAGCACAGAGTCTTAAGCGATAAGCATAGTATTCCCCTAGTAGAGGAGCCAAATCTCGAGTACTGTAAAAAGGCTAAAGCTATCCATACGATTGTATATGATGGTAATGAGATCCTCAAGCCTAGGCAAACACCATCATGTATTGGAAACACGGAAGAGGATAGAAATTTAGAAGATGCCTCTAGGGAGAAAATGGATAAGAAGCTAAAAGATCCTCAGTGTAAAAAACAAAACATAACTGTCAAACCCCATGATTACACTAAAGAAAATTGGATTTCCCTGAACATGTTTAAGCCTCAAACTCAATTAACCCCAGAACAAGTTTTTTGGAAGAAAGACATGGATAAGGAAAAAGTAAATGTACTTGTTGAAACAAGCACTCCCCTTAGGAAAGTGCCTCCAGCTACTGTGTATCCTTCGAATACACCAATCCATTTAGTTCATAGAACTCTTCCCACTAAGAGCAAGACCTTAATCAGCCTGTATGTTGTTTATCAACTATTCGTTGATTTTGAGAAGACATGTAAGAAGAGAATCGCACCTACAGGGATAACTGAAGGGGAAAGGGGTTTTGAGCAAACTAAAGAATTCTATTTAACTGAGGTCATGCCTTTTTTTAAACAATTAAAAAAATCAGTTTGAGAATTTTCAAAAGGGGATAGACTCAGAGATTAAAGAAATAGAAAAAGAATTTGATGCAATGGTAGTTGAGGTCAATAATTATGAACGGGAACTCAAATATAATGAAATTGAAAGGAAGATTATGCATATCTTAAATGAGAACTTGATATCGAGTTGTGTGGCTCAAGATGTATTTTATATTGTTACTAAGTATTCTATTACTGCCTCTCAATTTCATGAATTATCTGTTGCTTTGAAAGTTTCCCATGATCGTGTCATTGAGCTTGAAAACAAAAACTCAAAACAAAATGAGAAAATTGACCAGGATGATCACGATAATTTGGTAAAACACTTTTCTAAGCTGGAAGTTGAACATTTTGATTTGCAACTAAAATATCAACATCTCAAAGAAAATGTCAAAACCTCAAACATCAAGATATCCTCGGATGTTCCAAAGTTTGATGCAGTTTTTGAAATAAACAAACGCGACGAACAGATTCGAGCTCACTGTAACATGATCAGAAAGTTGAAAACCCAGATTTCACAATTAAAGGGTGAAAAGAACAATGTGACTGGCTCCCAAATGCCTCCTCCTTTAGATTCTCAATTTTCTCAAAACTTTCATCTTCAAAATATCATTAACGTATTACAACAAGAAAATGAGAGTTTTCTAGAAGAAAATGAAAAGGTCAAAAGACACTTCAAAGAGTTATACGATTCAATGAAAGTCACTCGTGACAAAAACAATGAAAAAATAACTTCGTTACAAAAGGAAATTGAGAATCTGAAGAGTCAGGTAAAAGGGAAAATGCCACTTGTCTTTAATGAGAATGTTGCATCAAAGGCATCTGCAGATTCTAAATATACTGTGACTGTTAAATACATTCCTCCTTATCTTAGAAATAACAAACTTGTGTTTCATAACTATTTCTGCCACCTTAAGGACAGTCTTGAATGTCTCCGTGAGATTGTAGAAGAGGATCACATAAATAAGTCAAACGATCTCAGGAGCTGTTAGAATGCTTAAGAGCAACATGCCCTAAATCCTTATGTGAGAAAGATAAAGTTGTGATGCCTTGTTCTATGCCTAGTGCTAAGTATGCAACCTATTCTATGCCAAAAGCAAGCATGTGAGCTTTGATGTGCCTATAAGTACTTCATATCCCAGCACTTCTAGATCAGGAATGCAAAAAGTAGCAAAACCAACTAATGTTCTCATAATTCCCTCTACAGGAGTAATCAGTGGTACAAAAGCAAGCGGGTCAAAGCCTCCAGGAAATACAAAGTAAGATAGGACCTCGCAAGCTAAGAGTGATCAATGGAAGAGAGTAGAAGACCACCCTAGGAACATTAAGTTTGATTTGAATAAAACGAACCGTGTTGATTCTAGTATTAGCTATAAGCGTACTGTAATTAATTTGAATTCTGCTACTATTTTCAAAACATGTAATGAATGCTTGATGTCTGGTATTAATCATGAATGTGTTGTGAATGAGATTAGTAAAACTGCAAAATCTCTTGTTAAAATGGTTAACACTAGACAATAGGATAAAAAGGTCAGAAGACCAAGGAGGAAGAGTGTAACACCCCCAAAATATCGCAGCGGAAGATTGTGTCGTTGGGGTGCTACTTCATAATACAAAGTACAAGTTATAGAAAACGACCTCTAAATGAGACGTTTTGAAAAGTTACCATTCGATTAATGAAATCAGAGTTACAAACAATGAGGTCCCAAAGTATAATATATAATGTTTACAAAATGTTTCGAATGGTAAATGACAAAAGCATAAGTCTTCAAAATATGTCGTGCGACTCTATGTTCCATGCAACATCTATCGTCTTATTGACCTGAGATAAACATGCTAAAGTGTCAACACAATGGTTGGTGAGTTCATAGAGTTTGTTTTGAATAAGTCGAAAAGCCTTTAAAGAATGTTCACACAACAAAGGCATTGTAAATCCACTCAGTTCCAAGTTCTGCCATAAAGAACTTGCAACCTGTGTGTTCACAACCCACTGCCAAAATATAATACATTTTATAGTCAAGCACACATACAGTCATAATAGTTCACATTATTGCACTTAGGGGACTGCTCCGTGTATGTTGGGAGACTTATCATCGACTTATCAAATTTACTAGTGGACTGCTCCGAACAAAGGAGACTTACCATCGTCTTATCAAGTTTACTAGTGGACTGCTCCGAACAAAGGAGACTTACCATCGTCTTATCAAGTTTACTAGTGGACTGCTCCGAACAAAGGAGACTTACCATCGTCTTATCAAGTATAACGCAGTCAAGTATAATGCAATCAAGTATAACGCTATCAAGTATAATGTTTTGAGTATTTGTAAAAGTAAAAGAAATAGTTGAGCATGTATCTCCCCCAAAGAGTTTGTAAAACAAGTATTAAAAGAGTAGGGGCTATGACTCACCTTAATAAATGTGATACCCAATGTATAATGAACCGACGGATAAGCCGAGAAACCTTTAAGCGCAACCTAGAGTATGTGTTGAGTCTTAGGTTCTAAAACAACGAAGTGAATGTATAAACATGCCTTATATAGTTCTTACATCAATTATGCTTGGATACTTAACATTTGTGAATTCGTATAAGTGTTTACGTTTCGTTTATTTAAGTTTTCCCCGTCTATATCTACCCGTTATTTCTAAACCGTAATTGATCACAACTCGGTTTTTATGTCCTCGGAAAGGTAATTAAATGTACTAAACAGATTAGTGGGTCCTACTACCCCAGAAATTATTTAACTAATGTGAAACTACCAATTTACCCTTTGATGTACTAGTTATTTCAATCAGCAGCAAACTGTCTCACAGTTTTGGTCATAAGTCGAGTTCTACAACTTCGTTTAATGCACGGCCAGCGGACACGTTCAAGTTAGGGTGTTAGATACAACTTTTATTCTTTGACCAACAGTTGGTTATATGCAAGTTTTATGAGCTTTACTCGTTTGAAATCTGTTACTCAGATTTGGACACGTTTAGCCGTTTTGACTCTAGTTTATTCATCGCGATGAGTTACGGCACGAGCCACCTGGCAAAATGACCACCAGACATAGATCTATAATCCTATGTTATTACCTAAGTTTTTCAGTCCACGAATTTTACCCAATAATTACGTTTACAGCACCTGTCCAGTTTCTGTTTTGCAAAACTAGTCCTTTTGACAATTTCAAGTGGTTTAGTCTATTAATCCAAGCATAATCAACCATAATAAGCATACAAAACATATTATATACATGAAATACTAGTATTTACAGTAAGGAAATGATAACATAAGAGTTTGCTTACAATCCTTGTGATGAAACAAATCAAGTACCAAGAACTATGACACTAAAACCTAAACCCTTTCAACATGAACCCGAGCTTCCAAATCCTTAACCCATCATGCTAACCCTTGATATAACCCTTGTGAAACTTTATGAATTCAGCCCTAGCATCCTTGTGTATCTCCTAATTCAACCATGGAATCACCAAATAAACGATAGTTTCATGTAGAGAATAACTAAGCCTTGAACTTTGGTATGTAATTTGTAACTTGAAGATCAAAGGATCATGGTTTTGTGAACTAAGGTTGGCTCGTTTAAATGGAGAAGAAAGGAAGATATGAGGCTTGTATTTATAGTGTAATGAGGAGGTGTAAGGAAGGTGCTAGGAAGGTGTGATGAGGAGGTGCAAAAGTTGGATTCTAAGACTTAAGTCTTAAAGGCTAAGTAAACTTACACATGTTAAAGCTTCTTACCTAAGTTTCACATCTTTACTTGGTTACTACTTATAAAATGCCCCATGTGGCCTAAATTTCGTTCAAGGCTTATCTAGGATGACTAGATATGAGTTGCTTGGTATTATCTTGTTTACGGAGTGAGTTTTGGACCCGTTAATCGCTAACTGTAAGTCGTAAAGTCTTGAAACTTAAAACCGGGTATCTTAAAAATACTAAACTTATAAAAATGCTAAAAATTATTAATATAACCTATCTTAGCATATTAAATGATTGATAAGTTTGACGGAGCACGTAAACGTTATTAAAACCTAGAATGTTAAGATATTTAAGAAGAGAATTTCAATTTGACTTCTCTTAGCGAGATATTTTGTAGATATTTAACTAGGTATTATCTAAATAATATCTAGTTGATGACTAGGTATATGACTTGGCAAGGTAAATTAAAATGTATTAGTCAAAAGGTGGTGCGGGTATCGAGAGTGAATAGTAAAAAGTGAATAGTAAATTCCCGAGATAAATAGTAAAAACCCGAAAATGCGAATTGTTACAAAGAGGGCTAGAAAACATTGGAAACCAACAGGAAGAAAATTTAGTAATGTAGGTTATCATTGGATACCTACTGGCCGTAAATTCAATCTTAATGAGTTGTGCCCTAAATTATCTAGATCAATGCCCATTAGGAAATGGATGCCCACTGGTAGAACTATACCTTTAAGAAGTGAACATACTTTGAATAGATCTACTGCTTCTACTAGCCCGACATCTACCTCTAATGATTTTATTGATTCTGTTTCTGATGTGGATGTTCCAATCTTGTTTTCTAACCAAGTGGAACCCATTCTTGCATGGGGATCCCAATTATCCAGTTATCCATTCTTGTCTGTGTTCAACTGCAGGTCGTTCAAATCGTTATGTGGTACTTGGACTCAGGCTGTTCCAAGCATATGACTGGAGACCGCTCGCGGCTCATGAACTTCGTGAGTAAATTTATTGGGACTGTTAGATTCGGGAACGATCATTTTGGTGCAATTATGGGTTATAGAGATTATGTTGTTGGTAATAGTGTAATCTCCAGGGTATATTATGTTGAAGGTCTTGGTCATAACCTGTTTTCTGTTGGCCATTTCTGTGATTCCGATCTAGAGGTGGCTTTTAGAAAACATACTTGTTTCGTTAGAGAACTTGATGGTGTGGAACTTTTAAGAGGAACTCGTGGTACAAACCAATACACCATATCTATCGAAGATATGATGAAGTCTTCTCCAATCTGCTTGTTGTCAAAGGCTTCGAAAACAAAGTCATGGTTATGGCATCGTCGTCTCAATCACTTGAACTTCGGCACCATTAATGATCTTTCCAGAAAGGACCTAGTAAGAGGCTTACCCAGATTAAAGTATGAAAAAGATCATCTTTGTTCAGCATGCCAATTGGGAAAAGCAAGAAATATGCCCATAAACCCAAACCCGCAAACTCAGTTATGGAAGTTCTTCATACTCTTCATATGGATTTGTGCGTACCTATGAGAGTGCAAATGATAAATGGGAAGAAATATGTATTAGTCGTTGTTGATGACTACTCTCGATTTACTTGGGTTAAGTTTTTGAGGACAAAGGATGAAACTCCAGATGTCATCATCAATCTTATCAAACAGCTGCAGGTTCGACTTAACAAGACTGTTAGAATTATTCGAACAGACAATGGCACTGAGTTTGTTAACAAAGAGCTAAGTCAATTTTATGAAAGCATTGGAATCGGTCATCAAAGAAGTGTTTCACGTACGCCTCAACAAAATGGTGTAGTTGAAAGACGAAATCGGACCCTTGTTGAAGCTGCAAGAACAATGCTAATTTACTCAAAGGTTCCAATGTTTCTTTCGGCTGAAGCCATTGCCACTGCTTGCTACACCCAAAATCGTTCCCTCATACACACCACTCATGGAAAAACTCCATACGAACTTGTCCATAAACGAAAACCTGATCTCTCCTACCTTCATGTATTTGGTGCTTTGTGCTATCCAACGAATGACGGTCAAGATTTAGGTAAATTAAGAGCAAAGGCGGACATTGGAGTTTTTGTGGGTTATGCATCAAACAAGAACTACAACAAAAGAACTCGAGATATCATGGAAACTATTCACGTTACGTTCGATGAGATGTCTGGGCAAATGGCTCCAGGACAATCAAGTTCTGGACCCGCATCACAACCTTCATTAAGTAGTCCCATTAGTTCTTCTCTTGTACAAAATCCCTCACCAGCAATTCCATATGTACCCCTTTCGGAAGATGATTTGAAGAAATTGTTTGATCCAATGTTTGATGAACATTATGAGCCTATTGCTAATGATCAGTGAAATCCATCAACAGATGCTGCCCCTAACCCAGTCAACGTAGATAACCCTTCAGTTTCTATGTCATTGAGTCAAGAAGCGCCTTCTGCAGATCACTCATCCTCTTCATCAAATCCTCAATCATCAAGTGTACATCATGGAAATGTTTTTGGCACCTATGATGGAGATAACCCCTTTGCTACTCCCGAAGATGCTCCATTTGAGAACATATTTGCTCCTGAACCAACTTCAGAACCATCTTCATCAGGAGATCCAAACTCTGCTACTTCAGTTCCTCAACAACAACCACACGAACACCTTAGAAAATGGACACATGACCATCCATTGGACAACATCATTGGAAACCATTCTCGTCCAGTATCCACTTATAAACAACTTGCAACTGATGCCTTATGGTGCTTCTTCAACTCCGTACTATCTAAGGTCGAACCAAAAGATGTTAAAACTGCCATGACTGAAGACAGCTGGTTCAATGCCATGCAAGAAGAAATTCATGAGTTCAATCGACTAGATGTATGAGAATTAGTACCTGCTCCTGACTGTGCTATGATCATTGCTCTAAAGTGGATCTTCAAAGTAAAACTTGATGAGCATGGTGATGTGCTAAAGAACAAGGCTCGATTGGTTGCAAAAGGATACCGTCAAGAGGATGGTATTGACTTTGAAGAATCATTTTCTCCAGTTGCACGTATCGAGGCAATCAGAATCTTCCTGGCTAATGCTGCAAGTAAGAATATGGTAGTCTATCAGATGGATGTAAAGACGGCTTTTCTTAACGGAGATCTGAAAGAAGTCGTATACGTCAGCCAACCTGAAGGTTTTGTGAATCCAGAGCATCCTACTCATGTCTATCGCTTGAAGAAGGCCCTTTACGGTTTGAAACAAGCTCCAAGGGCATGGTACGACACGCTATCAAAGTTTCTTGTATCTAATGGATTCAGCAAAGGAGCAGTAGATCCGACATTGTTCACCACAAAAATTAAGGCAAACACTTAATTCACGTTCAAATCTATGTTGATGATATTATTTTTGCCTCGACTGACCCCAATGAATGTGACCGTTTTTCTAAGGAGATGGGCTCCAAATTTCAAATGTCAATGATGGGACAAATGTCATTTTTCTTGGGATTACAAATTTCACAAAGTCCCGGAGGCATTTTTATCAATCAATCTAAATATGCTAATTAAATCTTAAAGAAATTTGGATTTGATTCTTGTGACCCTGTTGACACTCCCATGGTGGAGCGTACTAAACTGGATGAGGACCACTCAGGGATCATGGTTGACCAAACTAAATATCGTAGTATGATTGGGTCCCTGATGTACCTTACTGCCAGTAGACCAGACATTCTGTTCGCTGTATGCATGTGTGCTAGATACCAGGCTAAGCCTACCAAAAAGCATCTTGAAGCTGTTAAACGGGTCTTTCGGTAGCTCCAAGGAACCATCAACATGGGAATTTGGTACCCGAAGGACACCGGCATGTCACTAACAGCCTATGCAGATGCTGACCATGCAGGGTGTCAAGATACACGTCGAAGCACGTCAGGAGGTGCTTAGTTTTTGGGTGATAAGCTTGTGAGCTGGTCTTCAAAGAAACAAATGAGTACTTCTATATCCTCTACAGAGGCAAAATACATAGCCATGTCATCTTGTTGTGCTCAAATCCTATGGATGAGATCCCAATTATCTGACTATGGCTTTGAATTCAACAAAATCCCTCTGTATTGTGATAACAAGAGTGCCATTTCTCTCTCATGCAACAACGTTCAACATTCAAGAGCAAAGCATATCGACATTCGACATCATTTCATCAGGGAGCAAGTGGAGAACGGTGTGGTGGAACTATATTTTGTGAAGACTGAATATCAGTTAGCAGACATCTTCACCAAAGCTCTTCCTAGAGAACGTTTTGAGTTTATCCTTCCACGACTTGGTCTAAAGAGTCTACAACCGGAAACACTCAAACGTCTTCAAGAGGAAGACGAGGAGTAAAAGTTTTTCTCCATCCATCTCTTGTAAATATTTATTCAAAAAATCAAAATACAAAATTATAAAACCCACAAAAAGAAAATAGAAAAATATAAAATTTCAAAAAATCTATAAAAATCAGAAAATCTTTGAAAAAGCGAAAAAAATATTTTTCCATCTTTTTTCTTCGATAACATCTACGGTCTTTGATTTGTCACTCTAAGAATGACACGGGTCTTTAGATGAAGTTCGAGTGTATATAAGCCTTAAAAAAATGAGAGAATGAAAAACAAAGGTTTATAGTCATTTCAGACTGTACCCCGTTTTTTAAAAGAAAGAACAGAGCCATGCTTTATCTTACTTTTCAAATCTCATTCTCTTATTCTAAAAACAAATGTTTGTCACCAAAAAGACAAATGTTTCCTTCACAAATATTTTTCCTTCTATAAATTCTTCTGAAAAATATTTGTTATCTAATGAAAACTAAATAGCTTTGAAAAATAACTCGGACTCAATTTTTGAAAATCATCTGGACTTGTCATTTGTCAAAATCTCTATCTCTCAATCAACAACTTATGTCATTGATTGAGGGGGAGAATGATTTCAATTAAATCAAAAAGGTTATTTGTCAACCAATTGCAATGTTGTATGCAATTGGTTCAGACCTTAGCTAATGTTATGTTTTCATAAGATACTTAAGCATGCTTGAACATTGGAGTTTAAAGTCTTACAATCTGATCCTTATCAGTTAAAATATTTTTCAAAAAGCAAGTCACAATTCTCCTCCAAAAGTTTTCAAAATTAATTTAAATCAATAGAGATCACAAATCTCAATGGGTTTGAAAATTTTGATCGGGGGAGAATATTGTGATTTAAATTGGATTTAAACTGATAATTCGAAAAATGGTTTTGTAAGTGATTACCAAGCTCTCCTCCCTACATGTGCCAAACGATTTCAAATTTTCCATGCACATGTTAAGGGGGAGCATCTAGATCAAACCAAAAAGGATTGAAACGTGATTGATTTGTCTCTAAGTGCAGGTTTTCCCTAATATGTGCAAAACACTTTCGAATCTTGATGCACACATTGAGGGGGAGCAACTTTTAGAAAACCACATCCTTTCCCAAAAAATATCTTTAACAAAGTATTTGAAATACTAATTTTGATCGGGAAGATGATGTCGATATTTTTAGAAAATGTTGATCAAAGAAGTAAATTCTTCCTCTTGCCTCCATGTGCCAAAATGATTTCAAACATACGATGCACATGTTGAGGGGGAGCGTTTTCTGAAATATCAAAAAAAATTCAGGTACAAAATGCTTTGATAATGTATCACAAGTACCTGAATTGATTTTCAAATGGTTTTCAATTGGTTCCAATGGCAGAAGAACAATACCAAAAAGACCGACCAAATTTACTTTATGTATGGAGATATAAGGATGGTTAGGTTAGGTATTCGTTCCCACGATACCGCCAGAGCCGGAGAGATCTACCCAGGGACAATCCACTAGATAGTGTAGAAGTCCTTAGGTATGATGTAAAAAGGAGATAAATGAGAAATGGGAAGAGTGCCGACTGAGTCTGAGCTAATACTGGAATAAACCCAACAAGGTTCTAGTTATGAAGTCTCGGTAAGCACTGAAGGGGTTGAAGAATGAAAAAGAAATGAAATGAGAAAAGGGTGAAAATAAATAGCCCTCCAACAATTCAACCATTAGGGCAGAAACCGGGTTCAACTCATATGCTACTGGTCGTTACTAAGGTAACACTGGTATTGAAGACAATACGTCAACTTCCCAAGCTACTCAAGTTCCTCTTAAAAGGACTTGTTTCATTCTTACGGGGAACCTACATTATCTATCGACTTTCTCTTAGAGATTGTTGATATTGAAGAAGGAGACCCTCTCCCTAGTCTCCGGCATAGGAACCAAATGTGCACTATTGAGTCTAGAGCCACGAGATCATCAATAAATCTCTCTAGGCACAATCAATGAAGATTCTCTGTTTCACACAATGTGGAAAGTGAGATTATATCTTAAGAGTCCTACGCATTATCCTTGTGGTATTGCCAGAACATCTGAGTGATATGTAAAATATTCACTATGAAGATGGAAATCCTTCTAGAGCCAACATCAAACAAGCTCTTGGTAGGTAACATGTGAGATATATCTAATAGATCAAACTTGTTACAACTGGATTGAAACAATGGGGCGATTCATTATTGAATCAACCTTGGTCCAGGAAATGGATTGACGGATACCTTTGAAAAACCGGTCGTTGTGCTTAAAATTATTTTCTCTAGCACATCGACTGTGTATTAATATTTCAAAATAAAAGGTGTTTATGATTGATAATTGATTTTCCTTAAAACCTTCGTTGTATTGCAAAAACACTTTATATTGAGCAGTACACGATTGTTTTTCAAATCTCTTTTCATCAATCAGTGAATCTCAATTCGCTGGTTCACTCACTCCGTGTTGTCTTCTTTGAGACGTTCCGGTTTGAGAACGGCTAGAGTAGCTGCGAAATCCTGTCAAGGAGATTCTTCAGAATTATACCTGATCACAGGCAGTACTTGTACTGATCAACGGGAACCGTCGGCCGTGTACCTCAATTCAACGAAAGTGATCAAAGACACTTTCATGCACTTTATTGCTAAATGTTGTATGCAGGTACACCCAACGTTTGCGGCTGATCAGAATTGAGAGGTCAATCCATAGCCGCATGCTCACACAACACATTCATCTCTAAAGAAATCATGATAAACGCATCAACGACTCTGATATTTTTCACTCCATGCTTCTGCTACGCTACTGCAAATATCACAAATCAACTAAATCTTCCGCTACTCTGATGTGAAGAAATCATGATCCAAAATGTGAGCATGTCGGTCCAATGTCACAACATCACATAATGTCAACACTACAAAGGAAGAGTCAGAGATTTATGGAAGCTGATGATCTCAAAGCTGGCTCAAAACTCATCATTATGTGGATCAGTTAAAGACCTCCACTTGGATTAACCAAACATGCAAAACATGAAGAATAAAAGACTACGGGCTACAGAGCAAAGAACTTAAACAAGAATGAAAGAACAATCTTAATGAAATATCTGTTTGTATTCAATGTAATTTGAGGTGACCTCCCTTAGGGGGAGATTGTTAGGATTTAGAAAATCCAGTTGTTAAAGTGTCGGTCACCTCAAGTATATGTAATCGTTAGAAAGCTCGTAGTCGTAGTTATTTAACGTTAGTTAGTATTTAGTTAAGTAACACCGTGGAGGACGGACGGGTATTTACCCACTGTATGCCTGATCCACAGCCCGTAGGAGGCGTATTGTGTAAGATACTATAAATACCCTCTACCCCCAAGATAGAGGGTTGGAGCTCATAATAAGATTTTTCTTTCTCTCACTAAGTGATAAGGTTTTAAAAGGTACCATTTTGAGAGGTCGTTTTAGCCCTTATTTGATCACTTTTGTATCCGTTATTGCTTAATTTCGTTCCTTTTCACTTTTTAGGTCTCTTGAAGGCAAAATGCTGGAATGGCACTTATTTGGACGAAAAGGCGCGTATATACGAAGAAAATGGCCAAAGTCAAGAATCGAGCCACTCAGACTGCTGGTACTGAAGGGACGGCGTCAGGTGTTAACTGCGACGCCGTCGCATCACTTTTGTGACGGCTCAGAAGCCAAATTGCTCATTTACAAGTGACGGCGTCAGGTTTTAAAGAGTAGGGCGTCGCAACTCAGACGGCCTAGATGTGACCCAGACGGCGTCAGAAGCTGAAGAGGACGGCGTCACGGACATAAGGTGACGCCGTCGCAAGGTTAACGTGGCCAAGACGAAACCCTAATGACGGCGACACGACGGCGTCACGAAACATAAGGTGACGCCGTCGCATATGTAATCTTATATATAGAATCCGAATTTTTCAGTTTTAGAGAGAGTCTTTTGGAGTGAAAACCTAAAACCGAACCTAAGGTGTCTTGTACAGTATTTTAGGGTTTTAAACCCTATCTTACATCAAGATAAGTATTTACTTAATTAATTCAATTATGTCTTTGATTATTTGTGTGTATGCTTGCATGTTCTCCATGTCCGGCTAATTTATTTGTGTGTTTGCTTAGGAAGTATGAAACTTAATTATTGAATATTGATTGGTTGTTTCTTATCTTAGTTGATTAATGATCTAGTAATGCAATAGGTCATTCGTTGTGTACTTAATGCTTGATTCATCTTTGTGAACCTTAGAATATGATTACCTAAGTAGTTGTAGGCTAAATTATCCAAAGAGTGCCTTAGAGTAAGAGTTTATCATCCCTAGTGGGTTTTGTAGACGAGAATCTTTGGTAAGTTCAAAGAGTTAGGGAGAAACGCATACCCTACAACTTTAGACACACAACGCAACTAAGAATAAGGACGTGACAACTCAACCATCAATAGGAGATAATTAAGGAGTAGTATAACCTAAGTAAACACATCTTTAAACTATCATACGAGCACACATTAATTAGACATAGACTCCCACAACCTTAGTTTAGATAATTAGATAATAGTAGAGTAATCGGTAGAAATACCAACCCCCCAAATCCAATACCCGAAATTCGTACCTTTCCATTTCATAAAATATAAAAATACAAAAAAATAATCTTCCTCAACCCCAACCTTAGCGTAGTAACTTCTCACTAGCATTCCTATTCCCCTAGAGAACGATATCAATACTCGGGGCTTACCCTAATTACTACACTACAACGATTAGGTTCACTGCCTAGGGTGTTATAAAACTTGCTCGAAGAAAAGGAAGTTTCCTTGACCCCGAACGACGCGTGTAGCGTTATCAAGTTTTTGGCGCCGCTGCCGGGGAATTGAATAGCTAGTTAGTAGTCCACCTCGTTTAGGTTCTTTGCTTGTTTCCTATCAAGTAAATTTTTATCATTTTTAGCTTTCTCTTAGTCTATCCCCCTTCTTCGTGACCTTTGTTCGTAACACCCATCACTTTTCATCATGGAGGATGATAACCAACCACCACTCATCAACCCACCACCAAATGACCCGCCAAGAGCCCGTACTCTTGGTGAATACACAAGACCAAGCCACCTAGGCTATAGGAACACCATTGAGCTTCCCGACCAAGCCCAAACTACGGCCCTGCGATCCGACACCATCCGGTTGGTGCAAAACGGATGTGCATTCCATGGACTTCGTTCCGAAGATCCGAATCAGCATCTGAGGGATTTCCTCAAAATTGTCGATTCCATCGACCTTGATGCTACTACTCGGGAGACCACGCGCCTGCGTCTCTTCCAATTCCCTCTACGGGACCAAGCTAGCAATTGGCTTGAGCAACTTCCCGCCGGCTCCATCTCAAGTTGGGATGATCTTACCTCTCGCTTCCTTGCTCAATTTTTCCCACCGGGGAGAACCACTAAGCTTAGGAATGACATCTTGATGTTCCAACAACGTCAAGGTGAATCTCTCTACGAAGCATGGACCCGATTCAAGGACTTACTTCATAAAGTCCCTCATCACGGCATTGATCTTTGGCTCCAAGTCCAAATCTTTTATGATCATGTCAACTTCCCCACTAAGCGATCCATTGACCAAGCGGCCGGTGGAAAACTTAGTGATCTCACCGCGGAAGAATCATGGGGTATAATAGAGGACCTTGCCCTCTACGATAATGAAAGTTGGGACGACCCCCGTGAGCTACCCAAAACCGTTAAGGCGATCTCCTTGCCTTCCATCAACTCACAACCTTCCGACCGTAGGATGATTGAACTTGAAGATCAAGTTAGATTCCTCATGAGTTCCTACAAAAATCCTAAGTCCTCACGACAAGTGAATCAAATCACTCTACCTTGTGAGTTATGCAGTGGTCCCGTGACACTCGTGATTGCACAAGGCTCCCCGAACAAGCTTTTGCGGACTACGCCTCCATACGTACCGACGGAGCGGGAGAGAAGTGGTACACTTTCAAACCCGAACAAAGCAACTTAGGAAACTCGTACAACCCCTCATGGAGAAATCACCCTAACCTTAAGTGGAACCAAAACTCAAGCACACCCCAAAGCTCATCTAGTTCGCCCACTAGGTTCAATTCTTTTAATACCGGGAACCCCGCTAATCTTGAGGCAATTGCATCTAGATTTTTTTCATCCTAAGAGACTCGATTGAATAAGCTTGAAGCCGATTTTAAGCAAAAACAAAGCGAGATGACAACCAAGCTTGATGCCCTCTTAAAAGCCTTCAATGAACGGGAAATTGGAGCACTCCCAAGTGATACCATAAAGAACCCAAAAGTGAATTCGATTGCGTCGACTTCATGTTCTAGTTCACCATGGGAGAGAGCACATCCATGCCCCTCGCACCCGACGGTTCACTCGGTAAATGCTATCAAAAAGGGTTCCAAGCCATCCAAGAGGTACCAAGGCCCGACACCTTTGGTAGAGCCTACTCTTGAGAAACCCGTCAGCCAGAAATCCAAACCTAGCTTAGAGGAGGAGTACAAGGAACTCCATCAAGAAAAACCGATTCTTGAAGTCTTAGCTCATGCACCTTATTATAATGCTTTAAAAGAAAAATATGAGTTAGAACTTAGGCTTGGAAAACATGGGTCCGCTTTTGTGCGAAACAACTTACCTAAGAAGTTAGACGATCCCGGGCTATTCACTCTTTCGTGTAGGCTTGGAACTTCCAAACCACTCGACGCTCTAGCCGATTTAGGATCATGCATCAATCTTGTTCCGTTGTCCCTCTATAGAAGCCCTAACTTAGGTAAAATAGAACCAACGGAAACCATCTTAGGTCTAGCGGACGGTAGTGTGGCACGTCCGGTAGGAATAATAAAGGACATGGTAGTACACGTAGGAGAGTTGACTCTTTTGGCCGACTTTCATGTGCTAGACATGAATAAGGACCCGACATGCCCATTACTAGTTGGAAGAGGATTTTTAGCTACCGCTAGTGCCATCATCGATTGTAAGATGTCCAAAATAGTGGTAGGAGAAGGGAGTGCTAGATCCGTTTACGATGTCAAAAAGCATACATACTACAAGGATGAGGAAATCCCACAAGAGATTAGGTTGGATAGAGAGCCTTCTAGATATGGACCTTGGATTGATAAGAACATCATAGGCCCCCAAAGACCTTTTTACCTAGATAAAGCCTTCGCTAGTAAAGCAACTTTCCAAGAAAAAGAAATGGCTAGGGACATGGAAGTGAACCCGTTCGAGGACACCTTAGTATTTAGGAAGATGACCCAGTTCCTAGGAAGCTTGCCCGTTAACCTTGTCATGAATAAGTGGAAAGTTGAGAAATCTGAACACAAGTGGGATTGGGATAGACCGCCTAGTGATGGCAATGGAGAGTGGCACATTAGGATACAAATCTATGATCCCGATGGGGAGAAGTTTGAAAAGACATATTTAACCGAACGTACTACTAGGAACTTGAATGATAATTTTGATCCTTACGACATTGTTGAGGATAGACTTACTTATATCGGTACGTAGGAGCACGACTATGAGTCTAGCTACAAGACTCTTAAATAAAGAAAAGCGCTTCGTGGGAGGCAACCCATGCTTAATTGTTTGCTTGTTAGTGTCATATATCTTTTATTAATTGTTTATCCTCATGTTTAAATTTGTAAAAATGCTTTATTTTGTTTTTAACCTCGTCTTAATTGCATATAAAGGTATTTTACATAAGGGATAAGTGTAGGGAGGATTACACACGTTTTCAAAAGAAACGTAAACATGAGAATAACAATTAACTAAAATATATTTATGTTTGTTTGTTCGAGTCAAATGCTTGTATCGAGTCATAATGGATGTTTTTGCAGAAATTTTTCCAGATTCTAAAGATATAAATTTTCCAGAATTTTTTCTAGAAAATCGCAGACCAGTTTTTGTCAGGATAACCTGACGGCGTCAGGATTGCAACCTGACGGCGTCAGGAAGGAGTAAAAACATCAGATTACTTTTTTCTCGTTTTCTAAGCTACTTGTAAATTTTTGGAATTTTCCAGGTCTTAATTTTCTTAGAAATTTTGTAAACATCCATTCCACAAGCATTATATCCTAGTTTAAATCGAGACTTATATATATTATTACCGCCGATTTTACGCGAAGGTTTCGTTTGTTTTCTTCAAGTGTGCAGGTTTATTTTGTCAAGAAGAAGTTACATAAGATTGGAAGGAGCTTTTCACGCAATAATTCTTCTTGAAAAGGATTTAACCACCACTTTACACGGATCCTACCGAGCTAATCAGGGGAGTATTAATTTCTTTCGTTTTTACTTACCTTCCATTATCATAACTTTGATACTTTCGGGGAACATTGGGGATAATGTTCAGTTTAAGTGTAGGGAGGGAAAATAAAACGGGAACTTTGAAACTATGCTTATCCTTGATTATTTGCTTTGTCCAATTGTGATTGTGTAATAAACCATGAGAAAATGTCGGTTAGGGTAATTTTGGCACCAAATTTAAAATTTTTCATGACATATAGGAGTGGGCCATTAGTCTTAACAAAAGCGTCTCATGGATAGGAAGTTGCATGACTAGCACAAAACCCTTTACCACTTAAATTCCACCCAAAATGTGAGGATCGCCCTTAGATTAGTAGGAATTAAAGCATTCATCTTTAATGCTTAGAGTGTGAACCGGTAGTATAATAGATTCTAGAACTTGTTTTGTGATGCATTCCGAGATCGCAAGTGAGGCTACACTTGTGTAGTTAGGAATAACTAAATGATAAGAGGCATTAGGATAACCCTTGTTTGATACCCGTAATATAATTACTTCTTCCACATCGGTTGAGTAATTCCCCCACACCTTTGCGTTGTACTCATCTTTAGTACACGATACCCCTAGTTAACCCCTCAGAGCCTATCCTTTTCGCGGTTCTCGTGATGTTTCGGTTTTTCCGGAATATCAATGAAGAGCATTGTTTACACCCCACCCCCAAATATACACCCAAATCGCCTTAGCCTACCTTGTATGCACTCACTTTTAGTGCATTATTGTTATCACCATAAACCCTTAGTTCAATTATCTGGTTGCTTGCATGAGTTGCTAAGTCGAGTCATATCCTTTGTATACAGTTTTGGGACAATTGGGATTCATGGGAAAAGTTAAAGTTTATGAAATGACGGGAAGGGAACGTTAAATTCAAATTCCCTTTGTTTGCGTAATAATGTACCCCAAGTGTTTTGATCTTTTCAATTCGGGTCAAATTAGTGTTAGAATAATAAAAACTCAAGTGTAGGGATGTGCCTATAAATCCCTATCATTTTGATGTTACCGTAGAGGATGGTAGAGTAAAAGTGTATGTAAAAAAAAAAAAAAAAAAAAAAAAAAAAAAAAAAAAAATCGAAAAAAAATAGAAAAAGAGAAAAAGAAAAAAAAAATATAGAGTGTAAAAAAAATACGGGCTACCATCCTACATCTATATTTTAAATTTATGTTTGTTTATTTCCGTTACCTAGAGTTTTAGAGTGTCGAGTCTTGGCTTAGCAACGCCATTCTTCGTATGCATTTAACATAAAGATTTTTGACTTGCCACCATTAAAAAACCTATCCCACCAAACCCTTTGTTTCCCTACCGTAAGCCTAACATTACAACCCTTTAAAAGACCTCTTTGATAGTCTTTCCTAGGTGCTTACGCCAAAGCGATGGAGGTTTGATCTATTCTCAAGCCTATGGTAATCTATGTACTAGGACTGGTTAATGAGTGTTTATCTTCCATTTCCTATTTGTTATATTTCATATATACACCCGAGAGAGATGTGAGTACCCAAACACCCCATGTGAGGTGCTAGTATGTAATTTCCGTGCTTGCTATGACTTTTGCGGGGCTTATATGTGTTGTGGACCGTTTTGAATTAATGCTTCATGACCCCTAACTTATAAATTAATTGGCTAAAAGCACATTTGCTTGATGACAAGCAAATAACAAGTGTAGGGATATTTGATAAGGTTTTAAAAGGTACCATTTTGAGAGGTCGTTTTAGCCCTTATTTGATCACTTTTGTATCCGTTATTGCTTAATTTCGTTCCTTTTCACTTTTTAGGTCTCTTGAAGGCAAAATGCTGGAATGGCACTTATTTGGACGAAAAGGCGCGAATATACGAAGAAAATGGCCAAAGTCAAGAATCGAGCCACTCAGACTGCTGGAACTGAAGGGGACGGCGTCAGGTGTTAACTGCGACGCCGTCGCATCACTTTTGTGACGGCTCAGTAGCCAAATTGCTCATTTACAAGTGACGGCGTCAGGTTTTAAAGAGTAGGGCGTCGCAACTCAGACGGCCTAGATGTGACCCAGACGGCGTCAGAAGCTGAAGAGGACGGCGTCACGGACATAAGGTGATGCCGTCGCAAGGTTAACGTGGCCAAGACGAAACCCTAATGACGGCGACACGACGGCGTCACGAAACATAAGGTGACGCCGTCGCATATGTAATCTTATATATAGAATCCGAATTTTTCAGTTTTAGAGAGAGTCTTTTGGAGTGAAAACCTAAAACCGAACCTAAGGTGTCTTGTACAGTATTTTAGGGTTTTAAACCCTATCTTACATCAAGATAAGTATTTACTTCATTAATTCAATTATGTCTTTGATTATTTGTGTGTATGCTTGCATGTTCTCCATGTCCGGCTAATTTATTTGTGTGTTTGCTTAGGAAGTATGAAACTTAATTATTGAATATTGATTGGTTGTTTCTTATCTTAGTTGATTAATGATCTAGTAATGCAATAGGTCATTCGTTGTGTACTTAATGCTTGATTCATCTTTGTGAACCTTAGAATATGATTACCTGAGTAGTTGTAGGCTAAATTATCCAAAGAGTGCCTTAGAGTAAGAGTTTATCATCCCTAGTGGGTTTTGTAGACGAGATCCTTTGGTAAGTTCAAAGAGTTAGGGAGAAACGCATACCCTACAACTTTAGACACACAACGCAACTAAGAATAAGGACGTGATAACTCAACCATCAATAGGAGATAATTAAGGAGTAGTATAACCTAAGTAAACACATCTTTAAACTATCATACGAGCACACATTAATTAGACATAGACTCCCACAACCTTAGTTTAGATAATTAGATAATAGTAGAGTAATCGGTAGAAATACCAACCCCCCAAATCCAATACCCGAGATTCGTACCTTTCCATTTCATAAAATATAAAAATACAAAAAAATAATCTTCCTCAACCCCAACCTTAGCGTAGTAACTTCTCACTAGCATTCCTATTCCCCTAGAGAACGATATCAATACCCGTGGCTTACCCTAATTACTACACTACAACGATTAGGTTCACTGCCTAGGGTGTTATAAAACTTGCTTGAAGAAAAGGAAGTTTCCTTGACCCCGAACGACGCGTGTAGCGTTATCACTAAGCTTCCTAAACCTCTTAACTTTCTCCCTCTAAACCCTAAGTCATACGCCCCATATACACTATGGTTTGATGTGTTTGTGAAATCCAATATGTTACATAAGTCAAAAGGCATTCACTTATCGGAACTAACCATAACTATGAAATAAGCAAATCCAAAGTTTATATTCTACAATGCTTAGTTTAAGTAGCTTATAAGCGCTTATTTATAAGCGAACGCTGAAGAAATAACTAACCTGAACACTAACCTAAGAAAATAAAAAAAACATTAACCGGATCAAGCGCAATAGAAACAACCTTAGCGCATCCTCTCAACTCCCATTTCGTCAACTGACCCTGCGAAAGTCATAAAACATCATTAAACGACTGACTTACAAGTTTCTCAAATAATAGCTTATTTCAAACTGCTTATCAAAAACAGCTTATGACACAAACATAAAATAACCCACTTTTTTTTACCTCGTAACTATCAAGTAACCAAACCCCATTAATAGAATTATATCCGCAACTGATTCAGCCCATTTCCACTCTAGGAAATCTCATAAGAAATTCACACATGCCAAATCAAAACACCAAACATTAAAAAAGTTTCAATCTTTTATATAAAAGCTCTAAAGGGCAATAATTTAAATTCAAATAATTAAGACCCAATTTATTTATAGTCATCAAATAATAGAACCCCAATTCCTTAAAAACTTTAAAAATATATATAATTAGATTTGTGGGGGAAGGTGTTTTAAACATCAACAAAACTTCACATATCAGATTTACTCAATGAAGGATAAAAAAATATATACAAAGAATAGAAAAACAAATAAGCTACGCATCTAAAATATGCAAAACCCAACACAAACAGTTAGTAAACACGTGAACATGAATAAAATGAATGTTGCATAACACAAAATAAAGGCCTATTAGGAACCTCAAGGATACTTCGCATCGAATACAGAACATTTCCATAGAGTGCACGCATATAGTGCCTATACGACGTAAATTCTCAATCTCTGATGACAGATAATTGACATAGATTTATCACATATAACGCACCTTAACAACTTATAAAAGCCATGTAAACGCATAATACATACCATAAGCAACCACAAACATCCACAAAATGTTTACCTCCCAACATATAAAAGCCTTTGCTAACCAAATTTCAATACCTTCAATCAAATTAGGAAGAGGTCACTCTAATTGGAGTTGACAAAAGATGAATCTCATAAAAAAATCTTTATAAACATGAATAAATTAAAACGTTCCCCAACAATTAACTTGAAGCTAAATATTTGGACTCACTTGGAATTTCTGATTTGTTGTTGTCCAGAGCTTTTGAAGTCCAACGATTTCATGGCCGATTTCGAATCTTAATTTTTTAGGGTTTATGCCTAGTTACTCCCCTGATCCGCGTAGATGCTGGTCTCTTCTGGATACAGATTTGGTGGGCGGTGGATTTTGTTTTCATCCGACAGATAAAAAGGAAATATATATTATGGAAGGGAAGGCGGTGGAACACTAAAACCAATTGAAGCAGACACCTACGCAGTTGCGTTGGAGGTTTAAAGCCAAAAATAATAACTGATAAAAAGGAAATATATTTTTTATAGGTGATCCGCATTTTTTATTCCACCGACTTCCCTTCCATAATATATATAGACAATAAAAAAAAGAAAATTTAATGTGCAAATATTCTATTTAAGTGGTTGAAAAAACAATTTAGTGAGAGAATAATTTATTTGAATGATTGAAAATTTTAGTGGTCTCACTTTTATTAAATCGTGTTATCTTTGTCTCACAGAGCGATTAATTGAAGGTAATATACTCAGTATATTTTTTATTGTCTTTTGATATTTTTCTTTTCAAATATGTTGCGTTTATATAAAAGTAGGTAGAAAACAAACAAGACGAACACGAACGGAGCCTTATTAATGTTTGTTTGTTTAATTTTAACCGAACAAATAAACGAACATGATCACTTAAACGAACAAATTTTCTTGTTCATGTTCGTTTATTAAGAAAATAAGGTTGTTTATGTTCGTTCATTAAGACACTAAACGAAAAAACATATATGAACGTAGAAAATTAACATAAAATCTACGAATTATACATAATACCGTGTTGTATATATTTTTTTTGTTTAAGATGACTTAAAAGTATACAGTACAGTAGTAAAAAGAGATGATAGACGAACATAAACAAATAAAGGAACATAAATGAACGTTAACGAACACATAATCGGACGTTCACAAAGATAAATGAACGAACAAGACTTTTGTTCATATCCGTTCATTTAACTAAACGAACGTAAAATATTATTCATGCTCGTTCATTTAATAAATAAACGAACATAAACGAACTTTTTACTGAACGCTTCATGAAATATTCACTAAACGTTCAGTTTTTTTACATCCCTATATAAGAGTAAACTACAAAATATATCATGTTGGTTTGTCAAATTTCAAAGTTTATATTCTTGTTAAAACAGTTTGGACATTTACATTCCTCCCTCAATAAATGTTAGACAATGAAGATATCCGCCCGCGCGTTTCGGCGGAGCGTTTGTATACTATAGTTATGCGGCCGTTTGAAGAGTAGCCTCCCTCTAAACACGTTACAATATTATTCTATGAACCGGAGGATTTGTCATTTTCTAACTTAAGATCAACTTTACTTTGTTAATTGATAACATCAAATAATCCTGATATTTTAGTGTCAATTTCCCCTAATATGCTCATCATTTGTATCATTTTACTTGAATATATTCTCTTATTTGTTTATATTTCGTTTTCAGGTAATAATGAGCATAGGAACGAAGAGATGCGAATTTGGAAGGTTTTTAATGCAAATCACAAAAGTATGCTGACCAGACAAGAGTTACGGCGTAAATCCATACTCTGCTTACGTCGTAACTAAGATTAACACTAGAAGACCAAAGTCAACGCTGACCAAGGTTACAGTGTAACTCCTACACAAGTTACGCCGTATATATATTTCCAAGACTTAGAATAAATTCGTAGGCAAAACATGTTACGACGTAACCACTTTCATGATTACGGCGTAAAGTGGTTAACGAAAGTTCCAAGTTCGTAACTTACCTTTAGTTACGTCGTAGTTCCATCACTATGGATAAGATCATCCTAGATTCAAAGGTTACGACGTAACTAACCCTAGAGGTTAAGCCGTAACTTAGTCGAGGCTATAAATACAAGCCCTAATTCCACATTTTTACAGATCCTCTCAACACACAACAACCAGAGATGATTAAAGGCTTCAAGAAGAACGATTTACAGCAGCATACAAGTCATTTCCAAGGGAGAATTCACGCTTATTATCACACAAGGTTTAGTATTTCATATTACATTTTTGTGTTTAAATTCATGTCTTCATTTATGATATTAAACATTGAATTTTCTGCATGCTTTAGTATGAGGGGATAAACACCTTTAGGTGTTAGCCTAGTTATGAAATTGTTATTGTTATGATGTAGTTTTCTCATTTTCATATCGCTTTATATGTATGCGTTCTTTGCTTATTTTGGGACACCCTTGTTTTGGTAGCTTGGAAGTTTGGGTAATATCTAGGAAGCTAGGAGAATTGACCATAGGTCCCTAGTGAATCAGGTTGCAAGTAGTGGTAAGAATTGAACATAGGACGATCACTATCTTGCGTGCGAATTATACTAAACGAGCACCTTCCAAATGGAAAAGCTTAAGAAGTTAGGGGGAACCTAAGATCCGACCGGCCGGGTTTCATTAAATAAGTCTTAAATCATAGCGGCACTTAATGACTCTTCCATTTCGTAAACTCGCGAACTCTTGTAATCATTAGGTTACGGAATAGGTAGTTATGGAAGATAGGACTAGACGAATTGACCCACTGAGTCTAGTGACTTTAATCCCCATGTGCAGTGATATAAAACATTAACTAGAAAACGTAATCATAGCTTAACAAGATTAGTAACTAGGCTAGCACATTTCTCCCTGTTGATTATCTTTTCACGTTTAATTGCATTCATTTTTATTTCATTTCTTTAGTTTATAATCATTCAATATAAAACCCCTTTAAAACCAGTGATACTAGAACTTAAATTAGATCCACACGCATAGCTCTTGGGACGACCTTGGCTTTACTGATTACTACACTACACACGACAGGGTACACTGCCCGTTAGTGCATTAGGTAGACCTTAGGTAGACGAGACTTTATAAATATTAAAACCTGGTCAGAAATCCTGCATCAAGTTTTTGGCGCCGCTTTAAGTTTTAGATTTTTGTTTAAATTTTCTTTATCTTACGATTTATTTTCAAGTTTCAGGTACCATGGGTGAAGTTGACATCGATACACTTACCCTCGATGAATACCTCGCATTGACGCGAGAAGAGCAAGTGGGAGCACTAAACAAGGGGGAGCGTTTGCATCGTCGATTTCTTTCATCTCAACGCATCGACGACACCTTTTTGAGTTTACAAAAAGGGGGAGAAGTGAAACGAAACTCATTTAAAAACTTATTAAAATGTATTTTTACCTAAAATGATTTTATGTTTTGTAATCATCAAAAAAGGGGAGATTGTTAATACAAATAATATCAAAAATGTTGTTTGCATTATCCGATCTCTTTATATTTTGATAATCACAAAACGTAAGAAAACGTTACGTAAAAGTACATTTGATAAGTCTTTAAATGAGAAAACTCGTTTCGACTACGATATCACTTAAGGTATGTACAAACAACTTACCGACATTGTTAAGTCGTCATAGAATTTATTTTGTTCTTAAAACTCACATTTTTATAAAAGTGACAAAAGTTTTTATAAATAAACTTTACAAATTATTTTGTAAATTAAAGAAATGTTTTATTCATCAGAAAATATTTGAATTTAAATTTTCCCGCCCAAATCAGATATATTTTCACCAGATAAGCATTTCCTCACTAAAAGACAAAAACTGGAGCGGAGTCTATGGGACGGTCCCTTATATATATGGGACCGTCTAGCTTTATGGACCGTCCCCCGCTCCTCTTGATGACTATAAATACTGCACTATTCCACAGAAAAATTAACCTCTTGAGCACTAAAATTTTCTGTCTTCTCAAATCTTTCAAATCTCTCATCTTTGATCATATTAACATTTTGGTAATTATTTATAAGTGATGACATTCATCTTCGCTCAAAGTGCAAGAGAAGAAGACTCGTATTCGTCAAGAAATGAAGTGTTGGAGTCTAGTCATTCACCTCGTAACCATTGTTACGTTTCTCTCCTCAATCTATTTTCTTAATATCTCCATTCTTGTATATTGGTAG
This sequence comes from Chrysanthemum seticuspe, assembly GCA_019973895.1. Classification (NCBI taxonomy): domain Eukaryota; kingdom Viridiplantae; phylum Streptophyta; class Magnoliopsida; order Asterales; family Asteraceae; genus Chrysanthemum; species Chrysanthemum seticuspe. Next base: position 56,367,755 of record BPTQ01000002.1, read on the forward strand.
ATTCGACTTGTGTAAGTCGTGAGTTGTTGTGTAATACGTAGATTTGGACGGTGGGTACGTCCTAGGGTGATTGTAGATTGGATGGTGTGTATGTCCATGTAGTATTGTGTTTAGTGTGGTGTATATTGGTTCTAGCTAGGATTAGAACTCGGAATTCCACTTAGTGCTAATTGGTGTAAGTGTTGGTGTATGGTTTTCTCCGCCTAAAGGGAGCTTGTTGACATGGTGGTCGTGAACTCTCGAGTGAGATACTCAAGGAGTGGAGTAGGGCAAAGATAGAACTTCGTAGCCAAACCACTATAAATCTATGTGTCTTGGTTTGATCGTTTCTTTTCTTCGCTCCTTTACATTACTTTCTTCTTAATTATTGTTTATATTCATTGTGTTCATATATTATTGTGTTTATATCGCATAAAGTTCGAATCTAAAAGTCATTAAAACAAACTTGTAAAAGATTTTAAAACATAAAATACAAACAGTGAAACTATTCTACCCCCCCCCCCCTTTCTAGTTTCTACAAAGCAATGTGTCAACAAGCTCCTTCAACCGGTGGAGAAACCTTACAACGTCGCTTACACTTTTTCTGGTACAAAGCTAAATACCGGGTTCTTAACACAAACGGAAGAACCAATCCAATTACAACTATCATAACTAACTGTATGAATACAAGAAGACGTATCAACAACAAGAACAACTCAGTGGTATTGAGGTGATGAAGAAGCCGAGCAAACTCTTCTCTTGAAGAATGGATGACTCTTATTCAAGAAATGTGATCTCGTCTTTGAGATAAGAACCTTGAAAAACACAAGAGAAAGAAAGCTACAAGAATGATCCTTGGATCAGAGGTTAGAGAGATATAATAATGAGAGAAGAAGTATATTAGAATGAGTGAGAAATAAGGAAGAAATGACTCACTATTTATAGTCCATACACAAGGATCTGACGAATCCTTTGAAAAAAGGATCCGGCCAGTGTCAAACCAGGGATCTGGTACAATGGGTAAACCAGTCTAAATTTTAGGTTACAAACCGGGTTGTTAAAACGTTAGACCTTGATAGATCTTGAGCACTCGCAGATCGTTAGTATTGCTTATGTAATCACAAACAAACTAATAGACAATCTCTACGACTTATATTCTTTAGCGGAAATCAAATATAAGTACAAACACAAATAAATAAGAACTCGTTGATCCTCTATGGATCTTTATATTACTAAAACTTTGTTTTTCAACTCGTTACATTCATCATACTATTGTGTTCCTTTTATAGATAAGGAACCCTAACTTGTTTCCTAAGAAACGTATAAACATAAAACTAAATAAGATATACACAATAACTTCCTAATAAAGCTCATGCATATCCTAACTAACTATGGAAAATACGGAATAACTATTTCCGCAGAAACAAACTACGCTCTATATAACTTCAGCAGATTTTGTTCTTCAGCATATTCCTTGAACTTCAGCAGAATCCTTTCGGTAGAAACTTCAGCAGAATTCTAACTTAGTAGAAATACCAACAATCCTCCCCTAAACTGGAATTTGACTTGGTTAAGTTCCAGTTTCTTGATAGATCTTCAACGCTTCAGAGGATTGTTCACAAACATCAGCAACAAAGAAACAAAACAAGGACACCTCAATGATGACAAATCTTTAAATCTCCAGTTCTTTGCAGCTACAAATGACATAATGTACATCAAACCAGTTTAGTTTCATACTATTCTCATCACATCCAGGTGTGTTAACTCCTGTGAGAGGTGAATCATTGAAAATAATGGATTTGATATCTCTTTACCAATAGCCATCACTACTGGAGTAGCCAAATTTTTAAGTTCGAACACTATGGTACACTGATAACCATCTGATTTATTAGCAAATCAGCAACCATATAAATGGATTTGAAATGTCTTTACCTGTAGCCGTTTTCTCAGGACTAGTCAATTCTTAGGATTGGTGAACTGATTACCAAATATGGTATTCCACTGCCTTTACCACAAGCCATATACATGTGGGCTAGTCAATTCTTGGATTCCAAACAGGAATAAACCATGGTGAATTGATGACCATACAACTCTCAGCAATTAAGCATGGGTGGTTGCAAACCCTATGATTTTGAACAAACCATTACAGCTATCAACAGATTTGATGTATCTTTACCAAAGCTGTACCCTTTGGACTAGCCAACTCTTTGATATACACAATGCACATCTGGTGTGTTAAAAACCATCAATAGTATACAACAATCCTGCAATAAAAGTTAGACAAACCAAAAATATACAATTTTTTTTAAACTAATAAAGAAATAACACAAAACAAATATATTACAAACTATACACAATACCAGAATCAAGATGAAGCTTTATGTTGCAGAAGTTGAGTCTTAATGATTCCAACACATTGTTCAGCATGCAACTTATCATTACCAACTGGATCTGGAGGAACTTCCAACTTCTGTCTAAGCATTCTTTCCATCAGCCTCATAGGCAAGGGATAAATCTTATCAGCAAACATACAAACAGTAATCCCACCCTTTGTCTCCACCACATGCACACAAGGCAAAGGATAAAATCTCCAAGTCTCAACCTGCCATTGATGTGAATTCTTCCAAATATGATACCCTTTACCATTTGGAGATTGAGAATCAAACAACACTTGAATATCACCCAACAAAAATAAAACAGAACCCTGTGGTGAATGAATATCATAATGCTTAGTAACAATACCATACAGAGTATTCAAATCTTGCCTATCCACCAGATGAAGTATTTCCTTCAAGAAGTTAAACTTCATAGTAGTATAATCCAGAAGATAAATAGTATTAATCTCCCCATCAGTCAATGTCCAATTAATCAATACATCATGAGATCCTTCAGGAAAAATAGCAACAGATCCTTCTTGAATAAAATTTGAATCAGCACCTTTTAGATCCAAAGAACTGCCTCTGAGAGACTTATGAATCCTAGACGTGTATGTCCCATCTGATCTCACAGATCGCCTTAGAGTAGTGTGACTTCTTTTAGACATTCTTTTCATCCTCCTACCAGGTATATAAATCCCCATAGATGATACAGCTTCAGATGTGTCAGGAACTTCTTTAGCTTGAGTGGAAGAAGTAGAAGAAGACTTAACTGGAACAATACCTCTCAATTCATACATTCTCTCAAGTATCACTCTGGCCTTCTTAGCTTTAGCAGCTGCTCTTTCAGCTTTCTTACCCATCTCTTCTCCTTCTATATCAACAAATGTCACAAAAGGCAATGGTTCAGAAGAAACAATATGAGGTTCAGCAGATTGAACCTTTTCAGCTGAAGGTATAGTTGTAGTAGATACTTCAGAAGTAATAACAGGAGAATCCATCCTTGGAGTAACATCATCAAAATTATCTACAATCTCAACTGTTTTAGGCCTCTTCGCCTGTGGAACATCTGAATTAACAGCACTTCTCTTTTTAGAAGATGATGCAGTCTACTTCATAATCCTTTGATACATTCTATGCAACTCATCATCAGGTAAATTCCAGACTTGCCTTTTCTTCAAACCATAATTAAAGAGAGCAGAACTCTGATAAAGTACAATAGTTCTCATGTATGCTTTCTTCTGAGCTTCAGTAGGTGGTTTTTCCCTTGTTGCTTTATTCTTTTGAGCAACAAGAGCTTTCTTGTTGTCAGTTGCCTCTTGTTTTCGTTTTCATCCAAGATTGACCATTTGTGCAACAAAATTCTCACTATCAAAGTCAACACCTAATATACTCTGAGCAAGTGTAGGATTTGAAACAGCTTGCTGAGTATAAACATCCCATTGTGCACCAGGAATCTGAGTACACAAGTCATCCAGTTCTCTTCGTCTCTCAGGAGTCAAATTTGAAGTAGACTCAGCTGTAAGCTTTTTAGCCAATTCATCACTTTTCTTCAACGCTGCACACTCAGCTAACATTCTTTCTTGTTCTTTCATCTCTTGTGCACTTACCAGATCTGGACCAAGCTCATCTTCAACCATTTCTTCTTTCTCTTTATCAGCAGATATGTGAACACCATCAACTGAAGAAGTATCACAAATAGGAACTTCAGAAGAAACATCCAAATTCGCATCAGAAGAAACATGTTGAGACAGATCTTCAACAGGTGTGGAAAATACATCAGCTACTGGATCCACAACAAAACTTCTTCCAGCATAAAAAACTGCAGAATGATCTGCTGAAGGTGTAGAAGCAGGTTGTGCTTGCACAGATGAAGCTTGACCAACTTTAAGAGAAATATCCATCATAGGAGTATCAGCAACAATATGCTCTTCAGTAGTTGCAACATCCTCACTTTGCAATGTATCCTTGCTCAAAGATTTCCTTTTCCTCCTTCTAGCACACAAAATTGGCTCCTTTTGCTTTACTGATTTAGTAACCATGGGAGTAGATTGTTGAGCCACATTAGCCAAAATATCCAGTGACTTAAATTGAGAATCCACTTCCTCCTCATCAGAAGACACATCTAGCTTCCTTTTTCTATAATTCCTAAGTTGTTCCTCCAAACTCTTAACTTTACTCTTTAACTCCACAATCTCACCACCAAGTGAAGTTTTAGTCTCTGCAAGCTCCTTTTTGAGATCAGCAACCTCAGCCACATACATGTTCACTAGAGCATAGACAGATGTAAGTGTAATAGGGTCCTCAACTCCACCAGCAGATTGCTCAGTGGTAACTGGAGCTTCATTGGACCTTTCAGGAGAAACATGATCATGCTCAAAATTATCTGAACCTTCATTAAAAGGTTCCCGTAATGGACTAGGTGTGGGCAGTCTATTAACTTCATGCTCAACCTCATCAGAGGTAACATGAATAAGTGGTGGACTAGGACAAGATCTAGGTGAAGGTTGGTCAGGAGCAACATGAGATGCTTTAGCAGTATTGGAAGGGCCCTCATCCATAGCAACTGATGGATTACCATCAGCAGCAACAGTAGTAGAGGGTGGTGATCCAACAACATTCCCTTCATCAGCAGCCTCATTGCCTTGAGGCAACATAGCTGCTAGCAAAGGATGATGTTCCCCCTCATAATTAGTTTTCATAGAAGCAAACAGTTTAGAAGATAAAACTCCTATAGGACAAAAGGCTTGGGCTTGGGTAGTCATGTCCAAAATCATTGCAAAAACCTAGGGTACATCAAAAACTTAAACTTTTTCCTATGAATATTTTCAACCATATTATCAAAAATAAACCTAGAAAAATTATAAGTTAACCCCTGAGAAAGACAAACAATACCACAACCCAGTTGAGTAGAAAACTGGTCCCATCCTCCTGATTTATTGCTGATACATTGAAGTAAAGTATGTACCAAAAACCTCCACATAGGGCAAAGCTTATTCTTGAACCATATGTCAGTTCTTGTACCCTGATATCCAATCGCTCTCAGCCCAGTAAGTATCTCCACCGAATTAGAGTGATAGACCCCATTTGCATCATCCAAGCAAAGCTTTCTTCTGATCAACTCCTCTGTTACAACATGCTCTGTCCCGTCAACAATAGCAACAATCTATGTTTCATTCCGTTTCGAAGCAGATGCCCAAAATTGTGTAACTAATGATTCATATATCATAGTAGGAGAATGCGTTAAAGCATAATGAATCTTGGATCTCTTCAAGAACTCCACCATTGGTTCATACAAATCATCACCCTTAGCTTTTCCCAGAAAAGCTACCTTGTTATGATCTTTCTTCAATTGAAGCGCCATAAGAAATTGAGAGAATGAGTTACGTTTTAATCAACTGAAAGTGTGTTTATATCAAATGAAGTGGGAATCAGTTAATTTTAGACGAAGATATGCGAATAGGTTATAAGTAGAAGTTTCCCAAATTTTGGTCAAAATAAAGTTGTTGACCAAAGTGACGTGTAATGCAACTTTTACCAAATTTAAATTTCAACGTCAGTAGAAACAATGGTCATTCTTCCGAAGACTTTCAATCAGCAGAAACAAATCATGTATTCAAGAAGCTTCAGTAAATATCTTTTTACTGTTTCAGCCAACTCGCATTAAATCTCATTAAGCCTTGAACCCGTCTATAAAACAATCCCCAATACACACTTATCTCTCATCAATTTCCCCCAAATATCTTCAACAAACCCTAATTACTCCAAAAACCACAATCAACCATGAAAAACCAACCAGAGGTTATTGATCCAACCTCCTCTCCATCAGCATCATCATCTAGTGATGATTTCATTCAGTTTTTCCCATGTCCACATGACCCTCGACCTTTGAAATCCCCATTTCTCAGTTCTTCTGATGATGATAGTGTAGTGAATCCAAGTGCATCTTCTGATGACTCTAATGACTCCTACAAGGAGAGAACATCATACTCCCAACCTTCAGCACCTCAGCCTCAACAAAGGCCCCGTGCCGAAAGAGAGGTGGTGCTCGCTCTTCCTGCGCCATGGTTTGGTGCTTCATCACATATCGTATAAGGGAAAGGGATAAGGAAGATGGATTTATTGCTTTTTGGTGAAACCAGTAGATGAAGCACAAAGGAAATGTGTATTCATCTTCATCATCTATGGTTTCCTTAATCCATCCTTACCATTTTGATCCTTAGCTTCTTCGTCGTACTGGTCATGCATATCCAGCCACCGGGATAGAAGATATAGGCTTGACGATGATAGGAGCTAGTATAGGTTAAGTAGATCATGTATAGATATGATCATGTATATCCTTATGAAGTTGATTGTAAGCTGTAAGCTGTAAGCTGTAAGCTGTAAGCTGTTTCTTGAATGAATGAATGAATAATTAACTTCAGTACTTTTCTCTTCAGTAGAAACAAATAGCTCATTTCAGTACTTTTGTTTTAGAAGAAACAATCTTTTAAGCTTACTTGACCATTCTCCAATGAACCAAACTTGATAAACTTGAACTGAAAAATGCAATCTGCAAAACAAACACAAAGAAACACACAAACCAAACCAAACAAAACTCACAAAACATTAGCTGGTTAGTGTTAGCAAAAATAAACTAATATACAAAGTTTACAACATAAATCCTCCCCTGAGGCCTATGCCTGCCCTTAAACTTTGCAGTTAAGGGTTAAGCATTCCAATATGGACCACAAGGTGTTGAAACCTTGGTCCATCAAAAGCCTTTGTTAACAAATCTGCCACATTATCATCAATGTGAATTTTAACCACTTTTATCAAATGTTTTTCATATGCATCTCTTATAAAGTGGTGCCTGATTTCAATATGCTTAGTTCTACTGTGAAAAACTGGATTTTTAACAATGCATATGGTACTTTGATTATCAATAAAAATTGTTGTGTTCATGAAGTTATACCCATAATCCAACAATTGATTTTGTATCCAAAGAACCTGTCCACAGCAATTTGCAGCAGCAACATACTCTGCTTCAGTAGATGAGGTAGCCACAATAGTTTGTTTCTTGCACTGCCAAGAAATCAATCTCTTTCCAAGGAATTGGCAACCTCCAGTTGTGGATCTCCTATCCAGATTTGCACCAGCATAATCACTGTCACTATATGCTTCCAGCTTAAAAGGAGACTCTTTTGGGTACCAAAGGCCTAAATGGGGTTGGCCTTTCAAATACTTAAAGATCTCCTTGACTGCATTCAGATGGGAAGCAAGTGGAGTGACTTGATGTCTAGAGCAAGCACTCACAGCAAATGTAATATCAGGCCTAGAAGCTGTTAGATACATCAATGAACCAATCATAGATCTGTATAAATGAACATTCACAGGTAGATTTGGTTCATTATTTGTCTTTGACTTTGGAGCTTCATAAGGTGTTGTGGCAGTCCTGACACTCTCCATACCAAACTTCTTCAAGATGTCCCTCACATATTTGTCTTGACTCATAAAGATACCATCAGGTTTCTGCTGAACTTGAAGACCCAAAAAGAAAGTAAGCTCCCCCATAGCACTCATCTGAAACTCTCCCTTCATCAGCTCCTCAAACTCCCTGCACCAAGCTTCTTTAGTGGATCCAAATATGATATCATCCACATAAACTTGCACAAGAATAATGTCTGTGGAATTCTTCTTCAGGAAAAGTGTTTTATCAATAGAACCTCTTCTATAGCCATGCTTCAGCAAAAATGAAGAAAGCCTAGCATACCATGCTCTAGGTGCCTGACGTAGTCCATAAAGAGCTTTAACTACCTAATAAACATGATTTGGGTGATCTGGATCTTCAAATCCTTTAGGTTGAGTGATATAAACCTCCTCTTCTATTTCACAATACAGAAATGCACCTTTAACATCCATTTGATACACCATGAAACCCATGTAAGATGCATAGGCCAAGAAAATACGAATGGCCTCAACTCTAGCAACATGTGCAAACACTTCATCATAATCAATCCCCTCCTCTTGTCTGAACCCCTGAGCCACTAATCTTGCTTTGTTTTTAATCACAACACCCCTTGCATCTCTTTTATTTTTCAATATCCATTTTGTCCCAATTGCATACTTCCCTTCAGGTAGTGGGACTAAAATCCAAACCTGCTGATTTTGGAACTGTTGCATCTCTTCTTGCATTGCTTCAAGCCAACTTGAATCATCCAGGGCTTGAGTAACTGGTTGGCTCCACTTGAGAGAGAAAACAGGCAAACAGACAATGCTCAAAATCTGTATGATTGTCCCTTTGCTGGTTTGAGACATAAGAGATAAAAGCTACTTGACCATATTTAGAACTTGTTACAGTGCCCCTAGTTCTAACAGGTGCATTAGGATCACCAATAATATTGGACTGTGGATGAGTAATGTTTATCCTTTTAGTAGCAGTAGTGTTGACATCAATGGAGGTATCAAGATTAGTCACAGTTGGCTCAAAGTTACTATCATAGGAAGGTGAGGTGAAGACTCCAGATTTGGGTTGATGATTACCAAGATCTGAAGGTCTTGGAAAACGTGTATAAGGTTCCCCAAAGTCTGTGGACACTCTAGTAGAAATGGGAGTAGAAAAAGCATAACCTTCAGCAGAATGGGTGATGATAGGAGAAACAGGATCACTTTCAGCAGAAGTGTGATGTCCACTGATTGCTTCTCTTGCAACCTCCTCAGCATTCCTCTCAGCTTCTAGATTAGTTGTATACTCTTGTTTCTTAAGCCTAGCAAGGTCCTCTACATAGTTGGACTCATCTTCACTCTCATCAGTAGTAACTTTGGAAGTGTCACCTGAAAAATTATTAGGGGAAAAAGAAGGTACAATAATAGGATGTTCATCATCCTCAAACTCACTATCAGAATCAGCATTCATGGTAGCAGCACTGTCAGTAGGTGACTCTTGTGAACCTGCATTTTGGTTAGCCACATGTCTAGAATAACCCAAATAATCAGTTAAGTAATCAAGGTCAAAAGACCAAACATGACCTTGTCCTTGAACATTAGGCTTGTCTTCTAGAAATCTCAGGTTCAAAGTCTCCTCAATCTTCTTAGCATTCAAATTGTATACCCGATACGCCTTACTATGAGCCGAATACCCCACTATATATCCCTCATCAGCATTCTCATCAAATTTACCCAGTGGATCACTAGTATTCAAAATAGTCACTTGACATCCAAAAGGTTTAAGTTAGTGAATAGCAGGAACTTTCCCATAGAGAAGTTCATAAGGTGTCTTAAAATGAGGTCTAGTGATAGATACCCTGTTCAGAACATAACAAGCTGTGCCAACTGCTTCAGTCCAAAACATTGTGGGTAACTTAGAGTCTGCAAGCATAGATCTTGCTGCCTCTATAAGGGTCCTATTCTTTCGTTCAGCCACCCCATTTTGTTGAGGGGTTCTTGGAGTGCTATAGTCCCTTTTTATTCCTTTAGACTTACAGAGTTCTATCAATACTGAATTCTTGAACTCTGTCCCATTATCACACCTGATGCCCTTAACCTTTTTATTCAGCTGATTTTCAACAAGGGTAATAAACTCTCTTAAAACTTGAGATGTTTCATCTTTTGTTCTCAGAAAGAACACCCAACAAAACCTGCTAAATCCATCAGTGATTACCAGACAAAAGTATTTGTGATCAATACTGCGTACTTGAGTTGGACCAAAAAGATCCATGTGAAGCAACTGAAGAGGTTCTGAAATAAGGCTCACTGCATTAATTGCTTTGTAAGAGGCTCTGTGTTGCTTTCCTTTGTTGCAGGCAACACAGTTATGTTCATTGGTGAAAACCTTTGAAGGAAGTCCTTCAACAAGACCCATTTTAGATAGCTTGTTAATGGTCTTGAAGTTCACATGAGCCATCCTTCTATGCCACTTTGTAGACTCATCCAGGGATGCTTTAGCCACCAAACAAGTTAGGTCACCTTCTGGTTGAACATCATTCAAGTTGAATGTGTATAAATTGTGAATACGAGGAACTCTCAGCAAAATTGATGTATCTTCTGGAAGTTTGAAGTCTTTAGACAGCACAAGACATTCATCCTCAGAGAAGAGTACTTTGTTCTTTGTGTCACAGATTTGTGAGACTGAGAACAAGTTGAAGTGTTGTAGTTCCTTGACATAGTACACATTCTCAAAGTCCAGTTGAGGTGTTTTGATGGTCCCTTTCCCAGTGATTCTACCATCACTTCCACCAAAAGTCACATTGCCTCCTCCTTCTATGGGTACGAAATTATGCATCATATATCTGTTTCCTGACATACTTCTTGAGCAACCACTATCAACAATGCCAACTTCCTTGTGCTTAAGAGGATGATCCTACAACAACAACAAAAATATATACAAGAAATTAGTACACTATTGAGGCTCAAGTCATTACTGACTTGAACCTGCCTTGTGGATCTTTAGATTGAGGCCATGTAGATTTATAAGATCCACTATTGTTCTTGGGTTTCCATTGAAATTTAGGTCCCCTTTGTGTCCAAGAACAACCTGCTGAGGGCTTCACAGCAGTATCCCTATAACCCTTCCCATCATTCATTGAGTCAACATATCCAGGCCAATAACCATTTTTAAAATATGAACTTGTTGGTTGCACATATGGTCTAGCAACTAAGCTTCTCCAAGTAAAAGGAGGAGATGCATAGTTTGCTTGTGGAACATAAGGTGGTATAGCATTAACATTAGTCCACATTGGTCTAGATTTCCCAGCACATACACCCATTCTTTATTCATGAAAATCACAATCCTTAATTAAATGAAATTTACTTCCACACACAAAACATGTCTTCTGTTTAGAAAATTTATTCAAACCAAAAGATGTTCTATTACAAGCAGAAGTATTCAAACCAAAACCATGAAAAGAATTGTTTTTAACATAATTATTATTCAAAGAATGAAAAGACAAGTCTTCAGAGGAAACTGGCTTGGAAGAGGATTCCTTAGCAGTAACTCTAATAGGCTTGAAAGTAGGCTTGGGTGCAGGCTTGAGTGAGGTCTTGGGTAGGTCTGACTTATCACTTGAATCACAGCTGGCATAAGAATTAGACCCTTGATCAAAAAATTTGTCACTATCAGAGCAAGAGACAAAATCATTAGATGAAGAATCAGGGTCTGGCAAGTCTTTTGACTTTTTGCCATATAGATGATGTGATCCATCAAAGTCAACAGTAAGGGAAAGGTCAACAGGCATAGGTATTCCTCTAATAGATCCACGTACTGCATGTAAATCACCTTCTTTTACAATGTTAGCTAATCCTGCTGGTGTTGATTTACGTGTGTCCTCTCTCGCTTCTAGTCCTACATATTTCTTAAAGCCTAAACCTACTGAAGTATTAGGAGTTTGACTAGAATAGAGCTCTTTAGCTAGATTTAGACCAGATTTTAGCCAAGAATTATGTCTAGCTATTTCTTTATCTAATTTTTCTTTCAACACACTATTTTCAGACACCACATCAGCTTTCAATTTCTCAGACCTTTTTAAGTCATTTTTAGTACATTCTAGATCACTTTCTAACACTCTAATCTTCTCATCATAAGCTATTTGATTCTTCTGAAACCAAACTTTTTGTCTTTCTAATGTTTTTAATGCCTGTTTATAAGCTTCAACTTCAACATAGCATTCATTATATTTATGTTTCAAAATATCATAAGCTTCTTTAAGTTCATTATAACGTTCACTACAACCAAACAAACAATTTTGTGCCTGAGAGAGACCCATCAAGGCAATCTGATCATGCCTATCCTCTGAAGTACAGCTAGCCAGCAACCCAATATTATCAGCACCAGAACTTTCATCATTCTCCTGATCATGCAGCTTCTAGTCTACATTGGCATCCACAGTAACGAGAGCAGCTGAGGATCCAGGCTTCGAATTTCCATCTTCCCTCTGATTCTGCTGATAGGAAGAGTATCTCACCTCATCACCAGCTTTCCTATCTTTGCACTCTCTGGAGAAGTGACCCATCTGTTGACATGTAAAGCACTTGACCTTCTTTTTGTCAAACCTTGCTGGATCTCTTCCCTGAAAGCCAAACTTCCTCCCAGTCTTACGTTCAAATCTCTTGATGTCCATAGAAAGCATAGCCACTTGCCACTTTAACTTCATCTCCTCCATATCCAGTGGGTCAATCTGTTCAAGATCCTCATATGCAAGTTCCTGCTGAGGATCATAATCAGCAAAGAAGGATCCAAGCACATCTTCCATTACACCACTAGATTTAGAGTGAGAGCTTGATGGAGTGGTAGAGTAAGATGATGATGAGTAAGTAGGACTTGGAGCATGAATCAACTTAGGGGTAGAAGCCCCAACAAATGTTGTGTGACTAGCAGTGGAGGATGAACGGAAAGGACTTCTCACATCATGTTCAAGAGCTTTAAGTTTGTTGTACAGCTCATCAAAAGTAAGCATATCCAGTCCACCTTTAGTTTTGAGAGCAATGCTCACTTGTAGCCAGGATTGAGGTAAAGATCTCAAGAACTTAGAATTACAATCATCATTATCTGGCTTTGCCTTTAGCTGATTCAATTGGCTTAAAATCTTGTGAAATCTGTTATAGCCCTTGTGAATTCCTTCCTCTTCAGAGACTTGAAAGTCTTCAAACTGTTGTCTCAGCATCGATTTTCTCATTCTCCTAGACTCCTCATTCCCTCCAAACTTGTCTTTAATTGCCAACCATATATCCTTAGCATCCTGCATAAAGTGAAAATCACTCAAGTGATCCTCAGGAATAGCTTGAAGAAGAATCGTTTTCACTTTGGTTTCTCTCTGAACCACCAGTAACTCTTCAGCAGTTTTAGGAGGAACGAAAGTCATGTTACCATCAGCATCTGTGGTAGTTCTCTTCAAACTGTTTCCCTTCCTTACAATCTCCCACATATTCCAATCAATGTTGGAAATCCAGTTTTGCATCTTCATTGCCCATAAATCATATTCTTCCTTCTTTAGGTAAGGAAACTTAGCGTTGCTGTTTGAGAGACTTAGTTGTTGCATATGGGTGGTGTTATGGTTGTTGGTGACATCCATACCGTCATCATATCCAGGCATGGTGTATGTTGTTTAGGTTGTATGGGTGATTAGAAAAGATTGTTCTTAGTATCGTAGAGACTCTCTCGAGGCTCTGATACCACTTGTTAAAACGTTAGACCTTGATAGATCTTGAGCACTCGCAGATCGTTAGTATTGCTTATGTAATCACAAACAAACTAATAGACAATCTCTACGACTTATATTCTTTAGCGGAAATTGTTAGGAATTAGAAAATTCCATAGTGAAGAGTCGGTCACCCCAAATGTTATCTAGCTTAAGTTAGCTCGTAGACTTGTCATTAGTTTCATTATTTAGTAGTTGATTTATTAGTTTGTAGCGTAGTTTAGCTTAGTGCAACACCGTGGAGGAAGGACGGGTCTTTACCCACTGTATCCCTGATCCACATGCCGATAGGAGGTCGTGTATTTGTAAGTATAAATACCCCTTCCATCCATGGAAGGGGTGGTGCTTCATTCAATCTAATATTTCCTTTGTGTAAACCTCTAGCAAGAACACCCTCTCTCTCTACTAACTCTCTAACTATGGCAAACATGTATTTTGATCATCCAAGACCACCCGAATCATCAACACAATAAATATTACGATCCTACAGTTGGTACCAGAGCCAAGGTTCTTGTGTTGTGTTGATTTGTGTGGTTTCGCATCATGGTTATGTTGGTTTTTGGATCATGTTCAAAACTGTTTTTAGCACTACTTTTGTGGGTCGGATAATTTTTTTTCCGAATACTTTTGTGGAAAACAGTTTTCTGTATCCTTTGTTTGGTCAACAGATAAGTGTTATGGTCCATATATGCTTTTAACTTTCTTGTGTCATGTCTGTCCAATCAATACTATTGTCTTATCACTTTTTGTTATCATTTCCGTGATGTAAAAATGGGTCATCTGGTCATATATTAGTGGTCAAAATGGGTAAAAGTGATGCTTTTTATGTATTTTCTGGGTTTCTATGAAGATGAACGGAAAATATGGTCGGGATACTCACCGGAAAAAATTAAATGGTCAATTTTCTTGTTAGCGAGTTGTCAAACATGTTTCTATATAGCGAGTTGGTCAAAACACTTTTGAGTGTTTCTGTCTTTTACTGGTAGCGACTTACCATGAGTACTGACTCATGGTAGCGACTTGTAAGCAGCGACTTAGTCAAAAACTTTGCTAGTGACTTGTTAACTGATAAAAAATGTGGCGACTTATGTCAAGAAATAGACCTAGCGACTTAGTGCTAGCGACTTGTTACTTAACAAGTTAGCAACTTGTGTGTTTTGACTAAGCTAGCGATTTGTTTTGTAAAAGAAAAAGGTTTAACGACTTGGTCTCAAAGGTTAGCGACTTGCTCAAAACATTTTAACTTGACAGAAATGAAAGAAGAAGATGATGAAAAGATGGATTGACCACGTCCATCAAGACCACTATACCATGACTCGACCATGACCACAACACTTCATACCATGACTCAATAATCGACTTCAAATAACATACCACGTACAGCAAAGTCTCAATCTATAACCAAATCCATCATCTACAACTAAACCCACTTCAATATAAACCCACTTCAATACAACAGCTTCTAACCCAAGATCTCAGTTTTAAGTCGTGTCAAAATTAAAAAACATCAAGACCATCATGGGTCTAATGACACGATACTATCCATCACAGATCTCAAAGTCAAAACGTATAAATGGAGAAAGTTTTTTTTTATCTCAGTTTCGAATGTGTGTAAGGCTCGTTAAACGCATAGATATTAATTATCTACACACAACCTTCGATTACATCATTGATCTTTTTAAAGCTTCATTGTTTTTTGTTAGAATTTAAGAATCAGAAAAATAACATGTAAGTTATTTTCGTGTACTTATTCGTTTGTCTCATAAGGTCAAAGCATCAAGAGTAAAATACCTACCTGGAACATCTTCGTGAAACCCTCTATCATCCCGGTGAATGATTGAACTCGAGCCATCCCTGTGGCGAGTTCATAGTGGGTATGAATATGATTCATGACTTTTTGTTCTTATCAATTTATGATGGATGATGCTAATTGATATAAGGTTCTGATTTATGGAGGCGTATTGTTTTTATGTGAGATTTGGACTACTGGTTTTTGGGAGAAAGTATGATGGGGGCGGAATATGTTTTGATTAGGGTTTGTTATGAGAAATCTTAGGGTTAATGAGGTTTTATATACCACGTTTTTTCCAGCTAAAGAAAGTGCATGGGCTTGGTAAACATTTGGGTTGTGTAACCTTGGTATTATCATTTGGGCCGAGATTTTTTTGGGTTTGAAATTACCTCATATTGTACTTGTACATTCCATGTGTTAAATGTGATATGTGATCTTAAATAATATTCTGAACCCGTAGGAATTGGATGTATATTATCATGGGCATTAAGATTAATGAGTTGGTTTATATTGAATCCGGATGCTTTTGTGCCGTTGGAATTGGATTTGAGTTTTACAAATTCATGGGCTTTTGTTATGTGATTTCTGGATATTGTATCACTCTTTGATGAACCGGATTTGAATATGCGTTGGATTGGACTGGGCTTTTTGATTGGGTCTCATGGGCTTAAAAGAATGAAACGGGCTTAAGTTAATTACATGTTAGATGGTAGGCCTAATATTATTATTATGGACCGGGTCATTTCGTGCAAGTTGAATTGGGTTGCTTGTGAGTTGACAATGAGATTTGTCGGGGTATAAGATTTGATCATGAGGTATGATGATGAGAGTTGTTATGTTATGAGGTTTGAATCTTTGGTGTATACATGTTCACTATGAATATTTTGTCACGGCTTGAATTGATATTGGAACTAGGATGACTACGGGGTTGTTTGTCCGGTTATTTCTTATTTGGATTTAAAGTGAGGTTTTCCGGGCTCGTTTACTTATTTTATCTTCTTTCTTTCTACCCTTCCGCGAAGATGACTTGTTTGGGCGTTTATAGAGTATGATAAAGACTTGGCTATTTAGTTGAGGATACGTCAAGAGGTTTTGTACATTGGGTACACCGTTTCTTCTTCACAAGGATTAGTACAACTTTAAGTAACAAATCTGGGGAAGTTCACTTCATAAACAAGTTTGGTATATCAGGTTTACTTCTCAATGTGGTCACTACAATAGCCGTCAGAATATGAGAATGGTGTGTTTACCAAAGTGTTTATGGGATGGTTGATGATGTTGATGATGTTGGATAATGAACCGTTGAAAAACCACTGCATGTTCCCCTAAAACAGATATTCACCGAAACCAAAGTTGTCATAACATATTCAAGCTGACATTGTTTACGGTTTTGTCCTGATTTTGTAAAATCCCGCGAAAGAACCTATTTCTCGGTTTAAATCATAGACTTGTAAAATCCCGTGACAATGGAAACATCCTGGTAATTGTAAAGTGCATTTCCGGAGCTATCTTACGGTTTATTCCTGGTTTTGTAAAATCCCGCGAAAGAATCTATTTCTCGGTTTAAACCATGGAATTGTAAAATCCCGCAATGATGGAACCATCTTGGAGAAGAGAAAGTGTAATTCTGGATTTTCTTGACGCTGGTGCTATGGTTTTTGCTTCGAAGAAGGGATAAAAGGGTGTACTTGATGAATTGGATGTGTGTTTGGATTTTTGTCATGGCAGTTTGGTTATTTTATGGTTTTGCGGGGTTACGTGCTTGTAACCATGGTCGGGATGAAACCATTATCAAAGTTCATTTAAATGTCAAAGAAGGCTAGATTTGAGCTTTTAATCAGAAGATGTGACAACGGGGTTAATTCACTATTATTTATTTGAGGTTGAAGTGAAATATCACGAGCAAGTGTACTTAGTATCTGAAGGTATCGGGGATGGATGGATGAAGATTCTTCATGATCCTTGTTCGAGCTTATTATCAAAAAACGAAGTGAAATCTAGTTATTCTTGGAAGTCTTTTTTCTTTTACCACGAAGGGAAATTGGGCTCTTTTTGCCACAAAAATAACTATCACTTTAAGGAGTTACGTTGTAGTGCTCAGTGTCACATTTAATTGTAGATTTTCAAGAGGTGATGTACATCTTATACTTGATGGTTGGTTGGTTGAAGAGTATAGAGTACTTAGAGATTCAAATGGGCATGAAGTCTCGGCACCGCTCTTTGTTACTTATGTGCAAGTTTAAGTCACGAGTTCGGGTTAGTTTACTTCAGGGTCAAATTCATCATATTGGGTTTTCTCCATCAGCTGTCACGACAAAGAGCCTACTGAATGATAATGGGGTTGATTACATGTTTTGCTAAGAGAGCTGAAAAGAGAGAGATTATGACGTATGAACACATCAGTTCATGCCTCGTTCTCTAAAGAAAAGAAATGTGTACGTTTCAGTGCGCATTTTCTTTGAAAGAAGAGAAATCTTCTTATGACGTCTGTTCACATCAGTTCAGGCCTCGTACTCCAAAGAAAAGAAATGTGTACGTTTCAGTGCGCATTATCTTCCGAAGAAGAGAAATCTTCTTATGTCGTATGAACACAACAGTTCATGCCTCGTACTCTAAAGAAAAGAAAAGTGTACGCTTCAGTGCACTTTATCTTCTGAAGAAGAGAAATCTTCTTATTATGACCATTCTCAGCAACATGCTTCATACTTTTTCCATGCGCTTCAGTCATCAAGTGAACCGGGCTACCACTGATTGTTTTCTCATTCCACTTGCTCGATTATAATGAAGATGGCGACATCATGTGCTGATTTTGCAGGAGAGAAGTGTGAATAGAACATTCGGATGATTTTCACTTATTTAATCAAGAATGGCATCTCCGTATGCAATTCTTGAGGGGGAGAAGAAGTGTGATAATTTTGCATGGTTGATTGATATATGAGAAAAAATGGTCAAACGGCTCCAAACTCATGTAAGAACCGAGCTTCTACTGATCGGATCATCTTTACATGGTGTTTCTTCGAAGAGCCGTTGGTTGACATCTTCACTCGGATTGATGAGTTTATCGACAAAGTGCTTCCGGTTAATGCTTCATGTATACATCAACATGATGATTCCAAACAATCTCTCTGTTCTTGTTTGATGTGATTGGTAGTTTGGTGTTACCATCTTGTGTGTTCGTTGCGGCCTGATTGTTGATTTCCTTGATGAACATCTTTCTGTTCTTGTTTGATTGGGAGGGATTTTAGTTAAGGGGATTTGCAAGATGTAAGTTAATTGGGATGCTTTTTGGTGGGATGATTTTTGGTGTGAGTTGAAGATGTTAATTATCTATTCCCCAACTGGACAATCTTGAAGAAGGTCGAGTCTACAGTGTGTTCTACATTTCTTGCTATATGTTAGAAGACCAAAGACGAGTTGCATTTAATGATCTAAAGACTTCTTCTTAATCTGGGCATTTATCAAAAAGATTGTCGGTCTAGGGGAGAGCACTAATTGGGGGAATGTGATATGTCAAATTTAATCCCCAATTAGACTTGCTCACATTATTCAGCATGTTTATTCTCACAAAGACTTCAAGCGATCTTCTCAACAAATTTCAAGTATTTAGGCATTCAAAGAGTTGCTGATTCTGAAGTATTAAAACTAGAAAGGGGGAAGGAGACAAGCATCTAAACGCGAGTAAACTTGATGAACTTAATACTTCTAAATAATTGAAGATATCCCGGGAAGACAAATGTTATTACCGCAGAGAAACTCAAGGTTTGACTCATGGCGAGTAAACTTGATGAACTTAATTCTTCTAAGTGATTGAAGATATCCCGGGAAAACAAATGTCATGACCGCAGAGAAACTCAAGGTTTTACTCATCAAGGCGTTTAGTATTCTTATTCCAACTATGTGGTGGAAGCGATGGAAGAGTTAGTTTCTGAAGATAAAAGAGGTACACAAGTGCGTGATGATCTCGATGTTATCACAATCATCAGAGGAGAGAGAATTGTGTACATTGGAGGCGCTCAGCTGTTTCACTTGAGGGCTTAATCAGTGATTCAGAGATATAATCACTTATTCCGGAGTTTACATCCGCGGATATTGTCATCCGCAGAGATAATCAGTGACTTGGCTTGCTTCTTCAATGTTATCAGTTATTCCTTCCTTGGGTATTGGTATACTTCGGATACTTGAGCTTCATACACGATCATCAAGGAAGAAAAATGTGAACATGGGGATGTGTTTTCATTCCCCTCATGATGTGTATTCGGGAGAGCTCTTGGGTATTGGTGTACTTCGGGTTCTTGAGCTTCATACACGATCATCAGGGAAGAAAATTTTGAACATAGGGAGGTGTTTTCATTCCCCTCATGATGTGTATTTGGGAGAGTTCTTGAGCATTATACAAAGAGGCTGACTGCATCAATTCAACTACCTGATGGAATTGTTCTCTTGACACCTTTTGGAATGGATTGCTTCAGACTTCAGTGGAAAAGGAATTTGAGAAGATTATTTAAGTGTGGGATGAAACGTTGATGTTCGTCTATTGGATGATATAACCCCGAACGGAGAACCTCGATTATCGTTCTTAAATGGAGCAGCGGGATTTATGATTATGGTGTGCTTCTTCGTGCACCTGGCTAAGGCAAGCTTGAAATAGAGCTTCGAATCTGCTCAGCTAAAGGTTTTTCGGTTTGGGGGGAAGCTGCCAGAGTCTCACTTTCAGATGGTTCAATTTCTTTCAATTCAAGAGCCCTTGGAAGCTTTGGTGGTGAATGTTTAAAGAGATGATGACTTCTATCTTCTACAACGGGGCTGTTCGATATCCTTATCTCGGTACTCGTTTCATCATCTTTCTTAAACTATATCATCTACTCTATCGTTGTATATATTTATCTGAAAAACAAAATACAAAAATATAAAACCAACAAAAAGAAAATAGAAAAATATAAAACCTTCAAAAACCCATAAAAATCAGAAAATTTCAAAAATACCAAAAATATGTTTTCACATGACATGTCTTCTGGTATCGATAACATCTACGGTCTTAGAAATGTCATTCAATAATGGCACGGGACCATAGATGAAGTTCGAGCAGGAGGTGTAAATATTCTTTTCAAAACATGTCTCTATATATGGCTTACAGTTAATTCAGACTGTAACCCGCTCTTCAAAACTATGGCTTACAGTTATTTCAGACTGTAACCCGGGCTTCAAATAATGGCTTGCAGTTACTTCAGACTGTGACCCGTGCTTAAACTATGGTTTGCTATTATTTCAGATAGCAACCCGTTCTTTAAAGAAAGGAAAGTGATGCGCTAAACTAATTTTCAAATACTTCGTGCACTTATCCTAAAAACAAAACAAGGAAAGTATGTCGAAGGACTGTTGTTCCTACACAAATGTTTTTCCGTCTAAAATTCTTCAGAAAAATATTTGTTGTGTTTTCAAAAAATGGTGGTAAATGAGTTGCTTAAAATCAATCAGATTCAGAGTTTTTATAAAATTTGGAAACTCAATCAATGACTTCAGCACTTTTAAAATCTTTTATAAAATGAGTTATTGGTTGAGGGGGAAAATGTTTTCAAATCTATATCTTCTAACGAGCTTTCTTAATTATCCTAATATGCTTAATTAAAAATGATGTTAACCTATGTTGAAGGACTAGGTGCCAAGGATATGATTGCTAGGATTAGATAATTAGAGTTTGATGAACACAATTTTCCCATACATTTAAATGATCTGATTGATATGTTGCATAGACTTTTATTAGTCGATTACTGTTTGGGTGATGTCGACCACCATATATCTGTATGTGTGTTCACTAACGTATGCAGGTATATTGGTTATAAGAATGTTCCCGATCCGGATCCCACAGATTAATATGATTGGATGCCGAAAGGAAAGGGTAACTATATCTTGGGTTGACAAATGAAGAAACGGAGCTTAATTGGACTTCTATGGAGAGTTGGCATAAATGCAACGTAAGAGGTCTCACTGCATCAGCAGATGGTTTTCTTCTAAGTGATTGAAGAAACAGAGCTTAATTTGACCTCAGTTGGCATTCAAAATGCAACGTAAGAAGAAGTCTCACTGCATCAGCAGACGGTTTTTCTTCCAAACCCTACAGCAACAACAACGGAAGCTTCTCAACCACCTGACGTATCTTTGTGCAGGATACCATTTTTAAAAAATTTTGAATAATTTGATTAAATTGTTTTGAAAATGGAAAATATTGTTTTGAAAATATATTGGACTAATTTTTTGAAAATCACCGGACTTCTTGTTATCAAAACCTAAGTCACTCAATTATTGACTTCTATCATGGATTGAGGGGGAGAGTGATTTAAAATAAAATATTTTCAAACGATATTTCTTCACAAAAGTTCCGCTTTGTACAATATAAGTGGTGATCTAAAGATTTAATGTTATGTCATGGTATGATTTTTTCTTTAGAATCAAGGTCTTTCAAAATGAAATTTTTTCTGTTCTTGTTTGATTGTGAAATTGTTTTATTTTACTAAAAGATCTCTTAAAAATTATCATACCTGACACTAACAATCTTTAATGTCTTAAAATGGTCCTTATCTGTCATCTTTCAAAATTGAATCTTGCCACGTCTTTCCCCAAATTTTTCTAAATTAATTAAATCACTTGGGATCCAAAATCTCAAAGGGTTTGATATTTTTGATCGGGGGAGAATTTGTGATTTAATAATGAAATTTGATAAAAGGTGATCGTTTTGATTTAATTGTGCAC
Source organism: Chrysanthemum seticuspe (assembly GCA_019973895.1). Classification (NCBI taxonomy): domain Eukaryota; kingdom Viridiplantae; phylum Streptophyta; class Magnoliopsida; order Asterales; family Asteraceae; genus Chrysanthemum; species Chrysanthemum seticuspe. The sequence continues at coordinate 56,389,819 of BPTQ01000002.1, forward strand.
GCTGCTCGCTCATATGTGCTAAACGCTTTCGTATCTTGAAGCACATATTGAGGGGGAGCATAACTATCGAGGTACAAAAGTTTTTAAAGATATTTTTAAAGTACCTTGATTGAGTTTTCAATTTGTTTTATTAATGGATTTTGTGATCGTGGATGTGCTTCAAAAAGAACTCTTGCCTCTATGTGATAAAAATGATTTCAATAATCCTATGCACATATTGAGGGGGAGAATTTACCAAAGAAAATCAAATGGCTTTTTCGTATGAAAATTGTGATCAAAGAAAATATTTCAAAGTCCTCTTGCCTCCTTGTGCTAAACAATTTCTAAATCATACGCACATGTTGAGGGGGAGGTTTTCTAAATGATCAAAACTATTAAGGTACAAAATGCTTTGATCTCGTATCACAAGTACCTTGATTGGTTTTCCAAATGATTTTTCAATTGGTTTCGAGAAGGAATGAACAATACCAAAAGACCGACCAAATTTACTTTATGCATGGTGTTATAAGGATGGTTAGGTTAGGTATTTGTTCCCACGATCCGCCAGAACCGGAGGGATCTACCCAGGGACAATCCACTAGATAGTGTAGAGTCCTTAGGTATATTGAAAAAAGGAGAAAAGTGAGATATGGGAAGAGTGCCGACTGAGACAGAGCTAGAACTGGAAGAAACCCAACAAGGTTCTAGTTATGAAGTCTCGGTAAGCACTGAAGGGGTTGAAGAATGAAAAAGAACTGAATGTGAAAAAGGGTGAAAAGAAATAGCCCTCCATCAATTCAACCTTAGGGCAGAAACCCGGTTCAATACATATGCTACTGGTTGTTACTAAGGTAACACTTGTATTGAAGACAAGACGTCATGGACCCAGTGATGCACTGCACTACAACTTCCCAAGCCACTCAAGTTCCTCTCAAAAGGGCTTGTTTCATTCTCATGGGGAACCGACATAATCTATCGACTTTCTCTTAGAGATTGTTGATATTGAAGAAGGAGACCCTCTCCCTAGTCTCCGGCACAGGAACCAAATATGCACTATTGAGTCTAGAGCCAAGAGATCATCCACAATATCTCATTAGGACACTAAATTATTGAAGACTTGTTGTTTCACACAATGTGGAAAGTAAGTATATATTAAGAGTCCTACGCATTATCCTTGTGGTATTGCCAGAACATCCGAGTGATATGTAAAAATATTCACAATGAAGATGGAAATCCTTCTAGAGCCAACATCAAACAAGCTCTTGGTGGGTGACATGTGAGATCTTTTCAAAAGATCAAACTTGTGACAACTGGATAGAAACGATGGGGCGATTCACTCGTGAATCAACCTTGGTCCAGGAATGGAATTGACGAATACTTTTGGAAAAACCGTTCGATGTGCAAACCTTCTTTTCTCTAGCACGTCGAATGTGTACTTATGTTTTCAAATTCAAAAAGTATCTCTGATTCAAAAATACTTTTAGAAAAACTGTTCGATGTGCGAATCTCTTCTTTTCGCTAGCATGTCGAATGTGTACTCATTCTCTAATACAAAAAGTATTTTGTTTGAAACTTGATCTTTCTCATAAAACCTTCGTCGTATTGCAAAACTCTTTCTTCAAGCAATACGCGATTGTTTTTCAAATCATTATTCATCAATCAGTGAATCTCAATTCGCTGGTTCACTCACTCCGTGTTGTCTTCTTTGAGACGTTCCGGTTTGAGAACAGCTAGAACAGCTGCGAAACCCTATCAAGGAGATTCTTCGGAATTATACCTGATCACAGGCAGTACTTGTACTGATCAACGGGGAACCGTGGGCCGTGTACCTCAATTCAGCGAAAGTGATCAAAGACACTTTCGTGTGTTTTATTGCTAACTGTTTTTTGCAGGTACATTTGGACGGTTGCAGCTGATCAGAATTGAGCGGTCAATCCAAAGCCGCATGCTCACAACATCCACACTTAATTTGAAGAAATCATGACTGGTGCATATCTACATAACCTGGCTCTGATATTTCATACTATGCTTTTGCTTCGCTGCTGCAAATATCTTGAACCAGTAAGGCTTCCTCTACTCTGATGGAAAGATGTCATGATTCTAAAGTGTGAGCATGTCGGTCCGAAAGTCACAACCTCACATGATGGCAACACAATAAAGGGTGATCCAGAGATTTACTGTGGCTGATGATCTCAAAGAAAGCTCAAAGATCATCAAAGATGTGGATCAGTTAAAGGCCTCCACTAAAAGTACAAATCATTGCGGACTTTGAAGAATCGCTACTAAAGCACAAAGATTGTGAAAGTGAAGAATTCAAGTCTACGAGCTCAAGAACAATGTCAAGAATAGAATGCTAGGATTCGAAATGTAAAACATGGGGTGACCTCCCTTAGGGTGAGATTGTTAGGAATTAGAAAATTCCATAGTGAAGATTCGGTCACCCCAAATGTTATCTAGCTTAAGTTAGCTCATAGACTTGTCGTTAGTTTCGTTATTTAGTAGTTTATTTATTAGTTTGTAGCGTAGTTTAGCTTAGTGCAACACCGTGGATGAAGGACGGGTCTTTACCCACTGTATCCCTGATCCACAGGCCGATAGGAGGTCGTGTATTTGTAAGTATAAATACCCATTCCATCCATGGAAGGGGTGGTGCTTCATTCAATCTAATATTTCCTTTGTGTAAACCTCTAGCAAGAACACCCTCTCTCTCTACTAACTCTCTAACTATGGCAAACATGTATTTTGATCATCCAAGACCACCCGAATCATCAACACAATAAATATTACGATCCTACAGAAATCAAATATAAGTACAAACACAAATAACTAAGAACTCGTTGATCCTCTATGGATCTTTATACTACTAAAACTTTGTTTTTCAACTCGTTACATTCATCATAATATTGTGTTTCTTTTATAGACAAGGAACCCTAACTTGTTTCCTAAGAAACGTATAAACATAAAACTAAATAAGATATACACAATAACTCCTAATAAAGCTCATGCATATCCTAACTAACTATGGAAAACACGGAATAACTATTTCCGCAGAAACAAACTACGCTCTATATAACTTCAGCAGATTCTGTTCTTCAGCATATTCCTTGAACTTCAGCAGAATCCTTTCGGTAGAAACTTCAGCAGAATTCTAACTTAGTAGAATTCCCAACACGGGTTTTGGGTTATGGGTCATGGACTATGGGTCATGGGTATCCAACATGATGTCATGCATCATGCAATACATATTTTGGGTCATGGGTTATGGACTTTGGGTCATGGGTCATGGACTTTGAGTCATGGGTCAAAAATTTTACCCAACTTGATGTCATGCATGATGCAATGCACATGAGCCATGGGTTTGGGTCAAGGTCCATGGGTCATGGGTTATGGGTATATGGATAGTCCAGAACATTTACATATATATCTTTTATCATTACAAACAAATACTTAGCTAAATAAAATGTAAGTAAGTAGTAAAAATAGATATAGTAACATGTAATCTTTAGGTTTGTACTTGATATAATTTTATGTTGTTATCGACAAAAATTAGAGAGATCGAGAAATATTAATAAACGTTTTTACGGTTTATTTGTATTTACAAATACTTTAAACTCGCATCTCAAAATTTGTAACAAAGTGTCAAGTCTTACTTCGGGTTCGGAGAAGCAAGTGCATAAAGTGTTACTTTAGGTGCGGAGAAGTAAGGGAGTAAAGTCTTGTATTGGGTGCGGTCAAGCAAAGGGTTTGGGACTTCCTTGTGTGGAAGTGTTTGTGATAGTGTGTAGAGTTCGCAATGTCTTTGTGTGTGTTTCCAGGTGTGGACTCCATTAGGTGCTAGCTTGGGTCTCGGTTTAAGAAGCATGGAAACAGGTGAGAAACCGATCACGACATTGACTCTAACACCCGTTGAAACCTCAAACCAAACAGTAACGTACAATAGGTTATGAATACGATTAGCATTTGATACTGAAATAAAAGAACGGGTGAAAACAAGAAAATATATAACTTTAACAATGCTTTAACCAACGCATGTCATCAAACAAAAACGACACATGCATTAGTTTGCTGATCTTTTCATCATAATAAGTGAGATGAAAGGGGCCATCATGTTAATACAAATAAGCCGTAAAAACGTTTATTTATATTTTACGATCTTTTAATGTTTTGTCGATAACAAACGTAAAATCATTTTAACGAAACAAAGAAAATACGTAAATGGTTTGAGCCAATAGTTTTCTAACACACTTACGTTTTCACATAAAACACTAAAACAAGTATAAGTGATTTTATGACTTAATAATATATATGTACAACAACTAGTGTTTACATATTGGGCAAATATATACATAACTAGTATGTATTATAATGGGTAGAAACATAAGCATTTAACCCATTGACCAAATACATTGAATATGGTTGGTTACAACCCATAACACATGGAGCTTGACCCATACCCATGGAGCTTGACCCATAACCCATCACATGACATCATGCCTTAGTCATATATGGTTTTAATCCATGGCTCATAGTTTTAATCCATGAACCTTGGACTAGATGCATTGCATCTTGGAGATACATTGTATCTACTTTGATACCATGATCCATAACCCATGACCCATGAACCAAAATACCCATGGCAAAGAGGAGCGTCCCACGGATCCCTAACATTACACTAGACGGATCCCTTAAAGGTGGGATCCGTGGGATCCGTGGAACAGGAGATGTTTTCTCTCTATAAATAGTGAGCCATTTCTTCATTATGTTTCACCCCTTTTCTTACATACTTTCTCTTTGAGTTAAAAACTCTCTAACCCCAGATCCAAGTGATCTATGTATGTAGTTTTATTTTTGTGTAATCCTCTAGGTTCCTTTTAAAGGCGAGATCACCACCTTTGAAGTCAAGCAAGCTCAAGTCCATGAGTTGCCATGCTTCCTCATCATCAAGACTACTGAATTTCTCTTGTTGATGGTTCTTTTCTTTTTCCTAAGAAGTGTAGTGTTGAAGACAATAGTGAAAGATATCTCAAGTGTCAAGACGAAGATATTAGTGAAGGGTGTCGACCGTCCGTATCGTAAGCACTTGTGAAGGGTGCTTAGAAGTCAAGACTAGAGGCATTAGTGAAGAGTGCCTAGAAGTCAAGTCACAAGACATTAGTGAAGGGTGTCTTGAAGATCGAGTCAAAGGCATTAGTGAAAGGTGCCTAAGGTGTACATTCGATATGGTATGATTCGATGTACAAGATAGATTAGTATTGGGTCAAAGGATATTGTTATCCTTGTTGATATTATTATAAGGAGTAGATCTCCTTCGGGGTTAGGTGATCTGCGCAAAACCGTCAAGTTTTCTCACGCAAGCAAGAAACTTAAAACAGCTTAAGCACAGATGCAATGAAGATCTGAGGAGTATAGAGTCTCCCCGGGTCGTTATGTCCCAGCGAGCTATGCAATGGATTATCAAACGTATAGTGATCGCGAGATTTGAACGGGAAAAGGATTTGATGATTATTATAACTACAGGAAAAAGCCAACAGATAAAAACGGCTTAAATGCAAATTAAAGGAAATTAAAAAGATAAAATCTATTAAATAAACGCTATCACTATAATTAAAATGATGTTTTTGTTTTTATGTTTTTATAAAACTGAAATTAAAATCTAGGCGACGTACAAATTAAAAAGTGAAACTAAATCAATATTAACCCTAAAAATATGAAAATGATATTTTTACAATCCTAATGATGAAAGAAACTTTTTAGAAAAAGAAGATTATTTTTATAACTAATTATCTAATTATTATTAATTAAAAACTATTTTTAACTATTTAATAATTACCTAAAATACAAGAAATTAGGAAATAAAGCTAGAAAAATAAAATTATGAAATGGAAAAGTCTAAAATATCAAACTAGAATTTTCAAAACTATTTTTGTATTTTTCAGATTAATTTTCTAATTTCTAGGAATTTAAATCTATTTAAATCTAAATTAAATTATGAAAAATACCAAATAAAAGGGGAAAAATATGGAAAAATCTTTTTTATGCTTTTTATATTTATCTAAAACTATTAAAATTGAAAAATTATTTTTTTGGAACTTTTTCTGAATTAAGTGCAATAAAAGCTATTTAAAAAAATGATTAAAAACTATTTAAATTGAGAAAAATAGTAAATAAAGACCAAAAATTATGAAAATCTCAGGGAAATTCTAAAATGATATTAAGAAGCTATGAAAAATGAAAAACAAGTAGGCTATGTATAGAATATGGAAGATGTAGTGCAACTGTTATTAGAATAAGCTAGGAAAATAAGCTAACTAGCTAAATATGCAACCAAACAGTAACTTAAGCTAATGTTTATCAAAATAAGCTAGAAGCAACTAATTCTAACTACTCCTAACAAGCTTAAAGCTCAGATCCAAGATCTAAATCAACTGCTTAAATAATCCAAACAGTGGTGACCCCCTACTGTTGGGGCTTATGCACTAGCTTAACCAATAAGCTAATCAGAATACCACTTATGCAGTCTTATAGACCACTTGGCCAGCTACAATATTGCCAAATTACAGACTCTAACTCTCTAAATTGAACCTAATGCTTCAGCTGCAAGTTCTGTGAAAATCTAGTGCAGTCATGATTTGACTTTCAATAGCAGTATCTATGTTTGACTTATATGAGATTTGATCCAATGTTTTGAACTGAATATGATGTTTAAAAGCTAATGATTATGATAAAGTGCTAGTTCTACTAAATTTGAGCCTAGATGCAAGATTGATACCCACTGATGTTGACAGAAACAGATTATAGAATGGTTACAAAGTGATTTTGACTTTTTAAGAGTTTGAGTGCAAGAACAAGATTGATTTGAATGTTTTAGACCTAAGTAAACTTATAGCAACAAAACTAAACCACTGATTCAAACTTAATCTCAACAAACTGATCCTAACCAAACACTCTTAAAGCTACTGATATGAGATCTGAGGAACAGATTACTACTAAATCAAACTAAACTATCATAAAACATAGATGAATAACTACAGATAAATACTAAATAACAGATCTAAACAAGAGATTCAGTGATTAAAACAGAAATGAAACTTACAAGGTTCCTTAGCCACTATGGCTTGCACAAAGATGAAACAAAGAACCACTACCCTAACTTAAACAACCCATTGCTTCCATTTCAACCCATTCTCATGTCTGAACCAACCCATTCCTTTCCTGCATCACCTTTTTTTACCCGTGTTGACTTTTGTTGACCAAAGTTCAAAAGTGAATGAAACTTGATTATAAGCTTACAAAAAGCTATTATAAGCTTATATAAGCTTACTAGAACTGATAAACAAGCTGTGTGAAGCTTGGTTTTATGAAATGGAACCTTAAATTTTTAACAGTGGGCACATAAACATGAAACTGAATGAAATTAGGAATTGATAATTAAAACTTGATGAAACTGAAGATGTAACTTGAGTTTGATATTTAAGAACAAAATATTACAACTTTAGAGTTTAACTAAGACATAATTAGAAAAAACGACATAAAAGTAAATTGAAACTAAAACATCTACTACTCTCTTGCTTCCCTTTGCTTTCTTTATATATCCCCATTGTCTTCTCTCTCTTTCTGAATATATCCCACCATCTCCCAGCCATTGGATTGCTTTTAAATTCATCTTGGCCATTTAAGCAGATTTTGGCGCCAATTTTGGCCTTTGACAACTGGGGTTGAGTGAGGAGGGGGGAGGTGCATTAAATGCATCTTGGAGGCTTGTTGTAGGTGGGGGAACATATTTGAGTGATTGGAGAGGAGGGAATGGGAGATAACTTGTTGCAGGGTAAGCAGTTGGGGAGGATAGAGTTTGGCGGGTTTTGGGATTTGACCAGGATTGACCAAAGCAGTATTAATAATAGGGGGTTCAAAAAGGCATATTGACAGGGGTACAAAGATAGGGCAGGGGTCCAAAATTGGTTTAAAGGGTTTTAAACTTTCAAGGACTAAAGTTGTAAGATCTGAAACTTCAAGGACTTAGGCTGCCAATTCTGAAAAGATGTTCCAAGGACTTAAAGTGACAATCTTCAAAAGTACAAGGACCAATGTTGCTATTTTCACATTTTCCAGGGACCAATTCTGCCAACTTTTAAACTTGAGGGACCATTTTTGCAATTTTCTCAAACTTTTAATATTTTTCACCAAAGGACTAAATTTGACAACTTTTGATTCTAAAAGGACCTTTGGTGACTTTACTTTTGAAATTATGTGCTCAGGGACTGTTTTTGACAATTTATGAAACTTGGGGGACTAAAACTGCCAATTTTGCAAACTTGATACGTTTTTTCATCTGATTTTGATAATTTTGCATTTGAAACACATAAAACACTGATTTGTGATATTTTTATCATTTTGATGTATTTCTGAGTGTTTTCAGATGATTTTGCAGTTTATTTTGTACAAAAATGATGAGTATTTACACACTCATCATTAGGTTTTGGTGTAGTGTTAAGTAGTAGTTCCTCCATTTTTAATGGAACTCGGTATCTAGCCTAGTACCGGATAAAGGGTAGGCGACGTTGTGATAGGTTTGGTTCCCCTTGGTGAAAGAACCGGCGACGTTGTGAAGGTTTCTCCACCATAAGGAGTCGGTGTTGTGTAGTGATTATGAACTCTCGAGTAGGTGACTCGGGGAGTGGAGTAGGGCAAGGAAGGTGTCCTTGTAGCCGAACCACTATAAATACTCGCGTTGTGGTTTTGTGCTTCTTACTCTTTATCTTTTCATTACATACTTATATTTCTATATGTTTGAGTATCAACATCCAACACATATCTAAATAGATTGACATAAGTCGATCTAAATAGTTTAAAACAAGTTTTAATTGGTAAAACTATTCAACCCCCCCCCCTTCTAGTTTTCCACACATCATTTGAAGCACATTATAGTGTGCGATTTGGTTTTTGGTAGTCTTATTGAGCACAAAGGTCACGAGTCCTTTCCTTTCAATATTCACTATATTCGGCAAGAATGTATCGTTGAACTCCTCATTGTTGGATGTTTCATGTATGCTCCAAGTAACAACTCTTAGGATCAAATGTTGAAGTTTTCCATCAAAAGATTTATCTTTCTAAACCTTAATGGTTGATGGTTATTGACCTTCCTATATATTAATTTTTCATTTCATTTGGGCGGAGAGTGTGGGAGTGCATTTGTCGTCTATCTCCACGCCACGTTAGTTTTCTCACTTCCTCTTGCCCTGCCTCGTCACTTTGCAGCAAATTGTCTCTCATCAATCTAAAAAGTATCCCCTTAAATTTTATAGTTTGCAGAAAAGTTTGTAGTTACATAAAACACACATCACATATATTAAAGGTTATACTTCCAAGGGGATGCATCATCGCCCTAATATGAACCCCATAGCACACACTCCATCATCTACCTCCGCCTTTAGCCACACTTATTTGCTAGCCTCCAAACCTCCCTCTCCCACCTCTTTGATTTTTCCTCGTGTCAGTATAGACATTCCTTGTTTTTCAACATAAATGAAAGCCTACCCACCACAAGAACTTAATTCTAAAGTGCGTTGATCGAAAAGCTCATCTTTAAGCCGACGACAAGGTTTTTCATTTTGAAACTTAATTTAAATGTCATGATTTAGACATTGATTGGTTTGAAAACGTGCTTGCGACTTTTAGGATTAGCCAAAAGGGTGACCTAGACGAGAACATGAGTAAGAATTAGCCTTTTAAGACCGAGTGTAATGGTCGGTCGACCAAGAAGGCCGAAGTTTCGGCACCATTACATCCCTCAAATGCGATGCGTTCAAAATGGTGAAAAGGGATGAATCGGTCGTATTTTCGACCAAGTTGTCGAGGATGTTTGTTTGTGTGTGTGTGTTTTATTTAATTGTTTTTGGGGGGTATGTTATTGGTGGTGTCATTGGTCTCCCTTGTCACACTAAGTTGGAGGTTGTTGTGAAGAGAGAAATTTGATATAAAGGGTTGTAAGTCTTGTGAGGGTCACCATTACACTGGCCTTTAAGAGTGTAAGTGTGATCTAGAGAAAAGATTCCATTGTCATGATTGAAAGGTGACGAGGATCTTGACAAAGACCAAGGTCAGCGAGCCAATCTTTGATTATGGTATGATGCTTGTTAGAATAATGGACCGGCATCATCAATCACGGTAAGAGATATGGGTAAGAAAACTCAACCTTCGATCCAACAACCACTAGACATATAAATAGAGGTACCACAAAGAACACTACGATCAAATGTAGATGATAAAACATATTTGAGTAAACATGTAATAGGACTAGGAACCAACATCATTTCAACGGTGGTGATGGTAAGCCTTCGTGTTAGGGGGCAATGTTTGGTATTAGGGTCGGATCGCCTGCGGGAATTAAGAGTGTTGGTCATAACAAGGGTCAAAAGAACATGACAGCCAAGCTGCTGTAGTCAATGTGAAGTTTCACCAAACCATCTTTCATTATTTTCTAACACTATATGGTACTATCAAATCATGCAACCCAAAACATGAAACCGATGGTGTTAATTGGTTTTTGTACAGCTTATAATGACACGCATACCAGTCCCTGTGGAGACAAACATGCCGGTCAAAATATAAAAACAAAATCATTGAAAATAACAAAGGAAGGAAGGAAGGAAGAAAAAAAAAAAAAAAAAACTGCAATCTAAAAGATATATAGTGAACATTCAAGCATTCAGGTGTAAATAGCTTCTCAATATCAATAAACCAAGTACCAAAATAGTCTCGGCTGGTAAATCAAAATCCCCAAAAAGCATGCAACTATGACCAACACTGTCAAATTCTACAAGTCTATAACTAAGTTGGTCATAAAAGTTATTGCAACCCCAAAAACGGGACTAATTATATGAGAACATATAACAATAACGATTTACACTCTGTCAACTCACCAACCTCCCAATTAATTTCTAATTTAGTCTATGAGCAAAAAAAAGGGCTTATATCCATCATTCACTTGTCGAGACCAGTCCAGCCTATTTTCTTCCCACATTCACCACAAATGGTGGTGCAACCTAGTTTCACACCTTGACTCTTTAGGGTTAGCATATGTGCTATGTTTGTGCATTTTCTTAGGATAAAACGGGCCCTGGGACAAACTCGGTTAACAACAGGAGGGTTCTTTTTGGTTGCTGGTTGAGGTTGAGCAGTTGGTTTAGCCTCAGAGGTTCCATTGGCAGTTGGTTTGGGGATGGGTGGGGGTGGGGGCATGTCACCTGGGCTAACCCTCTGAACTTCTTCCCATTCTAGAGTTCTACGGTATACTTCCCATGCCATGTCTTGTTCCTCCTTTGATAGTTTTTCATCTTCGTTCTCTTGTAAAAGACTCTCGTGTTCATGATAATTGGCAATCCATCTGAATACAAAACGAAACTCATTTTGTTAGACATATTAAGTATTTTATAAATTTGTAACGAAACGAAAACACATGCCACTTATTCTAAAAATAAAGTAATATCTGAACGAGAGTAATGATATAACTTTTACTGATGCATATGTGAACAGGTCTTTCTGGGTCATATTTATTGTTGACAAGTTAAGTAAAGCAAAAAAAATGAGTCAAATCGGTTGAAAAGTTTAAAAGATCCCCACATTAGACTTAAATATTTTACTCCTAAGATGCTTAATTTTATGTACACAATTGAATCATTATTTGTAAAAAAATAAAATAATAAATAAATAAATAAATAAATAGCTTTGCAATCATATTTTAGAATTTATTCAGCTCAGCAACCTCACTCACTTGACAAGCCGCCAACAATTTACCCCTTTTGATACCGAAAACCATTCATTTTGCCTCATATAACACAGCAGAAACCAAACAACAAATAATTAACCAAATTTCAAATGATCTATGAAGATTAAGTAATTTACCTTGGTTGGTGTTTACTCAGTAATTTTTCCATAAACTTATCAGAAGAAATGGTTGCATGAGCAAGTGAACTTTTCTGTTTTGAGCAACTTCCAGCTTCATTGGTACTTTGTGCAGATGACACATTACTACCTACTTGGTCCAGCTTAGAGGACGTATTCAAAGTTTCATCATCACCAAAGGCAAAGAGATGCAACATCTCTTCTTTAGATATTGTCCTATGTACTTGCTGTCTATCAACAACCCTCGCTGAAAGACTCTCTTTAGTAACCTGTTTTTAGTGATGAAATTAGAGGTTGCCCATGGCCAAATGAACAGATTGGAAACCATATCAAAACATGCACTTAAAATTACTGGTCAGGTCAAGGTCATGCTTTATTTTCCACTCTAAAAAAAGTTAACTAATAATTAGGGCATTATATGTGATCAAAAAAAATATATATAACCTATCCTTTATCAATAATACATATTTATAAACCCAATTTAGGGAGGTTGTATACAATAAAAGTACACTTAAAGAAACTTCCAACCGGTAAACCCATTAGAGATAAAAACATAGCCTAAAGTGGCCCATTCAAAAGTATTGGGTTAAAAGCCTCATCTTGAGCAATAGCTTTAAAGTAGAGATTACCTGACGCTTGTAAATCTTTTCTTCCATTGTGCCATGGGCCATTAAACGGTATGCAAATACTGGCTTTGTTTGACCGTATCTGCAATTAGAGAAGGGAGCAGACTTCACAAAAAAATTCAAATATTACTTTCTAATTAAGCAAATTATTCTAATATATGATACCTCCATGCCCGATAAATAGCCTGAAGATCATATGTTGGGTTCCACGAGCCATCAACAATAATTACACGGTTAGCAGCATAAAGGTTAATACCCAGAGATCCAGCTCGGGTTGATATTAAAGTGCATTTGACCCTTTCATTTTTAGGATCATTAAACTTTTCAACCATTTGCTGTCTCTCAGAACCCTCTGTTCGTCCATCAAGCCTGTTGTAAATATAAGAAAATGGAATATTAAGTAAAAATCTAACTTCCCTTTCTTCGAAATAAAAATAAATTAAGACATAAAAAGAAAATAGCATTATGCCCTTTTCATTTAAAGATACACACCTGTACCAGTCTTTTCCCTTTTTCCATGATTTCCGGCTTTTCCCATTTTGAGTGAGTTTGGACAGATGGCGTTCAATCAGATCAAGTGTGGGTATACTTTGGCTGAAAACAAGTGCCTTGTCGCCAATATCAGAACACATGGTAAGAATATCCAGCAGCAAAACCATTTTACCACTGTTTTCAGCATCATAACCGTTCTCTGAAACAAGATCATCCCACCAATTCTGCAAAATATAGAAACTATAGCATTAGCAACCAGGAGATATAATATTCTAAATAGCCACAGATGAATACATGAACGTATAATAACTGAAAACTTGAATACCTCCTTAAAAAAGCCGCTGACATTCTTTCTAGATGATAGGCCATTTCTGTTCCCTAACTTATCTGAAAGGAAAATGCATGAAAATATAATTAAATACCTCATAAAGAAAAAGAAGGAAAGGACGATATCTAAAAAGATTAAAAGAAGCTGGTCATTCAGTCTACATAACTGATGGAAATCGTCAGTAATCAAAGAAACAGCAATTTACAAAAACAGTACGACTTGGCTAATGTTGTAAATATAAAAGTATTGCATTTCTCTTTCACAAATCAAAACGTTTTGAACAAAATCTGATAGTTAAAATACGTAAGCAGAAGTATGTCACATTTGAAAAGAAAAGAGCACATGCAGCATATAAGAAAATTCCTAATATTGTAAGAATGAAAACTCTACCTCCATTGCCCATGGTATAGTCCAAGTTATCATCGCTGGAACTATATTCGAGCTCAACAACATTTTCACGCTTGCTGAAATCTTTGTCTTTCATCAGTTGCAATATTCCAGGATGATTCCATATCTAGCAAATGTAGCCGAAATCATAGTTTTATTTCCATTTAATCAAAAAGAAATCCATAAAGAGAACAGAGAAAAATAACAAGTAGACATCAAAGAAAAGGTACAAATGCATTAGTCCAATTCCCATTTAGGGCAAGGTATACACTTTTCTCACATTAAAGAGCCTATCCATTTGACCCGTTAGAGATAAACGTATAATTGCAATCAATCCAATACCTTCACTTATTTATAGAAAGAATACCTGAGCCAATGCCTGGTAACTGGCGAAAAAGCTCTTCCTTGTCTTTTCATTAGAAGTTTTTTCTTCTGTAAGTCCATGTACATCAAGAAATCTTTTGTATAGTACCCTTTGCATAGGCGAAAGTTTTACAGCAATTACAAAAACAGTTTTAGGGGGTAAATCCTTCTTCACAACGTTCATGTCCATTCGTTGGACAAATCCCTTCAACTGTTCATAGAGGATGTGAGATCTCTGGTTCATAATTTTTACATCATCAGATGTAGAATTAGTGTGCTGACCGTTCTCAATTGGGTTTTGGAATCTGCATGACATGAAGAGCATGATTAATCAATCGCATATACAGAAGACCATACAAAGTAGAGGTGACAACATATGCGGGTAGTCTAGCAGGTTAAACTGGGCCGCAAATCGGGTTGTATTGATTCAAAACAGTTTCTTTTTACTTTTAGCACACATTACATTTTTTTCTAGGGCACAACAAACTGCAATATACTATTCACTATTTACTGATTTATTCATGTAATAAGTGGCATTAAATTGTAAAATATGTATGTCTCATTAATAGTTAAAAAACTGCAAGTATGTTGCCTTAAAGGGTTTCATATTGCATAACTTGGTAATGAATGGTGAGTAAACTAGTTTTCAAAAGTATGTGGCATATCAGTGACAAGTGATCAGTAAAGGTTTTATCCTTAAAGCTACTTGCAGTTTACCGCATCTATACGCGTTAAGTGTGGCAAACACAATTTGAAAAAAATATGTTGTTCCAACAAATCTTCAAGTTTTAGATAAAATGGCTACGAGGTTTTGTGCATTACAAACAAATTCTGAGGGACCTTCAAATTGCTCAACTCATTTCACATTGTTTTATCCATTTTGCTCATTAGGGATAAAGCATAACTCAAATTAACCCATTTAAAAGTGAATGGGTAGAACTGCCGCAAAAAAAATGTAAAGAAAGATAGGAAAGCCTTGCCGGTTTCTAAACTCTTGACTGCTGCCAAGAAATCCTTCCCTCACAAAGTCAACCATCTGAATGAATAAATCAATATAACAAGAAAGACAAAGACATTAGTAGATAGTAGTTAATACCTTCACTTTGTAATATTACAAAAAAGGAAGAAAACTCGCAATAATTACTTACACAATAATACTCCATGAGGTTATTCTGAAGAGGCGACCCTGTTAATGCTATCCGCCGCTGGCTTTTTACAAGCTTCAAGGCCTGGGTTGTATCAGCCCTAGTGTTTTTAATCATGTGGGCCTCATCACAAACAAGTATATCAGGTCCATCCTGGAAAATAATTTGTAATGAAATTTAGAGAACAAGCTAAGCTGAGATTCAAAATATCAATAATATAGTGCGACTGGTGAAAACCTAATATTTTGAAACTATAATCTACTGTACCTTGATTGTAAGCAATTATGGTTAGGCAAAGAAACTTTGTTCAATGGTCTTTTTACGAAGTAAAAGTGAAGTATCACATAACTGAAATTCTATTAGCAGAATAAAAATATGAATCATACTATTATTCTTCTTAATTAGATAGCATCAACTATTATGTTAATGTCCGTTGTCCTATGTGTTAGCTACTTACTTTCCTTTATATTCATTTCGGATTTTAAAAGTTGAAAGAATATAAGAAACCGAAGATCTTATATTACATCTGTGGAAAATGCTAAACGGAAAAACTTTACAAAAAATACAATTGGAGTTCTTTTAGTCTTTTCCATGTGCTTACATATTTAAGAGTGCAATGGTTAAAAAAAATGCTCTCTAAACGCCTTCTGCAGAAAGCAACACAGCTGGTATTATGGTGTTGTAAATATATAAAACCTTTGGTGACAAAAAAAAAAGCTGACACTTCAACCTATATAAAAAATGTAATAACAAAGA
Organism: Chrysanthemum seticuspe; assembly: GCA_019973895.1. Taxonomy (NCBI): domain Eukaryota; kingdom Viridiplantae; phylum Streptophyta; class Magnoliopsida; order Asterales; family Asteraceae; genus Chrysanthemum; species Chrysanthemum seticuspe. Next base: position 56,405,796 of record BPTQ01000002.1, read on the forward strand.
CAAAATCAAACAAAACCAATGAGCCTAAAGTATGCCTCAAATTCTAATAGCTTAGCTAAAAGTAACTATAACTGATGTACTACAGTCTACAAATCAAAATGGATTACCTGAAGAGCCTTGCAAAGTTCCTTAGCCAAATTACGATCCTTAATGTGCTTTCCAAGAGACAAATTACGGAAATTCGTATAACCGATTAAGAAAACACCACCTTTAGCTCTCCACTTCATTAGAAGGTCAAGTCGTCTATCCCTACAATTATGAGTTTAAACAAGTCACGAAGAAATACAATTGACTTGTCATGAATAGAAATATTTGACATGCTCAAAAATTTAATCTCGTTCAACCCATATTTAGTAAACAGTAGAAGATAAATATTACTTACGACAAACCCCTCAGATAATGTATCAACAACAACAACCACAACAACAACAAACCCAATCCCGCTAAGGCAGGGTATGGGGGCCCTCAGATAATGTATAATTTCATATTATTAGTTCATCACAATCTCCCCTCCTTATATTTGATGCTATGTGCACCAACACTCAGTAGTTTGCACCTTCGTGTTGTAATAAAATCTATTCATTAGCTCGTATTATTAATTTATCGTCACATTATAATGTGGTAATATTATTCGCCATTTTTATCATTTCGTATCATCACAATTGTTCTAACTCAAAGAACTGTTTACATAAAGATGGTTTGGAACAGATATTGGTCAACCAGTACTTTGCAGAATGTTATGATTAAGAAACAGCACTGCACTATTCAAACATACCAAGGATAATCCACCAAAAGAGTATCCAGAACTATTTGATACAAGCAGATATATCAAACGATAACGATATAACAGTAATGTGTGAATATAAACGGCATTATAAAATTGATACCTTGGGACGTCATCAAGCATGAAGACACGTAGATGCTTAAACTCTGTAGGTTTCCATTTCTCAAACTCATGCTTCCAGTTGTGCAAAACATTTACAGGTGTCACTATCATGGCAGTTCTCAACCCTATGTCCACACACTTCATAGCAGCATAAAGAAAAGCTATAACCTGAAAAAACCAGCTTTTAGTTGCTTCAAAAAAATATTTACACATTGCAAGCTACATATCGTCTCCGCATGTACCACGTGATATTTTATGATCCACATGTGAGCAGATTAGCTGTAAATGGTTGCAAGTGAAACAAGAAGAGTGAAAAGCATACATGTCCTACAAGTATCAAGTAGCCTATGTAATCCCCTGTATCAAGCAAATTTGTTTCTTAAATTTCAAGGCTTGAAAATTCCTTTCAATGGGAGGCATTCATGTTTTCTTAATATGATCTTGGTGGTTCATAGTTTGTTCTATTTAGACATACCTAGGTGTAATATGTTATCATATAACGATACTAGAAAATTTATCTTTTTAAAGAGGCAATCTAAAGCTTGCACAGGTTTATGTATTATAAAAATAAAGATAGTAAACAAACATATAGCTAACAAGAAAATGCTTAAAGTCATGCAACTATCATTTGTGCCTCTAATACTGAATAACTTGATTCAGTCTTGATAAATCCTTTATCCTTGTCACAATATACTTGTGAAGATCTTCCGAATTATGTTGTACAAAAAAAATTAAAGAAACAAAATATTAACATTACCACAGAACATAACAGATGGAAGAAGAGATGGATATAGATGTATAGTAGTACCTGCAATGTTTTACCAAGCCCCATGGTATGAGCAAGAATGCAACCAAGTCCCTTGTCTCCTGATCTAACTTTCGTAATTGACTGTATGATATTCTCCCACATAAACCTTATGCCTGCAACCTATATAAAAAGTTAAGTAAGCAACACAAAGCAGTAATCACTGTATAACTACAATGAGAACAAATGGAACAGTGTCTACCGTACAAAATGACTTATAACGAATCTATGCAACTCTTAGGACCAACACCACTACTAAATCTCACACAAAAAAACATTGATTTTATGCAATAGACCAGCATTACATAGATATGCATAACATATTCTTACACAATAGGTCAACATTTGCTAGGAATAGTATCTGTCATACAACAGACTATGCAGAATACATGTATATCATGTTTACACGGTACATGTTATGCATCTAACTCGCCGGATAGAACTGAATCTCTAGTCATATATATGTCAGTCAACTTGATAACACTCCGTAATTTATGTGGCCTAACAAATTGTAAAATTACAGATTCATCAAACTTATGAACAAAAGCGATGAAGAAAAGGTAAACTCGCCACTACAAAATGCACCAGGAAAAAGCAATTTAATGCAAAAATATAGAATATCTGTTCAAGCACGTTATGAGAAACAACCAGCACACATCAAACATAACTAAAAACAGATTATGAGAACAATAGCAAGCTAAATTTTACAACATAAGAGAAATTGGATGTTTCTGGAATGTGCATTTTAAAAGTGTATCTGATATTGGATAATCATTAATCAGATGTAACAAAACGGGCTGTGAAGATAGTGCTTGGATGTTTGTCCCTTTTGAAGTTGAAATGGTCATGTAATCAGATGTTAAAGCGTTCTGCAAATCCTGATTACTTTGGAGTGAATGGATATAATAACCAAAAAGACGTTCTTCCAAAAAACATCTGTTGTGAAACAGGAGGAAACTTTATTGATAATTTACATAAGCCTTAACAATCAGATTTGCTGCGACCATATGACACTCATTATTTGACCCTTAATAATGAAATAAAAGGAATCAGAATATGTTTATCCAAACATTTTAAACTGATTATTACAACCTCAAGTCACAATAATCAGGTAATCAGTTCCAAAATGTAATTCAAAACACCAAGTTGATATAGTTAGCCAATAAAGAAACAAGTAAAACCTGATGAGTTTTCAATTTGGTTGAAATGCTTTGAGGAAGCCTCACGGCCTCCTCATTTTCCTCCCTCACAACATTCACAATATAACCAGTTTGTGCATCCCCTAACATGTCAGCGGTCACACCCTGGGATACGGTTGTCTTAAAATTTGCAGAATTAGCCTTCATTGATTTTAGTGATTTTAAACGTTCAGCTTCCAGTGACTTGAGACGCTCTTGACGTTCCTACAAAGACGTGATTTCATATAAATTCTAAGCACAAGGTGTACATTAGACGTAATCGGAATACAGTATACCTTTTCAATTGCAATTTTTCTCTTTGTATCTTCTCCTAATTCAGCATCATCAATAATTCTGCGAATTTTCTTCTTTCGTCTCCTTTTGCTGATGTTAGGCAAGAATAATACTCCAAGAGTTAATCTCTCATAGAATCCACATATCAAACTTAATACATAGTATTGGTAAACTGCAGAGGTGGCAATGAGTTGATTTGGGATACGTTTAATCTGAAAGTGACAAAACGGAAGGATCGGGCGGGTTTGGGTAACCGGTTCAAACGGGTTCGAGTCAATGTGGATTTGGGTCAATAAGGGCAAAGGTCAAAACAGCCAACTTAATAAACAAACACTAAATGACTAAAATAACTTAAATTACTGAATTTAATAACAAAAGAAAAACTAAATCAATTAATAAATTTGTGCCAAAACCACTTGCACCAAAAAGACTTCACTTTAAAAGCAAAATTGTTTCCCATAACAGTAACGCAATTCCTTATAACAACTAATACTTTTAGCTTTTTTTAATTTATGTCTTTGTGATCGAATATAAAACAAATACCACATCTGATATATCTTCTCTTATAAGATAGCGGTCGCGTTGTTAATCAGATCGGAAATACTTACCGAAGGTGGTGGCTGTTGAGACACGTCGTGGTGGACTGGTGAACTGGTGGTGTCATACTGTCAACAAGTTATGGAGAACTCGTGGATGTGTGATTTATGATTTGTGATTTGAGTATACTATACCCGTTCTTATTGTCACACTACCAATTTGACCCATTATGTAATTCGTGATAGTCAAAATCAGCCCAGATTGGCCCGTTTAAAATTAGAGTGCCGCCCAAATTAGCCCACTAGATTGTAGGAAGTGCCGACCCAATTTTAGGTGTTTAGGTAGCTTTTGCCGGCTCTAGTTTATTCTTTAATGGATAAATAAGTAAAATAAAATAGCTAAACAGAAAATGGGTTAATAAGATTAAATATTACCCCCATTATTTTTTAATCCACACAGCCTCGTAAGTAGTCATAAATTTTTCTAATTGTATTTTCTTTAGAAAAAATGGACAAAAAATTGTTCCCAGGTCAACCCAACCAGCCCATTTTACCACCTCTAGCATATACATATAGATAAACCAAAATCTCAAATATGTGATGAAAAAGTTTAAATACCTAATTGGAACCTTGAAACCGTCATTTGGATCATCTGAATCGCTGTCCGAACTTGACGATGATTCACTTCTAGAAGCAAAAGCTTTTTCCAACAATGAAGTCAGTGGCTGTAAAATACTTGGGAAGCAGCAACAGCATTGCCAACTGGAATCTTGTGCTTTTAACAAACAATCTTCCCCAAGATTCTTCTTTATACAGGATGTACAGAACAAGTTTTTACATGATCCACAACTTACTAAATCCCCGATTCGTCCGCACCATCCACAGAAGCACTCAGCACAATCAGGATCCTACCATATTAACATAATCGTTTTAATACTCATAAATGATGTTCAATATTTTACCAATTATAACCTTGCTTTAATTAAATCAATATTCTTCAAAATGCAAGTAGAACAAGGGCAAAACCAGCCTACTAAGATAAGTTCAATGATATTTGAAATAAATAGCATTTATAGAAAGATATATAAGTTTATTAGAGACCCCGTTACTATAATAACAAAATATAAATTCATACATAAAAGCATAACTGTTAACCATACCGTCTCTTTCATTTTGTCTTCTAATAGATATTTACAGTTTCTGCAAACAATTACTTTAAAGAGCGGATGTGTATACACATCATTAGCAACTTTATCACAAGCCGTGCAACAAAATTCATCAGTGTCCGCATTGTCTTGGGCATCACTATGATCAAGATTTTCACTCTCGCTGCATGGTGAAGTACTTCCATCCACTTCAACAAGTTCCACGTCAGAGCTGTCAGTATTAACAGTTCTGCATTTCTTGCTATCAGATTGTTCAACACTGTCGGATAGCCGCTTGGACCCACAAAGACCGTTACTCTTTTGATATGACATATCAACATCACTTGATGTCTTGTGGTCTGTATTTGATGTTTGGTTTGCTATGTCGTTACTGATGTCAATTTCTTCATCTTCTTGAATAACCTTCTAAACATATTTCAAAAAGGAAGACATGAACATAGAGGCATATAACCACATGCTACTGGGTATAAAGAAAACGATGCATAAAAAATGTGGAAAGGGAACACACCTGCTTTAGTTTCCTTCTCTGTCTCTTTTTGTTCAAACGATATAGAAGCTTGCGATCAATATTTACATCATCTTCTTCTTTAACCTGTCAATTGCAACAGAATTTAGCAAGGTCAACATCTAATTCTAAACTAACACAAGCCAAGGATCTCGCCACCGCAACTCCCACAGATCTAAAACTAGCGAGTTTCTGGATGAAATCAAAAAGAATGCTTTACTTTGAATACATAAAAACTAGAATCTTTTATGTTTATACATTCAAGCTCATTAACAAATCCCAAATTACCTATATTCAGGGTTCCTCCTATTGATAGCGTGGCCTAAATCCTGGTTTGCAGCAGCTAAAACTTCTTAATTAGAAAAGGGAACAACTTGTACTTTCCTTCTTTGCTAGCTAGTTGTTTACAATTTCATATTTGGTTATTTCTAGAAGTTAATAACCTTTGTAATACTTTATGTAATCTGCCTTTGTATGTGAAGAAAAAACAGATATCAATTTGACTCCCAGATATATATATATAAAAAAAATGATTTGTGTTTCCTAAACTGGAGGTTGTTAGATATATCTCGCATAAATCGGCCTACAATAGATAGTCTTTCGTTTCGTATTCATCTCCGAAATTGAAAACGTAACCATAACCGATTCATGGTCATTTTAGCCAACAGTTCTGATTTGAGCTTTGTCATTCGTTTTTGACTTTTAAATAGATTCCTCTTCAGAAGCATTTGGGATTTTTACCTTCTAATATTAAGCCACTCGCAGGTCCAAAACTCGATTCCATAAATAATTTGGAGTTCTTACAACAGGACAAGAGCAGATAGAGTGATACGAAGTCACCTATGAGAAACTTATAGCAGAGTTGTCACTACAATTAAAAGATTTCTACATGACAAAGTCCCTCCTATAAAGAAGTGGCTCCTAAAGCAGCGACTATTTTCACTTTCGTGTGAAGATGTGTTGAACTGAAGGAATATCATGATGAACTGAGCTCTTTTAATGAGAACCTTACTATATCATGTCAATGAGAGAATCTAAACCCAGGGGGCACAAATGGTGTGTTTATATGGTAGGTGTGTGTAAAGATGGCACATATTTTTTTGAAACCACGTGAAAGGTCACAAATTATCTCCACCAATTTATTGAGCTCATACAAAACCGTTAAATACTACTTTTTCAACAAACTTACATTTGCCTAGAGCTTTTGCATTTTTAACAAAGTAGAGATTTAAGATGAAGTGCATATTTCAAAAGTTCTATGCTAGTGGGGCACGATAAAATATTCCACATATGATCAGCAATGTTTCGCAATAAAAATGCTCATCCCGAGAAAGAGGATTAAAATGTGGTGAGGAAGCACATCAAGCACATCTTTCAATGTTAAAAGGGGTTGCTAATGTTGGCAACATGGAGGCAATCGTGATTGTTTAGATATCACTCAAGTTCGATTTATACTGCCGAATTGGATGCAAGGAGATCCTTGAGAATGTTATATTTTAACAAAAAGAGAAGAATGTTATATTTTAACAAAAAGAGAAGGCGATCGTGATTGTTTAGATATTCAGCATTGGATTGCTTTGCCTACTTTATATGGCATTGCTGAAGGCGGTTAAACCATGTGATTTGTTAATAGACTTGACCGTGATCTTGGTTATCAACAAGATCAAGCAATAGTCTTGTGATAGCATGAGTGTTATTTGCATGCGGGAAGACCAAGTATACGAGGATAGGAAATTGAGACTACACATAGATGCTGCTATCACTCTCGTAATGAAACTCAGAATTAGAAGTAAGGTAAAAATGATTGAAGCGAAAGACTGTTCAGTTATGTGCTTACTAAACCATCGTGAGAGCACGTTCAAAGATTCGTTTCGTATAGCTTGATCTACAAAGTATCGTAGAAACGCAAACGAGATTACTCTATACTTTTTACACTTGCTCAATCTCTAAAGCTAATTCGGAAACTTTTAAATGGGAGTAAAGCCCGACGAACCAAGCGGCCACTGAATTAGGACCTTGGATTATTCAGTAATGCACATTCTATATGAAGATTGTTAATAGTTACTTGCACCCTAGTTTAAATAAGCATAATTATTTTTTAACTTTTAACGAACTAAATTGCAATATCCTTTTAACTAGCTAGTTGCTTACGGTTTTCTACATAGCATAGTTAAAGTTTCCTTTTAACAAACTAAATTGCAAATTCCTTTTATGTTAGCTAGTTGTTTACAGTTCTCTATTTATTCAGCATTTAACACTTACTAACTACTTAAGATTTAGATCTGTTCCAGCTTTATTATGTTCTTAATTTAAGACCCGGAACGCTCCATGTGTTCCGTAAAACACCGCGATGTCTCAGAAAATTTACACTTTAACTTATAATGTTATGTAATGGTCACACAATATGGCCCCACCAAAGAAATAAATAGAGAAGCAAATAAAAATTCCTCGTAGCATCTCCAATGTTAACCTATACATAGCACTAGGCTACTTCGTTTTGTAGCTTGCCTTATTCGACTCATGTTAACCTCCATCTATTTTCCTGATTACTTGTATAATAAGCCAACGTTTCTAATCTAACCTAATGATAGATACCAACAAATCAACATACATCCATGATATATGGTCGGGGAGAGCCTCTAGTACATATGAAGGCACTAATGTACATCAAAGACACATATTGAGCTTCTGGAAGTTTTCATGAGTAGTAAAATAGTAGACTAAAGTGAATAAGAAAACAAAAATTTAAGCCAATCCCCTAATTTCTGTTTAGTCTAGATGCCAGTAGAAAGTTAAAAAGCTAATATATCAAATACATGCAAGAGTATCTTATAATTCCCAAGTACCTTTCTGAAGTTCTTCTTGTGATCTTGAGATTGATATAGTTCTTTCTCAGACTTTATAGCGTCAGCAACAATTGGGTCATTCATGCTGCCTTCAATATCATCAATCTCCTCGACCTAAACATGATACATACATAAAAAAAATAAAGATGAACACATATATACATGTGTGGTTTATAAAAATAACAATAGGTTATGAATGATTAATAAATGCATAGATGATGCCTGTGATAGCTCACAAGAAAATGAACCAGGGAAGTTGGAAGTCACCACATTTATTTTATCATATTTGACAACAAATTATTTATAAATTCTAAATAAGAGATGCTCCAAACCCAAAACACACCTAAAAACCCGTTTTGAACCACTACTGAACCCCACCCATTTGGCCACCTCTTGTGCAAAACAAGTATATCTAGTTCACATCTGAAATGTATTTTACCTCATCTACACCAGGAAAAGTGAGTCCAAGTTCCGCAGCTTGTTGCGGTGTACTGGCCATGTATACAGAAGCCCATTTTTTGCTTCCAAATGAGGTATTATTCGTTGATGTAGAGCACAATTCATTAAAGGAGGACCAATCTACATCACGATTGGTTTCTTTGTCTTCTTCGGGAGCAAGGCGTTTCCCAAGAAACCCACTCGCACCTTCCTCCAAAAGTTTACCATGGTGTCTAGCAGGAAAAGTAACGCATAAAAGTCAACCTTATAAGTGCTGTCAATTGATTATGCATACTTAATAATAAGTCGCAGTTAGTGAAGTCAGTTGTAATGAAACAGGGTCTTATATCTTAAAGCATAGTATTTAGATGTGATTGTGCTAACTGAAAATGTTGAATGCACAGTAAGTTTTCATTATTAAAAAAAGTTTAATAAGAGAGAAAAATAAACAAACGAAACGTTTTGTAAAATGAAAGTAAATGTCTTGAATCGGGTTAAAGGGGGTAAGAAAGTAAATACTTTACATAATCAGTTTTTGTGTAGAGGGTAAGAAGCTAATCATTCAAAGACTTAATAATCCCAACAGATAAACATTAAAATTTCGATAACCCAAATCCAAAAACACGGTAACATAAGCTACCTTCTGACAGGCCTGTGAGTTTGCAGATACTTCTCAGCATCTGCAATTGATTCATTAACATCACCGCTGACCTGTGATCCAACCCAATGAGTCCTATTTTTCCATGCTTCCGTACAGCATCCATTTGGAGCCTGACTTTCTATCCACTTATAAAGGCTTGGAAGTTCAATTCCTGCGCCATCAAGTTGCTCCTGCAGAGCAAGCAGATCAAATGTAGACAATCAGCAACATATTTTTGTTCTTTATTTTGTCTGACACCGTCACCTAACAAACAATCTAACAAAGACCACTGGGATTCAGAAGAAGATTTCCGTGTACATTTAGCAATATTCTTCTACCAACGTTTTTTTACTTTGAAAGGTGATACTTAGAAGGAAATGGTAATGCTTAGGTACAGCCCGGAATTTGAAAGGTGATACTTAGAAGTACAACTTGGTTCCACATATTTGACCATTTCCTTCTATGATTTAGCCCAATTTGATTGATGCTCTATAGTATAAACTAAATCAACATAAAAAATATAAATTGGGCCAAAATAGCCAAATTCACTTTAATACGATAAGTAGTTATATAATCCAAAAATGCAGATACAAATGAGGTGAATGACAGTAATCGATTATCTAGTATCATACAATCACTAGTGAGTAAGCCTAAACGTACTGATAAACAAAATAAAACAGTAACTTTGACCTAGCTATATGCCCAATTCAATAGAAGTTGATCATATTAAAAGAATAAAAAGGTTCACAGAATTATAAAAGCAAACCAGCAAGTGGGAACTCTCTGTTTCAAGTTCGTCAAGCTCGTCTTCCCATTTTTCTCGGAGACCTAACATTTCCTCAGCAACGGCATTCTCAAGCTATCAAAGAAATTAAAAATGGTTACTCAAACACAATTATATCACATCTGAAAAGATAAGCAAAAACTGATGTATCTTCTTGGCATTTTTTATAATCAAATATGAGTTTTGTTAACTTAATTGTTTCAAGAGAATAGAACTAACAGCTTCCCCCTCAAGAGATTGTGCCAACTCTTCTCGCACTTCAACTTCCACTTTTGCTAATGACTCGTCTTCAAGTGCTTCTTGGGCCTCAGCAGCCTGTATTGCAACTCTAAAATGTTAATCAAAACAAGAGATGAATAGATAGTTCAGATAACAGAGGATTTAAAAAAAAATTAAAAAACAGAACAGGCAAAGCTATATCAGTACCTTGCTCTCGACTGACAAGAGATCGGCAATTAGACCTTCAACGTCTTCATCCGTGAGGGGTTGCTGCAAGAGATGAAAACTCAAAGTTGATTATCACGACACATGTATTGATAACTTAATGTGTGTGTGTTAAAGATAACTATTTCAAACCTATTTACTTATGAATGGATCATTTCCGGATAAGCCTCTAATGGGAGAAATCCTAAAGATAGATTGAAAGTAAAAAATTCAAAAAGGCCACGAGTTACCCAAACTGCTACATTTTATGCATAAAGCCTCCGAGATCATTTTTACTTAATATCTACATACACATGCACACATACATGTAAGGGTCACCAAAACCACCACCTCCACGTACATCACCATTCAGCACACCACAGAACCAACCAACAACCAGCCGTAGTGGTGACCACGGAACCAAACACATAAAAATACCCCATTTTATACAAACATACCCCACAAACACACACACACACACACACACACACAAAAAAGTGCGCTTCGTTAGGTAGTCTGCACCACCAAACCATAGCCAAAAACCTACCACCACCCGCAGTGGTGGCAGGTGTAAAGGTCGACCGCACGCCAAGGGTCACATGTCACCACCACCGAGTGATTCCGTGACTGTTCTCACGCAATCATATTTGGCACTCATTATAAAATGAATAAATAGTTTCAAAAGTTAACCAAACCAGATTCGACCGTACCAAAATTACCATTTTGATATGTTACCCAACCCACCAAATTTTTATCTCTTGTATTTATCAAAGTATGAATATTTTTTCAAGTACGGAATCTGTATCCTTTTGTGTGAATAAATGCATACGTAGCATCGCCTTACCTCTTGATGTGTCTGATCATCCTGACCAGATGTCGACGGCTCATCGTTGTCACTATCATTGATAAAAGAGTCGCTTGATGTACTGCCAATATCTTCTTCCTCTTCAATTTTATCAGCCGCCATTAATGGTGCGAGTTATATAAAAATTATTTAATAACCTGCAGAATTACCTAAAGACATCAAAAAGATATATAAGATATTAGATTATATCACATCCTTATTATATGCAAAACTAGGTCCAAAAGAGAACAGGAAAATCATGTCATTCATGTGAAATGAAAAATGAGTGGTGATAAATAAGATATTAGAATATATCGTGATGCTTGTTAAAATATGATCTTACGTGACCGATTTTAAACGAAAGATTACCAAGATAATATGTCTATGAATATAGTTTTTATTACTCGTATGTATTACGCTTAAGAGATATCGCAACTTATTATAAATTGGTAGTGTTACAAATTTAATAAATATTACATGTTAAATAAAAATAGGTATAGAATGTTGTTACAGAGACATAAAAAGTTCAACAAAATAGTAGATACGGCAATGGTATACCAATTGTGAATCTTAGATTTCCCTAATTACTTCTGTAATAAATGCCAAGGCATGCTTCTAGTTAGCCACTTAGGTAATGAAACTCCATATCATGCGTCTAAATCAATAAAATGACCATTCACCTGCTGAGCTGAACCCGTTATCCTAATTATATTCTGCAATTAAAAATATAATATGTTGCCCAAATTGAAATAGTTTTCCAAATATGTCTAACTAAATCTACTATTATTCCATTATAATATATTCACATTTTTTTCTCTTACGTCTACTCTACTAGAAAAAGGATGCTAGACATGTTTCCAATATACCAAACCCCTGATTTAATCAAAATACTAGAGCGCCGATACGTTATCATATACAGGTCTCTTTTATGGGTTAAAACAAAGTCATGCTACATTGTTCCAAATATCAGTTACATGGAGCTAGAATCTCTAAGAAGCCAGACTTCAATTAACCTAAAACAGTCTAAGAGACATCAATTTCAGATTCACAAAAATTATCAAAAAACTGACTTGCGGTGCCTCGTTTCAGTGAATCACACCCTAGTGCACCTCAAATGCTAAATCACGTGCCTTGTTGAAGATAACACAACTCAGCGTACGTAACTCACCAAAGTTCCTAACGATGCTTTACATGACAATGTATAAGCTTAACAAGCACGTCAGGCTTCCTAAACCAAAATAGTCCATTTGCCTTAACTTCAGATCATTAGTGTCAACAATTAGCCCTTATTAACCACTACGAAAGTAAACCTTACGCACCGACGCAATCATCATAATATTCTCCAATAAACTCGACGACATTGTGTATTCAAGACTAATTAAGACTGTTTTTGCATAAATTGCCATCAATTAGGCAACGCCTAAACAGATACATAGTATACACTCCATTAAATTAGTATTGCACCAAAATTCAGACTCAACGACTGCGATCCACAATCATCATAATAACTATTCTGCAATAACCTTGACTACATTGTGTCATCGATATTAACTAATATTTTTTCCGTAAAAAATGGCCATCTATATAGTAATGCTTGAACAGACATATACACTCAAGAAAACCTAAAACATAAACATATATAGTTAACGATATAATAAATCATCTCCATTATAACCTAGCAATGCAATAGCGTACTGCGTACTCACTAATCAAAAATTTATCACATAGACAATTACACATAAGACAAATAAAATAACGTAGACTACATTGTGTATTAAAAATTACATTAATAATTTATTTCCGCTTACACATTTAAATTCAAATTCGCAACGTTCAAACACACTCATAAAAACCTAAACATACATCTAATCAACGAAATAATCAATCATCTCAATTAAAACCAAATAATGTCGTATTTTATTTTATGTAGTTAATGATATAATAAATCATCTCCACTATAACCTAAATCAATAACAAAACATATAACCAAAAATCTATCACATATCATAAACCCTAAAAGCACTAACTAAATTACGTAGACTACATTGTGCATCAAACATTACAATTAACAAATTTCGCAACGTTCAAACACACATATACACTCGTAAAAACCTAAACACACATTTACACATCTAATCAACGAAATAATCAATCATCTCAATTAAAACCTAATAACGCAAATTAAATAACGTAGACTACATTGTGTACTAAACATTACATTAATAATTTCTTTCCGATAACAATTAACATCAATTTCGCAACGTTCAAACACACATTTACACATCTGATCAACGAAATAATCAATCATATTAATTAAAACCTAATAATGTACTCTAATCAGTAATCAACAACAAAACATATAGACAAAAATTACATCAAACACAATTACACATATTATAATACCAAACAAGACGTAATTTAATTAAATCAGAAGTTAATTATACCTAAACAGATGTAATAAGTTGCTTCACGTTCAAGCAAAGCAAAATAGTCGTCGTTTTTTAACCACAATTAACAAGTTTATATTATAAACAGAAATCCGATCGTCAAGTGTATTGAGTCTGATGCGATTGTCGATGTTAATTCGATTTTGAAGAAAATGGAGGGAGTGTGAGAAGTGAGGGTGGTTTTGGTTTTTGGTTTTGATTTTGATTTCCCCCTTTTCAATTTCCTCTTCCTTTTTATATCTATCAACCCCACATTTATCGTTTGCCCTAACTTTTGAATATATAGTCCCTCAACTATGATTATGATTACTGTAACAATATTTTATATTACAGTAATCTTATATATATATTTTTTTTTAAATAATTACATCATTTCGGAGTGTTTTTGCAAAACCCTTCTCATTGAAAAAAAATTAGACCAATAGGAGAGCTCGATTTTGCCACGTAAGCGAAATCGAGCGATGTGATTGGTCAATAAAAAGTCAAAATTGAATTGATTTTGGTCAAACTTTAATATACAGTAGAAACTCTATAATATAATATATTGGGACCACCAAAATTTATTAATTAAAAGAGTTATTAATTAATCGATAAATTAATAATTATTAATTTATATATTAATTAATATTTTATTAATTTATAGTAGAATACTTATATGGGGTCTAAAGAAATTATCAAAAATGTATTATCTTATAATTTTAGCGAATTATTAATTTAGCACCTTATCCCCGAGTCGGGACCGGCAAAAAATATTATCTTAGAGAGTTTATTAAATAATCGAGTATTAATTTATCGAGTTTCTACTGTATTTGGTGGAGAAACTTAGTTGAGAAAAAAACACATAAAAATATAAGTGTCCAATTTGTGAAAACAAAAACTTAAAATAGAAGGAGGTAACTAATAAAACTTTAGTGGTTAAATGATAAATAAATTATATAAAATTAAGTGTAAATTTATAAATTTTCATGTTTTTCAATAATTTTACAAAATAAACAAATAACCCCTTACACTTTATACTCCCTAAACTTTATAATATCAACTTTGTTTAAAATTACATGATTATTAATATTAGTTTTAAACTTTCATCCAGTAAAACTACAAAATGTTGTAAATATATGAATTAGTTTTAGTACATGCTAAATATTTTAAGGATAAATATTTGTTTCGGACTTTTATTCATTAAAAAAAATTATTATTTATGTTAAGTAAGGACTCAGGTTATTTTATTTTAAAAGTTTAATCTATGCGTACACATGTTTGAATATTCAGCTAAATTATTATTAATGAGAATATAAGTATCAAATGGTATGCACGGGTGCTGTGACATGAAAATAAATATACGTGATCGTACTTATAACAACGACTCATGTAATTCTTAATTAAAGTTTACATACGGATATCTGAAAAAAACATTTTAGAAATCTTTACGAAGTATATTATAACTTCATCAACGCTCATTATGTGCTACTAAATTCACACATTTTGTACAACATGATATCAAAAGTTAAAGTTAAACAACAACCTCGACCTCAACCTCAACATATATGTTAGTTAAAAAAAGTTAAATCTTTCATCCATAGAATTTTCACAAAATATTAATAGATATTAATACATAATAAAAAAACTTATGTATAAATATTAGTTGTACTTATATCACAATTGACATGTAAGCAAAATCGTCAAATATCATTGGTCAATAAAAGGTCAAAAATGAATTTGATCAAAATTGAAAAATTTCGTGTAGAAAGAAAAATACACCACAAAACACATGTGTCTAAAATGTAAAAAAAAAATAAACTTCTAAAAAGCGGAGTAGACATTATAAATTTAAAAGATCTGAATGTAAGCACCACAAATCCTACCTTCTACTCATCAGAAGACCCGACCTCACCCAATCGAATCGTGTGCACCAGAAAACCCGAAAAAATATATTGCGATAAAAAAACCCGACCACCACCAATCGTAAATTCTAAAAAGGAAACGATGCACACTGACATACATTCCTCTTCATTCTGGCACATAGACAAAACCTAACCCTTTCAGAAAATTAACTAACTGCAACTCTAAAACACATCACAATTCGATCAAACCAAAACAATTGGCCTTTAATCAGGAGTCTTTAATGAAAAGGTATGTTCATGAACAACTAACACAATATATAATTTTGAAACAGGTATCATACATAAATTTTCTGTTATTTTGGTTGGATTAATGATCTTTGTAAGGTTAGTTAATCATGTGTTTGTGTTAAATTGTTATTTATGTGTAAAGTCAAAAGGTTTATGTCAGATTTTTAATTTAATACGTGTAAAGAAAAAATAAAATTTAAATCATTAAACCCTAATCTCATCAAAACAAGATCAATTTATCAGTTGATTATGATCATGTTTCTATAACCCTCATGACGCAAATATTTTTACAAACAATACATAATTAAGTTTAGTCCAAGGGTTTTAACTATGGCTGCTGAATAAAATTTCATTCATTCAATTAGGATTCATAAATTGTTTATTAGGTTAATCATATTGTTTGTGCAAAATTGCAATATATTAATTGGCCACTATTAAAATTGAGAAGGCAATTCAAGTTTGTTTGTATTAATGGCTTTGAATATGGATGAAAAAGGTAATGATGTAGGTGATGTTAAGGTTTTCAATGGCTTCAAAGTGAAAAAGATGTTGGTAACCTAAGCCTATTTTAAAAAAGTTGATAAAGTTATGTGTTAGAGTGAATTCAAAGTAAGATAATTTTGATCTATGTTTATGAATTTAAGCTTTATCAATCTTTAAATAGTGTAGTACTTGAATGATAAGTTCGCCGTGATTAGTTTTAAATGCTATGTCTACTACTATCTTTGTTTTGATGGTTATAATTTGATAAATAGTATAATTATAATGATCGTATACTTCTGATGATTAAATCTTTGGTTGTGTGTTTCTTTAGTCAGTTAGGTAACATTTTGCCAAGCAAGTTTGTGAAAGACGGGTTCCTGGCGGTCATATTCTTGTTTTTTTGCAAAACATGGCGAGTCATGGCCAAGAAAGTTAGCAAGTGATTTAAGTATTGCCAAAAACATTAGTCACGACAATGGTGGTTCCCTTAAGATAAGATGTCTTTTGAGCAACGATTTTCCATCTCTTGGAACACATGAAGAATGCATGCATATCATGAAACAACAATTTTGTTTCACCACCTATTCAACCATATTTAATCTCTGCAACTACAAGCATGGGCAATCACAATATGGGTAAACTTAGCTTATGGACCTCCGCAAACTCAGACTGTTCACTAGGTAGCTTTATGCTATTTACTTTTGTTGTACGATGATTTAGTATATGGAGTTTATTAGATGTGTTTGGGTAAACTTATTTAGACAATTGTGCCTAATAGAAGTATCAATTATGAGCACTTAGGTAGGCTTTGAGGCAAGAGGTAGCTATATATGACATTACAAACGCATAATAAATTTATGTCTGAACCCTGCGCGTGGATAGGCATTGAAAGCATTAGTGCAAGTACTTCAATAGTAGTTAATAGAGAAAGTACTTTGTGTCAACGACGCCATAAAAAATGGTTTTTGGTACGTAATGCATAGGCTAATATAGGTTTTGTTGAAGTGAGCCATCTTTAGTGTCGGTATATATCCAGTATGCTTTTGGACAAAATGTAAATTTCTATTACAAGAGTCTGACTTTGGGGTGGTTGAGTAATTCTTTTATAGCCGTTTTCTCTTGAACTTACGAGTTCAGGTACAAACTCAAACATCCAGGTCTCTGTGTGTAATGCATAGGAATAAAGAGGTATCTTACCGAGTATCAGTTTTGTGGGTGGTTTGTCTACAGCTATCAAATAACAAATAGCAATTTATATAGGAGAGTCAAACAATTTTATGATATGTCGACAGAATAAGAATAAAATGAACTGTTAGGGTGTGAGGAACAAGAATATAGAGGTGGAAGACACTGACCACCCTTTTTTGACACCACCGAGGACGTAACTTAATTGAAATAGAAAAGTAAGAATAGAGAAGAGAAAATATTTTGGTCTGATCAAGTCCTACATTGTCTTGCCATTGCTGTTTTACCGAACATGAATGTGGAATATCACTTCAACACTGTTACTCAAGCTTTAAAGGGGCCAACACTATCCCTTAGAAGCTCTGCCTTTGCACACAATCTTCATGCTCCTACTGATACACTAACTAATCGACAAAATAATGAATATTTTTTTTATAGGAGTAAACATTTTTTCTTCAATTTTACTCATTCTCCATTATAATTTCTTTAATTGTTCTCTTCAATTTGCAGGGTTGCAGATTAGGGAGGCAAGAGCCAAATAAAGTGAGCGAGTCGGTGCTGGATGAAGAATTTTGGGAAACCGGAATGGATCCAAAAACGCTAAGAATCTGTCGTTGGAAAAATTGAAAGCCAAAGGGACGAATGTTCGGTTCATCAATATAATACAACACACACAATCCAGAAAAAAAAATACACATCTATGGCGTCCCTTAACTGACGAACAAATAAAGAACCCACATCGTCCTTCCAATATTACACATTGTTGCCATCCCGGATTTCCTAATATTTGGACGGAACTTTTTTTTGGCTTACATTGTTCGAGCAACAGAAACTACCGGCGAGTAAACAATGGTATAAAGACTTGAAAACGACACCTATAATATATTTGTATTACATATAACTAAGCATTATTACAACACAAAAAATGTTAGTCTTTTTTATAAACATTGTTAAATCTCGATAAGTTCTTGAGTTCAAGATTAGCAGTTGGTACAAGCTTGAGTTGATAGTGAGGTAATATGTCTTTAAGGTTATGAATATAACTCATGTAGGAATAGATTTTTAATAGTTGTGTATATTCTTTTGATCCTATTTTTAATAAACCAAGTAAACCTACTTAAGAGATGTTAAGTTTTTTGGTTTCTAATCGATAATAATACATAATTAAACTTTTATGAAAAAAACGAGTTGATAGTGAGGAAATGTGTCTTTGAGGTTATGAATATAGGGAAGAGATCTAGTGAGAAGAAAATTTGAAATGAGAAGAATGAGAAATACTTAGAGCCACATAATTCAAATGAGGGTGAGAAATTTAAGGAGAGATGCATCTATATTTGTAGATGCATTTGAAATGTGCGGTTGTAGTTTCTTCTCACATTTCTCATTTTAATTTTATTTCTTATTTGATCCTTACTCTATGAATATAACTCATGTAGGAATAGATTTTTAATAGTTGTGTATATTCTTTTGATCCTATTTTTAATCAACCAAGTAAACCTACTTAAGAGATGTTAAGTTTTTTGCTTTCTAATCGATAATAATACATAATTAAACTTTTATGAAAAAAAACTCTACTTAAGAGATGTTAAGTTTTTTGCTTTCTAATCGATAATAATACATAATTAAACTTTTATGAAAAAACCCCGTGCGTGCACGGGTATTATAACTAGTTATTAAAGTGCGTTGAGTTTGTAGAATGTTTTTGAAATGATTGTAATTTTTGAAAGGAATTGCAATTTGAATGAATTGTAATTTACATAAGAGTAAAATACACCGTTCATCCCTAAACTTGTACACACGCATCACATTTAACCAAACATTGCCTTTTTCTTCGTTGGGAGTCCAAAACATGGTTTTTATATTCTAAATCAGTCCCTTGACCAATTTTCCGTTATTCAACGTCTGTTATTTTCCCTATGTGCCTTGCACATGAGGGCAAAATGGTCATTTCATTGTTTTGGTTAATTATTTTGATGGTAAAACTGGTACAACCTTAGGGACTAACGGTGTATTTAATCAATAAAATTATACCATCACTACCACCACCCTCCCTTTATCTCTTTTTCCTGTTTCTCTCTCTAAATTTCTGCTTCTCTCTCTAAAATTAACACTATCATTATTCTCAAATCTCATAAACTCCTTCACAAAAACATAATCAAACACCATCACCATTCTCTCTCTAAAATTAATATCATCACCATTTTCAAATCATGTAGGTTAGATTAAAGACCCAAAAAATTGCAATTTTTTGGAGTTAATTTTATAGAGAGAATGGTGAATCATCGGTTCTTATGGATGTAAAGCCATGGGATGATGAGACAAACATGAAGAAGTTGGAAGAGGTTGTACACAGTGTGGAAATTGAAGGGCTATTGTGGGGTGCATGTATGGTTTCTTCTTTTAATCCTACTTTATTTGATTTAAATGCATAACTAAACTTGCGCTTAAATCTTCTTTTTTGCAATATGAGTTCAAAATATAAAGGCTCAAGTTGTCTCCCTTCTAAAAAAAGATGGGTGGCAAAATGAGCAGGTTAGGTAACTTGCCAAATCATTATCGGGTCATGAACCAGTAAAGCTTCCGCTGCTCTGATGGAAAGATGTCATGATCCTGAAAGTGTGAGCATGTCGGTCCAAAAGTCACAACATCACATGAAGGCAACACTACAAAGGTGATCCAGAGATTTACTGTGGCTGATGATCTCAATGAGAGCTCGAAGATCATCAAAGATGTGGATCAGTTAAAGGCCTCCACTAAAAGTACAAATCAATGTGGACTTTGAAGAATCGCTACTTATGCACAAAGATTGTGGAACTTGAAGAATAGAAGTCTACGAGCTTAGAACTAAAGACAAAGATAGAATGCTAGGATGCAAAATGTATTTCATGGGGTGACCTCCCTTAGGGGGAGATTGTTAGGAATTAGAAAATTCCAAGTGAAAGTGTCGGTCACTCCAATTATGGTCTAGCATATGTTAGCTCGTAGACATGTCGTTATTTACGTTATTTAGTAGTTTATTAGTTAATTAGTAGCGTAGAATAGTTTAGTGTAACACCGTGGAGGAAGGACGGGTCTTTACCCACTGTATGCCTGATCCACAGTCCGATAGGAGGACGTATGCTTTGTAACTATAAATACCCCTTCCATCCTTGGAAGGGGTGTGGCTTCTTTGAATCTAACCTTTCACTTTTTGTAAAACAACTCTCTTTCAAGAACCTCCTCTCTACTCTCTTCATCTCTCAAATGGCTTTCTTATTTAATCACAATCCTAGACCACCTGAATCATCACACAACATAATATTCACGATCCTACATTTATGCTGGTTGACTTGGTATTATGATAACAACAGTTGGGTTATGATTTATTAAAGTTGAGCAAACAACATAGGATACAACTTGTTGTTTAAGCATTATTCATTTGAAAAACTTAGAGAATAACATACCAAAATTGACTACACAACTTTAGGAAGATTACTTGTAAAAAAAACTACTTGAACACTTGGTTTTAGGTATCATTATTCTTTACGCTATTATTGCTCTTCATAGTCGCTGCCATAAAGGAACTCTATCTCTTCATAGCCTGCATGATGGTTTTAGGTATCATTATTCTTTGTTGCTGTTGGTGTTGCTAATGACAATTCCAAATTGATGTTTTTTTTTCTGTAGCTAGCTTTGAAAAGCCTTTGTCTCAATTTTTTCATGTTTTTTGTAATTGGTAATTCTGGATTTTCTTCTATCCGTCTTTTTTCTTCCCGTAGTTTTGTAATTATCTCTTGCATATTTTCATTAGTTTTTGAATCACCATACTTGCCCTATAATGAAAACAAATTTGGAAATCATAATATATAAAGCATATGAATATGTACTATAAAAATCATAGTTAAATGTTAATGTTTGTGACTTAAAATATGTATATATTAGCAAACAAGGAAAACCATTACTATAATATTTAAACCATTCTTTTATTTGGAAATATTGATAGTTGCAGATCAACGTTTTTCTCTTAAAATAGGCTTGTCGTATGAAATTCAGAATCAAAAGTTCGGGTCAATTGATTGCTAACCTGAAAAAAGTTAATCAACCTTTCTAAACTGAGAAGTTTTCGATATGGCCAACATTGAATTCCAACCGATCGACAATGCGCTTTAAAAACAGACAAACCAACATTAAAGTATTTTGCTGCTTGGTGTAAGGGCATATGAAAGTAGTGCGAGATGACCTCCCTCCTGAATGACATATGTTTAGACTGCATATAGCTGTTTTTTGTGTGATAATAAAGAAGTTTATATGTGTATGTTGCTGAGAAAAGTTGCTTTTTAAATGCCTCATCAAACTATTGAACTGACCTGAAGTTAATAAAGGATATGTAACTCCTAATCAACCATAAAATCAATTTATTAGATATTTATGTGAACCCGTGTGCATATTATTAATATTGTCTGCAATAATAGTACTTGATGAGTGTTCAGTTATGTTTTTAGGTTATTTCATAAGTCAGAAAACAATGCTCTATAAATAAGTATTTGTGGTCAAAATTTATTATGTGTCTTTTAACATGGTAATACATATAATGGATACCTGTTAAGAGTTGGAACAATATTATAAAACTTAGGAGTGTTTGTGGCAAATAATCAAGTAATAATAAATAACTGTGGTGAACTATGCATAGGTGCTGGCATTAAAATTTTATTACTTGTCTCTGAATATGGAAACACAAATAATGCATATCTAAAATAAAATGTACGCTTTATTATATTTAATGTTTGAACATTACATAGACATGCTATGATAGGTTACTGAAAGTCTCTTTGAAAACAATGTTACGTGTGCAGTACTTAAGTCTTGGGTCTTTGTCTTCAATCATTAGTATCTTAAGGCCGTCAGGATTGGTAACTCTAGAAAGCGCCACATAAAGCTGACCATGTGTGAACACAGGAGTAGGCAAATAGAGGCCAACGTAGTTAAGTTATTGGCCCTGACTTTTGTTGATAGTCATCGCGTAACATGCCCTTACTGGAAATTGTCGCCGTTTTAGGATAAATGGCCATTTGGTTTGCGCTGATGTTAGTATAATCCTGTGTATAATGACATTGTCTCCTATATTTGAACCTGTCAGGATCTTTGCGTGAATAACAAATTGGCCTAAGTCTGTGATGAGCAATCTTGTTCCATTACACAGACCTTTAGTTGGATTGATATTACGCAAGAGCATAATGGGTAATTCCTTTTTTAAGTGAAGTTCATGTGGGGGCATTCCGGGAAAATTTAAGGAATTTAGAAATTCAATCGGGTACAGCTCATGCTGATCTAGGTTGCCTGTAGATGCCTTGCAAACTTCATCTGCGCTGTTGTATGTAACAGAGTGCCCTGTTAACTGTTTAAACATATACTCATTGATAGCATCATCATCATCATTCCGAGGAGTTAGGATTGACCTTTCTTTGAGATATACTTCATCAGTCTGTCTTGTTGTAAAATCAGGGTATGTCTCTGCCACAATCTTCTTGATATGACAATCCCATGTTTCAATTAGGAACATTTCAGGAATGTCGATCCAAGATGGCTCGTCCTCTTCTTCTTTGCATTTTGCTGGCAAATTGCCATCCCCCACAGCCAAGACCCATCTATTGAAATCCTGTTTTCGAGTATCAAGCAGCCCATTTTCACTATACTCATTGACACGCATACTGCGTGTAAGGGTAAACACCTTGCAATGCTTCCATAATTCAGACTGGTTTATACATGATTGAACAATGACTGGCCTGCTTGCTTTTGGTATAACTGGCAGCACTTGTCGAAAGTCACCTCCGAGCAAGACTGTCACGCCTCCAAATATTCGATCTCTATTGTCAAGGTCATGATATCCTAAAATATCTCTCAGCGTCTTGTCCAATGCCTCAAAAGCATAATTTTGAGTCATTGGAGCTTCATCCCAGATAATAAGTTTAACTTGCTGCATGAGTTCGGCCATATGTGTGTTTTTTTTTATACCGGATGTGCTGTTTTCTAATAATTCAAGTGGTATAACAAAACGGCTATGTGCCGTTCTCCCGCCTGGTAGCAACAATGAAGCAATCCCTATACAATTTAAGGGTATTAATCAGTTGTGTATTTTTTTAAATATCCAAGTTAGTTGTTTGTTTAAATTTTGTATAAATATATACCTGAAGATGCGACAGCAAGAACTATCTTACGTTATGATCTCAACCTTGAGATGATAGTTTTGTATAAAAATGTCTTTCCGGTTCCTCCTGGTCCGTACACAAAGTAAAATTTTCCTTTTTTACCATTCACAGATTCAATAACCTCCTCATAGATTAAACTTTGTTGGGGATTTAACAATGAATGGAGTTGTTGATGTTCAATCTTACTTTTCTTCATATCATAATCCAGCTCTTCTCTTATAAGCCGATTGTCCATGTTGGTTAGTAACATTGGGTCTGGCATTGGTAGATCTTGAAAATCTCCTAAAGATCTTCCATACCTATTTAACAACTCTTGTATTTCAAGCAAACAATAGTTCTGAAGTTGTTCATCTGTCAACTCCAAGTTGGGGTAAGCAAACATTCTCCTGTTCTTGGGTAGGATATCCTCTGCTAAAAAGTGCCGGTTTTCTTCCCATAACTTTAAAGGCCTGCTAACATCACAAAACAATAAAATTGTTACAAACATGTTACATAGCTATGGTCCGAACATCCACACACTTGCTTCGGATATAGCATGCGTCCATTCCATGTCATCATTTAAAAGGCCATACGCAAAACAGGCTTCCTTGAACGTGGAACATAATACGTCGTTAACAGTCATGAGTTCCTCAAAAGAGCGAGGTCCTCTGACAATGTTCAACACCATTCGAAGATAATATCGTTCTCCAGATGCCGGATGCGAGTAAACAATCCTCCCAATGGATTTACGCTGCTTTCGTTCTTTCCACATTTTGTCTTTCTCATGCCACACATAATGAGCAGGTATCTCAGAATACGTGTATTTATTCGCTTCTGTATCACGCTTGTTTAATTCAACCCAGTCAATGAACATGGTTATATCGATGCCTTCCCTTTGAATTAGGGCTGGTAAACTTTCTGAGTCACGAAGTGTGATTGCATGCTGGTTTGGCAGGTGGTAATTGAGTTTAATGACTGATGGATCTGAGTGATGGATGTCATAGGAAAACAAACGCCATACTGCCTCACATGGAGCTAAAAAACGACAACTCAAATAATTCTTTATTTTGTCCACCTTAAAAATCTGGCAGCCTGCCTCATCACCATTGTTTTTTACATTTTCTTGTATAACAATTGTGGCTCTATCGGGACCTTTATTCAAGTACTTGAATAAGTACTTAATTGCCTTTGATCAGTTGCACCATTCTACGTTGATGTGGGCCAGGTATTTCAGAAGGAGATAACGGTTGTGAGGAACCACATATCTATTGTCGTATTTGAATTTTCCTTTTATATGGTAAGCTTTATTATCTCTCCGACGATAAATAGCATAACCATCACTATCAACCATTGTTTCAGCAACAAAAGGTTTAGGAAAATGTTTTGAGCATTTACCCTCAACACTACATGGTGCGTATTTAGCATCTTTACCGCAAGGACCGTGTAACATAAATTCAGTCACCACTTTATACCCATCTGGATCATTTACTCGACATGGTATCTCTGCTGTAATTATATCATTTATCTCGGATGGGGTTTTGCATTTCAACTCTTCTTTTAGCCATAGTAGGATGTGAGCATGAGGTAGCCCACGTTTTTGAAATTCTATGACATATACAATTGAAAGAAAATTTAGAAACGAATAAGATAATGCATAAACTTGTTATAAAAGAGTAGACATATTGCCATTATTAGCTAATGTGCATTACCTCCCCGCGACTTGCCAAAAATATGGTGTTTTGTAAGATCATTTAACAGTTCAGTAAGCTTAAGCTTGAATACGCGCGTGGCCACTTCTGGATAGTCACGTGGTTTTTGTCCCGGAATGTGCTTTAACATTTCTGAAATCTCATACCATTTTGTGTTAGCAGTGAAAGTGATGAACAGGTCTGGGTTTCCATAGGTTCGACATATAGCCATTGCATCTTGGTAGTTTTGCATCATATACCTTGGTCAGCCTATAAATTTTTGGTAGGATGATTCGTTTTCCCAAGCCTGCTGCATTTGTATCACCTCTTGTTACAGCGTCACACAGGTTGTGATATAGATCCACGCGTAACGTATCTTAATTTTGCCTACTCCATTTAAGCCTTTGCTCCTCGACAGCCGCGTATGCGTCAACCAAAAACTGTTGGAATAATCGACCACCTCTAACCAATGTAGTGCCTTGATTATTTCGCTGTTGTATGATGTATGAGTAGTACTATTTCATTGTAACAAAAGGACTTTTGGTTTTGCGTACACCTCTGTTGTTGTGATACGGTATCTTTTCATGAAACCCGTCCTCTCCATATGGAAATAATAATGGATATTGGAGGGGCATGTATTCCGGATGCAACTCAGAAATACGTTTAAGCCCTTCCTCCTTGTTTCTAACAACATCTCTCGTGGGAATACCAACACCAAAATCTCCAGTAATCAGAGCTGCAATCTCTGGTATGGTCGGGGCGTTATATTGCCGAGATGCACCTTGACCACTTAGGAGATGTAGTTCAAAGGGGGCTGAATTATGGGACTTAGACCAATCCCGGGCCATTCGAAATGCCTTGGTGATTGGATTTGTTTGATTGAACATTTGCATGAGGCTTGCCACTATATTTGCATCCACAACTTCTACACTATCTTTGCTTATAAAAGCTCCCATTCGGTTCTTAACTTCATTTCTAGTGTCAAAAAAGTACAGCTGCGCATATTTAGGCTGAGTGCCCTGTTTAGGCAGTAGAGAACCTATTCGATGATAGTTTTGGCCATTTACTCTAAAGGTATATGGGCCCCTGCCTGTGTTAATTGAATGGTCTATTCTTGCTCCAAAAGATGTGTAACAAAACATACCATTATATACCCTGATCTGATCTTTGAAACTTGAACTTGCAGGATTGCTATAGTCCATAAGCTCATTAAGAGGTGAAGGCGCATGATTATATATCGGAAGAAGCATTTTTCCCCCTTGGCAGCAAATAGAGAAAATTGGGTTGACAACGGTTTTTGTTACGTCAGTTCTTTCTTGGTACCACATAACCGCCTTGCAATTTTGACATTGGAGGGCCAATATCATGGTACACCACAGGAATACCTTACAAATAAAGGTAAATACCATGGAGAAGAACAACATTATAATACATTAACTAACAGGATGCAACACTTATAAAATGTTTACTTACCCGCAGATGCACGTGCAGATCCCTCTGGGATTTTTTTAGATGGACGATGAGAGAGTGTTCCTATAGGAATCACCATTACGGTAATATTAAATATTATGAAATCGATTAACTGCCAAATCTAATATTAATCACCTGCCGATCTTCTTTTTTTACAGACAAAGGGATTTTTGGAAGTCGAAGCTATTTGGTTCGGTGGCAGGTTTGCCAAAGTGCCTACCGAGTGTGATCCTTGTTCTAACAAAGTACGTTGAGAATGCAAATCATGTATGCATTATTGGAAATTTTTTGTAATTGCATAATGTAAGCCAAGTTTTATAAACGGCATGTACCTGCAAATGGTCCAACAATTTGTGACATCCGTAAACCACAGAAACTCTGAATCTTTCCACTTCCATTGATAATTGTTGTTGAATTAATAAACAAAGTTTTGTTCAATATGTCTGTAACACCCCGAAATTTGGGTCTAGTGGAAGCATACAATCCTTTGGGTGCCACAATCTTGGTATCACAACATAG
Source organism: Chrysanthemum seticuspe (assembly GCA_019973895.1). Lineage (NCBI taxonomy): Eukaryota > Viridiplantae > Streptophyta > Magnoliopsida > Asterales > Asteraceae > Chrysanthemum > Chrysanthemum seticuspe. The sequence continues at coordinate 56,433,226 of BPTQ01000002.1, forward strand.
GTACAAAGAATGGTTTTTATCCCATTTATTTAGAATAAGATTCATTAATTGGAAACCATAAGTTTACATTAATGAAAGTAGTGCGGAAATAGGCCCAAAAGGTTATTAAAGCGGTCCCGTTTATTCATCAGAGTCGCCTATGACCGTGCCCCTTGCCAAGCGCCTTCCAAAAGTGAGCTATCGCCTTAACCTGAGAATACATGCTAAAAGGTCAGCTTACGCTGGTGAGTTCATAGGTTTAAGTTCAACAAAATCATAGTGGACCTGTAGGAGTTGATTTGCTATGCAAGACCTAAGATAGATAAATACCGTTTGCACACACCGATCCTACCCGGATCACCAATCATATAACCATATCCCGCATCCAGGGATTTCTCGGGCCCGCGACTCTAGTCCAGCACTGTCGTGGCAACCTCTAGAACAGTTGCCAACCCCGGACTAGGTCGAGGTAGAAGTCTATTCTTAGCTAGGCAACGGTTCAACCTAGTCTAAGGCAACAACTACCGCACATCTATCTAAATAGTCAAGCATATAAGCAAATCCAAATAGTTTTAACAGTCCAAAAACAGTAGCATGATTCTCACCCCAATATAGTTAAAACGTAGATAAAAGTGGGGCTATGAAACTCACCTTAGCCACAGCAATGCGCTATTCACTATTGACACGACTGGCATCTAAAGCTAATATCCACGACATCCAAATGAACGTACGATGAGTACGATAGAATGGAAGTGACGCAACCTAATGCGTATATGATAATATTAAAATATAGCTTGTATGATAAAGAAGTCAATAGAAAGTAATGTGTTGTAGTTTTCGTGGATCATTCATGTCGTTACTTTCAAAAGTCCATTATCGTTCCCAAAAGTTTATAGTCAATATCTCAAAAGTTTAGTTTTAACGTTTCGTGTGGTGGTAAGAAACATAGACGCGACATACAACTCACGCGAAAGAGGAAAAGACATCGACATAGTCGAGACATACTACTAGAACGCACGCCAAAAAGACAAGACATCGACCAAGCCAAGAAATACATACAATACTCAAGCTAGTCAAAGACTAGGAAAATGACGACATTTATTTATGATGCATAAATAGGTTAATTGATAAGTTTCGGCAATTTACCCAATAATTCCCAAACGTACATGTTTAATAATAAAAGACAAGTTTCCATTTATCGCTCAGTTAGTAAAAGTTTCTCAATTGTTATTCATAATTATACAAGTTTACAAGAAAGTACTTCATATAAGGTATATTAAGTAGCGTACTTTAAATGACGCGTTCGTTTATTCCAACGTTTCCAAATCAATACGACTTCAATAAGTTATATTATCAAAATAATATTTCCAACAAGTTTATAAAAGCTAGCATGTGTTATAAAACATGAGTTACCAACGTACTTAATAAGGGTTTATAATAGATCAAACCTTATCCGTCAAATATATACATAGTTATACAATTCAATAGCAACTTAGATGTGAAACGGAATATTTAGTTTTAGGGTTATTATACAAAAAAGTCACTAAAGTTTGTGGTAAATTTGTCCTAAGTCACTAAAGTTTAAAAGTTGTCATTCATGTTACTCAACTTATGAAAGTTGTCAACCACGTTAGTGAACTTATGAAAGTTGTCATCCAGGTTACTGAACTTGTAAAGACATAACATTATTGTTACTTAACATATAAAACAAATAAACGTAAAAATCGATAAAACTATAGACATGTTTACTTTTTAACGTTGAGTAACCTGAATGACAACTTTTAAACTTTAGTGATTTAGGACAAATTTTCCGCAAACTTTAGTGACTTTTTCGTATAATAACCCTTAGTTTTATCGCAAAAACAATTGTACTAACTCATTTAAACCAAAACGTTTAATAGAGTACGACATACTAATCATTATAACTGTTATCAACAAGTTTATAAAAGATATTTTGTATTTATAAAACACAAGTTATTATCGTAGTTGATAAAGGTTTCTAATTGAGTAAAACCATATTTGACGACAAGTATATAAAAGTTATCACGTACTTTAGAAAACATGACTTATCATCCTAAATCAATAAGAGTTTATAAAACCATATCCAATCGATAAGGTATAGTTGTATATTTCGATATTAATTATCATGTGACAATTAAATGTTTAGGCTCGTGTGAAAATATATTAAACTCATGCCGACTCTAATGTGTTGCGTATAGTTAATCCAACATATTCAATAAAGTTCAACCTATAGCAAATATATCTCGTTATCGAATGTTATTACAAATTTATAAATCGTAGTTAAACACTTATAAGTTATAACATATATGTAGTACCAAATAATCAATTATTTATTGGCATATTTAGTTCTTAATATTTATCACCCCAATGCATGAATGACCTATTCGTTATTCGCTATAGTCTAATATTGTGTATCTCTATAGTTCTATTCCTTCTTCGTTGTATAATTAGCTCGTTATGTATTTCCAAGTTACACATTGACACAATCCAAGTTAACCGATATCTAATAAACATTATGTATTATACTTGACAAAAGTGATTATTAAACACTTATTATTATGATTAAGTTTTAACCTGTTTGCTCTTTGGGCTCAACCCATCAAGCAACTCAACATGCTCTAGACTTTGGCCCAATTTCACCTCACTAGAATGACACTAAAACGCAAACAAGCACCCCTTTCGAGTATCGTTATTTCCAGTTAACGACAAACACCCTATATGTGAAATGTTTTAATCATTTTACCAAGGACTAGAACCATACCAAGACAACCCTACAAAAGAAAAATAAACACAAACTAAATCCGTGACCCTCACGGTCACGATCCGAGACCCAACCGAATCTGACCCGACCCACTATGCTGGCCCGAGTCCACAGTTCTGACTCGTTGAGTCAACTCGACATCCAAAACTGAAAATATAACAAGTATTCATCCTTTTGTATCAAGGTTCACCACACGAAGCTGAGACTTACATAAATTCGAACAACCTCAAGACCAAATAAACTTTTCGTATACCCATTCTTACCACACAACACCTTGTTTTCGTTTTATAAATCTTGCTTTTATTTTACTTACCCACAAAAAACAATACCACAATATATATACGGTTTGAAATAATAAGAAACTGAAATAATAAATAAAAGGGGGGTTGGGTTGTGTGTTACCGAGAGAAGAAGAATAGAAACGAGAGTCGTGATGACGTCTCCAATGGGTACAACCCGTAGCCATCAAACCTTGAACCTTAACACACGTTTTTAATCAGGAAACCCTAATTTACAAAACTAGGGTTTGAGATCTAGAGCGCGTTAGGGCGTTTGGACGCGCGTGTGGTATAGAAATGGAACCACAAGCTCGAGATCTATCATTTGGTGTGAGTTTGCATTTTTCCAGAGACGGTGGCGGTAGTTTCCGGCGACGGCAGTGGTGGCCGGAGGTGGTGGCCGGTGGCCGGATAATAATAAAGAGAGAGAGTTGTGGTGTGTGTGTTTTTGTAGAGAGAGAGAGTGAAATGGTTAAAATGAGAGAATGTGTAAGTGTGGGGGTATTTATACCCCTGTAAGGACCATTGTTGCAATTTGAGTAAACACAAGGGTGAAGATGAAACATAACACAAGGGCCCTAGATGTAACTTCGTAAAACTTTCGTTATATTTGATTCGGAGCTCGTTTTGACTAGCAATCGAAGGATTTGGGACTCGAGAGTTACGCCATTGCTCTTAAAATATTATTTCCAATAAAAACAATATAAAATACGACTCATATCTCAAATTAATTTAAACGATCGCTCTAATCGATGTTTCTCGGATTTCGACGCATTGAGGAATTTACGAGTTGTCATAATGTCTGACAGGGTTGGAAGTTCAGAATGTTCAGCGTGCGACCCTGCAACGCAAACACAAATATAGCTTTAATAATATACATAATTGTCTGGTATGTAAACTTGTAAAATTCAAATGTACCTGTATCCATTTATTCTTTGAAGGAACCGATTCACTTTTGCAACACATTACCTTGCAGGTTTGGCAAGGTATAAAATGAAGAAGTCTATTAGATCACCTATTGGGATTCTAATGTTTAACTGATGCAATAAGTGTGGTGTACAATGAAAAGGCAGCTACTTATAGATCATGGTAAGTGTCTACATGTATTCTAGAAGCTTAGTGACTTTTTAATAATGATATTGAGTTTTATGAAATAATTTGGTTAAAAAGGCTGAGTTGAGTGTTTTTTAGTCTAGTTTCTAAAAATGTATACCATTTGTCTTAGTTCTTTAACAGTTATTCCAGAAAACTAAAAGAATACAAAGGTACCAGGGCGGTCCAAAATCAGAAAACATAACTCAACTTCTTTTGGTCATACCTCCTTTGTTACTTATCCTCACGACTTGATCCAACTTGCTATGTTTAAGTTAAAGTATCGTCTACAAAAATTTCAAAAGGGTCGATTTACCAAACCATTCCTAAGATGCTGATTTATATGATTGGAATATGGAACTCAGTTTGTGGTCGGTTTTGACAACCGAATGCATATTGCTTGTTAAAAATACTAAATCAATTCCAAAAATTACGAAATTCAACCGGAAACATTTTAAGACATGTATTAAAGTGTGTGTGCAATGGCTTTGCCCACAAAAAATTATAAAGTTGAGTTTTATAATAACTACATCCTAATGCATTTTATTTACAAACTCTCTAAATGCAAATCACTCATCACCGTTATAATGTGATTGTTTATAAGACAACTGTTATGGTTAAAGGAATGAATTTACATAGAAGTTAAACAAATGTATTATAGGACACAAAGCTATATAAATAGAAAGAATACTGGGAACCCACATAATTAATAATAAACCGTGATGAAACATTGTATGTAAACATTCAGATTTTTTTGTTTGCCAACTCCAATCATCACCTAACATTGGTAACCACTTAAATTACCATAACCACAAAGATTTATATATCATAATCTAACATTCAATATCTAATTTGTTGCAGATGATCCAAAGACAATTTCAGCTAATATTGTTCAATATAGTCAGCAGCATAATCATCTTCAATATCTTGATCATCCAAGTTATTTTTATAAGATGGATTATGTAGACCTGATGCTTTTGCAGCTTGTTCTATTGGCACATGGTAGTATTGTGATACCATTTCCATATTGAACTCCATAAATTTACTGGTTGAATATGGAAATAAGGTATCGCTGGAATTTCAAAGCCAATGGTTCTCTTTCCATAATCAACTGTTTTTGTAACTGGTGTCTTTCCATAAACTGATTTTTTCACAATAATCGTTAACAAGCATTTCCAATTGATGTATCGTAGAAAGTGTCCATATCATAGCAGGCTCAAATTGGATGTACCTGAAATCAAATCAAGCACAAAAGAAACAATATTTTGCATGACAGGTATGTAGAATAAATTATCAAAGCAAAATAAGATCTGATGCAACAAAACATAAGAGTTTTGTGCCTCCCAACCAACAAAAACAAAGGATCCCAAAAAACAGTTTTAATCCAGTGAATTATTCAGTAGCTAATTGTTTATTCCGAAAATGTTTCTTGGGGAACATCCGGCTCAGGGTCATTCCGAATCTTCCACGACAAACCTGACCACAAAATATACAAAGAGGGTTGTATTAATATGTGGCCAAATATAAAACTACAACTGACCAATTCTGGTACACAACCTGTGCTCACCGTCTCATTCTCTTCTTGTCAGTTGGGGTGTAGTCCTCACCATCTTGGTCACCATCTACAGATATAAGTTCAATACCCGGCTCTGAATGTTCAATATCCACCCTACAAACAATCAAACCATGTTTGTCATGTTAACTTTGCTGGATAAGTAATAGGTTTAAGGAAAGAATGTCATAATGTTTTGTATTTTTGCTGGCACAAAATGGCATATGCTGTAATGACCTCTTTTTTTCTTATCATCTGCAGGGGTGGGCTTGAGCAACCTTTTGAACGATGAGGCCGATGCTGCAGTTGTTTTTTTTAATTTCATTTATGGTCGCATCATCTTGCCCATCAGCCGCAGGCAGCAGTTCATCATCTCCTTCTGAGTCTTCAGGGTCCACCCTGAAGACAACAAAACCATATTTATCATGTACACTTTTTCTGTATTAGTAAAAGTCCTTAAAGAAACGAATATTGTTATTATAGGATATTTCCGGGAGACAAATATTACATGCTTTGATTACCTATTTTTTTTTCTTATCCTCTTTAGGTTTGGACGGTGTAAGGACGGATGGAGCTGGGGTGGATGGCTTGGATGATGCGACTGCACCAACAGTTTCATTATCAACGGTTCTTGAGCTTTCAGTTTCAATTGACGGATGAGGTGAGTCCACCACCCAACATGTAAAACTCTCAAACGTCCCATACTCATAATAGGTATGACTTTTAATTTCAAACAGGTGTTTTGTACCAATGAGATCGAGTATCGGAGAGGGCAAGTTGGCGTGATCATCAAAACTCTGTATAGCAAGGTATGAGTAATGGAGTATGGGAAAGGGGGTGTAAATAAACTGTAAAATTATAGATGTCCCAATGTCAATAATTATATATGTTATATACAAATGCCCAACATATAAATCACAAACATATTAGTACCTTATCACAGGGTATTCAATTGGCCTTTCACATGAATCACACCAAAAACGCCCACCCTTCCTAGTAGCTCCTTTCTTGAAGTTGTCACCTCCACACGTTGGAAAATTCCACCCCTTTCTAGTACGCACATCATCAATCTTGGCTTTACATAAGAAAGTTGCAGACTGTAGCAATAAAATAAATCAACATTATGCAGTTTAAGGAGTCTACATAGACGGTGTGGGAAAAAATAGACACACATCCTTTTTCTGATTGCGGGCCCACATGAGCAGGTTCTCGATTGTCCCATCTTTTGGTTCAGAGATGTGTGCACCTGATAACGCTCAGATTGTGCATGTTTCTAGTAGCATTATGTGTGCTTTTGTATATGTTATTTGGTTATATTTGCGTGATTGTAGTGCTTAAACGCATCAAAAGATGTTTGTCTAGTGTTTATAACCAAGTGCAGGGAAACGGAAGGAAAGTAAAGAAATGTTCAGCGAATGGAAGATTCCCGTTTTTGTGAAGCCTAAATCAGTATCTCAAGAACCTTTGAAGACTATAGTGATTGAAGAACCAAGTTCTACAAGATAAAGAAAGAAAAGATCAAGTTTTCGTAACTCAGGAAATCCAACCGGATCGGTTGGAATATGACCAGAAACACCAAAATGCCATAACCAACCATTCGGTCGCCACCCGCAACCGGAACGGTTGGCCCTTTTGTAGAAGACCAACCGGATCGGTTGGTCATATAACCGATCCGGTTGGAGAAGCTGCATCTGCCAAATCTTCATCACTAAGTGTCCCCTTTGCATCCAAACAATTCTAGGTCCTTCTTCTGGTGTATTCTAGTCCCTTCCTTACTCCTTGGAGGCCAAGTTCAGCAATTAATACCCTAGGCTTTGGAATTAGTATAAATAGAGGCCATTTGTGAGCATATGGGACACACACTTCATATACAAATCTCTCTACTCATCAAACAAAGCTTTAAGCTCTCAAATTCGTCCTTAGAAGTCTAGAGAAGTTTGGAGTTCCAGAAGTTCCACATTTGGAGGCCAAATCACCAAGAAGTCTACCCCAATACTTTGGGAATCATTACTTCACCATTTGTAATCTTATTCCAAGCATTGTAAGACTTTTAATCATGTTTTCTAATGTTCAAAGTTCTGAGTTTATGTTCATGTTTGCTATGAGTGGCTAGTTTCTTAATACACTTGCTTAAATGATGTTGATTATCATATGATTAGTTAGTGATTGTGTTAACATGTTTTAATTCGATTTCAAGTTGATTCTAAGATCCAATTGTGCTAAAGTTTCTAAGTGACATTTGTTAATCAAGTTTGACTAGTTGATAGTAATCGTAGAGGTCGAAAGAACTTATTGTTATTCAACTAGTCATAATCATTTTGTCTATGGATGATTGTTTTTACCCATTATTCTTGATTATACAAAGGAACTAAGGTGTGGTTGTAATAGAAACACTTTTTGATTATCAAATTGGATTGGTTGGAAACATCTAAAAGGTCGTAAGATTAGTTGTTGAGAATCAATTGTAGCCTTTTGTCTATGATCGGTTACCTTTTGTATTGACCATTTCTTAAGCAATTTGATGAAACAAGTGGATGTTTTTGTGTTTAAGTTTATGTATGTAGACTTATGAAACTTGAATTGATCTTGAATTGATTGGTTAAACGTAATGCTTGTTTTTATGAACTAAAATCTTGACGAAGGTTTAACTTGTAAGAACAATAGATTAGTCCTCCAACTAATTATCATAACCAACATGTTAAGAGGTTAACACAATCACATTAATCTATGATATGAAACTAGTTTAAGCAAGTGTAGTTTTTAATCATCTGAATTTCATTATATCTATTTGCTTTGTTATATGTTTTGGATAGACTCTGTTGATTCAAACTTGTGTTTAGATTCACTCAAATCCCTGCGAACGATCCTGACTTACCTTCATAATCTTGCTATAACGGATGAGTATACTTGCTCGTATGTGTTATTGGTAATATTGGTAATTCATCTTTTATAAATTTAAAGCTTGTACACACGTAGCACATCAAGTTTTTGGCGCCGCTGCCGGGGATCTGATTGTGTTTCAACAAGTTTTTGAATTTCCCTCAGCCGATTCAACCAAAATTTTTCTCTCAGAAACTTCAACCGGATCCGGTTGTCATTCAACCGAATCGGTTACGATTTCACCCATAACCCAACTGATCTAACCGATCGGTCGCAACCCGCAACCGATCCGGTTACCCAATCTGTCTCAGAAAAACTGTTTTCGTTGTTTGTCCGTGTGTTTAGATATTTCCTGGATTCTCTAGGACATTGTATGAACACTCGAGCAGCGGGAATAGAACCAATTACACCTCTTACCAACCCCGAACGTTTGATTCGAAGAAGAAGAAGAACACTTTTCATACCATTGGAATATCGTGTACCAAGAGTACCAAACCCAGCATTTGATAACCTCGTAGAAGCCAAAGTTGTTTACAACCCTTTCACCAATCTACCTTTACCCATGGCGGACGATCAACCCATGTGGGGAACCAACCGAGTCATAGCACCAACCCCCGGAAGTGCTATTGTTGCTGTCAATCTTGGTGACAACTTCACCGTGAAGGGACATCACCTTTCTATGATCAAAGACCGTCAATTCGATGGCCGTGCGCGGGCCGATCCGCACAAGCACATAGCCAAATTCATCGAAATTTGCGGCATGTTCCGTTATGGCGACACCGATTTCAATGCCATCAAACTCAAACTTTTCCCATCATCACTCGCCGGAGATGCTAAAGTATGGTACAATGAATTAACCCCAGGAATCATCAATACTTGGGAGGAGATGAGGCAAGCTTTTGTAAGCCGATTCTTTCCACCTTCCATGTTTGATCGATTAATGGGAGAAATTCGTGCTTTCACCCAAAACCCAAACGAATCACTTTTCGAATCTTGGCTTCGAATGAAAGATTTGCTTCGTAGTTGTCATGGACATGGACTATCCAAAGGAACCATTATCCAAATCTTTTACCATGGACTAGATGAAATCTCTCAAGGCATCCTTGATGCTGGAGGAATTTTTCTCTATAAGACTCCCAACGATGCACATCAATTGCTCGAAGATCGAGTACTTCTCAAACTTGATTGGTCCAAAGATTCAAAAACTAAACCTCTCCGAAAAACTGTTGCTTTTGTCGAAAACACCGATACCTCAAAACTCATGGAGAAAATGGAAGCGTTAACCTCAAAAATCGACTCGCAATACAAAGATATCAAAGATGAAATGAAGGAAATACGAGACGGATGCAACAATTATGGAGGAAATCATCCATCGTCCGAGTGCGACGATAAGCCTATGGGTGGACCGAAGGAAGATGAAGCGAGTTACGCTCAAGGAGGATATCGTGGAGGAGGATATCATAGTAATTATTACGGTCGAAATTCTGGAAATTGGCAAGATCGCCGACCAAGAGATGACAACCGTGATTCTCAACCACGAACTGACGATCCACCACCACAAAACCCCGACAAAAAGATGGAAGAAACTGAATTCGAGAAAACCATGAGAGAATTCGTGGCTGCTCAAAAATCTGCAAATGATTTTATCAAAAATCAATTTTTCAACCTCAAAGCCAAAGTTGAGCAAGGACAGAAAAATCATCAAGCATCTATCCAAGATCTTGAAAACAAGTTTGGCAGACTTTCTGACCAACATTCCTCTAGACCATCTGGTTCATTGCCAAGCAATACCCAATCCAACCCAAAACCATCAAATGATAAGACGTATCGTCCACCACAAACAAGAAATGAGCATATCAATGCTGTCTTCACAAGAAGTGGTCTCTCGTACGATCCACCACCAAATCCTAATGAAAATACTCCTGTCACCAGTGATAGTGAGGATGAAACCGAGGAACCAAACACAAATCAAACCACCAAAAAGAAAAACATTCCATCCGTCAAGGCGTATACACCAAAAATTCCTTATCCTCAACGCCTAAAGAAAGAAAAGATGGAAGAGAGTTATAAGAAGTTCATTGAAATAATCAAAGAGGTTAGACTCAATGTTCCTCTCGTTGATGTCTTAGCCGGAATGCCCAATTACGGGAAATTTTTGAAAGAACTTCTTAATAACAAAAGCAAGCTAGAGCAAATATCAGCTACTTTCCTTAACGAAGAATGCTCAGCTATTGTCCAAAACAAGATCCCACCAAAGCTCGGAGATCCTGGGAGCTTTCTTATTCCATGTACTTTCAGGAATAATATTAAATGTGATGCTTTGGCCGATCTTGGCGCAAGTATCAATTTGATGCCTTATTCGCTGTATTCCAAGTTGTGCAACAACAGCCTGAATCCAACAAAAATGAGCATTCGATTAGCAAATCATTCCTATCAATATCCCGTGGGGATTGCTGAGAATATGCTTGTTCAAGTCGGTAAATTCATTTTTTCCGTAGACTTTGTAATCTTGGAAATGGAAGAAGATAGTAAAGTTCCACTCATCTTAGGAAGACCTTTCCTAAATACCGCTGATGCAATCATCAAACTGAAAGGAAAAGAACTCAACCTTGGAGTTGGGGAAGATCGAATCACTTTTCTAATCGATAAAGCGATGCGCTACCCACATTCCAGTGATGACACTTGTTTTAACATCAATATTATTGATGAAGTCACTGATGAAGAATTGGACGCATTACTTAACGAATCTGATCCATTCATGACTATTTCTGAAAAAATCAATGAAACAGATTTTGATAAAGAGTATGATGATTTCATGAAAGTAGAATTCGAAGGAGATAACTCAGAAGAAGAAGAAATGGAGGAAGAGGAAGAAAATTTTGAAGAAATAACTTTCAATAACGAGATGCGAATTAAATCCTCTATCGAAGAACCACCCACAGATCTCGAACTCAAACCTCTCCCAGATCATCTTGAATATGCTTACTTGGAGGAAAACTCACTTCTTCCAGTAGTCATATCTTCATTGCTCGAGGAAAGTGAGAAAGAAAGTTTAGTTTCTGTCCTGAAAAATCACAAACAAGCTTTCGCTTGGAAAACATCCGACATCCCAGGAATTAGTCCCAATTTCTGCAAACAAAAAATCAATTTTGAAGAAGGGATTAAACCTGTGGTAGAACGTCAACGTTTACTCAATCCCAACATGAAAGAAGTTGTTAAAAAGGAAATCATAAAACTTCTCGATGCTGGAATCATTTACCCAATTGAGGATAACCCTTGGGTAAGTCTTGTTCACAGTGTTCCCAAGAAAGGAGGAATGACGGTTGTGACTTATGAACGAAATGAACTAGTTCCAAATAGAACTGTCACTGGCTGGCGCGTTTGTATTGACTATTGTAAGTTAAACAAAGCCACCAAAAAAGATCACTTCCCACTCCCGTTCATGGATCAAATGCTTGAAAGACTGGCAGGAAATAAATTCTTTTGTTTCCTCGACGGATTTTCAGGATATTTCCAAATTCCTATCGATCCTAACGATCAAGAAAAGACCACTTTCACTTGTCCTTTTGGAACCTACGCATATCGGCGTATGCCTTTTGGTCTTTTCAAAGCACCTGCAACTTTTCAAAGGTGTATGATCGCCATATTCCAAGACATGCTAGAAACCTCCATGGAAGTTTTCATGGATGAATTTTCAGTCTTCGGAGACTCGTTTGAAGCTTGTCTTTCTAATCTCGATAAAATGCTCGAAAGATGTGAAGCTTCGCATCTTGTCCTTAACTGGGAAAAATGTCACTTTATGGTGACCGAAGGAATTGTGCTTGGCCAAAAAATCTCCAGTGCAGGAATGGAAGTAGACAAAGCAAAGGTTGATGTCATCTCGAAACTTCCACCACCAACTAACGTCAAAGCCGTTAGAAGTTTTTTAGGACATGCTGGTTTTTACCGCCGATTTATTAAATATTTTTCAAAAATATCTCGTCCGATGACAAAACTTCTTGAGAAAGAATCTATCTTTGACTTCAATGCTGATTGCATAAAAGCTTTCGAAACATTGAAATCTCAACTAACTAGTGCTCCGATCATGGTTTCACCTAATTGGTCACTACCCTTCGAACTTATGTGCGACGCAAGCGATTTTGCTGTTGGAGCCGTCTTAGGCCAACGTGAAGGAAAACACTTTCGGCCTATATATTTTGCTAGCAAGACACTGAATAGTGCTCAGAAAAATTATACCGTCACCGAAAAGGAATTACCGGCCGTCGTTTTCACATTCGACAAATTCCGATCCTACCTCGTGCTCTAAAAAACAGTCGTTTTACCGATCATTCAGCGCTCAAGTGTCTGTTCACCAAACAAGATGCTAAACCACGTCTTATTCGATGGATTTTTCTACTCCAAGAATTTTAAATCGAAATCCTAGATAAGAAAGGGGCAGAAAATCTTGCTGCTGATCACTTATCTCATCTTGAAAACCCCGATCTTGAGGAGTTAAAAGAAGGGGAAATCGATGATTATTTCCCCGATGAAACTCTCATGACCATCGATGGAACTGACGATCCTTGGTTTGCTGACGTTGCGAACTATCTCGCGGGAGGAATTCTCAGAAAAGGTCTAACTCATGCTCAAAGAAGCAAATTCTTTTCGGAACTTAAATACTATTTTTGGGAAGAGCCATATCTTTTCAAAGTGTGTCCGGACGGAATGATCCGAAGATGTGTTTCTGGTTCCGAAACTCGCAAGATTCTTGACGAATTTCATCATGGCCCAACTGGGGGACATTATGGTCCTTCCACCACAGCTAAAAAAGTTTTTGATGCTGGATTCTATTGGCCAACAATATTCAAAGAAGCACACACACTTGTTCAAAATTGTGACACTTGCCAAAGAACCGCCAATCTTTCTCGAAGAGATGAAATGCCATTAACAAGCATTCAAGTGTGTGAAATATTCGATATTTGGGGAGTAGATTTCATGGGACCTTTCCCTAAATCCCACAAATTCGAATACGTTCTCGTTGCTATAGATTATGTGTCCAAATGGGCAGAAGCTGAAGCTTTACCAACGAACGATGCTTGTGTCGTCGTTAATTTCCTCAAAAAGCTTTTTGCTCGTTATGGAATTCCCAAGGCCTTGATAAGCGATCGAGGAATCCATTTTTGTAACCAACAAATGAAGAAAACCATGAAAAGATGTGGAGTTCATCACAGATTCGCGAAGGCCTATCATCCACAAACCAGTGGTCAAGTTGAAAATACCAACAGAGCTCTCAAAAGAATACTAGAGAAAACAGTGAAGGACAATCCTTCAGTGTGGGCAAAGAAACTTGACGATGCTTTGTGGGCATTTCGTACGGCTTATAAAACTCCAATTGGCACAACTCCTTACAGACTCTTGTATGGAAAAACTTGTCATTTGCCGTTCGAAGTTGAACATCGTGCTTACTGGGCTCTCAGAAATTGTAACACCGATCTCAAAATAGCTGGAGAAAAGAGATTCCTGCAATTGCACGAACTCGATGAATTAAGACTCCGAGCTTATGAAAATTCCAAACTGTATAAAGCTAGAACAAAAGCTTATCACGACAAAAAGCTACGAGTTCGAAAAGAATTCAAAGCCGGAGATAAAGTTCTGCTTTTTAACATGAAATTCAAATTCAAAGCTCCTAAATTACAACCAAAATGGTTTGGACCATATATCGTTAAACATGGATATCCATCCGGGTATGTCGAACTCTATGACAAACAGGGTGGAATTTTCATTGTTAATGGGCACCGAATCAAGTTATATTACGACAAGGAGCAAATGAATGAAGTTTCAGTTGCAACAGTTTACCCTGAAAATGAATTCGAAACTACCACCTTTGTAGCACCATTTCCAGGAAGAATCCCACAAATTGTTCCTTGTAAACCATCTGCTGAGTTCGTCTGGGACGATATTGAAGCTACTGGTGAAGAATTCATGTACATCCCTAAACTTTTCAAAATGTTCAAGGCAGCTCTTATGGCCAAGTGAATTCGGGAAGATTCGAGTCAGGCTGATGACTCGGTAATAAAACACGCGCTTCTCGGGAGGCAACCCGTGTGTTTCAGATTTGATTTTCTGTGGTCACTCCCCAAAGTTTAAACCTTTGGTTGAACTTAAGTGTGGGGGGGGGGGGGTGCCACCTTTTAATAAAACCTTTTGTTTGTTTATAAGATTTTGTGCAGGTAATGATTTCTCCAGTGGACGCTTAGAATGAAGAAAAGAATTTTAAGCTAATAAACTCGTTGACATATCTGGTTTCATCTCTATTTTCCTAATCTCTATGCTTTGAAGTTCGTTTTTCACATTGAGGACAATGTCTAACTTAAGTGTGTGGGGGGGGGGGTGAATAGGAAAAATTAGAGTTTTCATGCTTAAATTTTAAAGTTTGTTTGCCCTTGTGATCTAGTTGTTTTCACACTTTTAGGATTATATATTAGAATAACTGGATCAAACCACTGGTAAAAACTGGTAATATTTGAAACTTTGAGATGTGTTCCGATTACTATTGCAATCCATTCTGGGATCGATAAACATTTGCTAGCACACATTATACCCCTTTTCCACTAAATTGTGAGGATTTGAGCCTATTTCATATATAGCATACATCTTTTATGCTTGGATCTTTTGCTATGAGTGTGCCGGTGATTTTATTTATTCTAGAACTTGTACTTGTAAATCATTACCAGACCGAAGTGAGATCGCATTCGTGCGATATAAGTGAATTCGTGTGATAAAGAGGCACCTTAGGATTTAACCCTAAATGGCCTTCCATTTTACATCTAATGATATATTAGCTAACCGAATTGGTTAGTTAACCACCCACATGGACCCATTTGTAGTGCTCATTTTTAGCACTAGATACCCCTAGTTACACCCTCTGAGCCATCCTTTTCATTTTTGCTTCACCAGAAAATACAAAAAGATTTTACACTTTAAACCTTAGCCTAACCCGTATCAATGTCTAAACGGTTGGTTGCCAGCCGCCTGGAAAGTGAAGATTGTTCAAATGATTATGAGTACCACATCATATGAGATTGATTGAGCCATGCATTATGTTATGTTCAAAAAAAAAAGTGTTGAAAGTATGAAAATAATAGCCAATGTGCTATGATCGAAGAACAATTGTCATGGCAAAGCAAAAAGCTGTGGGAAGCGGAAAAGAAGAAATTGAAGCTATAATCATTTATTGGTACGTGGAATGTTTGGTAGCTAGCAACATGGGTATTAGACTTGATTTCATTTTTATTTTAACACCAATTTCATAAACATTCCCATGCCTTATCCATACCCTTAACCCTAAGCCATATCATTATAACCAGAATAAAAGTCCTCTTTAGATGTTTTTACTTGGTGCTCACGCCACGTCGGTGGATTTTTGTTTCTTGTACAAGCTTATGGTAATAATCTAATCATGACTGAGCAATGAGTGTGATTTATCTTGTTACTCCACTAAAAATGAGTGATTGAGTGAATTATATTTCGTTCCTTTTTCGTGAGGTGTTTTGAAATGTTAATCATGCAAGAAAATCATTGGGTATTGTCAAACATCTTGATGTTTCACCTTTATAAAGCATAATTGATGAATCTTCTCTCGTATTTATACTTGGTTGATTTGCATCACATTTTTCATAATCACGATCTTGTACCAGTGGATGTTTTTCCTAGATTTGCTTGAGGGCAAGCAAAGTTTAAGTGTGGGGGAATTTGATAATGCTCAGATTGTGCATGTTTCTAGCAGCGTTATGTGTGCTTTTGTATATGTTATTTGGTTATATTTGCATGATTGTAGTGCTTAAACACATCAAAAGATGTTTGTCTAGTGTTTATAACCAAGTGCAGAGAAACGGAAAGAAAGTAAAGAAATGTTCAGCGAATGGAAGATTCCCGTTTCAGTGAAGCCTAAATCAGTATCTCAAGAACCTTTGAAGACCATAGTGATTGAAGAACCAAGTTCTACACGATAAAGAAAGAAAATATCAAGTTTCCGTAACTCAGGAAATCCAACCGGATCGGTTGTAAGTGCAACCGGATCGGTTGGAATATGACCAGAAACACCAAAATGCCATCACCAACCATTCGGTCGCCACCCGCAACCGGAACGGTTGGCCCTTTTGTAGAAGACCAACCGGATCGGTTGGTCATATAACCGATCCGGTTGGAGAAGCTGCATCTGCCAAATCTTCATCACTAAGTGTCCCCTTTGCATCCAAACGATTCTAGGTCCTTCTCTTGGTGTATTCTAGTCCCTTCCTTACTCCTTGGAGGCCAAGTTCAACAATTAATACCCTAGGCTTTGGAATTAGTATAAATAGAGGCCATTTGTGAGCATATGGGACACACACTTCATATACAAATCTCTCTACTCATCAAACAAAGCTTTAAGCTCTCAAATTCGTCCTTAGAAGTCCAGAGAAGTTTGGAGTTCCAGAAGTTCCACATTTGGAGGCCAAATCACCAAGAAGTCTACCCCAATACTTTGGGAATCATTACTTCACCATTTGTAATCTGATTCCAAGCATTGTAAGACTTTTAATCATGTTTTCTAATGTTCAAATTTCTGAGTTTATGTTTATGTTTGCTATGAGTGGCTAGTTTCTTAATACACTTGCTTAAATGATGTTGATTATCATATGATTAGTTAGTGATTGTGTTAACATGTTTTAATTCGATTTCAAGTTGATTCTAAGATCCAATTGTGCTAAAGTTTCGTAGTGACATTTGTTAATCAAGTTTGACTAGTTGATAGTAATCGTAGAGGTCGAAAGAACTTATTGTTATTCAACTAGTCATAATCATTTTGTCTATGGATGATTGTTTTTACCCATTATTCTTGATTATACAAAGGAACTAAGGTGTGGTTTTAATAGAAACACTTTCTGATTATCAAATTGGATTGGTTGGAAACATCTAAAAGGTCATAAGATTAATTGTTGAGAATCAATTGTAGCCTTTTGTCTATGATCGGTTACCTTTTGTATTGACCATTTCTTAAGCAATTTGATGAAACAAGTGGATGTTTTTGTGTTTAAGTTTATGTATGTAGACTTATGAAACTTGAATTGATCTTGAATTGATTGGTTAAACGTAATGCTTGTTTTTATGAACTAAAATCTTGACGAAGGTTTAACTTGTAAGAACAATAGATTAGTCCTCCAACTAATTATCATAACCAACATGTTAAGAGGTTAACACAATCACATTAATCTATGATATGAAACTAGTTTAAGCAAGTGTAGTTTTTAATCATCTGAATTTCATTATATCTATTTTCTTTGTTATATGTTTTGGATAGACTCTGTTGATTCAAACTTGTGTTTAGATTCACTCAAATCCCTGCGAACGATCCCGACTTACCTTCATAATCTTGCTATAACGGACGAGTATACTTGCTCGTATGTGTTATTGGTAATATTGGTAATTCACCTTTTATAAATTTAAAACTTGTACACACGTAGCACATCAGCACCTAAAGATGCTTTTGAAGACCCAACACCGCTAACAAATAGGTAAACGATCTTGATAAATTTGATAACACTATGGAGCTTATCAATAATAAATTTTATATTCAAACAATTTCAATGTTGCAAAAATCGTGAATCGGTAGTCGGGCGGTCGACCACCCTGCAGTGAGTAATCGGTCAAGGCGGGATTAATCGGTGATTAATCGGATTGGCATTTCCTGCAAGTTTTGAGTATTTCTGAAGACCAAACTAAAGATCTTAACTGATTCCAAGCCTACTATGTTTTCAAACCTCAATAATAGGCTCCAATTCTGATTATGAGGCTCATTGTGCGTTATAAGTGAAATAAACGATCCCCATCGTGCGTTATAAGTGAATTTTTTTTTAAAGTTGACCAATTCGACCGATTTTTGACCGATTCGGCCGATTTTTAACCGTTTTGGCCGATTTTTGACCGATTTTTTTACTTGGCCGATTTTTTGACCGATTTTCAAAATTCTACAAGGTGTATGGCCGATTACCGATTAATCAGCCGATTCGGCCAATTTTTGCAACACTGAACAATTTCCTACCCAACGTCCTTTTTCAATGCGTTGATTGCAGGGATGTCAATATAATCTAGTATCTGTGTAGCCAAACTACTCGATAAATAGAGCTTATCTGAGAGGTAAAATTAAAAACCAAATTAGCATGATAAAGGTGTCTAATATGGAAGAGGTAAATAGTCCAAGCTGACTCACTGTTATACTGCTTTGCAGATGTGGATGTCACCACAACAGCGCACACGGTTGTCTGCTTTGCTTTCTTCTCAATCAACATATCAGCAAGCACTCCCCATAGAGTCACCCGTATTGATTGGCCTCTGCTCGCACGGGGAAAAAAATAAACAAACGGTTAGTTCCTTAACACATATTGGCCAAAAAAAGTTATCAATTTGACGACCTTAATTGTAAATAATATAGATACGAACTTATGATTGCTCAGGTAGAAATCAATGTTTTTTGTGCCTGCTTTCGTATGGTTCATCCATCCAACATTCGTCACATAACCTACAACATCTAAGAGGTAACAATATTTATGGCAACAATATTTAAGGCCAATTTAATTGAACAACCCCACAAAACAGTAAATTATCAATGAGATATTTGTTGTCCGTAGGCTTGATATGATCAAAATCCACCAACTGAAAAGGATGCCTGACAAACCCTTCAGATACAACCAAGGATTTTCTTATTGACGTTGAGCCATCAAACTCTAACATAAAGGTATCATCCTTCCTAACTCGAAATTCTTCCTTGTTATGCATGACAACAAAATTTTTAATAGTGTATACACCCCCCTCTTTTAACCTCAAGAAATTATGAGCAACGGTTGCCTGGGCGGTACAATGGATAACATTACCCTGCAACAAACACATGTTAAAAGTTGTTGTTAAATAATACAGATATTTTGTTATCCTTTATCATCTATTCTTATGATTCAGGTTTTGGGGAGATATATATATGAATATACCTTTGCATCAGACACCAAGAAATCGGTGCTCAAGTATCGGCCGGTTGTAGCATTTACATCCCACATTCAACACAACAACACGACAATGGTACCGGTTGCATCCAGCTTCAATTCGTTTAGGAACAATTCACCCTTTGGGCCTCCAACTTCTGTAGCCATGATAATACACGTGATGGACCTTTTTAGTTTTATTCCTATTGCCCTTCATTCCTCATTTATGGAGGCTCCATTTAAGAGAGATGTAATTGTTAAGTGGTTCGAATTCTTTAAGGTACATAACTGCAACCCTTTCAAGTTCCATAACTGCATATTTCCTTCGTAGTATTCAATATGATTTATCATACGGATTGAAGATGAGTTTATACTTATTGGTGTGCTATGCATTGGTTGTACGGTACTTTGATTAGTGCACAAATCATATCGCACTTTAAAACATTCATGAAAAATTGTATTTATTGGTGTGCAATGCTTATGTTGTACCGTACATTATTTTGTGCACAAACCCTCTTGCACATTAAATTAAGGGGGATGAACTTTTAGATATAATAGATGATTAGATTCTGTAAACTTGTTTGGAAATATTATTTTGATATGATAACTTATTAAAGTCATAATGGTCTGGGAATAAACGAATGTGTCATTTATAGTACACTATTTACTATACCATATATGAAGTACTTTCGGGTAAACTTGTATAATTATGAATAGCGATTGAGAAATCTTTATTAATTGAGTGATAAATGGAAACTTGTCTTTTATTATTAAACATGTACGTTGGGGATTATTGGGTAAATTGCCGAAATTTATCAATTAACCTATTTATGTTACATAAATAGTTGTCGTCGTTTTCTAGTCTTTGACTAACTTGAGTATTGTCGGTATTTATTGACTTTGTCAATGTCTTTTCCTTTTTTGCGTGAGTTATGGTATGTATGTCTCGATTATGTCGATGTCTTCTCTTCCTTCGCGTGATTTGTACGTCGCGTCTATGTTTCTTACCACCACACGAAACGTTAAAACTGAACTTTTGAGATATAAATTATAAACTTTTGGGAACGATAATGGACTTTTGAAAGTAACGACATGAATGATCCACGAAAACTACGACACATTAATTTTATCAACTTCTTTATCATATGAGCTGTATTTTAAGATTATCGTATACGCATTAGGTTGCGTCACTTCTATTCTATTGTACTTGTCATACGTTCTTCTGGATGCCATGGAGATTAGCTTTAGATGCCAGTCGTGTCAATAGTGAATAGTGCATTGCTGTGGCTAAGGTGAGTTTCATAGCCCCACTTTTATCTACGTTTTTAACTAAATTGAGGTGAGAATCATGCTACTGTTTTTGGACCTTTAAAACTATTTGGATTTGCTTATGTGCTTGACTGTTTAGATAGATGTGCGGTAGTGTTGACTTAGACTAGGGTAGCAATCCTAATTGCTATAACTGTTGCCTAGCTAAGAATAGACTTCTACCTCGACCTAGTCCGGGGTTGGCAATTGTTCTAGATTTTGCCACGACAGTGCTGTACTAGAGTCGATGGGCCCGAGTGATCCCTGGATGCGGGATATGGATGGTGATCCGGTTAGGATCGGTTGGTGATCCGGTTAGGATCGGTTTGTGATCCGGTTAGGATCGGTTTGTGAACGATGTTTATCTATCTTTAGTCTTGCACAACAAATCAACTCCTACAAGTGCACTATGTTTTATTGAATTTAAACCTATGAACTCACCAGCGTAAGATGACCTTTTTAGCATGTGTTCTCAGGTTTAAGGCGATAACTCACTATTGGATGACGCTTGGCAAGAGGCATGGTCATAGGCGACTCTGATGAATAAACGGGACCACTTTAATTACCTTTTGGGGCCTATTTCCGCACTACTTCCATTAATGTAAATTTAATGTTTTCAATTAATGAATCTTATTCTAAATAAATGGGATAAAACCCATTCTTTGTACCTTATGTTATGATACCAAGATTGTGGCACCCAAAGGCTCATATGCTTCCGCTAGACCGTATTTTCGGGGTGTTACATGTAAACAACAAATCCATCAACCACAAACACAACCAAAGTATATAAAGCAAGTAAAGAGACACCATGATATATACTGGTTCAGGATGGGTGGTTTATACCATCCGTACGTCCAGTTGCGAATCCACGACACAATACTATTCACTAAGTATAGTCCTTTCGGTGGACTATAAACAGTTACAACTTCACTCCATCGGTATGCACAAAGATCGGTGCTCACAAAGAAGAGCTACTCCCCAACGATATTCCGCCCTCGGAAACCACCAAAAAGAATATCGTGATTCGACTTCCCACAAAGACTTCCCACCGGAAGTATCAACCCCAACTAGATCTCCCACGATCTAGGCTTGGTCACCAAGACACAAGACTTCCATTACAACCAATTTAAAAAATAGAATGTTTGATAACTCAATCAAGCCATAACCTAAACTAGAGACTCGATTGTAATAGAAATGATATAGAAAAAAAAACCCTCGACACAATCACAGTAGTGGATTAGGTTCTTGTAATTCTTCCCTTGCAAGAGCATGTGTTCTTCCAAAGATGATATGTGATAAATCAAGAACATAAGAGAAAATTAGATTTTTTTTCGATTGAAGTAGAGAAATATAGAGAGAAAGAGTGAATGGTATGGGTTGAGAAATACAAGAGCCAATGTGGGGTGTTTATAGGACAAAATCTCAAGGGGTGAAAATTTTAGCGAGGTTGGTGCACTGTTGGCGTGTCAGAGCGCCAACAATGTGCCATAATCCCTATAACATTTTCTTTGGAACACCCAACCTTGATAAACCTTCAATTGTACTTCACACATTAGACCTTTCCATTATTCATCCTCAAGGTCAAACAACTCAAATAGCCATTTGATAAAAAATCATTTTCTGAAGTTGTGGAAAACTAGAAGGGGAGGTTGAATAGTTTTGCCGATTAAAACTTTGTTTTAAAGTATTTAGATGGACTTATGTCAATCCATTTAGATCGTGTGTTGGATATTGATAGGTGAACATATAAGTAAGTAATACAAGAGATAAAGAGCAAAGGAACACAAAACCATAACACGAGTATTTATAGTGGTTCGGCTACAAGGACACCTTCCTTGCCCTACTCCACTCACCGAGTACCCAACTCGAGAGTTTCTAAGCACTACAAAACACAAGCTCCTTAATGTGGCGGAGAAGCCTTCACAGCGTCGCCTACTCTTTATCCGGTACAAGGCTAGACACCAAGTTCTTCCACGAGGTAGAACAAAACCTATCACAACGTCGCCTACACTTTATCCGGTACAAGGCTAGATACCGAGTTCCATTACAAAGAAGGAACTACTACCCAACACTACAACCCAACACAACTAACCAAATGAGACACACTCCTTTTTACAATACTAGAAACGATATCAATATCCTTTAACCCAAACTACACAACTTGTACATCGACGCACCATATCGAATGTACACCTTCGGCACCATTCACTAATGCCTTCAATACAACACTCTATGGAGGGAGGAAATAACTATCAACAAGATGCACTTCAGTGGTCTTGATGATGACGAAGCTTATCAACACATGACCTTGAGCTTGCACGTGTTCAAGAGGTGGTGATCTCGCCTTTAAGAGGAACCTAGAGAATCACACAAAGATAAAACTACATAGAATAATCCTTTGGATATGTAGTTAGAGAGGTTAGAACATAGAGAGAAAGTATGTCTAAAAGGGTTAATGAGCAAGAGAGAAATGACTCACTATTTATAGGCAAAACAAGCCTACTGTCCCACAGTTCTGGCGGATCCATCACCAAAGGGATCCGGCCACCAAAGGGATCCGACCAGTGCAACTCCTGGGATCCGGCTACTGGGTCAGTTTAGTCTGGATTTTGGGTTGCAAACCGGGTTATGGGTTATGGGTTATAGACTATGGGTCATGGAATTTAGATCATGGATACCCAACAAGATGCAATGTACCTAGTCAATGGGTTATAGATCTTGGGTCATTGGTCATGGACTTTGGGTCATTGATCATGGATAATATCAAACATGACTTCATGCAATGGGTCATGGGTTATGGATCATGCACCATGGGTATGGGTTATGGACTTTGGTTCTTACACAACAAGATTCATTGTACCTAGTCAATGGATCATGGGTTATGGACTTTGGTTTTACCAATTATTTACCTATTACAACATATAGAAAGTACATATACATTTTTATAAAATGTAAGTAAACAATATTACTTGTAAGTGTTTTATAAAAATGTATTTGATTTTATATAGCTTATCTAGCTAAACATGTTTTGATGGTTTTGATATATTTAGTAAAAGTGTGTTAGTAAACTATTGGCTCAAAGCTTTTACGTATTTTATTTATTTCGTTATAATGATTTTACATTTGTTATCGACAAAACATTAGAAGATCGTAAATACAAATAAACGTTTTTATGGTTTATTTGTATTAACAGAAGTGTTTATGTAAAACTAATTATCAAAGAGAGAAGGGATAATTGGATAGGGGTAGTTTGGGTATTCCTCACATAGCATAGATAAGAGAGAAAGTATGGCTAATATTCCTTAGAGAGAAATAGAAGAGAGTGTGAGAAGCTTGGTTAAGATTGAACCATGGTTAGGTTAAGTGTGTTGGCACGGTTAGGATAGAAAGAATATGCCAAAGGTATCAAAAAATATTCCATAAGGATAAGAGAGTGAGAGAGATGAGTTGGCTTGGATGTGATATATGATGGTGATGGGGAGCCTAACAGAGAGGGAGGAGAGTGTATGTGTGTAGTGTATGTAATTTGAAATGTAGTGTGTGTGTGAGAGTGAATGACATGATAAGATGGTGGTGTAAATGAGATGTTATGGGGAGCCTATGTGAGAGAGAATGAGAGTGTTTGTGAGTAGTATGTGAAAATTTGAATCCTAATATGTGTATGTATGTGTTGGGGATCCTATGAGAGAGTGTATATGAGTAGTGTGTGTAATTTAAAAATCTAGTGTGTGTGTATGGATGTAATGGGGAGCCTACGTGAGAGAGTGAAATGTGTTGAGTAAGCTTGGTGTGTGTGTGTGTAAATGAGTAAGGTGTGTTTGGAAAGCTTTGATAAGTATGTAAAGATGATTGTAGAAGAAGGTGAATAGTAATATGGTGATGTGTTTGATTGTGTGTGTATTATAGAGAATGTGGTGAAAAAGAGATTGATGTGGAGAATGTTGGAATGTAGAGATACAAATAGTATATGCAAGTACAAAGTGTGTAAAGAAATATTTAGAGAATGTTTAAGATAAGATTTGGTGATATTTGAAAGGTTAATTTGTTAAAGAGTTGGTTTTGTAATAAGAGAATAATCAAAGGATTGAATATGAGATAATCACATTGTCATTAAGAAAAAAAATAATGTGTTAATACAAATAAGCCGTAAAAACGTTTATTTATATTTTACGATCTTCTAGTGTTTTGTCGATAACAAACATAAGATCATTTTAACGAAACAAATAAAATACGTAAATGGTTTGAGCCAATAGTTTACTAACACACTTGCGTTTTCACATAAAACACTAAACAAGTAATAGTGTTCTCATGATTTAGTAATACATATGTACAACAACTAGTGCTTACATATTGGGTAGATATATACATAATTAGTATGTACTATAATGGGTTATATAATGGGTAGAAGTTTAAGTATTTGACCCATTGACCAAATACATTGAATGTAGTTGGGTATAACCCAAAGTCCATGATCCATACCCATGGAGCATAACCCATAGCCTATTGTATGACATCATGCATAAGTCATAATGGGTATTATCCATGACCCATGAAGTTAACCCATGACACATGGACTAGATGCATTGCACCTACTAGATACATTGTATCTACTTGGATACCCATGGTCCAAAGTATAGGACCCATGACCCATAACCCGTGACCCATGACCCAAAACCCATGGGCAAAGAGGAGCGTCCCACGGTTCCCCCAGTTTACACTGGACGGATCCCACAAGTAAGGGATCCGTGGGATCCGTGGAACAGTAGCTTATTTTCTCCTATAAATAGTGAGCCATTTATTCATTGTAGGTTGCCACTCCTACACATACTTTCACCTAGTATTGTAAACTCTCTAACCTCATATCCAAAGGATCTTTCTATGTAGTTTGTGTTTGTTTTTGTGTGATTCTCTAGGTTCCTCTTAAAGGCGAGATCAACACCTCTTGAAGTCGAGCAAGCTTGTAACATATTGGATTTCATAAACACATAACAAACACTAGTATGGATTGAATGAGATAGATAGTTTAGAGAGAGGAAGTAGGATGAGAGCCTTTCTAGAGAGAGAAAGTAAACAAAAGAAAGAAGGTTAGATTGAGTGAAAGGTTCAACCCTCTACCTTGGGAGGTAGAGGGTATTTATAGTTACATACTAAACGTCCTCCTTCGGACTGTGGATTAGGAATACAGTGGGTAAAGACCCATCCTTCCTCCACGGTGTTGCACTAGACTAAACTACGCTAATAACTAACTAACAAATAACGTAATAAACGATATGTCTACGAGCTAACTTACGCTAGATTATATTTGGGGTGACCGATGCTTCACTATAGAATTTCCAATTCCTAACAATCTCCCCCTAAGAGAGGTCACCCCATGATTTACATTTTGAATCCTAGCATTCTATTTTATCTTCAGTCTTGAGCTCGTAGACTTGACTTCTTCAACTTCTGCATCTTTGTGCTTTGGCAGTGACTCTTTAAAGTCCGCATTGATTTGTACTTTTAGTGGAGGCCTTTAACTGATCCACATCTTTGATGATCTTCGAGCTTTCATTGAGATCATCAGCCACAACATATCTCTGGATCACCCTTTGTTGTGTTGCCGTCATGTGAAGTTGTGACTTATGGACCGACATGCTCACACTTTTGAATCATGACTTCTTTCCATCAGAGTAGCGAAAGCTTTACTGGTTCATGATATTTGCAGCAGCGTAGCGGAAACAAAGTATAAAAATATCAGAGCCAGGTTCTGTAGATATGCACAAGTCATGATTTCTTCAATTAAGTGTGGATGCTGTGAGCATGCGGCTTTGGATTGACTTCTCAATTCTGATCAGCTGCAACCATCCAAATGTACCTGCAAACAACAGTTAGCAATAAAACACACGAAAGTGTCTTTGATCACTTTCGTTGAATTGAGGTACACGGCCCACGGTTCCCCGTTGATCAGTACAAGTACTGCCTGTGATCAGGTATAATTCCAAAGAATCTCCTTGACAGGGTTTCGCAGCTGTTCCCGGAACGTCTCAAAGAAGACAACACGGAGTGAGTGAACCAGCGAATTGAGATTCAATGATTGATGAAAAATTGATTTGAAAAACAATCGCGTATTACTTAGAAGAAAGAGTTTTGCAATACGACGAAGGTTTTATGAGAAAGATCAATTTTCAATCATAAATACTTTTTGTATTTGAAAAGAGTACACATTCGATGTGCTAGAGAAAATAAGAGATTCGCACATCGAATGGTTTTTCCAAAAGTATTTTTTCAATCAGAAATACTTTTTGAGTTTGAAACATGAATACACATTCGATGTGCTAGAGAAAAGAATATTTGCACATCGAACGGTTTTTCCAAAAGTATCCGTCAATTCATTTCCTGGACCAAGGTTGATTCAAGAATGAATCGCCCAATTGTTTCTATCCAGTTGTCACAAGCTTGATCTTTTGGAAAGATCTCACATGTCACCCACCAAGAGCTTGTTTGATGTTGGCTCTAGAAGGATTTCCATCTTCATCGTGAATACTTTTACATATCACTCGGATGTTCTGGCAATACCACAAGGATAATGCGTAGGACTCTCAATATATACTTACTTTCCACATTGTGTGAAACAACAATTCTTCATTAATTTTGTGTCCTAATGAGATATTGTGGATGATCTCTTGGCTCTAGACTCAACTGTGCACATTTGGTTCCTATGCCGGAGACTAGGGAGAGGGTCTCCTTTTTCAATATCAACAATTTCTAAGAGAAAGTCGATAGATTATGTAGGTTCCTCGTGAGAATGAAACAAGCCCTTTTAAGAGGAACTTGAGTAGCTTGGGAAGTTAGTGCAGTGCGTCACTGGGTCAATGACGTATTGTCTTCAATACCGGTGTTACCTTAGTAACCACCAGTAGCATATGTATTGAACCCGGTTTCTGCCCTAAGGTTGAATTAATGGAGGGCTATTTCTTTTCACCCTTTTCTCATTTCATTTCTTTTTCATTCTTCAACCCCTTCAGTGCTTACCGAGACTTCATAACTAGAACCTTGTTGGGTTTATTTCAGTTCTAGCTCTATCTCAGTCCGCACTCTTCCCAATTCTCACTTTTCTCCTTTTTTCAATATACCTAAGGACTCTACACTATCTAGTGGATTGTCCCTGGGTAGATCCCTCTGGTTCTGGCGGATCGTGGGAACTAATACCTAACATCACCATCCTTATAACTCCATGCATAAAGTAAAATGGTCGGTATTTTGGTACAGTTTATTCCTTCTTGAAAACCAATTGAAGAATCATTTGGAAAAACAATCAAGGTACTTGTGATACGAGATCAAAGCATTTTGTACCTCAATAGTTTTGATCATTTAGAAAATGCTCCCCCTCAACATGTACATATGATATTGAAATTGTTTAGCACATGGAAGCAAGAGTTCTTTGAAATATTTTCTTTGATCACAATTTTCATAGAAAAAGCCATTTGATTTTCTTGGTAAAATTCTCCCCCTCAATATGTGCGTAGGATATTTGAAATCATTTTATCACATAGAGAAAAGAGTTCATTTGAAGTACATCTACGATCACAAAAAAAAAACCATTAAGAAACCATTTAGAAAATCAATCAAGGTACTTTATGTTGATATATAGAAATCTTTGTACCTTGAAAGTTTATTTTCTTTTTGAAATGCTCCCCCTCAATATATGCTTCGAGATTCGAAAGCATTTAGCACATATGGGAGAGCAGCCTGCACAATTGAATCAAAACGATCACCTTTTATCAAATTTCATTACTAAATCACAAATTCTCCCCCGATCAAAAGTATCAAACCCTTTGAGATTTTGGATCTCAAATGATTTAATACGGTTTAGAAAACATGGGGGAAAATGTGCCTGATTTAAAAACTCATCTTGTTTTTGGATAAATGCTCCCCCTCAACATGTGCATTATGTATACTGAAATCGTTTGGCACATGGAGGTAGGAGTGCCTTTGAAGGACTAAAACCAATTCCATTTAAAACAGATTTGAGATTTAAATCACGATCTCTCCCCCGATCAAAATTTTCAAACCGTTTGAGATTTGTGATCCCAAAAGATTTAAATCATTTAGAAAATTTTGGGGAAAGACGTGGCAAGATTTGATTTTGAAAAATGACAGATAAGGACCAATTATAGACATTAAAGATTGTTAGTGTCAGGTATGATAGTTTTTAAGAGATCTTTAAGTAAAATAAAACAATTTCACAATCAAACAAGAACATAAAGAATTTTATTTTGAAAGATCTTTAAGTTTTAAAGAAAATCATACCATGGCATAACATTAAATCTTTAGATCACTACTTTATTACATACAAACTGACTTGATTGATGAAATATTGTTTGAAAATATTTAATTTGAAATCACTGAAGATTTGACAAAATAAAGTCCGGTTGATTTCAAAACTTTGAATTCGATTTATTTTCAAAACAATATTTCATTTTCAGAACAATATTTTTCAAAATTGTTTAAAAATTGAGTTATTCACTACTTGTCCTGCACAAAGATACGTTAGGTGGTTGAGCTGCTTTTGTTGTTGTTGCTGAGGATTGGAAGAAAACCATCTGATAATGCAGTGAGACTTCTTTCGTTGCATTTTTTCATGCCAACTCTCCATAGAGGTCAAATTAAGCTCCGTTTCTTCATTTGATGATGAAGAAAACCATCTGCTGATGCAGTGAGACCTCTGAAGTTGCCTTTTATCATGCCAACTCTCCATAGAAGTCAAATTAAGCTCCGTTTCTTCATTTGTCAATTGAAGATATAGTTACCCTTTCCTTTCGGCATCCAATCATCTTCATTTGTGGGATCCGGATCGGGAACATTCTTATATCCATGATATCTGCATACGTTAGTGGAAACAGATAGACATATATGGTGGGCGACAACACCCTAACAACAATCGACTGATAAAAGTCAATTCAACATATCAATCAGTTCATATAAGGCATGGGATTTATGTGTTCATCAAACTTTAATCATCTAATCCTAACAATCATATCCTAGGCACCTAGTCCTTCAACGTAGGTTAACATGTTTTACATTTAAGTATATCGGATAATAAGATAAGCCCGTTTGATGATATAAATTTGAAAACATTCTCCCCCTCAATCAATGACTCATTTTCTGAAAAGTTTAAAAGCGCTGAAGTCATTGATTGAGTTTTCAATTTTTACGAAAACTCTGAAACTGATTGATTTACAAGCAACACAATTTACCACCATTTTTGAAAAACAACAAATATTTTTCTGAAGAATTTTTAGAAGGAAAAACATTTGTGTAGGAACAACAGTCTTTTTGACGACATGCTTTCCTTGTTTTGTTTTTAGGATAAGTGCACGAAATATTTGAAAATTTTTGGTTTAGCGCAGCACTTTCCTTTCTTGACGAACGGGTTGCTATCAGAAATAATAGCAAACCATAGTTTTAAGCACGGGTTACAGTCTGAAATAACTGCAAGCCATATATATATATTTTTTAAGCACGGGTTACAGTGTGAAGTAACTGTAAGCCATATTTTTAGACATGTTTTGAAAAAGAATATATACACCTCCTGCTCGAACTTCATCTAAAGACCCGTGCCATTATTGAATGACATTTCTAAGACCGTAGATGTTATCGATACCAGAAGACATGTCTTGAGAAAAACATTTTTTTTTAATATTTTTAATATTCTGATTTTTATGGATTTTTTGAAAATTTTCTATTTTTCTATTTTATTTTTGTTGGTTTTATAATTTTGTATTTTGCTTTTTGATAAAATATATACAAGAAGATAAATTAGTTTAAGAGGATGATGAAATGAGTACCGAGATAAGGATATCGTTCAGCACGTAGTAGAAGAAAGAAATCAACATCTCTTAAACTTTAACCACCAAAGCATTCGAGGCTTATAAGAAAATCGTTTGAACATGAGCCTTCTAAATGAGAATCTTTGGTAGCTTTCCCCAAAACCGACAATCTTCGAATTAAGACCATTTCCCCCAAGAAGTAGAATGTGAAGAAAAACAGTCTAATTGAATGAAGCTCAAGAACCCGAAGAAGATGATAACAACGAAGTAACAAGTTAACACGGATCATCTCTGTGGTTATCAAACCTGGAATAAATGATTAAGCCCTGATCATGTGAACTTGTTGTGCGTCTTCGAGGTACACATTACTCTTCGAGCTTGAGCAGTTTTCTGTTCAGGAGAACAATATATCAACATCTTCATTACACCAACTGCATTCCAGTTATCTAATATATAACCAATCAGCTCATAATGTACACATGTACCCAACAAGATTAGAGATGATGATATACAAGTAACATGTTGAGTCACTGATCATCTCTGCGAGTGTCAACTCCGGAATAACTAATTAAGCCCGATCAAGTGAACATGTTGTGCGTCCCTGATGTACACATATCTCTATCCTGATGGTTGCGATCTCATCGAAATCATCATTACATTGTGTACATGAAGCAATAACCGGAAGCACTTTATTATATACCATATAGAAGATGTCGATAAGCAATATCATCTCACGCTCCAAATATTCTTCTCAAATTTCTTCCTACTGAAAGCTAAGATAACACATACCAAAAGTATCCAGAGACCACTTCCCCCCAAATGGTTGGAATAATACATCCTTCCCCCAAATAGTTGGAATAACACACCAAAGGCTACGAGTTAAACACTGAGTTTCTCTGCGGTTATGACATTTGTCTTTCCTGGGATTACTTCAATAAAGAAGAAGTATTAAGTTCATCACGTGTACTCGTTGTGTGTTTAGGTGTATATCTCCTTCCCCCTTGCTGGTTTTGATACCTCAGAATCAGCAACACATTATACATGCCAAATACTCTTGAAATAGAGAAGAACAAACAATTAGCTCAACTAAATCCTGTGAGAATCAACTGCTATAGAAACTCTCTCTGACTATCTTTATCAACCCATATGTAGACAACTTGAAGTGACCACTAAAGAAGAAAAACCCGATATACCAAACTTGAAACTGAAGTCGAATTCCCCACATTTTTATCTTAACCTTGCACTTAATGAAGGAAGAACGGTGTTGAGAATTTATGCACCAAGCAAATCTCTAAGTGCTCGATACTCAACCAAAGTATGAGACATTAACACCTCTTGCGATTATCCACAACGACATCTGCGTGTGACACTGAGTAAAAAAACGTAACTCCTTAAAGTGATAGTTAACCATGTCTTCATCCATACATCCCGACTACTGGTAACTAGATAAACCAAGTCTTCAACTTAAATTCTTAAGCCCGAGCAAGTTATCAAATAAGAACACGCCATTGTGAAAGTTAACTTCAATCTCAAATAAGTGATAAATGATTAACTCCGAAGTAATCAACTTATGTCAAATGTCCAACACGTGAACAAACATACAATCGGATGTACATTGATCCACTGATTAAACCGGAACAAATGATTCCTCACCATCAATGCATTCTTCCTAAAGGTATACATGTAGAGACTGATATGGAAGATTCACCAATAATGTCTTCGAGCGGATGAGATAGTCATTTTCCTTAATGTTCATGTGGTTGATTTATAGAGTGCACAATAATCCGTGAAGATTTAGCAAAGGGATACCAAAGAGTAGATCATTATTCATGAACAATAATCCGTGAAGATTTGGCAAACGAATACCAAAGAGCGGATCATTATTCATGAGTGCAACTATAATGATAGTCATTATCAACGCCTATTGAAGTAACTAGAGATAAGGTTTCTAGAGAATTCCGAGAAGTACTTCTTAGATGGTGAACAAGTTGAGTCAGTAGGAACCGGAGCATGAGCTTCAGAAACTAGATGATCAACATTCGTTGGAGGTTGGAAGTACTTATCAAACATATCTTGCAAAACAATGAATCCTAAATAGTAAATCCCAGTTGTCCTTAGTGAGTGAGGACATTAGGCGTTGGAGAGTCGTATGACCATAACTCAAACATTCATCAACATGTAGTATATTCCCTCTTCTCCCCCTCAACAACTGCAAATGAAGTTTGCCATTTTTGATTGATCAAGTGAATAAGAATATATACCAATGAACGGAGATCCACTTGAGGATTGAATGAGCATGGAAAAACATGAAGCTTGTTGATGAAGAATGTCGATGAGAATGGTCATAAAAATGAAGATTTCTCTTCTTCTAAAGATAAAGCGCACTGAGGCACACACTTTTCCTTTCTTTGAGGAACGGGCCTGAAGTGTTATCTACAGACGCCATTATGATGAAGTACGAGGCCTGAACTGATGTGAACATATGTCATAGCCGAATGAATATCAAGATTGAGTTACTTGAACCCGTGAGTTATGAGATATCAATCCATTTGTAATCCATACTTTAAGATAGTCCATGTAGTGAAGGATCGAAGTATCTGCAACTGAGTAAGGACTACCTGCACTAATATTACAAACTTGATTGCATATATTTTGGTTAGTGACATTAGCATCCAAACCCTTTGGGGTTTCACGGTCAACCTTGATAATGTCATCGGTAAACAACTTTCTGGTAGGTATCCACCTA
Source organism: Chrysanthemum seticuspe (assembly GCA_019973895.1). NCBI lineage: Eukaryota > Viridiplantae > Streptophyta > Magnoliopsida > Asterales > Asteraceae > Chrysanthemum > Chrysanthemum seticuspe. The sequence goes on from BPTQ01000002.1 coordinate 56,466,643, forward strand.
AGTCCAACATCCTTAAACATTTTACCAGACGGAATCCACTTATGGCAAGGTCTAGGATTGTTGATATTCTTATGCATAATGGAAGACTTATCCTTATTCCTAGTTTCCAAAGATTTAGCAGTTGGTATCCATCTAGGCGAAGTTTTCGGTTTGTTTTGCTTCATATGCACAGTAGATGACTTAGTGAAAATCCTAGACTTAATAGGTTGAACCTTTGCATGAGCATTTACTTTCATTAGGGATTTTGAAAAACAATTATCATGATTTGCCTTAAAGATGCATTTCAGACAATTCGAGCAAACAGCTTGTTTGGATTAAGAAGATGATCTAGAGTTCTTAGAGTGATCTACTATGGGAATAGATTTATTCGAAACGCAACTACTCTTAGATTCAAGCCAATCCCTAGTCTTTAGTTGAGTGTTCCTAGGTAAGGGTTTAAAACTACTAGCAGTGCCTTGAAATTTCGTAGAATTCATCACCAGAGATCTAGCACCTAAAATTCCATCTTTTCGAATCTGTGCCTTTTTCCTAGCTTTTTCTAGATCATAGTTCTTGAACAAGTCATTCATATCATGTGAATTGTTAGGCAAATAAGGTGAAGTGACTGGTTTCGACAAAATTTGTTTCTCATCAACTTGGGAGGCAAACCGTGTTTTTGAAAATTTTGGTCTTTCGGATATAAACACAGTAGGCTGCCTAACAACGGACCGGTTTCTAATGGGATGAGAAACTGGTTTCCCCAAGGTTGATGGTTTTGTACACTTAGTGTTTACACTTTTCCCTACAGTTTTCCTAAGCTCATTTTTTAAGGCAACAATAGCGAAACTCTTTTCCTGAAGTTGAGCTTTGAGTTCATCAATTTTTGCTATCAAAAAATTTGTTTGTTCCATTGACTTAGTTCTAGCTTCTTTGACAGAGTCACTTAGTTCTATGTGATGCTTTCTCAAAGACTCGTTTTCCTTTAGTAATTTGGCCACACAAACCGCTAATTCATCATTTCTCATTTGAATATCATCAATAGCATTAACATCAGAATTACTTGTAGCCAAATTACTTTTCACATGCATACCAGAAATATGTTTCTTCAAATTGTTGATAGTCGAGTTTTTGGCTTGAAGCTGAGCTTTTAAATCGTTTATTTCAAAAAATTCACGAAATTCAGGAAATTCCGGATTTTTACATGGTTTCTTAGTTTGAAAACTTTCCTCATTTCTTTGTATTGCAATTTCAAGGGAAATGCAATGTTTTTCAAGTTTTGAGAATTTGTTTGAAAGTTCATCAAAAGCCTTTTTATCAACCATATCATTTGTTTTGAATTTAGTAGTCTCAGCCTCAACCAAGGAACATTTATCAGAATCATGTTCAGTATTAAGATCAGTTTGTTTAGGTACATTAGCAGATGCACTATGTTGATCAGTTAAGGGTACCTCATCACATGACACCTGTTCATTTGTCGGTCTGATATCTGCATCCACATCATGTGTAACAAGAGTCACTGGACAATTGGCTTTGTCAAACTTATCTATCTCTGAGCCTCTGTATTTAGTGTCAACTGATACATCATCTGGTGCTTTACCCGACTCAACACTACAATCTGTCAATTACACCAGACTCTCATCCATTTTTTCATCTTTCTGAGTAACTTCCTCAATATACTTATCCATATTATCCATGAGATGGATAAGTGTCTCTATGAACATGCAAATTTCCATTCCAGTGTGTCTCTTGAAAGACATTTCAGTCATGTCTTGATCATAATCTGATGTGAATTCCCTTCTAATGAATGACTGGAAATGTTTGTAGATCACTTGAAGTGCAGCACTGGAACTATCCTTTTGAACCTTCTCTTTGTCAAGTTGTAGCTCCAATTGCTCTAGGTTTAACATCAAAGTTCCTGTTAATGTGGATAAGTCCCGACGGAAGAGGGCAATACATGTTCGTTCCATTGTTATGGGTAGAAGTAACATGAGGTGAGAGTGAAGTTGTTGATAAGGTTCAATGCTGCTTTCCTTTTGCATGGCATTCTGTAGCATTAGCAGGTGCAATTCATTCTCATTGTACTCAGAACATGAAGATCTCACATCCTCATTGATTAATTCAAACATCTTTAATCGTTCAGTGTAGCATACATTATCATTGTTGTCCACAACATCATACAATTTAAGTACTTCCAAAATCACTGGGTCAGTAGTGTAAGACATGACGTTGTAGTATACACAGGATTTTACAAGTCTATGATTTAAACCGAGAAATAGATTCTTTCGCGGGATTTTACAAAATCAAGAAGAAACCGTTAAGCAATGACCAATAGAGCGTATTAAGATAACTGATGGATTGGCATAATGATAGACAATTGTGTGTTAGGACTTATGATTGTTTGTAGGATTAGCTGAGATGTTGTTTAGTTGAGATTTGGATTGGTTGTTGCACGATTTTACAGAGAATTTTAGGTCTAAAAACTTAAAAACCTCAATAACTTCCTGTTGGAGGGGATTTGGGCCTCGAAAAATTCGTTTCACGACATCGTAGTAAAACATCACAATATTCAGGCTGTTCCGGTCGTTTTGACAGGTATTTCGCTAAAAACAGAGTTACGGTTCAAAAGTTATGGCCGTTTGAAGTTTTGACGTAAAAAGTCAACTTTGGTCAAACCGCTTCTTATCAAACCGCACAGTTGACAAATCTCACCCTTGACAAATCGCTCTTTTGACAAATCGCACCCTAATTCCCAAATAGCTTAAACGACAAATCGCTAAAACAGGCAAATTACTAAATAGACAAATCGCTCAAAGAGACAAATTGCTCAAACAGACAAATCGCTCAGTACACAAGTACACCCACTATTTTGTCGTTTTTGTCGTTTTGTCTCAATAGACAAGTCGCTTCACCAAAAATAATGACAAATCGCTACAAAGCAAAGACAAGTCGCTTCAATAAGCACTAGCAGAAGGGACAAATCGCTTCAAGAACAGGACAAATGGCTTCAAGAACAGGACAAATCGCTTCAACAAACGATCCAAACCAGCACAAATCGCTTAGATGAGGCTTTTACCGTAGCACAAATCGCTTCCTAGAAACTTAAAAAAACACAACTTTTCAATCCAAAAATAGTCAAACCACAGTGATTCAAGCCATCCAAATCACAACCTAACCACTTATGATGATTCTAAACACAAAAGTACAATCAAAATCCAAACTTTAACACTAGAAATGGTCCAAATGATGCAAATACCACTAAACTTTTTCAAACCCAAAAACCATATAAAACCACTAGAAATCCAAGAACATGTAAGAGGGATGATCAAACCATGGCTCTTGATACCATTTGTAACATATTGGATTTCATAAACACATAACAAACCCTAGTATGGATCGAATGAGATAGATAGTTTAGAGAGAGAAAGTAGGATGGGAGCCTTTCTAGAGAGAGAAAGTAAACAAAAAAAGAATGTTAGATTGAGTGAAAGGTCCAACCCTCTACCTTGGGAGGTAGAGGATATTTATAGTTACATACTAAACGTCCTCCTTCGGACTGTGGATCAGGCATACAGTGGGTAAAAACCCGTCCTTCCTCCATGGTGTTGCACTAGACTAAACTACGCTAATAACTAACTAACAATTAACGTAATAAACGATATGTCTACGAGCTAACTTATGCTAGATTATATTTGGGGTGACCGATGCTTCACTATAGAATTTCTAATTCCTAACAAAGCTCAAGTCCATGAGTTGCCATGCTTCGTCATCATCAAGACTACTGAGGTTCCCTTGTTGATAGTTCTTTCTTCCTCATTAGAAGTGTTGTGTCAAAGGCATTAGTGAAGGATGCTAAAAGGGTCAAGATGAAGGAATTAGTGAAAGTGCTTAACGTCCGTGTCAAAGGCATTAGTAAAGGATGCCAAAAGAGTCAAGACGAAGGAATTAGTGAAAGGTACCAACGTCCGTATCAAAGGAATTAGTGAAGGATGCCAAAAGGGTCAAGTCAAAGGCATTAGTGAAAGATGCCAAGGGTGTACAATCGATATGGTGTATCGATGTAAAAATAAAGATAGGTTATATCCAAGGATATTGATATCCTTGATGATGTTGTAATAAGGAGTGGGTCTCCTTTATGATAAGGTGTTGTGTAGTGTTAGGTGATAGTTCCTCCTTTGTAATGGAACTCGGTATCTAGCCTTGTACCAGATAAAGTGTAGGCGACGTTGTGATAGGTGTGGTTCTACCTTGTGGAAGAACCCGATGTCTAGCCTTGTACCGGAAAAAGAGTAGGCGACGTTGTGAAGGCTTCTCCGCCATAAGGAGTTGTGTCGTGTAGTGCTAATGAACTCTCGAGTAGGTGACTCGGGGAGTGGAGTAGATTGACATAAGTTGATCTAAATATTTTAAAACGAAGTTTTAATCGGTAAAACTATTCAACCCCCTTCTAGTTTTCCACAATTGGCATCAGAGCTTCGTTACCAAGTTTCTTAAGAGTATATTGTACTTTTAAAACTTGACACGATCTATGTATGATTGAAAACAACAAGGAAGGAATTTCCTGAAAAACAAAAGGTCACGTTTTTAAAATCATCATAATTTATAATGTTGGATAATGATAGATTTTTCTTGTATTTTCTTTGTTGAGAATTCTCCATACTAGGATTTGGGCATCCTAAGAAGATCATAAAGAATTTCTCTCTAATACTTCTTTCCTTAAAAAGAATATTATGGAAAACTAGAAGGGGGGGTTGAATAGTTTTACCAATTAAAACTTCATTTTAATCTATTTAGATCGACTTATGTCAATCTATTTGGATGTGTGTGTTGGATGTTGATAAACAAGCATATAAATGCAAGTAATGTAAAGATAAGAGTAAGAAGCACAAAACCACAACAAGAGTATTTATAGTGGTTCGGCTACAAGGACACCTTCCTTGCCCTACTCCACTCCCCGAGTCACCTACTCGAGAGTTCGTAATCACTACACCAATCTCCTTATGGCGGAGAAGCCTTCACAACGTCGCCTACCCTTTTTCCGGTGCTAGGCTAACCACCAGGTTCTTTCACTCTAAGGTGAACCACACCTACACAACGTCGCCTACCCTTTATAAGGTACTAGGCTAAGTACCTAGTTCTTTCACTCCAAGGTGAACTACACCTACACAACGTCGCCTACCCTTTATTAGGTACTAGGCTAAGCACCTAGTTCCATTGCAATGGAGGAACTACTACCACACTACACCAACGACTAATCCCAAAGGAGATCTACTCCTTTACAACATCATCAAGGATATCAATATCCTTGGATCTAATACTAGTCTATCTTGTACATCGAGACACACCATATCGAATGTACATCTAAGGCACCTTTGACTAATGCCTTTGACTAGATCTACAAGACACCTTTCACTAATGTCTTGTGTCTTCACTTCTAAGCACCTTTTACTAATGCTTCTAGTCTTGACTTCTAAGCACCTTTCACTAATGCTTCTTGTCTTGACTTCTAAGCACCTATCACAAGTGCTTTATGCTATAGACGATAGATACCCTTCACTAATATCTTCGTCTTGACACTTGAGACATCTTTCACTAATGTCTTCAACACTACACTTCTTTGAAGAAAGAAAGGAATCATCAACAAGAGGACTTCAGTAGCCTTGATGATGAGGAAGCATGGCAACTCATGGACTTGAGCTTGCTCGACTTCAAAGGTGGTGATCTTGCCTTTA
>BPTQ01000002.1:56477806-56490228 GCA_019973895.1 Chrysanthemum seticuspe
TCAAAGAGAGTTGTCTTCGAACAAAGTAAGAGTGTCCCTTGGGATGTATTTGATAACCGAAAGACTACTCACAGATTTATGAGTAGTAAAAACATGTTATATTTGACATTTTAGTAGACTTTTGTGAGTTTTTACGTAGTTTTACTACTTTTATAGTGTTTAGTCACAAAATACACAAAATTTACGTTTTTATAGTTTTAGTCTACTTTTTGTATAGTTTAAACGTTTTTAACGTCAAAATCAGGGGGTTCAAAGTTTTCAACAGTTTTTGTCAGGGACTCGTGTTTTAAAGTTTTCTTTTCAGTGGTTTCCAGGAAAATTTTAGTATTCAACAGTTTAAATCAGGAAACCACTTTTTATATTTTTCAAAACTCTTTTAATGTTTTACTTGACAACTTTTGAAACTTGGGGGACTAAAACTGCAATTTTTGCAAATTTGATATGTTTTTCATCTGATTTTGATATTTTTGCATTTAAAACACATAAAACACTGATTTGTGATATTTTCATCATTTTGATGCATTTTTGAGTGTTTTCAGATGATTTTACAGTTTATATTGTACAAAAATGATGAGTATTTAGACACTCATCAGAAAGCCAATAGTTTATGTAGGGTTCCCTGTGAGAATGAAACAAGCTTCTGTTGAGAGAAACTTGAGTGGCTAAGAAGGTTTAGTGCATGCGTCACTGGGTCCATGACGACTTTTAATCTTCAATACCGGTGTCACTAAGTGACAACCAGTAGCATATGAATTGAACCCGGTGTCTGCCCTAAGTTGAATAATCTGGAGGGCTATTTCTTTTCACCCTTTACTTTACATTTCTTTTTGATTCTTCAACTCCTTCTTTCTCCGATTCTCATTTTCTCCTTTTTACAATCATTCCTAAGGACTTCTAACACTAACTAATGGTAGTGTCCTTGGGTATATCCCTCCGGCTCTGGCGGATCATAGGACGGTTATTCCTAACCTTAGTCACCTTATAACTCCATGACTAACCTATGTTTGCCATTTAAACCACTGTATGTGAAAAGTATCTCTCAAAGGGTTTGTAAATGAAAAACATGTTTGAACCACAGTGAGAGATAAGTTTTTGCATAAATACTCCCCCTCCACATGTGCTTAATAGTTTTAATGGTTAAATGCACAGTGAGGAAGGAGCGCGCACTTTTTGAATTGATCCACTAAAGATAGACAATCTCCCGCGAGACACGGTTACGTTGAATAGTTAAAGAGTTGCATTGTCAGTTTTTAGGTGACAACTAACTCTAATAACTACCTTGAAGGTGTAGACAAACCTTGGAAGGTTGTCAAACCCGTCAGAGTTCATGTCTATCAAGAGTTTCACGAATGGTACATTCTACTCAGACTAGTCCTTTGCGAGACACGTTTACATCACTAGCGAACTAGCTTGAAATTATTACCCGTCCAGGACAAGTCTTTTCGAGTTACAAACAGTTTAGTACCGTCAATTCGTTGGTTAAGTCTGAGGTACACAGATTCATTTGCATTTTGCACAACATATTTCTTATCACACAATTTTCTCCCCCTCAAAAATGGCATATGAAATTGTTATTTTTGAACGGTTTGAGAATAAATATGACCATTTTGAGTGTTACGGGAAGATGACCACTATGAACAATTTGTGAACACAGTTTTAATTCAAATACTCCCCTCAACAAGTGATATAAACGGTTGAGGTTTTGAAAATCGTACGGGGAAGTATTTGTCCTTTTGAGCAAAACCTTGAAAAATGAAAGGTTTGATAGGTTTTACTCAAAAGTAAGAAGCTTTCGCTCCTTTTGTAAGGATTGTGGCACTGAAATGTACCACAGGGTCCTTTCTTGACAAGAACGGGTTGTACACTGATATGTGTGCACAAGCCATTCACATATAAAATCATGCATCCAAAATTTTATGAAGGAAACAATTCAAGGGGTACCAGGAAGTGCAGTGATGTTCCCAGGAGTGCGCACAGGGCGTTGAAAGCCGGTGATGTTTCTCCTGGGTCGACCACCAACATAGCTCTCCAAGCGTCTGAACTGATCCCTTCTGAACAACCGTTCATCAATCATGGTGATGATCCTTCTCACATCCCTCCTTTCCTGAGAGTTCCAGCTCTTAGGATTCCCAACTTGCATGCGTATATCCTTCAATCTGTACGCCAATCCATCCCTAACCATCTTCAAGGTATGATCCCCGAATTTGTGGAGCTCACTACACGCCATTAAGCAGTTTCTTCGAAGTTCACTGCGGTAAACAACGCCGAAAGGTTTGCTGATGAGCGTGAGTTGTTTAAGCTGGTTGATGTCGGGAAGATCAAGCTGTGGTGGAGTAAAGTTTACACGTTTCTGATATGATTCAACAGCCATCTGGATATCTTCGACACGTTCTTTGATCACGATGCGTCTAATGAAGATGAGAACTGACTTGATAAATTCACGTTGAACTTCAGTCGAGAATTGTCTCATACGACCCTGTACTTTGGCAAGATACATGTCTTCGATGTCGTTGAGGGACAAGTTCTCAAAGTCAGCTTCAGAGAATCCATAGTCCTGTTCATCTTGTCGTTTGACTATGATATTCTTTAAGAATGTGTAGTCCCACTTAGACTTGAGATCAATGTGTTTGATGGCCACGATGTCCTTCGAGCTATACACTTCATGTTGAGACTTCTGAACCAGGCAGCTTCTGTAGTAGATTATTCGGCGTTCAGGCCAATGATGAATCCCATACAATGCATCTTGGTCGTATGCTTGCACGTTGTCAGAAAACAAGTGAGTTGCACGTTCCTCGATAGCTATGCAGTTAGAGTAAATGGCCGCTGGGAATGGAAGAGTCAATGATGTAGTGTATTTTCTCGAACCATCGCCACCATGGAGAAGAAATTCCAGGTCTTTGTTGAAGAAATATCGGAAGGGAATCCTTGGTTCGTCTGCTTGGCCAATTGTCGGTAGAGGTTTGATGATGACGCTGGTTTCTGCACTTGTTTGGGTGAGGTGGGTTGTTGTCGGGGCTCAAGGACCTCTTCATCGTCACCACCCGTATACTCTAAGTAATCACCAGTTTTATGAGTCAGGGGTGGTAACTCGGAATCGTCCCGAGGTTTATCAGTAGAAGACCGAGGTGGAGGAGACCTTTGTTGAGAAGAAGTTCGTGGTGAAGGAGGTGGCATAGATGAAGATTGACCAGACTACTTCTGACGTTTAGGTGCAGAGTCCTTATCCTTATCATCGTCATCTCTTGGCCGTTTGGGTTGATCGGCTGACTCCTTGCATGATGAACTGAGTTGAAAAGCAAGTAGACCTTCGAAAAATTTAGCTTCATCCGAAGTAAACGTTCCAGATCGCTTTGACATTTGCATCACTAGTTTAGCGATTAACTCAGATTCAGAGAGATCAGCTTCTTTGGCCATTGTATGTTTGACCAATGCGACGATGTTAGGAGTGAGTTGTCTGGAAAATATTTCTCTAGTCACACCGGGGACAGTGTCGAGAAGAAACTTGTGAGTTTGATCTCTTGCTGACTTCTCCAGTTCCTTTTGGACTTTTGGAACGATATCCTGAAGGTACTTTTGAGTGTAACCTTCAATCATTTCATTCAGTTCCTCCTGACGATGACTTTTCATGAATTCCTGAATAGCTTTCCTATCTTTCCGCATCTTGTCATTCTCATCATGTAAGTACTGCATTTGTTCAGCATACCAATTAAGTTTTCTGTGGAGCATGTCCTTCTTTCTAACTTGTTTGACAGCTTTCACAATTCTTGCATGTGTTTGAGAAATCCAAGATTTAGATGGTTTCTTCACGGATTTGGATGATGATCTGGTTGACTTCGGTGATGGTGGTGGTGATGAATGAGATGAAGAGTCTGATGATGAGGAGACATGAGGAGACTTCATGTCCTTAGGAGTTTCAGAGGTTTTCTCCTTTGAGTGTGTTGGACTGTCTAGAAGAAACTTTGTATAATCATCCTCGTCATCTCTAGACTTTTCTTTCTCAGTTTCCTGTTTCTCAAAATCATACACAATAGTGTCCTCCACAGGCTGTTGTAGTTGCAGAAGAGTGGTGGCACCAGATCCCTTATCGGGTTGATTAACCGCATCAGGATCTGGAGAGGAGTGGGCAGCACCACTTGATCCTCCGGGGCCACCCATTTGATCTTTAGCAAATTGTTCGGCCTTTTGAAGGTGTCGGACGTTGTGAAACTTTTTCCTGTATGATTTATTCAGTTGCTCTTCTTCTTCTTCTTCAGAGCTCTCATCATAAGGTACAAGTGCAGGAGTCTTCCCTTTTTCTTGGACAGCCGGAGGACTTGGAGGTTTTGCTACTGAGGGATTGACATCCTTTGCAGTTTCAGAGTATGAGATCTCTTCATCTGTGTCAGTAGCATCAGAGTCCTCGTCCCTGAGTTGTCTTTGTGGTTCAGGTGAAATGATAGGAGTGGCTTCCAGAGACGGAACTTTCTTCTTAGGGGTAGGTTTCCTCTTTGGAATAGGTTTCTTCTTTGGAACATTCCTTTGACTACCTATACTTGTGACACTTCCAGCACTTCCTTTTCTGGTTCTCCTTACAGGTGTACCAGAAGATTTTTCGTCGAGATGACCAACTTTGCCTTGTCTGACTGCTTCCAGATACCTTTGGTACGATTCGAGCTTTCTGACATCTTCAGTTAGAAGGAAATCTGGCAGCACAGCACCTTGTTTCTTTGTGGACGTTTCCTTGATTCTGACAGAGAGAATAGGTTCCGTCAACATGTCGTGATTGTCGGGGTCATTGAGCCTCTTGGGAATGTCAGGATGAAGTCCAAGTGCTCTTTGGATCAACAATTTGGTATATCTGATGTAGGGAATCTTCGAGCCAAGTTTGAGAAATGACATCATGTCATCCCAAATCAGAGCTTCGATAGCGATGTGTTTCTTGTTGACCAATGCCCAGAATATTTGAAGTTCCATGAGCTTAGGGTGCTCATAGCCGCTGTCACGACCAGAAACAGACTTGGTGATGATCATGTAGAGTGTTCTCCATGGTTGAGGAATACTCTTAAGCTCTACGTGAGAGTGCTTGTTGATTACTCCTGTAGCCTCATCATAACCGATATCGATTAAGAATTGGAGAGTGAGCTCTTCAGCAGGTGAGGCATATAGTTTGGTTGGATCGACTTCAGGAATTAGGAGAACAGCCCTTAAGTCTGCAGGTGTAATGATGACTTGTTTGTGATTCAGAGTCACCGTCACAGCAGTTTGTCCTTTGACCCTTTCCATAGTGTTCCAGAACTGTTGGATATAGATCTCAGGAACAGTTGCAGAGTGTGTAAGCATGTTCTGATACGGATGAGTCCTCAGAATATCAATAGCAATGAGACACGAAGATTCAGAGCAAGTGAGGGTGTCAAAGTTAACACGGAGGTTATTCTTTCCAATCTTCATTGGATAGCCATGAGGATAGATATCAGCAATGGAGAGAACTTCAGGTGCATCCACATTCATTTGTTCAGTCATGTCGTGATCTGAAATAACATTAGCCAAAAGAACCAACATATCGAAAGACATAATGTTAGTCAACATAAGGTCTTATTGTCTAGTTATTGAATGTACAGTGTCAATGATTGTTACGAGTCCTAAGTCACTTGTATGTTCAATAGTTCAATGATGTCGTGAAATGTTTCGTGAGTTAGTTAACTTTAAGTTTTAAAGTTTATTTTATCACTTATTGTTCACAACATATCAGACGATTTAAGTTTATTAGTGACATTTTTGGATTCGTGATGATATGATTAGTTTATTTACAGGTTTGTACAAGTAACAATTCATCATGAAGGTCAATCCAGGGTTAAGCGTAGTTTTGGCAAAGATACGCGTAGACAGGAATGATATATGCTTAGGCGTAGACTTACGCGTAGAATCCTATCTTACGCGTAAGAAATGTTACGCGTAGGAAAAAGAGACATTATGCGTAGAGCTTATGCGTAGGCATATATTATCCTTACGCGTAAGGCTTACTCGTAAGAGTTGACCTTAAGTGTAGGGGTCACTGTTTACGCATATCCTTCACAGGATACGCGTAGTCCATTGTAGAACCTTATGCGTAGACGCTACGCGTAAGACAAGTCTTACGCATAACAAGCTACGCGTAAGGTGATCCTTATGCGTAGATTAGTAACCACCTTGATTCTGAATATTACGTGTAGCAAAGGCCTGAAATAAGTCCATCAAATCATCAACATTAACACATACATACATTTTAACAACAGATCATGGCAATAACATATGTTACACAGTTATGCGTAGAATTGCATACGCGTAGACTAAACCCTAGATCTACGCGTATGATATCTAGCCATGGATTATGCACCAAAGTTTTTCTGGTATATTATAGATGTTGTGAGAGCATGTAGACCAAGTTTTAACACTTATTATGCAGTGAATCAAAAATACCCAAAGTTTATGAGCTTTAAACCCTAGTTTCGAATTGATGACCAATTCGTGTTTCTGGGTGGCTATAGACTATGGAAATCATCAATTCAACAACGTAAAAGTATAACACAACAATCTTTTTGACCATATCACTTATCATTCGAAAATACCCAAATCGACTTATAAACCCTAATTTTCAAAAATCTTCAATTAGTGGTTCTGGGTGGAATTTGATGGTTAAACTGGTATCATTGATGTAATAAGAACGTTTTGACACAAATTATTTAACCACAAACACACAATCTTGATCATATGATCATACACTTATGCGTAGACCACAAAAACGAGATTATACATAGTTTTAACCGTTGGATTTTTTAAAGATTCAAAACCATTGCTTAAAAACATGTTGTAAACGCAGAATCACTTACAAAATGATGATCTGAAACACGGATTTCTTGAGTGAATATTATGCGTAGGATGATAATAGGTGTTTTGTAATAAATGTGAAGTGAAAGTTAGGTGGAGGATATTTTTATTCAAAATATTTTTAAGGTTTTGACAGTTTTGGTCCCTCCACCTTTTCCTTTTTCATCCAAAGCTTTTTAACTTCCATTTTGGTTACCAAACGAAGATTTTTGGGAAAGAAACTTGACGACACTCCCCCTTGACTTGAGAAAATAATGAATGGTTATTAATTAAAGTCCGAGGAGTGTCTTTGAATCAGGAAATGTACCACCATTTGTAAAAGAATCAACCGAGATGTGATAACATGCAAGTACACAGATGTTTGAAAATAGTTAAGAGTTAATTTTCTCCCCCTCAACACTTGATCGGAAAAATACTGAATTTTGAAAGATTGAAGTGTTGACGGAAGAAATGTACTTGCCATGTTGAAAGAAATATAGATTAGAAGAATATTTTTGTTGTTTTATCGGATTTTATATTTTTGTATTTTGTTTTTGAAAATTTATTTACAAAAGATGTTTTGGTGTTTGACAGGTTTTTAAGACTGTTTTAAGAGGTCATCCAATTCCTCTTGAGTCAAACACCTCATACCAATTCGGTGGACCAACTCATTAAACCTAGCGGGAGGCAAGGCTTTGGTGAGCAGATCTGCCAATTGGTATTCAGTACCCACAAAGTATAATTCAACGGTACCCTGTTCCACATGGTCCTTGATGAAATGATAGCGTAGATCGATGTGCTTTGATTTCGAGTGCTGAACTGAGTTGCACGAGATTGCAATGGCACTCTGATTGTCGCAGTACATTGGGATTCTGTCAAATACGTAACCATAGTCTTTGAGTTGTGTTCTCATCCAGATGACTTGAGCACAACACGCGGACATGGCTACATATTCTGCTTCAGTTGATGACAGCGATGTACAATCCTGCTTCTTTGATTGCCAAGACACCAGTTTATCACCGAGAAATTATAGAGCTCCTGAAGTACTTTTCCTTGAGTCTAAGCATCCTGCGTGATCAGCGTCTGAAAAAGATATTAGTTCAAAACCAGAATCCTTCGGATACCAGATCCCCAAATTAATGGTTCCCTTGATGTATCGGAGGATTCGTTTAGCCTCAGAGAGGTGGGTTTCAGTTGGTCGCGACTGATAACGGGAGCATAGATAAACGGCAAAGACAATATCAGGTCTACTAGCTGTTAGATACATGAGAGACCCAATAATACTTCGGTATTTGGTAGGGTCAACCAATTTCCCATGTAAATCAGCATCTAATTTCTTGGTATGAGCCATTGGTGTGGCATAAGTATCACAGGTTTTCATTCCAAATTTGTTTAACAATTCAAGGGCATATTTGGACTGACTCAAGAAAATACCACGGGGTGATTGATGAACTTGCAGTCCTAGAAAGAACGTAAGTTCACCCATCATGGACACTTCAAAAATTTTCTTCATGAGTTTTGCAAAAGCGATTGAAAACTTTTTATGTGTTGACCCAAAAATGATGTCATCCACGTAAATTTGAACAATTAAGATGTGTGCCCCGTGATATTGTATAAAAAGAGTTGGGTCAACCAAGCCTTTGGTGAAATTATTGGCAATGAGGAAAGATGATAGCTTATCGTACCATGCCCGAGGGGCTTGTTTGAGACCATAAAGAGCTTTGTTCAGTTTGTAGACATGGTTCGGGAACTCAGGATCAACGAATCCATCTGGTTGGCTGACATAGACCGTTTCTTTAAGTTGCCCATTGAGAAACGCCGTTTTGACATCCATCTGATAGACCGTCATGTTCATATGAGCCGCGAACGCGAGAAATATCCGAACCGCCTCAAGACGAGCAACCGGAGCAAAAGATTCTTCAAAGTCTATTCCTTCTTCCTGACGATAACCCTTAGCAACTAGACGTGACTTGTTTCGGATGACGTTCCCTTCAGCATCCAATTTGTTTTTCCAAATCCATTTTAGACCAATGACGTAGACTCTTGTTGGTCTTTCAACCAGTTCCCATACTTCAAGACGTTTGAATTGGTTGAGTTCTTCTTGCATGGATTCAATCCAGTTGTCTTTTGTCATTGCGTCTTTAATGTTTTTAGGTTCAGATTGGCAGACAGTGAGTGCATAAATGCAGTGTTCACCATCTGAGTGAAGACGTTGTCTCGTAACGACTGGTTGATTTGGGTTGCCAATAATATTAGCCAGAGGATGGTCTTTAGTCCATCTATGTGTAGAGGGTTGATGTTGGTATACATTGTGCAGATTCTGAGGATTCAAATGGTTTGTTGAAGATTCCGCGACATCTGGTGCAGCAGTCTCATTAGCAAACGGGTTGAAGAACGCATTTGGATCAAAATCTGCAGGTGGGGGTACTTCATTCAGAATATCATCAGCTGGTTCATCATTGTTGGAAGCGGTGTGTTCAACTGTTGTGTTGGAGTCAACTGGTGTAGGTGCATCTTCAACAGTAGTTGTTGTAGCAGGTGTATCAGGTATAGGAATATTATCAGGTTGTGCAGCGGAAACAGCGGATACACCAGGAGCACGTTCATCAATATCGTCACAGAACAGAGGAGCAAATAACCTTTCCATTTGTTGACGAGTTAGCTGAGGGCTTTCTTCAGCTGATGATGGGGGTTGAGGGAAGTTTAAACGGTTGTGACCGGGTTCTAAGCTGTTATACTCAGAAGCCATTTCCGTGAGTTCATCGAAATGAGCATGAATCGTTTCCATTACTTCCTTAGTTCGACGATTCCAGATTCGGAAACCTTTAGAATTGTCACAGTATCCAATAAAGACTCCAATATCAGCTTTTGCTTTGAGTTTTCCAAAATCATCACGATCATTATTCGGATAGCAAAGGGATCCAAATACATGAAAGTGTTTGAGGTTCGGTTTATAGTTGTGGACAAGCTCAAAAGGTGTTTTGTTGTGGCGTTTTGTGATCATGGAACGGTTTTGAGTATAGCATGCAGTAGATACAGCTTCTGCCCATAAGTAATCTGGAAGTTTAGCATTGATTAACATTGTTCTTGCAGCTTCCACTAATGTTCGGTTTCGTCTTTCAACAACTCCGTTTTGTTCAGGTGTCCGTGCAATAGATGTTTGATGCTGAATTCCCACTTTCTCATAAAATTCACGAAGGGTTTTGTTAACAAATTCAGTTCCTTTGTCTGTTCTGATAATTCGGACGGTGTTGCGGAGCTGAACCTGTATCTTTGTGAGAAAGGTGATGATCATTTGTGGAGCTTGGTCTTTGCTGCGAAGAAAGTAGACTCAAGTCCATCGTGAGTAGTCATCAACAATTACTAAGATGTAGCGTTTGCCATTGATCGTTTGCACGCGCATCGGGCCACACAAATCCATGTGAAGAAGATGAAGCACATGCTGAGAGCTGTGTTCCACCTTTGAAGGAAAATGGGCACGAGTGCTTTTCCCTTGTTCACAGGCTGAGCAAAGGTGATCTTTTGAATACCGGAATCGTGGGAGTCCTTCAACTAGTTTGTGTCGAGCAAGGTTGGTGATGGTTTGAAAGTTTAGATGTGAGAGACGACGGTGCCATAGCCAGGATTTTGTAGATGTAGCCTTTGAAAGTAAGCAAATGGGAGAGGAAGCAACCATGTCTTGCATAGAGATGGTGTAGAGACTAGAATTACGCGAGCCAGACATAAGATCGTTTCCTTGTAGATCACGAATGAAACAAGTTTTCTCCCTGAAAGCAACCTCCAAATCTCCATCACAAAATTGACCTACTGAAAACAGATTGTGACCGAGGCCTTCCACATAGTAAACCCTGCTGATTTCGATGTTCCCATTAACATAGTCTCCGTAGCCCATGATGGCTGCGAAGTGATCGTTCCCGAATCTGACAGTGCCAATGAACTTTGCAATAAAGTTTGATAACAGTTTAAGATTGCCTGTCATGTGTCGGGAACATCCGCTATCAACAATCCAGAGAATGATCTGTATCACCTGCATTACACACAGACGACACAGATGGAATAGAAGTAGATTTGGAACCCAAAATGTTAGAGGGTTCCGAAGCAGGTACGTTAGACATACACACATTGACAAGTTTAGGCATCCATTTAAATCCAAGTGTGTTATATATCCATTTCTGCCATCTATAACTACTCTTTGCTTTAGTCTTAGTGAAAACACTAGGTGGTACTGTCTTCTTAGGAGGTGTAGCGGGAGCTACTGTGATAGCAATGGTTGCCTTAGAATCTAAAGAAGGTGGTTTACCAAGCACAGACTTAGAATGATTAGTGGGCCTAGAGGTATTCCGATTCTTAGGATTCCGTAATCTAGAGATTATAGCTTTAGCAACACATTTGTCATGACAATCAGAATTCATACTCTTTTGACAAATATCACAAGATGCATCAGACTGAATATCAAAGGTACTTAACGGTTTAGCATTCGTTACATCACTATTTTTATTACATTTGCCAGACGCAACATCTATAGTGGAAGTAACATGAGTTTTATTCAGATTCCTAGGGTGTTCTTCTACTTTAGCATTCCTTATTGATCTTTTCTTAGGTCGCAACTTCCTATTCTTCGATTGAGTGCTCTTAGGCTGTGAAGTGCGGACGTTTGGAAAAGATGCAACTATTCCTGTTTCAGTAGAGGGAAACACATTAGCAACTTGTGATTTGGCAGTGGGAATTCTTGGTTCACGATTACTAAGTGACTGGTGCTAATCTCTTAATCACAGTAGGCGGGAGTTGTTCATACTTTCCTAACATTTCCCGTAACTTAGAGATGGTGTGAATCAGATCTTGATTTTCAGAACGAATATTACCAGCAAAATTCATGACATCTCTAGTGTGAGCAAGATAGTGATCAAGTTCATTAGATGTTTCAAGTCGAGTCTTTTTGAGTAAATAAAATATGACACCATATTCCTGTTTAACTTTTAAAAGTTCTTGTTCATATTTTGAGATTTGACTTTTCAAAGACACGTTTTGATCATCCAGTTGGTCAATTTTAGGATCAGAAGATTTTGCACTCAATTGAGCGATTTTCTTTTGAAAACTAAGTTGATGGTTGTGAATATCTTTTTCACACCAATGAAGACGACGTTTTGCATTGTTAATTTCCGTGTGTAATCGTTTATTTTCAGCTTTTAAAGACTCGATCTGAAGCACATTATCGGTGTTCTCAACAGTTACAACAGTTTCAACAATATCAGCAGAGATATGATCAGATGCATATGGCAACGAATAGAGTAGCACAACATTATGGATATCAGCACAGATAACATCTTCCAAGAGTCGATCAACATCTTTTCTCAACAGTTTCTTTTTGCGTTTTGTGTTAGTAATAGATGTTTCTGTTTTCTCGAAAACGTTTTTCATTACCCCAAGTTCCTTATGAAAATCCTTTTCCCAGGCAATTGCACAACTTTTCAAGTTTTTAACATTAGGTAAAAGATTTTTCTGAAAAATGTCTCTTTGTTCTCGCGCCAGAGGCGATTGAAAATGTTCAACTTTGATTTCAGATCGATATTCTATCTCATGTTGTAAAATTTTGAGGTCAG